>CM065637.1:58571115-59771115 GCA_033220585.1 Dipteronia sinensis | reverse complement strand
ATAGGCTATGATGCATGTATGACATATCAAATATATTTGTGTAGGCAAATCTAATCTAAATGACATACGTATGCATGACAATGTTTTTATCATCACATAATATAAAGCATACATGAATTGATCGAGTACTAGGGATGGGCATTTCCCCCACGGGGCCCCATCCCCATTTGCCCCCACCCCCATTTGGGGGCAAATTTTGCCCCCACAAACTAAATAGGGATGGGGATGGGGGGACCTACCCTGACCCCCATTTCCCCATTTTCCCCATTTCTTTAAATGGGGGTGGGCCCCATTCCCCCAATTCCCCATATGTATATATATATATATATATATGTATTTATATATTTTTAATATATTTTTTTTAAATAACTTTAACTTTATTATTCATGATTCCACCACTAATTGACTACCTGACACTTGAATGTACATTAGTTTTTTTATGAATTTGTCTAGACTTTTATGTGTAATACTAAATTACTATAGTTATTTCTATTAATTTTGGACAATTATATGGATTGGATATCGAAACATGGTGATTGGAATGATTGAATTTCGAATCCAGAATTATAAATTTCGGATTTCGAATTGAAAAATATTAGGATTAGAAATGGAGAAAATGAGGGAAATGGGGGACGGGGGTGGGGGCAGGGGAAGCTCCCCCCAAACACCCTCATCCCCACTTCCCCCAAATGGGGTTTGGGGGTGGGGGTGGGGGGACCCTCCCCCGCCCCAATGGGCCCCCACGCCCATCCCTACCGAGTACTGTGGATTATTTAACCTAAAAAAATAGGAATCTAAAATTACAGAAATTCCTTGGTCTTCTTGTAATTTTTGAGTCTTCCAGTCTCTTTAGGTCACTCCGATTCATCTCATGAATCCGAAATAGGAAATCCGCACGGAACGCACTAGGCAACACTTGCCAACGGAACCGTGCAAAAATATATGAACAGTGCCCAACAACGTCCATGTGAACAGTGCCCAACAAGAATTGTTCTAGTTATTTTTTCTCTTTGGAAGAAATAGTTTCTTCATATTCTTTCTACATCATCCTAAGTTCCTAAGTACGTGACACGCCCACACTCAGTTACCAGTTCCGGGATATAGCTAGGAAGATCGGTGGTACAGATCATGAGCATATCGTAAAGTGAAGGAGCCTCCAAACGTTAGTAAGGTTCTAATTATTTTTATATATTGATTACAATTTCCTGTGTTTACATATTGTATGTATTATTTCTGGAAAAATAATTATGGTCTCAAGTTCACTGGTTCCAGATCATTTATGATCTGTATTAAAAAATTTAAAACATATTTCCTTTGCGTTACCAGTGAACGGGGTTCCAACAAATATTACTTATATATATATATATATATATTATGGCAATTGTTAATTGAAACAAAAAAGTCAAAAAAAAAATTTACTGACAGGTTGATTCATCTAGTTTTGACCCTCCCTGTTTCCACAGCAACAACAGAACGAGCTTTTTCAACAATGAAGCTTATCAAAACATCACTTCGCAATAAGATGGAAAATGAATTTTTAACAAACTTCATGGTTGTCTACATTGAAAGAGAAATTGCTGGTGCTATTGATCCTGATTTCATAATTGATAAATTTGATCTTTTGAAAAACCGTAGGATACAGTTTAATTAGTATTTGATTGTATTTGCATTTCATGTTTATTTTATAATTTGTTTTGACTTTATTTTTTTATATATTTTTTTAATGTATTTATTTAGAATATACATTTTTTTAATGTATTTATTTAGAATATACATTTACAATGTAATCCTCAATATATCTTCTTAACTAGGTGTATCTTTATTTTAATTAATACAATTTTCTTATAATGTTAATGATCGGAAGAAAAAAAATTTATTGTAACCCACCCTAGTGTTTTATCTTGGTTACGTCCCTGACAATAAGCACCATATAACAACACAGAAAAAAGCCAAATCATCTCTCCGTGTTTTGGAAAACACAAATCTCAGCATATCCTGCGAATTCAACCCTTTTAGATTAGAGATTAGGCACCAAAAGATAGATTTCGACCAAATCTCCTTAGCTTTGCGGCACCAGAGCAGAGCATGTTCCACCGATTCTTCAGCTTTCTCACATCTCAAGCACATCAAATCATCAACAATCTTCCTTCTAACTAAGTTGGTAAGAGAAGGGATGGCATTATTGCACACTCTCCACACAAAAATCCTCACTTTTGGGGGAATATTTAAATTCCACAGGGCTATCCACCAGCCACTGTCAACACTCGAACCCGAGCTCAAATCTCTCACCTTATTCCGTAAAGCCACTTGATAGCCACTCTTCACTCTATAAATCCCTCTCTTGTCATAGTGCCAAATGAGCTTATCAGGTTTCCTCTTATAACTTAAAGGAATTTTCAAAATGGCCTCTTTATCGACCTCCAAGAACACCTGATTCAAAATCTCAATATTCCACTGTTGCCCAGAATCATCCAGTAAACCAGCCACTAACAAATTCTCATTCGTCACTCTAGCCACTGGTTTGAAAGAAAAAGGTCTTGTTAACCAAGGATCCTCAAACACCTTAATTTGCTCACCATCACCCATCCTCTACCTGACTCCTTTAAGAAGAAAATCTCTGCCCTATACTAAGCTCCTCCAAACATGAGAGTTACCAGGTTTCAGTCTAACTGAGAGAAACTCCTCATTCCTGAAATATTTAGCTTTCATAACTTGAGCCACCAAAGAGCACTCCCCTACAGCCAGCCTCAACGCTTGTTTGGCAACTAAGGCTTGGTTGAATAAACCTAAGTCCATTAAACCCAGACCTCCCAGCGATTTAGGCAAATACAACGTCTCCCACTTGACCCAGCTAATCTTCTTCTCCCCCTCCTCAGAGCCCTACCAAAAATTTCTAATAAGAGAATATAACTCTTTACAAAGTTAGATTGGAATTTGAAATATGCTCATAGCATATGTGTGAATGGCCTGAGCAATTGCTTAAATTAAGATTTCCTTTCCCCCCATCGAAAGGAGGTTCCCTCTCCAACTTCTTAATCTTTTCCACACCTTCTCTTTAAGCTCGTTGAAAGTCTTTATTTTGTTTTTCCCCACCAAAGTTGGATGACCTAGATGTTTATCAAAAGCTTGCACCTTCTCTAGCTCTACCAGACCCATAATCTGCACTCTCAAGACCTCGCTCGTAGAAGGACTAAAAGTTATGCAAGATTTTTGCACATTAACTTGTTGACCAGATCCCATTTTATACACATCCAGAACCCTTTTGATAACACCACTTACCATACTCTTTTTACCACTTGAGCGTAATTTTTCAACATCTCCCACTCGCACAAGTGGAACAATGCAAATTTTACAGAGTCATGGTTCTCAAACTTTTGGGTCTAATCACAGATCATGCATACCAGCAAACGCACAGTATGACTAATGAACAATTTTCTTACTATATTGGAGCATGCAATTTGATATCTCATATATCAACTTTATTGTTCATGTGTGTCCCATATTTAATTTTCATTCATTAGTCCAAGCAGACTTAACCCCTCTGTATACAAAGCTATGCTTGACTATTTCAAATTTCTATGTACTCACAATTGTATTCTTGTCTATCATAGACAATACAATTGGTCAACCAGTGAATACAAAGAATTTGTGAAGAAACATTAACTCTTCCCGTCAAACATTTGTATCTCAGTTTCAAAACAACTGTTATCCTAGTCGTATCTAATAGACCGAATAGTACCAAAGCCATAGAAAAAACACGTTAAGGAAGCTAACATGACTCTGTTACCTTGATACAAAGTCAATGGTCACAAGGACACCATTTGAGGTTTTATCAATCCTTAAGAAACTTACATAATAAGGAAGCGGGGATTTATTCACTCATTTTCTTTAATGGTCACATAGCACACGTTGTATGAGACACGTGCTATAGTGAATTTCATTCTTTACAAAGAATGCACATGTCTTAATCAATATTCACTATACAGATCTTAGTTCAGTCGCTATTGAGCGCCTAGCTTGAGTCCATAAAAGCTCGCTTACTATAAGGGCCAATTAAGATCTTACATTTGGCTTAATCAGGTTTCATGATTATAGGTATATCATGATTGGTTCTATATTTAGAAAAATTTAAAACGAACCTCATCTTGAACCCGTCATCTAAGCTTCATGAGAATAAAACATCCATTTTATTCTCTTCTATATATGTGTCTCATCTTACCATGCTATCTCAGCATCTAAGGCGACCGCATGTGTAAGAATGCCGGTCTTAACCTAAAGACATATTTTCATCACCTTATGTGTGTAATTATGCTAGCATAATAAGTAGTTTGCCGTACTTTTAAAGTATGTCATAATCCTCTTGACAACATTTCGATGTTTCAATTTAGGATTATATTGGTATTCACTCACCAATCTTATGGCATAACTGATATTGGGCATTATACACATCACAATGTACATGAGACTCATATCAAATTTCAATGAAATTTGAGAATAACCATTTCATTACGGTTTTACAAACTCTTCATAATTTTAGCCAAAACATATCGTCCACATATAAAGATAATATCAAAAATTATCTTCAACCCGTTTGATGTACATATGGCTTTCTTTAGTCATCATCAATCTATAATACATTACAACTTGATGAAATTAAAGATACCATTTTCTAGAGGATTGTTTCAAACCATATATTAACTGTTAAAGCAAGCATACTTATGTGCTTTTGGCCTTTTGAAACAAAAAGTTTACAGGCTGTTCCATGTAAATTTCCTCCTCTTGTTCTCCACTGAGAAATACAGGTCCATATGTGCGACGAGTGCTGAAATAAGGCATATGAAAGAAAACTTTACTTAATGAGAAAATGTTTCTTCATTTTGTGACTAATCAAGCCTTATACCTCTCAATAGTGTTATCCGCCTTACGTATGATATGTGGAACTTCTTTGTTCACAACGGTCTGACGACCAGTCGGTAAGTCAATCAAATCCCAGACATGATTACTTTTTCTAGACTCCATCTCTTCTTCCATTGCGTTCAATTCTTAATTTCTTAGTATATGAAGTGATAACCTAATTAAAAAAAAAACTTTGGCTCATCACTCTCAAGTGAACAATCATAAAATCTCCTCTTTCAATCTCTAAAAGATGATGAGGGATAACTTTACGATTATTTCGACGAGTTGGCAAATTATCACGGTAGATGATTCAACAACTGTTTCACTCCCACTAGGGATGGAGAATCCAATTAGATCTCAATTTACCTAGTAAATTATCATGGTGGTTGATTCAACAACTGATCCACTCCTATTAGGGATGGAAGATCCATGTAAACTACTCCCACTAAGGATGGATAATCCAATCAGATCTTAATTTGCCTACACTCGTGTATTAACACAGATCATCCAATTCATAAAATCGGATATCTATATCAATAAATTTTCTACTAGGAAATCCATTTTCTAAAATAATGACATCTTGTGATTCTAATTCAATCACACTTCTATCTAATTGTACACCATTGTTTATATATCCTTTGGAATGCATAAAGTGTACAACAAAGATACACTTTCTCTTGTTGCATCCATTTTCTCATTTCTATAAGATGGATTATAAACATAATCTGCATACCCCTAGGGTCGTAGATTAATTAGACCAGATTATATACCCGTCCAAAGCTTATAAGGTGTGGAAGTGTTTAGTGAAATAAGATTAAGCATTTAGGCAACAATCAATAACATATCTTTTAGTAAGATACTGGAAGATTTACTTGCGCCATCATAGACCTAACAATTTCCAACAATGTTTTATTCCTTCTTTCCACCACACCATTTTGTTACAGAGGCCTAGGAATAATTAAATATCTTTCTATACCCTTCTTGTTAAACAATTCCTTGAACCGTTCAGAAAGATAATTACGCCCTCGGTTTATTCTTAGATACAACCGAGACAAGTAAAGATATTAATGAATGTTACTAGATATGACGTTTCATGTCTTGGCTTTACATTCATTTGGTCACAAATGTCATAATGAATTAATTTGTAATGGAATTTCAGATCTAGTTCCTTTACTAAATGGTTTTCAAGTTGTTTTTCTTTCTAGATAATTTGCATGACTTTTAGACTAATGAGCTTAATTAGCCCTCTCTAGCTAATCTACTCATTCCATCTAGTTCAACATGACTTAGTCTAGCATGCCAAAATACCAGCATCATCATCACTATCATAAGATGAAATGATTGAAAAACGAACATAATTATAATTGTCCAAACTGACGTATAATATTATAAAACCATTCAACAACTATCAAGTACCTTATGAATATAATTAGCTAGAATAATATTCATATAATCATCATGATTATTAATAATAACCTAAATCAAGGATGACAACCGCAAAGACTAAATTAAGTTAGATCTCAAGTGTATATTAGAACATCATGGAGTACAAATTTAAGCTACCATGCAAACCCAATTTGTAGGTACTTAATTTCAAAAATGTTCCCATACATATACACCTTGTTTGTATTAATCTAACTTTACTCCATATATGCTTCGCAGTTTCTTACTAAACGGTCTATTTTCACTTATCTACGGTCCATAAAGGACGAGATTCAGAAAGAAAATACATAGCTAGAAACTTAAGCATAACTTAAGAGATTTTGGGTCTTACTCTTTTCGACTCAGTGCATTCACGAGCGAAAATGACCCAGCTTGTCACAATTGTAACAAGTTATTTTAGTCTTGTCCTACCTCAATTCGGTATTCTCTTTCCTCTTGCATATTCCAATCTAAGATGTATTGTGGCTATTATTAGATCCTCTTCCCTTTTTGGAAATATCTATTTCCACTAATTCGCTCAAAACTAAAAGTTTTGTACAAGTTAAAATATGTCATATGAAATTGGCTTGAAGCCTAAGCCGCCTCGAAGAGCTCATAATATGTCATATAAGATTGGCTAGAAGCCTAAGCCCCCTTTAAGCGCTCATAATATGTCATATAAAATTGGCTAGAAACCTAAGCTGCCTCTAAGCGTTCATCTTCAACTACCAAAATATCGCATCGGTACGCGTCAGATTAATTTTTATATGTTCCAACTATTAGAAGAGATCAGCTCATTTAGTTCATGCATCTTGTTTTATATCCTTATTGGTGGCTGCCACTTACTATGATTTTGGCGCTTCCTATAAGTGTTCAAAACTTGATACCGAACCTACTAAAATGTTGGTATTCAAAATATTACCAAAATTGCTCTTTAGGCCAAACCTTTGAAGGAAAGCCACATAACTTAAACCCTCATGTACTTATCAAACACACATATGAGGCCATTGTTCAAGCTACTCAGCAACATAATACGAGAAATTTAATTTCTAGCTTGATAAACCTTCACATCTGGTATGTCAAGCAAAAGTACTATGCCGATGTTCAATCATAGTTCGTGTTATAGTCTCAAGAGCCTCTTACTCTTCAAAGATATACTGAATCTTATTGTGTCAAATCTCATAGATTACACAATTCAGTTTATCACTTTAAATTATGGCCACAATATTTAGATATAAATGTTATATCTTATAATAATCTATGTAGAGACATACAATCTACTATGCAAGCATATTACTTTCCAAAAAAATACACATTTAATTTTTCCCCAAACACAAACCGAAAATATGATAAAATAATTTAAGGAGCAGAATCGAAAAGTCGTCGAGGCTTCTAATCATCATCCGTTTCCAAAATTTTAATTATCATAAATTTAGTATTTTGCGCAAAATTCTAATTCTAACATTGTACTTAACAATTAAGAATTCACATGGTTTGGTGATCATATAAATAACAGAAGAATACAATGCACAAGTCCCAAAAATATTTTAAAGATCAAACCGATTTTCCAAAAATAGTTACTAAATAACGGTTTAAAAAAATATTTTCTAAAATATAGAACTTTGCATGTTGTTCTTTTTTCTATATCATATTTATATGCATCATCACCAAGAAAAACTTTTTCAGTCTTCATAACTCATCCAACTGCCACTTTCTTGAACTTTAGTCCTCTTTCGCGTGCACAATAACTCATATGTTTAGCACTATGAATATTGAATGTGAACGCTTAATGCAATAGATCGCCTCCTATTTGTAAGAATGCGGCGCTCCTCTGCAATTTCAAGCTCACACGCTATTTGACCAAAAGACATCGCGATACCCTACTCTAGCTTTTCCAACCTTTTAGATCTAGTTAGACTCAACTCTACTCTTCGGGAAATTTCATTAAAAGACTATCCACCGCATCTCTCCACATAAAAAGCACAAGTCTAATTTGACCACCGCTATTTGTCTTTCATAAGATTCGTAAAATCTTTTATATTATGACATGAGACGATGCAGATTAATCTCAAAACTTCTAAATCAGTTAGATATTTTTTGTCTTTAATGACCTCATACATTTACAAGGTACATGAAATCTTTCATTCCTGATCACATAATTGATTAGACGGAGAGTCTTCTAACAGAAGGTATTTAATTTAGCTCCCATTGAAGCTAAATTCCATTGAATTCTCAGCACTTGATTTAAGAAAAATATTTTTCAAACTCAAATTAGTTGAAAAAAATATCTTTTTGTTTTTCAATCAATTTTTTTTAAATAAAAGCAGTAAACAAAAATGAGTTTTTTTTAAAAAAAAATCACTTTATTTTAGACAGAATTTCACATAAGTCCTATTTTTTTAGTGATTTTTCACCTTTATAAATGTATTTCCAAATTCATCACTTTAGTCCTAACTTATTCTAAAACTCATCACTTTAGTCCATTTGACCAAATATGTAAAAGTCAACTATTTTAAAACTTGAGAAAGTACATTTTTGCCCTTATTACTATTTAATTTAGCTAAAATGATTATCTTAGCTCTAAATTAAAATAAAAAATAATAAAATTCTCAATAATAAAATCTTAAATAAATATATTACAAAAAAAATCTTAAATAAATATTAATAAAAAAATCCATTAATTTTTTCTTTTTTTTTATTTTTGTCATAATTGATATTTATTTAGCTAAAATTATTATCTTAGCTTTAAATGATTTTTTTCATAATTTTTTATTTTTTGTAATCTATTTATTTAAGATTTTATTATTGGGAATTTATTGTTTTTCATTTTAATTTAAAGTTAAGATAATCATTTTAACTAAATAAAAATCCGTTATAAAAAAAAATTCAAAGTAAGAAAAAATTAATGGATTTTTTAATTATTTATTTAAGTTTTTTTGTAATATATTTATTTAAGATTTTATTATTGAGAATTTTATTGTTTTTCTTTTTAATTTAAAGATAAGATAATCATTTTAGTTAAATTAAATAGTAATAAGGGTAAAATTGTACTTTCATAGGTTTTAAAATAGTTGACTTTCACATATTTGGTCAAATGGACTAAAGTGATGAGTTTTGAAAAAAGTTAGGACTAAAGTGGTCAATTTAAAAAAACATTTATAAAGGTGATAAATCACCAAAAATATAGGACTAATATAAAATTCTATCATTTATTATATTTTTCAAAAATATAAAACACTTTATTTATAAAAAAAAATTTGAATTTGAAATGGATGGTCAGGCGGTATGTACAACAACACATGACACAACTCAAATGCACCTTCGTGCTCGTGCGTACCACGCGTCTCGAAGGCACTACCTGCCACATGCGTGTGTGCCAATCACCATTCATGCTCTATGCAATGTCACATGCATTGGCAGAAGCTAGTGCACTTCACGTTACACTCGCAACAATGTAACGTGACTTACACGCGCAGTCTTCAGATCCTTCGTCGATGACGAGAACGCCATCGTCCGAGTCGATTTCTCATACTGAATCCAATGGTGCAATCGGTTACTGTGTTTGGGTTAGGAGTGAACGATCATCGCTGCTCTAAAGCGTTGGTGAACTGTTCTTCATGTTCATCATCCAAAAACAAAACCAGAACCATTTCCTTTTTTTGATCTATGACAGAAAAACTCAAAACAGTTTTTCTCTCCCTACACTAATCGTAATTAGGCATATGACCTATCGTCGGAAAGCTCTCAGAAAACCCTTTCAATCGGTACCACGATAGCAGAAAATAAAAAAAAATGGACAGTGAGTTATGACTCGATAAAGCTACGGGTTTCATACTAAGGGGTCGTTTGTTTTTTTCACTAAAGACTTAATGGGTCTGAATTGAACTCATTAAGTTGTTTTGTTTGTTTTTTTAAGTGGTCAAACAACTTAAAAATATCAAAAAACAACTTAAAATAAAAAGTAAGAAATCCTGACTTTTAACTTAATTCCAAATCACTGGATTACAATTAAAATATTCTCTTCCAAGTCTATCCTCTAAAAAAAAGATATATTTCTAAATTTATATTAATTTAATATGGTATAAAAAAATTTCTTTTAACATATTTCTTATTTTAAACATGTTTTAGAAAAGAAACAAAATTACCTAAATACTTTTTATAATGAAATTTTTCAGAGATCGAACAATTGAATTTCTCTCCTGCCAAATCCCGGTAAGAACTCTTTATTTATTTATTTTTATCTAACTATTCGTATAGTGCTCAATAAAATTGTCTATCATATTAAGTAGATTTCGTGGCTCGAATATGTTATAGAATTATTGTATATAAAAATTCAAGAACCTTTTTTTATTTGGTTTCCGGTGCATATGATCCAGGAAACAAAAAAAAAACAAAGAAGGTTTCATGAATTATATTCACCGGAAACGTGGACAACGTATAAAATTGAACTTGAATTTGAACTTTTTTTTGACAATAAATTTAACTTAAACTTTGTTTGCAGAACATGCAAAATTATATTCTTTGTTTAACTTTTTATTTTGTTAAATTAAATTTTGTTTGCAAAAAAAAAAAAAAATACAAAATGTTATAAAGAATGGTGCATGTTAAATTACTTCTTTTAATTAGTATGAGTATAAATGTACAGTTATTTATTTTCAGACGGTTTTATTTTTAAAAAATAAACATGTTAACAACACATTAAGATGTGAGGAAAAAACAAACAAACATGTCATTCAGATTCAGATTTCAGTCTCTATTCAGTCTTTAGAAAAATTCAGGACTATTCAGTGTTCAGATAAAAAAATAAACAACCCCTAAGATTTCCAAAAAAAAAAAAAATTATGTATGGTGTTGAATCTTAATCATTATATACGGAACATATAATATAATTGAATATATACATACACCGATACACGCAAACATTCCAAAACAAATAGATTCAACTTGTGTGTGTTCTTGTGCCCCTTTGTTTTTTGTGTTCGTTTATATATATAAATATAAAATAAAATAAATAAACAACATTACATAACATGGTATTCATCCGGAATATAAACCCAACTTGGGCTCTGATACCGATGTTGATAATTATTATGATTATTAATAAATATATAACCAAGAATTATATAGCGTTCGGATTAATATCATTCATTGTAAGAAATTCGAATCATACAACGGAAGTAGGATCGTGAGCGGGTTGTATCACTGGTTGGAAAACGATCATGGATCGAAATCTGAAAAGTTCCATGTTTTCACCGTGCAATTTGCTGTCATCGGAAAAGACCAGCAAAATAAAAACACTTTGTATTTAAATCAAACTTCATTGGAAAATACCAGCAAAATAGACACTCTCTGTATTTAAATTAAACTTTGATATTATACGCTCCTATACACTTTTTATAACTCAGATAGGATAAATGAAATAAATAGCAAACTCTCTATTTACAGGGTCCAGACTCTTATCTGGATGAGTAATGATATTCAAATTTAAATTACATTTAAATTTAATAAATATTATTTCATTTACCCATTTATCTCATTTTATTTGATTGTTTGAATCTAATTAAATTATCATTATAATTCAAATTCAAGCAATCAAATTTATCTTGATCCGGTCAATTAATAATTAATTATAAGACTCTTTTTACAACTTGAGTGTAATTTTCCAACAGGAAGCTTGTGTAATAAACACATGATCTTGAATTTGAGACCATAATATACTAATGTAATCATCTCAACAACATTACTATTATCATTAGGAAAACTTTTGTTATGCACTATTGTTTACTCAAATTAAGTTTTTTTGGCCATTATTATTTTGTTTTAAATTTTTAGGCAGTATTTTTTTATATTAATAATGTTTATACACCCATTTTCCTTTTTCGTACGGTTTGTTATGTTGAGGTAATTTTACTCGAAGAGATTCTAATGATATATTATGTACTCAATTTCGAGATCGTTTGATCAATACGTATGCTTTCAAAAGTGTATAATATCCTAACTTTAAATCAATCAAATAAAATCAATTTGCAATATACAAATTGTGACAAAAATATTTTAATGTTGTGAAGAATGAAGATAGTAGGATCCGTCGAGACTATTTCAATCAACTCCAAACATCTATAATTTGATGACAAACCTAACCTACCACACGTATGAACCACATGTTTTCGATTTGGTTGCTTTTGTTTATCAAAACTTTATGTTACATTAGAAATTTAGAATATGCTTCAATCACAAAAGCTCGAGATCTTTCCTATCATTTATTGACTTTATCTAACATTAATAATGAGAATACAACCAATTCATCAATCTCTCTTATCACTTCACTGTTTTTTTCACATCTAAAGTTGTGCCCTCCACGACCCACGTGACCACGATCTACCCTGTCTGATCCAATTTTAGGGACAATCTAGTCATTTCCTAAGTTGAATCACCTGCGTTGTCCACCAATCAAAACTTGCCACTTCAATAATAAGAGTAATGCTAAATACAGTCGCTTATAAATTTGTGACAATACAATAATTTTACATCTACCAAGTACCAAGTTTAAATATTATAAATTAATGTATATTTACTAATGAAATTAAAGAGGTAATTCAATTTTCAATAATAACCAATAATGTTTTTTTAAAATAAATAACCAATAATTTGATAGTTTATGAACATCGTAAACATATTGTTTTGTAAAAGTAATAGTTATTATCTAAACACCGAACATATAGTTTTGTCAAATTAAATTTTATTATCGAAACTTTAAATGTATTATTTTATTTAATTAATAATAATAATTATTCTTCTAATTAATTTGTATTATCGAAACTACAAATGTATCGACTTAACACATTACTCTTAACACATGGTAATGCACCTTCATTTCCACATTAATTAGTAATGGTTTATTCGAATCTCCTATGCACATTATACAAGCTTGTGTAGGAGAGTATTGTCCATATTATGAGAGTAGATATCCAGATTACATATGTATTATTTGATTGTGACAAATTTCGGTAAACAGTGATTCGTTCGATGTTAAATTTATTGTAATACTTCAAAAAAAAAGTTATACTATACAATCTAATTAATTAATCCAAAATTTAACACAAATGATGTGGTAAGTGAATTGTTATTATCATATATTTCAAGGGATGGTGTAGTCCAGGGACAGACCCCTGTGGAGGCCAGCAGGGGCCGTGGCCCCCCCTAAAGTTTTGAAAAAAAAAATTATTTTATTATTTTATTATTAGTATGTTGTTAAAAATATGGCTTTCCCACTTAAGTGGGTTTATATTAAATACAATTAATAGAATATTTTGGTGAGTGGCAATCGTAAGTGGTTATATTAAATGAGAATTTACCACAAACACCCTTTTCTATATTTTGTATATATATATATATATATATATATATATATATATGTGTGTGTGAATCCGTTGTAAATGGGTGTATTATTATAATTTTCCAGAAATCAATATAAGACACACTCTCTCTCTCGTCTCTCTCTCTCTCACTATTTATCTCACTAAATTTGTTTGTTATTTCGTATTAACTTACAACATATGTTTCTGCGTTTATCTTTCTTGTCTTTGGCTTCAGTTTCCTTAGAGACTTAGTGTTGTGGCACTGAAGATTTGTTGTCTTAGGCTTGTGCTCTTTGACTAGTGGATAGCTTCGTTATATCACATTTTTTTTTCTAGGATAACACAAGTCAAAGAGCACTATGACTACAACAATATTTTTTAATATACTTTAATGAGTTAAAAAAATCAAGTATACTTTAATAATAATATTGTTTGTGTCATGGAGCACATGGTACTAAATCATGGTACAAATATACGATCCCTTTTGTTGTTTTTTTTTTCTTTGGTATCGAGGATCCCGAACTTCGTCCAGACACATATTTGTCTGTCCTACTTCAATTGTGTGACACTCATCTGACCTGCATACCCCGCTGAGATATGTATGTTGGATTCACGAAGTAGGACATATAAGAAACCTCGTCCCGCACCACTGACCTTTATGTTGTGGCTCTGTTCTTTTTGCTGTTTGAGCGGCTCTTGTGCATTCTTTTTGGTGGAATACAATATACGGTTAAAAAAAACAATAGTACTAGTCTATATTCTATGCACATTTTACATGGGCTCTAGTCGCTATAGATTACTTTTATAATATAAATAATTATAAAAATATTAAATATTAATACAAATTCTCACCTCTCATGTTTTTCAGTTTTCATATACAAATTTTCATTGAACTCAAAGTCCACCCTCAATTTTTGTCTCAGCCTAAAATCCACCCCCAATTTCCAACCCTACGAAAACTTTCCACCCTAGTCTAATCTCTCTACCCCCCACCCCCACTTTCCACTCTAAGAAAATGTTAATTTGATTGTTTATGTCGTCATCGTGCATATCGTAGAAAATTCGTTAAATACTATGTGGCCCCCCCAACATCCAACTTCTAGTTCCGTCCCTGATGTAGTCAATAAACAAATCACTTGCCAGATCATTTTTTGAATCGTATGACATTAGTGAAAAAATAATAATAATAACTAATGTATTTAACATTTCCCTTTCTAGAAAAAAAAAAGTAAGATAATTACATTTAATCCTATGCCATTTATATCCTCCATTGCCTTACATGTCCTCTCCTTCGTAAAACAATCAAAGATCATACCCCATATCACCACGTGACTCTCGTCTCTTTGTGTGCCTTCTTTATAAACATGTAATTATGTAAATACATCAAACCAATCGAACACAAAACTCATCCAAAATGTCGATAAAAAATCTCTCACTGTCTCTCGTCCTTTTCCTCTCCATCTCCACCATTGCTCTCTCGGTAAGTTTCTCTCCACATTCCCTCATCTTTCCCAATTTTCTTATCGGATCGAGATCAGATGGCGATTGAATTTATCGTGTCGATAAGTTAGCTAAATTCTTTTCGATTTTCGATAACATTATCGAGACTGTATCATGGCTAAATCCTATCCGTAAAATACGTATTTTTTTTTAATACAGGATAGGGATGATTGTGTGTACACGATCTACGTTAGGACCGGCTCGATCTTCAAGGGAGGGACGGATTCGATCATCAGCGTGAAGCTCTACGACAAGTACGGTGAGGTTGTGGAGATCAAAAATCTGGAGGCCTGGGGAGGTTTGATGGGCCCCGGCTACAATTACTTCGAGAGGGGCAATTTGGACATTTTCAGCGGTAGAGGGGAGTGCTTGTACGAACCCATATGCGCTATAAATCTGACATCGGATGGATCAGGGGCGCACCACGGTTGGTACGTTAACTACGTGGAGGTGACGTCAACTGGGGTACACACTTCCTGCTCTCAACAGCAGTTTGAGATCGAGCAATGGCTGGCCCTCGATACGTCGCCGTATGAGCTCACTGCTATCAGGAATTACTGTCCGTCTGATTTTGATGATCAGCGTGTCGGTGGTCGTCCTGATAGGAAGGTAATCAAATTGAGGTCTTTGACGATTTCTAGTGTGTAAATGTGTGTGTGAGAGATAATTATGATTTTCAAGAGTGGTTTATCTTAATAATTATACTATTATTGTACGTGACGATCGGCCGGAAACATAATGATTCGTAATCTCATTGTCGTGTGTGAGAGATGATAATATCATATAGCATCTCGACTTTCGTTTATTTGTTAAATTATGAATTCTACCTCTAGTACTTGAATTATTGTTGATGTCTTTTGGAGGTTTTCAATGGGTTTTGTTTTTAATTGTGTTTTAGTTGTCATACTCATGAGTTGTCACATTTGTTTACTTTGGTCTTAGAAGGCTTTAATATCATTGTTTAATAAGGCATATTGTAACGTAATGTGTGTTGTTAGTACAAGTTTAGGATCAATAACTTGTCTGGATGGTGAGACCACTCTTTGGCCGACCCGTGGTTCAAATCACATCCGGAGCTATTTAATTTTTTTTTTTGATATTATCTATCTACCTATTTAGATTATGTATTTTTTTTTTGAATTTTTTTTACAATGGTAGGATTCAAGCCGCTAACTTATAAGTCATTTGTTCAATCCCCAAACTCTTCCATCTACCAGCTGAGCTAGCACCTGGAGACAACCCCGGCCCGGAGCTATTTACATCCTCTATTGTAACAGAAATCACATACATTGGCCAAAAATGCTTTATCGATAAATGAAGATATGTTTTGGATGGAGGAATTCCCTTCATGATTGCTAGGTTTAGTTTCTGTTGTTGTTTATTTAAAAAAAAAAAAAAACATAAATCACATAGGGTGATCATACTAATCAAAATTATACTACTGAATTTAGATTCTATATACCAAAAGGACATTAAACATAAATGTTTAAATATATTTGACATTAATCAATTATTCATATCTTAATCTAAGTATGTCCTAATCCTAAAAGTAAAGTATAATTGGATCGGATTAAAACATAAAAATAAAGGGACCAATTTCCATGATTGAAAATTAATCAGATCTATAAAGAGTTATAGTGCTCACGCTTGAAGGAATAAATTCTTGTGTGTATTACTAATGTAAACAAGGTGATTTATACAACTTACAATGAGAAAGTAAATGCCAAAACTAATAATGGACACAAATAAATCTACATAAATACAATTGATATGCAAATCTGTAGAATCTGTAGAAATCAGTAATCATATAGAATTAGTCTTCCCATACTTATTTATCAGATCTTCCTTATTACCTTCCATATTATACCCACATAAGATTGTGGTCCTATCAGTAACACCAATCTTGGAACGAAGTAGACAAAACCGATGGCGAGAAAAGGGCTTAGTTAGGGAATCAACGAGTTGATCTTGTGAAGAGACATGAGAAACACGAAGAGAGCCATTCTGAACATGATCACGAACGAAATGGAAATCAATGGCGATATACTTCATGCGAGAGTGAAAAACAGGATTGACATAGAGATAAGTAGTGCCAACATTGTCACAATAGATAGCCGGAGTGGAGACAAAGACACCAAGTTCATGAAGAAGCGAGTGAATCCACATAACTTCTGCAGCAGTTGAAGCAACGACACGGTACTCGGCCTCTGTAGAGGAGCGAGCAACCGATTTTTGTTTCTTGGAGTTCCAAGAGACTGGATTATGGCCCAAAAATACAACATAAGTTGTGGTAGAGGTACGATCGTCCAAGTTACTAGTCCAGACCGTATCGGAATAGGCATGAAGTGAAAGAGGTGAGTTCTTCTGAAGAAACAAGCCATGATTTAGAGTGCCTTTAAGATACCGAAGCAACCTTTTTACCGCTGCCCAATGAGAAGTCATTGGTTTGTGCATAAACTGAGATAGACGGTTCACTGTGAAAGCATTATCAGGGCGAGAAAGAAGAACATACTGAAGGCTGCCAAGAGTTTGGTGATAATCCGTTGCTTCACTGTCAGAGAGATTATACCCATCCGTGAGTGATAATGGGGTAGATGGAGAGAGATGAGTATGAACCACTTTTGTATCAAGCATCTTTGTAGGAGAAAGAACGTCACGAATATACTTGTCTTGAGAAAGGTGGATACTAGAAGCAGTGTGAACAACTTCAACACCGAGAAAATAGGTAAGAGGGCCAAAGTCTTTGATGGAAAAGGCAGCAGTAAGCTGAGAGAAAAATTTGTCTAAGGAAGAGGATGTGTTACCGGTGAGAATTAAGTCATCCACATAAACAAGCAAGTACATGAGATCGGAGCCATGAGAGGAGATGAAAAGTGATGTGTCAGACTTAGAATTGTAGAAACAAGAAATGTTTTTGTTAACAGAAATTTTGCTCAGGGCAAGAAATCTCAGTTAACACCCTCGAGACCACTACCACGTAGGTGGTGGCTAAGGTTGAACATATATGTGACAGTGCCTAGTAATATGATAAGGAATATTGGTACTATTATCCACCAAAAAGAATCAAAAATACTTTCTTTATTAATAGTGTGTGATATACAAATCTCTCTCAAATTGCCTCTCAATTTTCTCTAGGCTGTAGTCGGGTACTTGTCATATGTCTGTCGAAAAGTAGTCTCCTCTTTCTGAAAGCCGAAGTCCTTCTTTTATACATTGTCCTCATAGGTTAAACTATTGATTCTCCCCTTGATTTTCTCCTTCCCTCCTTATCGGACGAGATTTTACATTTAAATGTCATTGACTTTGCGTTAATTGCTCAGTTGAGAATATCTTGGTAGAGATCAATTTGTTTCCTGTTTGGACTCTATTACTTGTTCTGTACGTATGTAACGTCTTAAGATATGATCCAGTGTATCTTCATGTTTTGTTAGCATGATCCCCCATAGGGGTCGTTGAATATGGTGTATATAATGGTAAGGTACATCAGACAGTGAGGTCGATCAGTGTCTTAGCCCCGATATTCAGGAGTTTAGTCTAGCCAGGAGCTAGGTCTGACCTCCCTTGATCTTTTGGAGCTAGGTGTGGCCTCCTACAGAAACCCCCCCTATTATGTCAGCGAGGTATAGGCGAGCTTCTGGAGATTTTGCGAGGTAATCCCGACTTCGGGGGGATTTCCTGGTTTCAGGTTCGGTGATGCGGGCTGGATCTGACCGAGCCGAGCTCTACTCGTGGTGTTTCTGGAGCCCATCTTTATTTCTGTGGGGCGGTATCGTAGCTCGGATTCAGGTAACATGGTCTCCTGGTGGATGACCTCGGGCATGGAGCCATGTTTAAAGGGTGAAAAATTTCCCTTTGGTCCCTAGCCAAATTTGGCTATTAACAGAAATCCCATCTGACTTGAACACCGGTTGTCGAGCTTGGGGTTGGAGTCAGATTTTTTATTTTATTTGGGAAATCTTTCCTTCTTTACTGTTACCAGAATCTTGGGGAAATCTTCTCATTAACTGCGCAAGTGACGTGGCGTGAGCCGATTGATTTATTTCCGAGTTAATCCGGCTACGTTACGGCAGTCTCCGAGATTTTAGGTAATCTTAACCGAAGATCTCGACGGCTCGTGCTGCTGCCCTCTTGCCTATATATACTTGTTTATCTCAACGTCTTCCTCATATCTCTCAAATTTCAAATTTTCTCAAGATAAACTTTCTCTCATAAACTCTCTCAAGCATATCTTTTTCTTCATTCCTTATCCTCACCGACTTTATTCAATCATGTCGAAAACCAGTCGCGACTCCGTTGATTCCATGGTTGACGGCGAAAAGGTCTTCAGCCTTGCCCCCAAAAAACGGGTAAGGAGGAGCTTAGATAGCGATGATTCTCTGCCCAATCCGCAACTGTCAGCGGTCGAACAGGAATGTGTCCATTGGGACCGGGTTTTCTAACCATCCCGACCATCCTCTGGATCTAGCCGATGAAGACTTCGATAAAGAGGTTGGCGGCGACGCCGCGGGGGAGCATCGAGTCCCGGCTTCTGGCCCCCCTTTGGAGAGGCTTCCTCCCTATGACTTCAGGGTTGTCCCTGATTCCACCGTTGATCCGAACGTGATTGATCATTTGAGGTCTAAGTACGGCATTCCTGACAGCGTTTCTATCTCAGTACCTCCAAAGGGTTATGAGTTCTTCAATCCCTCCAAAGGCGTGCTTCCAATTCATATGGCGGCTCTCGAGAATGGGGTTAGGCTTCCCCTTCATCCTATCTTCAGCGAGCTCTCAACGCCATCCGGCTTGCTCCCCTCCAGTTGACGCCCGGCTTCTGGAGGCATTTGATTGGCTTCCTCATGCTGTGGAGGGAACAATGCCAGCTGAGCAAGGTGACGAGAGAGCCCGGAGCAGAGGAGCTGGCCTATCTTTTCCAAATCGGGAGCCTATATGGCGCTCCCCGAGGTCAGTTTTATGCTAAGGCCAAGAACAAGCTCAACTTTGTTATTCCTGGATCTTCGAAGAAGGACCTCGCCTGAAAGGAAGAGTGGATCCTTACGGGGGGTGATTGGGGAAGCTCGATTTTCATTGAGGGGGCATGAGTTCGAGGTTCCCACAGCTTTTAGTGACAAACCATCGTGGGACCGGGACTCCCTGCCTTCTGTATCTGAAACTATTTTGAAGGCTATTCTAGCCAGGAACTACTTGAACCTGAAGTTCCCAACCGCTGAAGCTTTCGATCCTCGTGGGGTGAATCAATACCTATGGATCTCAGATGCTACTCCTCGTAAGTGTCACTGAATCATCTTGCTTTGTCTTATTGACTAGCTTAGTTCTGACGTCAAACGATCTCCTTAGGCTCAAATTCCTCTTCCCTTTGCTGGGGTCGCACCGGCTCTTGCTCAATCTACCTCCCCGGCTAGGTCTAAGATGGCCAACCTTGCATCGCGGGCTTTTCGGGCTTTGGGTAAGGCTCCCCAAGCTGTTGGTTCAACTGCTTCTGCCCCTTCTATTGTTGTTACTAATGTTGCTACTCCCATGATTCGTCCTCCTGATTCCGCTACGCTTCCAACCCCCCGAGCTTGGGAGAACTTTGAAATGGGTGTCGCAGGGATTCCTCCTAGCCGTTCCTGCCCTCAGTCGAGCTCGACGGGGCAGGATGAAGTCCTAGAACTATTCATCGCGTCCTGTCCGGGCAGTGGGATCTCTAGGATGGCCTCAGTGCCCGCGGATGTCTTGCTCACCAATGGGTCTGCTGTCTTAGCTGAGGTAATTGTATTTTTTTCGTACTGCTTCTGCCAGCTTGTTCAATTTCTAACCCTAGCTTTGTATTTTATAGGCTTTCAAGTTAAATGTTGCCATGGGCCACCAGGTAACCCTTCTTCATGACCAAGCTACTAAAGCTGAAGCCGAAGCCGAGAAAGCCATGGGAGTGCTCAAGCTGGCTCAGACCTTAGTAAAGAGATGACCTCCAACCAAGGAAAAATTGAGATCGAGCTGGCTGAGCTTCGTTGTGATCATGAGAGGACGAAGCAGTCTTATGATCAAGAACGTCTCCAATCTACCCGGCGGGCCAGGCAGATGGATTCTTGGAAAGCTGAGGCTAAGAAGTTGGACCTCGAGAATCAGGTTTTGACTGCTTAGGTGACCAAGCTGCAAGCTGACGCGGAGACCTCCTTTAGTGATGGATATTTCTACGCTTCCTTTCAGGTCGCAGATGCCCTCTCTCTTCCCTTTGATCTATCATCCATCGCCGGTTGGGATAGAAAGGAGATAATGATTAAGGCTGCTGAGTTGTCTCACCCTGATGATGATGATGCGGTTCCTTCGAGCCAGGCAGGAGCTAGAAAGCAGCCCGTCCAGGCAGATCCTCAATTTCCCCCTCCTATCTTTACTACTTCAGGTCCTGGGGAATCTTTAAGTAAGGTTCTGTCTTTGCGATCCGAAGAAGATCAGCCTAGAGCTGGGGAAGGAGCAAGGAGCCCGTCTGAGGAACCCCCTATAATGGAGATGGAGGTCGACAGGAGCCAGACGGGGTCTATGGCTGCCCTTCTCGATGCGGCTATCCCGCCTGAGGTTATGGCAGTGATTAACGAAGTCCTGAAGGAAGATCCTGCTGTTCAACAGGAGGAGCCTCTAAAATGAGGGATGGTCGGCGAGGATAACCAAGATGGGCAACCACCTAAAGGGGAGGGGGGGTTAATGGCGATGATCAGCATGAGGGAGAAGGATCAGCAGAGGGAAATCAAGAGAGCTCCAAAGCTTGACGCTGCCTGTTCATGATTGACCTTAATTGCCTAGAAAAGGAGGTGGGCATCCCGTTTTACTCTTGATTAGTTTAGTTGTTTTTTTTGTAGCCCGTACTCGGAGGTTGGGCTCCCCGTTTGATAGATGTAGCCTTACCAGGGGATAGGCTCCTTTTGTTTTTAATGAGATTTGTCTTTAATAAGAAATTGATTCGCTTGAGAAACTCTTGTTTTATTCCTGGTCCTGACTAGGAACCAAAACTGCATCATTGATGATAATTTGTTCATACTTCATTCTGGCTTTGTAGGGAATTCTTACCAGGATGATCTTGATCCTGCAAATGAAAACAAACATTTATATTTAAATCCGTTTCAAGAGAGGTAGCCCGATCGAGGCATCATAAGGGCTGTTTAGCTATTTCCTAGTCTCGATGTCCGGATGGCAACTATACTCTTACACTCAGACCCTTCTTGGGGGTGGTAGCCCGACCAAAGCATCAGGAGGGCTATTTAGCTATTTCCTGGTCTCGAGATCTGGATGGCAACTATGCTCTTACACTCAGACCTTTCTTGGGGGTGGTAGCCCGACCAAGGCATCAGGAGGGCTGTTTAGCTATTTCCTGGCCTCGAGATCTGGATGGCAACTATGCTTTTACACTCAGACCTTTCTTGGGGGTGGTAGCCCGACCAAGGCATCAAGAGGGCTGTTTAGCTATTTCCTGGTCTCGAGATCTGGATGGCAACTATGTTCTTACACTCAGACCCTTCTTGGGTGTGGTAGCCCGACCAAGGCATCAAGATGGTTTTTTAGCTATTTCCTGGTCTGGAGATCTGGACGGCAACTATGCTCTTACACTCAGACCCTTCTTGGGGGTGGTAGCCCGACCAAGGCATCAGGAGGGCTGTTTAGCTATTTCCTAGTCTCAAGATCTGGATGGCAACTATGCTCTTACACTCAGACCCTTCTTGGAGGTGGTAGCCCGACCAAGGCATCAGGGGTAGCGAGGGGACTTCCCCGGCTAGTCACTGGTCTTGAGGTGTCTATGTCGAATTTCCCAGTCGAATATGTAGATACTAATGTTGAACATAGTCGGAGATAAAAAAATGACTTTATTAATGATCGAGATGTAGTACATCATTATTAGGGATTCTAATGAAACTTAAATGGAGGTAATCTGCTTGAAAACTCCCTGCTCAGGGGTAGAATTTCCTCAAGTGATCTGCGTTCCAACTTAAATGGGTCGTCCATCCATGTCTTCGAGTTTGTAGGCTCCATTGCGAGCAACTAACTTTATCAAATATGGCCCTTCCCAATTGGGCCTTATGACTCTATCTGACCTTTTCCAAGTATTCAATGTCACTTTCCTAAGCACCAGATTTCCTTCTTTGAAATTCTGGGCTCTGACCTTTCGGTTAAAATATCTAGCGATCTTGCTCTGGTAGATTGCCACTTTCTCCGCTACCCGGTCTTGTTTCTCTTCTAGGAGGTCCAGATTAGCCCGGAGCTTGACCTCGTTACTTTAGGGTTCAAAATGTTGCACCCTGAATGAGGTTAATTTATGCTCGATGGGGAGGACCGCTTCAACTCCGAAAGCCAGGGAGTAAGGTGTCTCCCCGGTAGCTGTTCTCTTTGTAGTCCGGTATGCCCAGAGGACTTCTGGAAGCTCTTCGGCCCATTTGCCTCTTTTATGCTGTAGTTTCTTCTTCAGAAACTTCTTGATAGTCTTGTTGGTGGACTCCACTAGCTCGTTAGTATGAGGATGGGCTACTGAAGCGAGCCTGAGGTCGATCCCCAATCCTTTGCAAAAATCTTTGAATCGAGCATTGTCGAACTGTTTACCCAGATCGGCTATAATGATGAGAGAGGTCCCGAATCTACATACCATGTTGGTTTTGATGAACTTGGTCGTATTCTTTTCTGATATCCGAGAAAGATGCCCTACCTCGACTCATCTTGTGAAATAGTCGATAGCCACGATAGCATATTTCAACTGTCCGAGTGCGGTAGGAAGCGGTCTAATTAGATCGATCCCCCACATGGCAAAGGGGTAGGGTGAACTGAGAGATGACAGTCACTCAGGTGGCTGGTGGTTCAAGTTTGAAGTTCTTTGACATGGCTCGTAAGATTTTACAAAGCTTCTTGCGTCTTGGTGGATGGTCGGCCAGTAGTACCCCATACGAAGCACTTGATATGCTAGAGCCTCTCCACCGATGTGGTTCCCGCAGTCCCCATAGTGAACCTCTCTTAGTGCCCATTTAGCATCATCATGATGCAAACATCTAAGTAAGGGGAGGGATCTACCCCTTCTGTAGAGGTACCCGTCTACTAAGCAATATCGGACCGAGAGTCTTTTAATTCTTCGGGCTTGATCGGGCTCCTCGGGAAGTTCTCCCTCTAGGAGGTAGGCAACGATCGGGTCCATCCAACAAGGCAGACGATCTAGGGATCAGATTTCCTTATTTGCGGCTATGCTTGGTTGGGAGATCACTTGGAGGGGAATTCCTCGTGGTAAGGATTGGCCTCCATTTGCAGCTATCTTAGCCAGAACATCCGCGCGGTGGTTTTGGTGTCGAGGCACCTGATTGATCTTGAACCCCTTAAACTTATTTTTTAGCAACTGAGCCAGCTTTAGGTAGGTAGCTATGTTATCTCCCTTAGCATGATACACCCCAGACACCTAATTGACAACAAGCAATGAGTCGCTCTTGATTTGTAGGTAATCGGCCTCTAATTCGATGGCTGCCTTTATCCCGGCTAGGAGGGCTTCGTACTCTGCTTCATTATTTGTGGCTTTAAACTCGAATCTGAAAAAGTGACAGAACTCAGTCCCCTCCGGGTCTATTAGAACTACGCCAGCTCCTCCCCCAGCTTGTCCGGATGCTCCATCTGTATAGAGGGTCCAGGACTTGCAGCCTTCTGGCCAATTGTCGATCTTGGAGGTCTTTTCAGGGATCTCATTTGGTGCTGCGAAATTTTCTTGACCTGGGAGGGCTGAAAATTCTGCCACGAAGTCTGCCAAAGCCTGTGCCTTAATCGTGGTCTGGGGCTTATATTTTAAATCTAACTGAGTGAGCTCTAGGGCCCATAAGACTAGCCTTCCGAACACATTAGGTCTTTGTATGAATTGGCGGAGAGGTTGGTCTGTCACCACTGTTATTGAATGAGCTTGAAAATAGGGACGGAGCTTCCTCGCCGAGATCACCAGAGCATAAGCGAGCTTTTCCAGGAGAATATAATTTTTCTCTGACTTGGTTAAAGCATGACTCATATAGGTATATGTGCCTTTGAATCCCGTCGCCACACTCTTTGGCCAAAGCTCCGCTTACTGCAGTTTTTGAGACGGCTAGGTAGATCTGCAGCTCCTCTCCGGGAACTGGCTTGACTAACAACAGTGGGCTTGTTAGGTATTTTTTCAAGGCTTGGAAAGCTTGCTCGCTCTCTTGGCTCCATTTCATGTTTTTCCCTTGTTTGATGGCTTTGAAGAAATGGAGGCCTTTATCGGTAGAGTGAGAGATAAACCTGTTGAGCGCCGCTACACACCCAGTCAGAATTTGTACCTGTTTGAGCGATGTGGGGGATTCCAGGTCCAAGATAGCTTTGATTTTTTCTGGGTTGGCCTCTATGCCTCTCTCATGAACCATGAAACCTAGAAACTTCCCCGCTGTTACCCCGAAGGCACACTTGGAGGGGTTCAGACGCATCTGGTTTTCTCTCAGTATAAGAAAGGTCTTGCGAAGATCTTTCCGATGTCCTTCTGCGGTTGGTGATTTTGTGATCACGTCGTCGATGTATACCTCCATCGTCCTTCCGATCTCGGGCTTGAACAGCTTGTTAACCAGTCGCTGGTATGTAGTCCCTTGCATTCTTCAAACCAAATGGCATCACCTTGTAGCAGTACAAGCCCTACCCAGTAATGAAACTGGTCTTATCTTGGTCAACTGGGTGCATCTTAATTTGGTTGTATCTTGAGAACGCGTCCATAAAACTCAGAAGTTTATTTTCGAACGTGGAGTCAACTAGCTGGTCGATCTTTGGTAAAGGAAAACTGTCTTTTGGACATGCTCAGTTGAGGTCAGTGTAATCGACACACATACGCCACTTCCCATTCACCTTCGTAACTATGACCACGTTGGCGATCCACTCGGGATAGCGCACTTCTCTGATAAACCATGCCTTGATCAATTTATCTACTTCTTCCTGCACCGTAGCGTTCCTCTCAGCATTGAAGTGACGCCTCTTTTGTTTGACGGGCTTGACTGTTGGATCTACCGCTAGTCGATGGGCGGCCATTGATACCGGGATCCCATGCATTTCATCATGGCTCCAAGCGAAGATGTCGCTGAATTCTCTGAGAAGATCAATTAAACCTTCTTTCACTTCTGGCTCGAGGGTAGCCCCGACCTTGACGACCTTGAAGGGATCGTCACATCTGATGGGTATCTTCTCTAGTCTATCTACGGGTTACCCGCTGGCCCACTCCTTGCTCTGTTCCTCCTTATAAGGCATAATGGGTTCACTCTCTGGATGCTCAAGGGGCTCCATCTCTTCCTGGGTTATCCGAGATGTTTCCATATCGTCCTGGATTATTGTGACCTGTACGTACTGTTTTGCTAAAGCTGTAGGATTGGCACACACTGCGTAGCACTTCCTAGCTGCTTGCTGGTCTCCGTATACCCCCCCACATTGGTTCCCACTGGGAACTTCAGGACATTGTGGTATACAGACAAGGCTCCCTTCAATGAGGACATGAATGGTCTCCCTAGGATGGCGTTGTAGGCCGATGAGGTGTCAACCATAACAAAGTCCATCATAACATTCTGTTGGAGAGGTGTGGTTCCGACGATTACTAGAAGGATCATCGACCCCACCGGTATGATCAAGTCCCCGGTGAACCCATAAAGTGGAGTTGTACAGCTATTGTAACACCATTGCTTCAGATTTAATTTTTCCAAAGTATCCTTAAAGAGGATATCTACACTGCTGCCTGTATCTACGAGCACGCGATGGACCAGATAGTTGGCAATTTGTATTGTGATCACCATGGGATCATCATGAGGTTGCACTGTGTTGAAGACATCTGCTTCAGTGAAAATGATCTGTGCTGACTGTGAGGGCTCCATCGGGCTTTGGCTAACCTTGAAGACTCTCTGGCTTTCTTCTACGCGGGGGATCTTCCTTGCGTGGTTTTTTCAGGAATTATTGGAGGTGCCAGCCAGTGTGGGCCCTCCGCTGATGGTGTGTATCACCTGGGTTTGTTGCATTAAATTAGTCTGTTCCCCCTTTCTCTTCTCCGCATCCTCACGGATCTCGGCTTGTACCTCCCTTCCAGTCTGAATGTTATCTCTGATCTGCTGTAAGAACTCAATCAAGCATCCCCCATTATCAGGGCTTCAATCTGGTTGCGCAAATTATAACACTCTGAAGTGTTGTGGACCACGTCTTCATGGAAGTCGCAGTACTTGTACCGGTTCCTCCTGCCTACTTGGGCTTTCATGGGAGCAGGCTCTTGGAGTAGCCCCTTGTCTCGTATAGCAAGGTAGACCGTTTCCCTGGAAGCGTTTAAGGGAGTGTATTAGTCATACCCTTTCTCCCCTCGTATTACGGGGGATACGGTTCTAGGAGGTAGCGAAGCCCGAGGAGGGGTTCGTCTTGTTGGATATTTTTCTTGCCTGTACTGAGGAGAGGGGAAGCGATAGGTCGACCTATTGGGAGGTTTATTCTGAGTTTTCTGAGCTAGCTCAGATTTTGGGGCTTCTCTTTTCTAAGGTTTCGCCGTTCTCATATCATGGTGTTCCATCTTGAATTTGAGTTGCTCGTCGATCTCGACCTGCTCAAGAGCCTGATCGTAGGCCTTCTGGTAAGTCTCGGGAGGTCTCTTGGAGAAGGAACGGAAAAGCTTTCCCGCCCACAGGTTCCACCTGAACTTGGCAAGAGTCTCTTTCTCGGTGAAAACTCCCATTTGTATGACTTCTTTGTGAAAACGTTCCACGTTCAATCAAAGTGTCTCACTCCAGTTCCTGAATCACATATTGGAGGTGTATGGGATCCTTCAGACGAGGTTTGACCCCTTGGAACTGCGAGCAAAAATCTGTTGATAACTTCGTGAAAGAATCCACGCTACCAGCAGGCAGCTTCCTGAACCAAGTTTTCGCGTAGTCGGTTAGGGTCGTTGGAAACATCCTACACATAGCTGCTCTGGTAGTGTTTTGGACCTCCATCTGTTGGACGAAGCTCCCCAGGTGGTTTAGAGGGTCTTCTGCTCCGGAGAACTTATCTGTTGGCATTTTAAATTTCGGTGGGAGATCCGCTTCCCGGATCCTCCTAGTGAAGGGAGCCTTCATCTTGCTTAATGGATCCTTTTTATCCTCCTTTTTCTTTCCTTTTCTTATCTACTGGACCTCCTTCTATAGATTTGCCAGCTGATCCCTCAGTCGCTTGTTCTCAGGTTTCTTTGAATTGACCTAAGATTCTTCGCTGTCGAGTCCCTCTGATGAACTGGCGACCTCTATCTGATCCTCTTCATGGACAGGATCCACTCGGGAAGTTTGTCGATTCTCTTTCTCTTGGGCCTGGGCGTTTCTTCTCAATGCCGTTGGGCGAGGTACCTCTCGTTGCTCTCGGGTCAAAGCATCTGCGGCGGACTTAACTCGTCTGGGCTGGTATTGTGAATGTCTTTTTGGAACTGGGGGCATGGGTCCTAGCCTATCCCGGATCGAAAGTTGGGGCCCAGTCCTGTCTCGAGCTGGCTCTGGAAGAGGAGGTCCCAGGCGGTCGAAAGCAGGCTGCCTAGCCCCAAACCTGCTCGGTTCTCCCTGATCATTCGGGTTTGTTGGTTGGACTGTGATACCTTCGGTGAGCAGACGGATGCAGATGGTTTCCACGAAGGCATTCGCTTGTTAGTCGAGTGCGGCCTGGCTTATCATAGGGTGGCCAGAAGCCCGCACATTAGTTGTTTGGACCGGAGTTTGATTACTATACCCAGACTTTTTCCCCTTCCTTGGGGCCTTTCGCGTAGGCCTCGCCGAAGGTAGTTCATAAACTCCATGTTGTCCTTGGGAGGAGCGGAGCCTCATGGTTCCTGTAAAACAATGAAAATGCAAATGCAAATAGTTAACTTGATTACCTGGGTGTAGGGTGTTCTCACAGACGGCGCCAGAAAGTGTTAACAGAAATTTTGCTCAGGGCGAGAAATCTCAGTTAACACCCTCGAGACCACTACCACGTAGGTGGTGGCTAAGGTTGAAAGTATATGTGACAGTGCCTAGTAATATGATAAGGAATACTGGTACTATTATCCACCAAAAAGAATCAAAAATACTTTCTTTATTAATAGTGTGTGATATATAAATCTCTCTCAAATTGCTCTCAATTTTCTCTAGGGTGTAGTCAGGTACTTGTTGTATGCCTGTCGAAAAGTAGTCTCCTATTTCTGAAAGCCGAAGTCCTTCTTTTTACATTGTCCTCATAGGTTAAACTAATTGATTCTCCCCTTGATTTTCTCCTTCCCTCCTTATCGGACGAGATTTTACATTTAAATGTCATTGACTTTGCGTTAATTGATGAGTTGAGAATATCTTGGTGGAGATCAATTTGTTTCCTGCTTGGACTCTATTACTTGTTCTGTACGTATGTAATGTCTTACGATATGATCCAGTGTATCTTCATGTTTTGTTAGCATGATCCCCCATAGGGGTCGTTGAATATGGTGTATATTATGGTAAGGTACATCAGACAGTGAGGTCGATCAATGTCTTAGCCCCGATATTCAGGAGTTTAGTCTAGCCAAGAGCTAGGTCTGACCTCCCTTAATCTTTTGGAGCTAGGTGCGGCCTCCTACGGACCCCCACTATGTCAGCGAGGTATA
The DNA here is from genome assembly GCA_033220585.1 of Dipteronia sinensis. Lineage (NCBI taxonomy): Eukaryota > Viridiplantae > Streptophyta > Magnoliopsida > Sapindales > Sapindaceae > Dipteronia > Dipteronia sinensis. The sequence continues at coordinate 59,741,352 of CM065637.1, read as the reverse complement.
GGCGAGCTTCTTGAGAGGTTGCGAGGTAATCCCGACTTCGGGGGGATTTCCTGGTTTCAGGTTTGGTGATGCGAGCTCTATCTAACCGAGCCAGGCTCTACCCCGAGTGTTTCTGGAGCTCGTCCTTATTTCTGTGGGGCGGTATCGTAGCTCGGTTTTGGGTAACATGGTCTCCTAGTGGATGACCTCGGGCATGGAGCCAGGTTTAGAGGGTGAAAATTTTCCCTTTGGTCCCTAGCCAAATTTGGCTATTAACAGTTTTCAACTCTTGATACCGGGCTCGTGAGGCTTGCTTGAGGCCATAGATAGCCCTTTGTAACTTGCAGACATGTGAAGGATGAGTACAATCAACAAACCCAACTGGTTTAGCCATGGATACATCTTCTGAAATGTGGCCATGGAGGATGGCATTATTGACGTCCAATTGCCGCAAAGACCAGCCTCGAGTGAGAGCTAAGCTCATCATAATCTGAACTATAGTATGCTTGATGACAAGGATGAAGGTGTCATGAAAGTCGGGGCCAGGTCGCTGATAGAAACCTTTAGCGATAAGACGGGCTTTGTGATGATTAATAGAGCCATCTGGATTTCGTTTCAATCCGAATACCCATTTGCACCTTACTAGATTTTGAGAAGGATTTTATGGAACAAGAACCCATGTGTTATTGCGGATAAGAGCATCAAACTCCTCTGACATATCCTGCCTCTATTGAGGAATTTTCATAGCCTGAGAATCAGTTGTTGGTTCAACCTGATCAAGAGGAAAGTGAAGTGTAGACACAAAAAATGAGGGTTAGGCTTAAAAATATTATTTTGTGAGCGAGTAACAATACAATCTGGTGGTGGTGGAGGTTGCCTAGAGTGAGAGTGAAGAGAACTTACATGATTCTCTTATCGCAAAGGATGTGCAACCGCGGAATCTGTATGGTTGGCGTGCGAGGAGGAAAGGTGATCCGATGAAGATTGCTCATGTGTCGTGGAAGAAGTTTGAATGGGGATTAGTTGTGGAGAGTTTTCATCGGAGGATGTAGTTTGGGAAGTGACGTAATCTGTGGGATTGGAGGAGATATGGGAATTTGGAGAAATCAGGAAAGATTTAGAAGGGGAAACTAAATCACCTGGATGTGAGGCTAATGTATGAGAATTGCAATTGATGGAGATAAGAGAGTTAATTGGAGCATGTATATCAGGAAACCAGCTAAGTAAAGAATCTGAGTTGAATCTTGGAAGATCACAGTCAAGTTTCTGAATAGGAAACATATTTTCCACAAACTTTACATGTCGAGAAATATACACCCTTTTTGATGATGGATCAAAACATTTGAAGGCACTTTCTGTGGTGGAATATCCCAAGAAGACACATGGCTTGGACTTAGGATCTGGTTTGTGTTGTGTGTATGGTTTGAGCCATGGATAACACAAGCTATCAAACACTTTGAGTTTTTTCTCAAAAGGTGATTGGAAGGAAAGGATTGGTGTAGGCATACGGTTGATTAAGTACACAACAGTGAGAAATGCATCAGTCCTTAACTTTAAGGGAATAGAGGCATGATGTAGGAGAGTAAGACTTGTTTCTCGAATATGTCGATGGCATCTTTCAACGGAACCATTGTGTTCGGGTGTATGGGGTTGTGTAGACAGATGTGTAATCCCATTTGATTCGACAATTGATTTAAGTGCCCGAAATTTTCCACCACCATCTGTATATATTGAGATAATAGGTCGGTGAAATAATTTTTCAACAACAATTTTGAAGCGAGAAAATGTAGAAGCAGCATCCGACTTAAATTTTAATGGAATTAACCAAATGTATTTTGTAAAATGGTCTACAAAAACAACATAGTAGCTGAAACCATCCTGAGATTTTATAGGTGAAGGGCCCCAAACATCTGAAAAAACAAGTTCAATTGGATAAGAGCTTTGAAGAGTTGAGGTTTGAAAATGTAGCTTATGAGCTTTATTACATTGGCAAGCATTACAATTAAAAATAGATTGCAATGAAGAAGAAACAGGAAGATTAGAGGAAGCGAGAATGTGTTTAAGAATCTTTAAAGATGGATGACCAAACTGATTGTGCCATTTTGGAGGAGATGCTTTGAGGGAGATGAACGCAGTACGAGATTGGAGAGAAGATGGTGCACGATGAGCTGGCCATTCATAGACACCGTCCCTATTCTGTCCTTCCATAAGAAAATCCCCCGGTTTGAAGATCCTTCACAACAAAAGAAAAAGGTGAGAACTCAACAGAAACATTATTGGTGCTACAAAGTTTAGATACAGAAAGTAAATTCTTTTCATGCTTGGTACACAAAGAACATTGGTAAGTAAAAGAGGTTGAGAGAAAGAAGGCAATTTGGCTGTCCCAGTATGTGTGATAGAGAGTCTAGTACCGTCGCCGATCATGATGTCATCTGAACCATCATATTCTGAATGAAGAGATATATTATTTAGGTCACTTGTTACATGATGTAAGGCTCTTGAGTCTACCAACCATTTTGGTGAGGCAAAGGGTTGAGCCGCAAAGTGTGCTCGTGGTGGTCCATAAGATGGTCGGGGCTGGCCATAGGACTGCTGCGGATATGACTGCTGTGGATATGATTGTTGTGAGGAAGGATTTCATGAGGTAGATCGAAAACTTGGGCAACATTTTGCAGTGTAACCCTACTGTTCACACAAGTGACAGAAACCCTTATATGGTTTAGCATTAGGATTTTGACTGTTGTTATGAAAGTTGGAATTTGGACCTTGCCGAAATTGAGTGCCACCACTAGTCTAAGTTCCCTACCGAAACTAATTTCCTCCACCAGATTGATTGCTACTGTTATATTGATTTTCAGTGCTATTGTTGTTTGATTTGCCACGATTGTTGTTCTTCCATCCTCCATTGTTGTTTGACTTGACAGCAGCATTAGCAGTAATCTGAGTACTAGACTCCTTATTTTCTTGTTCTAGATAAATCTCAAAGTTTCAGAGTTTCTCATGTAGTTCCTCAAACGAGATCGGATTATCACGAGCACGTATAGCAGCAGATAATTCCTTGTAATCGTCCCCAACTCCCTCAATGATGATCAACGTGAGTTCCTCTTCTCCAACTGGTGTATCTAGGACTGAAATCTCATCTGCAATGCTTTTGACAAGATGCATAAACTCTGTGATGCTCTTGTTTCCTCTTGTGATCTTCCTCAAACGAGATCGGATTATCACGAGCACGTATAGCAGCAGATAATTCCTTGTAATCGTCCCCAACTCCCTCAATGATGATCAACGTGAGTTCCTCTTCTCCAACTGGTGTATCTAGGACTGAAATCTCATCTGCAATGCTTTTGACAAGATGCATAAACTCTGTGATGCTCTTGTTTCCTCTTGTGATCTTCCTCAGTTGTGACTTGAGAGCCATAATATGACCTCTTAATGGTTTCCCATATGTAGATTCAAGTTTATCCCAGACAGGCTAGGAGGTTTCGCATAATCGAATGAAAGGCACCATGGTTTCTGTTAGTGAAGCAATAATAGCGCTTAAGATCAACTTGTCTTGACGAATCCAAAGAGAATGGGCAGGATTAACTTGATCTTGCCCATTCTCCTTGATAATGGGTCGAGGGCAGGGAAGTGTTCCATCTATATAGCCTAGCATATCATACCCGGTAAGAAGAGAAGTGAACTAAATTTTCCAAGACATATAATTGGATGTGGTGAGTTTAATGGGTGCTTGAGCAGCAACAACTACATCAAAACCTATTGGTGACAGATTCTGAGGTCTTGGGTTCGTTTGCCATTGAAGCAAAGATGAAGAAAAAGGGAAGCAAGGCTTAGTGTTTTACTCGGTTGAGTATTTGAAGCTCTGATACCATAAAGAGTTATGGTGCTCACGCTTGAAGGAATTGATTCTTGTGTGTATTACTGATGTAAACAAGGTGATTTATACAGGTTACAATGAAAAGATAAATGTTAAAACTAAGGATCTTAATTGTACAATAATGGAAACAAATAAATCTACATAAATACAATTAATATGCAAATCTGTAGAATCTGTAGAAATCAGGAATCATATAGAATTAGTCTTCCCATCCTTATTTAGCAGATCTTCCTCGTTACCTTCCTTGTTATGCTCCAAGAAAATAAAAGAAGAAACTATACTTTTTTGCCACTATATTTTCTGTTGATTCCACGTCAACATAATAATCCTGAGACTCGCAGAAAAAAAAAATGAAACTAATAAATTACAATTTTAAACATTCATGTACCAATTTGTGCAATCAATCCGCTTACCCTTTTCAAATTCAGAATCAAACAATAAATTTTTTTTTCCCACCAACCAAAAATTCCACCGAAAGATAAACAACTTGTAGCTCTATTTTTTTTTTTGGGCTGTATTGAACCTTGTCTGATGTATTTAATGATGAGTAATCAAGATCCACCATGTTTTTTCTTGAGCTGTGCCTGGGCTTCTTGTAAGGCTTTGATTACCTCCTCATCTTCTGGTGATTCTCTTTGCAAAATCTCATAGTCTTTGATTGAAGCTTCCCATTTTTCCAACTACAAATTTCCAACCAAATTGAACATTAGATAGAATGATTTCAAATCTAGTTTTAAGCTTTTCAAAAAAAGTAAAAATGTGATTGAAACAATTCATGTTTTTTTTTTTTCTTTTCGAAAACATTATATTAAACACTTTTTCACTATTTTTACTTTCAAAGAGTAAAAAAGACCGTTTACTGATTAACATGAATTCAATTATATACGTACCATCCTGATAACATTAAAATTTAGTGTGAGACCCTAACTAGTGTTTGATGCATCAATTCTAGTAAGTATTAAAAATTACTCACCTTGGCATAGCAATCGGCTCTTCTTAGTCTAGCTTTGCTGTATTTAGGGCGCGCATTGAGAGCAGAATTGCAATCCTCCACTGCCTTCTCATACTGACCTAGTTTTGACCGACACGCAGCTCGATTACACAACAAGATGGAATTATATGGGTCATGTTCGAGTCCTTCTCCGTAAGCAACACTCGCTTCGGAGAATCTCGATGCCTTGAAAAGCTCATTGCCGTTTGATCGAGCAGCGGCCACTGCCCTAGCCCTTCTCATCACCGGGTTTACTTCTTTGTTGTTAGAATCTAGTTTTGCTGCTTTCTGTACTGCCGCCAATGCATCATCAAATCTGTAACCCATTTAAAATACTTATTAAATTTGATTTGAGATTTGAAAACAGTTTTCATAAAAACCCTAGCTATTAAAATATTAAATGTTCAAAAAAGATAAAAAACATTTCGAACTAAATTTTTAAGATCTTTAAAATCTATTCAAAAGTTACGTACCATAAATATAAAAGAGTGTTCATCTATACCGACAAACAACTGTTCTTATATTTAAATTATGACTGTTCTGATATTTAAATTATAAATTTCTAACTAGACCTTTTATTTTAAAAGGTTTAGATACTTGTAAAAAAGTTAATTACTCACCGGATTGAAACGAAGAGTTAAAAAATTTGACCTTAAAACATCAATCATTTAGGGAATATTTCTGGTGGTTATGTGAGTAGGGTTCATGATATCAAAAACTTTATTGCCCTTTTGTCCCTCTTTTTCTACCTACAATTTTCCCTTTTGAGTTGTTCTCCAACAAAAGATTAGAGTCATAATCACTTTTAATAACATCAACATTAAACAAACCTTTCCTTTTTCCATACAATCTAATCATACTTTAATTCTAATGTAAATGTAATTATGCAAAAAAGAAAAGCAAATCCCCTATAATGATTAGATTATTTAAGTTAAACTAGTATTAATTAATGGGTCAGCATATGAGAGAAATACCTTGACGGCATGTAACATATGTTATTTTAAATGTGAATCAACTTCAAAAAAAAAAATGTTGATCACGAATGTCTAATGTAATTTCAACCATCGAAAGTACTAACCTGCCTGCGGCCAAATGGACCTGAGCTCGAACCACTAACAAGTTGGCGTTACCAATTGGCCCAAAGAATTTAGTACAGTCATCCACACTGAACTTTGAACCATTCTTCATTGCTTCATCTGCTTCTTGATGCCTCTGTACTTTCAGCAATGCCTCAGCTTGTAATGCATAGATCTTTTTACAAAGAAAAAAAAAAAGCAATATATTAAGCTTCCAAATTAAATTGTCTAGCACTGTATGTATGAAAAATAACATGACTATATTAACGTATAAAGTTGAATAAAAAATGTTTAAAATCTCTGTGTTTTCACTAAGAAGGAACTTATGATTGTTTTTTTGATGAATTTTTCAAATCATCTGAACCTGAACCTGATAATATTTAACCCTTTTAAAATAATAAATAAAACAATCATTCTCTAGAACAGACATCAGAATTTTAATAAAACCTCAGTATTAACAAAATCCAAATTTTCACACTAGATATATCTTAATATTGTCTAAAGGTAGACTAATTCGAAATAAAGGTAAGTCCAAGGTGATTTCGAAATTCATCAAAAGCCTTCTCTAGTCTCTACGAAGGTACATCGGGATTACTTTTGACGAATCGAAATATATCAATATTAAATCTAGAGACATGATATAATAATATTAACCCTTTTAGCATAGTAATTAAAACAATCCATCTCTAGTGCACACATCAGGATTTTAATAAAACATCTAACTCTTCCGTGTATAAGATTCAAATCATAACAAAGTTTGATGAGTGACTGACCGATGGAGCTGAATCTGCACCAGCAGAAATTGCAGCGGCTGTTTCTTTAATAAGAGAATTCCAATCTCTCATTCTTTTAACATCTGTGCATTTGTTGAGATGTCCCTGAACAGTTTTACATTTTGCAATGTCAACTTGGTCTGCCTCTGGTCCTGCATGTTTATAGTGATGTATTGCCTTCTCCACCTCCCCTAACCTACACATAATACACAAACTTTTGAATTATGAAAACAAACAAAAATCACATTCGAAAACGAACAAAAATTAAATATATACATCTGAATTTTCTACTAGTAAATGTCAAATTAAAAAAAAAAAATACCTACTTTCTAATAATTAGCAAAAGAAGCGATTCAGAAAACATAATGTTGAAAACGAAAATAGAACCCAAAATTTCTAATAGTACATATACGTATCAACTATAGAAATACTTTCTAAAATAGTAGAAAGCGCGATTTTGAAATAAGAGAAATAAAATCCGAATCTTTTAGTAGTGCGCCCGTATCAATAATAGAGAAATACTTTCTAAAACAACAAAAGCACGATTCAGAAGACCCAACGTTGATAGAACCGAATTAGGTGTTGATCAAGACATGAAAGTTTGTACCTGAGATACAAGGTTGCCAAACGATGGTGTGCTCTGTGATAATGGGGTTCAATTCGGATGGCTTCTCTGCACTCAAAAACAGCCTCAAGAAGCCTGCCTAGAGCAGTCAAAGCTGCACTCTTGTTGCTCCTGTAAGAGGCCTTGTTGGGGTCAATAGAAATGGCGGCATCATACAAAGCCAACGCCTCCGCAAAGTTGCCACTCTTGTAATCCTCATTCCCCATAATTTTCAACGTCTCCGGGTCCATTCTAGTCGACAGAGCCCTGCACAGAGAAGCATCCTGAGCCGGTGGGGGCCTGTGGTGGTTACTGTCATCATTTTGCTTCTTCACAACATTTCCCATCACACTGTTTGGATACTTATTAGGCTGCTTGGAGAACGATGAAGATGACGAGGTTTCGAAAAACTGCTCGTACGTGTTTGTGTTTGTGCTCGACCCAGTATTGCCACCACCTTGTCTAAGGTTCCCTAAATTTCCAAAAAGCATCACATTGCTTGAAGAGGCCCTAACAAGAGTATTGCTCCCTTTGGATTTCTGATGATCAGCGATCATGCTTTCGAGCTCTCCGGAAATCCCGGTAGCTTCTCTGGGAACTCTACGACCCTGGTTTACATAACCCTGGCTATTATAACTGTTCAGTTGATGCTGCTGCTTCTTGGGAAGCGCTTCCTGAACAGAAGCAGCTTGTGGTGCTTTTTTGACAATATGTTGTTGTTGTTGGTAAACATTAACAAGAGGAGGAGGTTTGATGGGTTGACTTTTTGGAGCTGATTTTGAGACTACTTGTTTAGGAGGTGCTTCTGAAACTCCTTCCGCTTCTGCTTCTGCTTCTAGAAAAGTGTTATCATCTGAGCTATTTCTTCTTCTTTTAGGAGTTGGAGTGCTTTGTGTAAATTTCACAAAATTGTTGTTGTTGTCTTTGATCCCCGGAAGCGAACTTGATGAGGTGCTTCTCCGCGGCCAACGCCGCCCAAAAACCGCATTTAATAACCCACAACCAGTCTTCTTCTCCGGCGAGTTATCACCCATCTCTCTCTCTCTGAAATCAAACTCTTTTTGCAAAATATCAATGCACTCTTTTTTAAAAACAATTAATTACATGGGTTGTCATGATATAAAAAAATTAAAAAAAATGAATGGGGTTGATGTTGATCACAGGCCAAATCCCCAGGAGAAGAAGAGAGCCTCCTGGAGTGCCTCACAAGGAAGAAGAAGAAGAAGAAGAAGAGGAGGTCTTTGTTTGATCTCTGTTGATGGTTTTTTTGTTAATGAGAAAAAAATGAGATGTCATAATAGGTGGAAAATGGAACAAAATAACAAGAATTTTTCAGGAAAAGAGAAGAATATTTTCTCAAATGGTGTTGTTTTATTAGATTTTGATTTTTGATAGTTTGGCTTCTTGTTTGATATTTTTTTTTGGGTGAGTTGTTGTTTTGGTGGGTTGAAAATGGAGAAGCAAGAGACTCGGTCTATGAAGAAACGAGGATCTCTAGATTTTTAGAAACAAAAATCAAAGGAAAGAGAGAGAGAGAGAGAGAGAGAGAGAGAGAGAGAGAGAGGTTGACATTATTGTTGTTGTTGTTGGCATGGTGGTCTTTGATGTCTCTGTTACTTAGAAATTAAAATTAATTAACAGCCAATACATTGCATATAAAGAGAGAAAGAGAGGATGTCACGTTGAGGGTGTGAATAGAATTTCATGATTCAAGACAGCCAAGGTGTATCTTTATTTGGTGACAAATTCATTTTTAAAAAATATATCAAAACTTATATGGGAATTGATTTATGAGATTTATATACTTGGTAAAAGACAGAAATTTCACATGTTTCATACCCAATTCATATGGTTCAAACAGGGTATTATTTAACATTAAACCATATTGGACGATAGTTGTTGAATTGATGATTTGTAACTACCATATAGATTATGGATCGACATAGTTTAAAATTTATGTAATATAAGAAGTAACTTGTCAAACTTTAGCAGAGTAGGATTTATTACTCATAGTTCCAATAAGAGATGTCGGAACAAATTGGTATTGAGTATTATGATCTTGTTGAAAGATTCCAAAACACCTTTAGATTTAGAAGAATGAGATAAATTGAAGCGTCTAAATCCCATGTTATTTTAATTTGATTACAGGGGGTCAATATAGACTCCTAATAGATGATTAGGTATTAGGTGTAGGATTCCACATATGCAATTAAAATATGGTCCTCACAATTCTCTCTTTGAAGTTCACAAAATTCGCATCAAATTATACAAATTTTACGTTCAACGTACGCACTTGTATTATTAAATCGGACATCGGAGAAAGACTATACAATATTATGTGATTTTAAGTCATAACCTAACAAATATAATACAAGGCCGACTATTGGGTTACATAGAATGCAAAAATTAGACAGCTATTGGCATCATTAATAACAAATTATTATAGAGTCAAAACTTATAGTTAAACAAAAGAGAAATATTAATAATTCCATCAACTTTTTTCTCCCCAACCACCATATAGTAATAATATGCCACATTTTCAAACTTGAAAATAATATGAGAAAAAAAAAATATCATTACCAAATCCTAATATTCAAATCACACCATTAATGTTTTTTAGTTGCTTCCCACAACCTCAATTTCCAAGTCCTTAAATGCCACCCAACTTTGTTATCTTATTAAACATCACCACAATAAGAGAGATTTCGATCTGTTTGGCAGTCAAGAAAATGTGGGAAACGAAAACGAAAACAAGTTGTCACGTTGTTATTTTTGGTAGTGTTGTTTCTAGAACTGTTTTTGTTGGTTTCAAAGTAGTTTGAGCATTGTCAATGGACATGTAAAAGTTGTTAAAACCAAAACAACAATATGTTTACTAATCACTATCTTTCAATTCTATAACAAATGTCGATTGAGTATGGAACCGGATTGAAACTTACATATCCGTAACGTCATTTGAAAGTCGAAAGCATGAGGCCAGCCAGGCTTGAGCTTGTTAGATGGAATGAGAAATCTCTGTGGGAAACTAAATTGCAGATAGAGATTGGAAACATATCAAAACTTCGATGATTAAGTTGACATTCTCTTTAGTTCCTTTTGTATTTCTTCAGCTAGTTCCTCAGCAATGTATTCAACACCGAAACATCTTGAAACCTCCATGCTTGGATTGATCAAATACCTGTCAGTTTTTAACATCGAATCAACTACGAGTTCAAAGAGAAACTATCTTAACACCAAAACAAGGAAATAATGGGGCTCACATGTTGTGGGATGACTCAACCAGATAATCACCCCCTTCCTCTTCAACCTTCTTGAAATAAACACGGAAATCCTGTGCCATCTTCCTTAAAGCACCAACGCATCCCGTTAATCCCACTATTCTCGAGTCGAACTCTATAAAACTTGACGGAAAAACACGACATGAGCAGGTTAGCATTATGAAAATATAACACATCCGAAACATTGTAAGAAACATAACAAGTTGTTAGGGCATCCAGACCTTGAAGGTAAGCACGGAGTTGTGCAGGTGTGTCGCGTTGAGGATCAATTGTGACAAATACTGGTAAAATCTTAATATTCTGTTTTGACTCTTGTGCCAAATAAAACACACAATGTCAGTCAGAGATATAACCCGAAGGTGAAAAAAATATATAAATTTTGCCATTTAAAGTGACAAACCTAATGTGCCTATAGCCTTCGCCATTATCTGTACTTGCTCCGGTCCAATATCGGGAGATGAAGTATAGCCAAAGTACAAGAGAACCCAATTCCCTAGAAAATTCCTTTCAGTAACTGGCCGGTTCTCTGTATCAACTAGAGTAAATGGGCCACCTATAATCGGACCCTGGACCTTATCGCATCCACAGTTTTGACCCTGTCCTGATTCAATACAAAGGGAATAAATACAATCAGAAAGTCCTTCTCAAAGATATCTCACCAATCCAAGTAAAGAAGAGTTTGATTTATATGGAAAGGATTCCATAGTGTAAAATGATTAATTGATAACAGTTCCGGTCAAATGTAGGCACTCTTACAAAGTAAATTCTCTCATTGAATTCCAAATCATGCAACTAAGATCCATAATTGAAAAATCATGAACTATATAACATAAAAATAAAAAATAAAAACTTTCTATAACTATACTCTTTTCCTCAATAAATGACTTAAATATTCTTCATGACTCACATTACTTGTTCCTATATTAACTTGCAAGCTTGTGCCTATTGTCCTAAATAACAACCTTTAAGAGCGAGTATCCAAATAAGACACATATGAGCTAGTTAGTGTTTCCGTCCTCTAAATTAAGAATCTTAGAGCTTCTTTTAAAAGCCCTTAATAGACCAACCTACAACATTGTGCAGACACAACCCAACCATAACGTGATGAAACTGACACTTCTTACACCTCATAGAAACACAGAGCTTCAGACTGAATAAAACCGCAAGCAATGAATATGTAGACTATATGCTAGTTTTTTAAAGGAACATAAGAATTTCCAAAATAAAAAACAAAGTAGGAAACTCCATGGTCAAGAAGCAGGGATAGAGATCTAGAAAATGGGTTTTTTCGCTTTCTCATGTATTCATGCTTTATAGAGAATACAAAAATTCATTGAAAATCAGTATATGATATAGCATAGTTTTCTACAGACTGACAAGAATGCCACTTCACAATCATTTTTTCCTTTTGAGACTAGTTAGCAAGACATACAGCGTAGTCCTCTTTTCGTTTGAATTCCATATTGTTCAAAGTCGGAATTGTAAATAGATCAAATTGATCAAATAAGAGTGGGGGTTGAATTTGGAAATTATTAAGTTACACAGTGCCCTGCTCCAAGGATGAAACTCTAATTAGTTTCTGCACATATCTCACGCATTTGTCTGAGTGCACAAGGAGGTGTGCAAAGATTAATAAATGAAAGATGTATGGTCGTGCTACCTATGCAAAAACAAGTTCTATAACTCATGAGAGAGAGAAAGCAAAAATGAAATTGATTTAAAATGATATAACCAAACGACTACAAGTGCTAAATCACTAACTTATCCAATTTCAACTTCCAGCCCTTTGATAACATTTGGGTCACAAAATTGAAACTTGAAGTAGTACCTTTTGGAACAGCTCTCCTCTCGTCATTATAATGAACCAAAGTTGCTAATCCCGCAAATCCCAGTAAAACAGCAGGCTACAAAATTAATAGATAATGTAACCAGTTAAAATTCCGAACACTGAATATTTCTCTTATCAAGCAAATGATGACAAGTAAGATTCGCCATTCATTTTATTCAGTTTGTGCGTGTTGAATTTCAAGAAAAGGTGCTTATCAATAAGTAATAATAGAGGAGAAGAAGCAGCATACAATGGCATAAGTACTCCACGAACGAGGAGCCTTTGTTTCTACATTCATTACAGGACTACCACCTGGCTTCCCGTAACCCTGCCTTGAAGATTTCATGTAGCTACAAGCCTGAATTCTCTTAGACGGATCAAACCTACACCAATTACATATAATTAAGCATAACTTCCATACCCACCACCAAAACGGCAGAATAACATCGGCTACTGCTTCAACTGTAACAGAGACAACTTCATTTACTCAATGCTAGACATTTTCGCACCGGAACTCAAACAGAACATCATTTTCCTGCTACAGAACACAACCCTATACAAATTTCCATATAATGCACACAGTTTAAGTACCTAAACTAACACAAACCTATACTAAAGAAGAAGAGAAAAAAAAACCTAAATGCAATATCTCGATCAACAATAACATAAAAAGAAACTAAATTTCACAAGTAAACACACACACACACACACACACACACACACACACACACACACACACATATAGAAAGAAAAAAAATTTGTAATTTTGTTTAAAGGTTTGAGAGAGTGACCGTTGAAGAACACTGCTTGGCGGTTTGAGGCGGTGTTTGGCGGTAGAGAAGAGAAAGCGAGAGACGGGCATTATTTTGCAGGGAAAAAAAAATCAAATTTCTCAACAGCGGCTCTCGAGAACAAAACCCCTTGTCGATTTACGAGCATAAAAGCTCACTATGACCCAAAACCCATATAGATAAACATAATAAAGGAAATCTGACTTGTTTTCCAAGCTTGTTCTTCTATTTTAGACAAAATATCAAACGCTTGGTGCCGAAGAAAAAATCAAGGTCAAATCAGCTCTAAATATATATATCTATATATATATATATATATATATATATATTGGTTCTTGCTTTGAAAAATATCATATATATTTCAGAGGGTTTTTGGTGGATTTTATAATATCAGTGACATAGTTCTTCGGTGCAAGGAAGCACCAATTTGAGTGGATTCAGCAAAGAAAATGAAAATTAGAATTATAGTTTAGGTCCCTAAATGGATTCGATATTTATTTACCTACTTATTTATAATTCACAAGTAATATTATTTCATTTATTTGGATATAAATTCAGATAAATAATTTGGGACAACTTAAAATTATTTATTTATTTATTTATTTTAAAATGTTACAATAATTTATGGTTTAAGACAAAGGATATGACTCGAATCCATAATATTATAACGTAGATGCGTGAGACATACTACTAAATCAAACTCGTCTTGTCGATTATAATTTTAATTCTAATTCATGTAATTATCTATTTATATGTTTATTTGACAACAAATTGAACTATGCGGTTATACTAAATGAGTATCATTTGTTACCGAGTCAAGATGACTTGTAGTATAATTATTAATTCTTAATAGGTCTTTTTTTTCTATCAATTTTTTTTTTTGAATTTTTACTACTATTTTTATGGTCAAAATCAAACAATACATAAGCAGCTCAGACATCTCCTTCCACATAAAAAACTCTCCATGTTTATAAATTACATATGGTGGGACTTAAACCCCACACATGATACCACATATGTGATTTTCCTTCTATGGTCCTACATAATGCAAACCTATACAAACTTCCATATAATGCACATAGTTTAAGGGGCTGTTTTTTTTTTTATCTAAAGTTTTATAAGATCTTAATTTTTTAGATATTTGGATAAGTCTTATAAATTAAGATACTATGATTTTTTATAATTATTTTGGATGACTTATTACAAATATAAAATTGATTAGATTGTGTTAAGGTTTCTTCAAAATTGGGAACTTTTGGAAAATTGATTTTTATGGTTTTATTATATGAGGATAAAATCATAAATGTATGAATTGTTATAGGACATTTATAGAAATTTACTAAAAAAAACTCTACTATATTATTTTTTTAATAAGTAAAAGTTAAAATTTTTTACTTTTTCTGAAAGACATATATATCTTAAAATAAGATATAAGTTGGAAAAACAAACAAACTGACTTATCTTAATTTAATATATAAGAGGCAAATAAGTATTATAATGAAAAAAACAAACAGTCCATAAGTCATTTTTTCTCTCATAGGCACATAATATAGACATATTTATTGCATACTAATACACATCACCACATTTTTGTTACAAAAGTATGATGATGCCTATATTGTATGCCTACTTGAGAAAAATTACATTTTATATAAGGAATTTAGATCCTCTACTGATATAATTTTTTTCTTGATCTAAACCCTTCAAGATTATAGTATGCATTTAGAGATAATAAAAATGGGATAAATAAAAGAAATAAATTCAGTCATTGATTTCACATATCATCAGAATTATTTACGTCAGGATAAAAAATCATATCAGTAGAATATCCAAATTCGTAAGTAAGAGCAGTGTTATTGCCACCCCTCTATTTAGCTAATAATGCCCAGTATTTTAAATTTGTTTAATATTCTATTTATATTGTTATCAAAATTATTAAAATAGACATACAATTTAATAATAACTCTAATACAAATTGAATTATAATAAAACCTCACATCCACAAATAATGTGTTTATTTGAAAAAAAATATTTAACCCTAATTTTATTTGTTTAATTTCTTGTAAATAACTCATACTATTGAAGAAATAGATAACAATATCTTGCATCTTAGAGATTGTTTGGTACCTTGTACTGTCCTCCAAATTCCAAAATAGAAAAAATTTAAGAGAACAATTTGAGATGGCTTGATGGCCAATGGTCTAACTGTATGATAAGACTTTTAACTTTGAAGACATAAAACAAAACTAGAGTCGGTGATGCAGTGAATATATAGATGAAGTGAGCAATTTGTATTGGAGACTTGGAGTGCTCATCCATGACGTAAATGCAAAACTGGCAGCATTGTATTTGATCTTATACAAAGGGGAGAGAAATATATAACATAATAATAATAATAATAATAAATATATAATAATAATAATAATAAATATAAATATAAATATATCAACATAATAAAAATAATAATAATAAATTATATCAACATAATAATAATAATAATAATAATAATAATAATAATAATAATAAACATATCAAAATAACAACAACAGCATCGGCAACCGCAGCAATAATAATAATAATAATAATATATTAACATAATAAAACTAACAATAATAATATTAAAAAAATTTAAAAAATAGTATATATTAATAACGATAATGATAATAATAATAATATATATTATACAATAATAATACATTTGATAATAATAATTAAAAATACACAAAGTGTGTCTAAACAACCTAGATTGAGGAGAATAAGTTTTAATCCAATTAATTACCAGCTTTTTAGATTAATCAATATTGTCAAAATTACCCCCACAAAGACAAACAATCAATCAACGGAATTAAAGTGCGGAAAGCAATAAATAACACGATGATTGATTTGCGTGAAAAAACCCTCCAATTGGGCAAAACTCACTAGCTATCCATCTAGCCACACACGATCCTCAAATCCACTATATGTAATGATGTTTACAACCTAGGTTGACCTCTAGTCACACTATTCTCGGTCATTAACCCACCATTACTACCCCGCAGGCATTTTATAGTGATTCTAGACCAATTGTTTGTACACTAATTCACATAGTCACAAGACTTAACACTCAATGAAGAGATAAACAACCTATATGAATATATGTTAATATTCTAGTATGCAAATAATACTAGGCAACACTAAATGCTTATCTAGAGATTTATGATGGCAATCAAACAATCATAGATATCAATATGTCTATATGAATGTTCATAAAGACCTAACTAGATGAAGATATACAAGTCTAAAATCTATGAATCAAACAAAACTCAATCAACACATGTTGTCACAAGATATAGCAAGGACAATAAATATGCAATCAAGAAATACAATCAATGAGTCCTAATTATCAATGTCTAGATGTAATACATAAAGACTTAGCTAGAGGACAATTAATATCATAAATGCAAACTATCATAAACAATCAATCTCAATCAACAATTAAAGACTCAATACATATTCAAAATATGTTCAAAAAAAGGGTCATGCATTTAATCACACAATAAATGCTAATCTTGGGCAAGAATGAACAATAATGATAATAAATGAAATCAAGAGCATGTTCAACTTACCTAGTCATGGAAACAAAGAAGACCCATGCTTGGATGATGAATGGAGATGCTAGATGCATATGGGTTTGAGATTGATTGAGTAAAAATGAAGTCTTGGAGCTCTCTCTCTCTCTCTCTCTCTCTCTCTCTCTCTAAGATTCACTATATCTCACTAACAATATGATTTTTGAGCTCTCAAAACGTCCAAGAGAAAGATATGGTATATATGTGAAGTCCTAGACAAAGTGATGTCGTTTTGGAAAAGATGTTGCAAAAACGTGTCAGACCGCGGTGCATACTGCTGTTCGGGCAAGTGTCCAGACCATGGTATACACCGCGTCACATACTCTAGTCAACTTCGCGGTGGCAACCGCGTCAGGGACAACATGCACCAACCATGTAAGAAACCGCAGTACAATACAAAGACTACATTGGACAAAACCACGATATAAGCGTGATGCACAGCCAGCGGTACACCTAGCAGCCCAGGTGGCGGTAGAGAGAATAAACTCTTTTAACAACACAATAAACACACCTAACCTATAAGAATGTTATGCAAGTGTGAAGTGTGTAATGAGCATGCATGAAGATACATATAACATGAATGTGCACCAACATGTAACACACAAGAATATACGAGATAAGAAGATGCATGAGTTGTATGTGTGTGCACTAAATCTCTTCAAAGAGTCAAGGACATGTGATCTACCTTGAAGAGCTCTTGAGATGAAGGTTTGTTGGGGAAGCCATTTAAGCTAAATAATGAACAAATGGAAGCCTAATCTACCCTTACAAAATAAACCCCAATATGGTTTGTCAACAAAGTAAGCCAATCAAAAACCGAGGAACTTACAATCTTCCTCTTTGGCTATTTCGTGACAAAACCACTCACAATAAATCCTCACAAATAAAAAAGCAAATGGTCGACAAAAGTTTTTCTACATTACAAAGATATACCTAAATTCTAGATCTTCAAGACTTCAATCTCTGGTAGAAAAAAAAACCCTACACAAACATAACAACTATACTTTCCAAGACAAGTGTATATAAGGTGATCAATATTGAAGCACAAGAAAACAAAACAAAGCATTTGCATTTAAGATAACAACATGCAATGAAGTGCAATGCAATGCTCCCTCTAAAAGGTTACTCTCTCTCAAGAAAACTCCCCCAAAGCTTAAACAACACTCTCTCTCTATATTTCTCATGATTTCTCTCTCTTTTTATCATGAAATAGGCAAAGGAGCTCCTCCTATCGGGTTGCTTTAGCAAATAAAGGTATTAACACAATTGACATTTGTATAATCATATACATGAACTTTATGCAACTTAATTAATTGAGAGAGAATCAATGAGATTTATTTTAAGAAGAATGTGTGAAGATTGTTGCTTTGCATGCAAGGCATATAACATTAAAGTTCAAGCAATGGTATTTGGCAAAGAAAACATCAAAAGAGTTTCCAAAAGAATTCAATCAATTTGTACCTTTATGTCATAAGCAAACAATATATAGTTTCCAAACATTTTTAAACACACACACAGACAACTATATCAATCTTTAAGGGTCAAACAAGACATGGATATGGAATCCTTATTGATTGAATGCATATGTAATCCTTATTGGTTGTTGTCTTGTTCAAACCATTAAGAATAGAGACAAGACTAAATTGGATGAAACATCCTTATTGATTGAATGGATACGAGATCCTTATTGAGTTTAGTCTTGTCAATTGCTTTCACACGCATTTGCATTAGAGCAATCAAAAGCATCATGCATATCAATTTAAGCATGTCAAAATCAAGTTCACATGTCATGAAGATAAATTATAGGTCATTCAAGTGTACTTCTCAATCAATTCTCCCAGTCCAAAAATGCATATTTAAACATAAATGTGACATGGATTACAAACAAAGCAAAGTTACACACTTATTGAATAAAATATCATATAAGCATATAAGTGCAACTAAGTATTTCAAGCAATTAATAAATAAGCATAAAGTAGATCAAATTTTTTCACATTACAAATCATGCAAGTTCGCTCTTTTTACTTAAGCTCCCCTTATTGGGGTTAAAACCAAACCAAATAAATATAAGGCATGAGCCCCTATAGATCTACCAAGTCCATTAAACCTACTTGAATATATGAGTGATATGTTAGCACAATAGCATGCGGGTTCATCTTTTCTAATCCACCTAGGTGACACATTTTCATTCCTAGTGGTCATAGCCAATATGGTACTTGATTTCCTAGGATCATTAACTCTAGATTTCCTAGGCACATGCATATTGGCTATTCTAAGTTTGTTTCTTTCAATCATGCTCGCAACCCTACATTTCTTAATTTACCTAAAGCAATTTGGCCTAATATGCCCCACAAAAGTGACAAGTAGGTATAAAGTGAAGAGTCATACCATATCCTTGTGAGGTCATTGGAGACTTGTCATGCTTTCGATGTCGCCTTTGGTGTTAAACCAGTTGTCACCTCTTTTGTTGTTGAACCGGGTTGGGATGCCTCCTTGGTTTAGAAATCGTGGCTTGCCTTCTTAGTTGGTGAAACCTTGATTGAGGAAAGCTTGGATGTGGAGCTCTTGGATGTTGAGGTTGAGCTTCATTCTTTGTTGGTATCTTCATTTTTCCACTCTTGGATGACTCTTCAAGATCAATCTTCCTCCTAAGATGTTGTGGACGTGAAGCTTCATTGTTGCCATTTCCCTTGACAAATACCGTTTTGTCTGAGGAGGGGGTTTCCTTGTCATCAACATATCCAAGACCCCTTTTGTCATTTGGCTTCTTTCCATGCCCCAACATATTGTCAAGTTTTTCGGCGCCGGAGGTCATTTTGGCAAGTAACTCTTTAGCATCCACAAGCTCTTTCTTCACCATGTTTTCATTTTCTTTGACTCTCCTTACTTCATCATTTAAGTGAGTCACTTCAGTTGTAAGTTTGAGATTCTCTTTCTTCAATTTTTGAATCTCCCATTTTATTCTTCAACCTAGAGTCTTCAAAGTACTTGATGAAGTCTACAAGGTCCATGCCTTCACTAATTCCTTCGTTGGAGTGGGATGAAGAGTTCTCATCACTAGAGTCATTACTAGTATCATTTGTTGTCACATTTGTAACATCTTCATAAATAGCTTCATTAATCACACTTTTAGCTACTTTTTCATCAACTCCTTCCTCAAGGTCACAATTCAAGGCATGTTTGCCTTCATCTTCAACTTCCACATAAGAGGCTCCAAAGGCCGTGTAGTTAATTGCAAGGTCTTCATCACCCGAAGAATCTTCTTCACTCTCACTTTCACTACTTGAGGCAACCTTCACCTTTCCTTTTCTCTTATCCTTCAAGTTACCACAATCTGTGGAGATATGCTCGAATCCTCCACATTTATAGCATTGAATTCATTTTCTTGAAGTCTTCTCTTGATTTGGCTCGCCTTTCTTGCATGTGGTATTCTTCTTGAAGTCATTCTTTCTAAAGCTATAGCCAGTCTTTTGTAGCTTCATGAATTGCTTGAATCTCTTCACTAATAGAGTCATCTCTTCATCCTAATTATCATCCTCCTTACAATTCTTGAAGGTCTTCAAAGCAATCCTTTTATGCTTCTTGAGTGGTTAGGTTGTAGTAGCCCATCTAGATTCATAGGCTAGAAGCCTTCCAATCACTTCACTCGGCTTCATCTTCTTATAATCACTATTTTCTTCAAGTGCCGTCACCTTGGATTCGAATCTAGCGGGAAGTGACCTCATGATCTTTTGTTTGATCCTCCTATCCGAGTATGGGTCACATAGTTGATGGATTTGGTTCACTATGTCCATCAGCTTCACTTGGAAGTCATTAAAGCCCTCATATTCCTCTATCCTAATTGTCTCAAATTGTGCTTGAAGGACTTAGAGCTTGGAATCCTTAACCACCTCGGTTCTCTTATGGGCTATCTCTAGAATTTCTCATGCCTCTTTTGCATTCCTAGTTGTTTGAATCAATTTGTATTGATTTTCATCCATGGCACACGGGATGGCATGCATTGCCTTGTTGTTCCACTTGGAGGCTTCGAATTCTTGGGTTGACCATTTCGACTTAGGCTTGGGAACCACACTCTCATCTTCAAGGGTCATTTCCGGAGGAGTGTAGCCATCCTCTATTGCCATCAATGCTCGACCGTCTATTTGGAAAATGTAGAATTTCATCTTGCCTTTCCATGAGGCATAATTCACCCTGGTGAGCAAAAACGGTCTTGTGCTTGAGGCTCTCTCGGTTCCTCCTCCGTTTCCACTCATAATGTTTAGACATGAATGAAAATGAATGCAAATGTATGCAACAAGCAAAAACACACAAATGGAAGACACACATACAAGTAAGAATCACCTAAGTATGTCTAGGAACGCGTTCTGATACCAACTGAAAATACACAAAGTGTGTATAAACAACCTAGAGAGGGGTGATTAGATTTTAATCCAATTAATTACCAGCTTTTTGGATTAATCAATATTGTCAAAATTACCCCACAAAGAAAAACAATCAGTCAATGAAATTAAAGTGTGAAAAGCAATAAATAACACCATGAATGATTTACGTGAGAAACCCTCTAACTGGGCAAAACTCACAGGCTGTCCATCTAGCCACACACAGTCCGCAAATCCACTATATGTAATAATGTTTACAACCTAGGTTGATCTCTAGGCACACCATTCTCGGTCATTAACCCACCACTACTACCTCGCGGGCCTTTTATAGTTATTCTAGACCAATTGCTTGTACACAAATTCACCTAGTTACAAGACTTAACACTCAATGAAGTGATAAGCAACATATGTGAATATATGTTAATATTCTAATATGCAAATAACGTTAGGACAACATTAAATGCTTATCTAGAGATTTATGAAGGCAATCAAACAATCCTAGATATCAATATGTTTATATGAATGTTCATAAAGACCTAACTAGATAAAGATATGCAAGTCTAAAATCTAGTCATCAAACAAAGCCCAATCATCACGTGATGTCGCAAGATATAACAAGGGTAATAAATATGCAATCAAGAAATGCAATCAATGAGTCTTAAGTATCAATGTCTAGATGCAAGGCTTAAAGACTTAGCTAGAGGGCAATTAATGTCCTAAATGCAAATTATCATAAATAATCAATCTCAATCAATAATCAAAGACTCAATACATATTCAAAATATGTTCAAAAAAAGAGAGTCATGCATTTAATCATACAATAAATGCTAATACTAGGCAAGAATGAACAATAATGATAATAAATGAAATCTAGAGCATGTTCAACTTACCTAGTCATGGAAACAAGGAAGACCCATGCTTGGATGATGAATGGAGATACTAGTTGCACATGAGTTTGAGATTTATTGAATAAAAATGAAGTCTTGGAGATCTCTCTCTCTCTCTCTAAGAGTCACTTCTCACTAACAATATGATTTTTGAGCTCCCAAAACAGCCAAGAGAAAGACCTGGTCTATATAGATAAAGCCCTAGACAAAGTGACGTCGTTTTGGCAAAGACGCTACAAAAACGCGTACTGAGATAGATATAACATGAAGATAGATATAACATGAATGTGCACCAACATGTAACACACAGGAATATACGAGATAAGAAGATGCATGAGTTGTGTGTGTGTGTACTAAATCTCTTCAAAGAGTCAAGAAGTGATCTACCTTGAAGATCTCTTGAGCTTGAGGTTTGTTGGGGAAGGCCATTAAGGCTTGATAATGAACAAATGGAAGCCTAATCTACCCTTACAAAAAAAAACCCCAATGTGGTTTATCAACGAAGTAAGTCAATCAAAAACTGAGGAACCTATAATAATATCGATAATAAATTTTAATAATAATAATATCGATAATAAATTTTAATAATAATAATAATAAACTTTAATAATAATAATAATTTTAAAAATAATATAATTTATTGAAATATTAAATTGAAAATTAAAAGTAAATTAAATAAATATTATATAAATGTAATTAACCGAAAATAAAAATAAAATGCTACTCAAATAATATAAATCTAAAAATTATATAAGATAACTATAATATTAAAAAAATTGTCAAATATTATTGATATTTGTTACATCATAAATGAATGATAATTTATTAATAACGATATCAATTATATTTTAATTATTATTTTTAAAAATATAATACAATAAATATATATTTATAATATGTTTTTTTATTCTAAAAATATATCAATTTTATTAGTTAATAAAATATCAAGGAACAAAAATCACATCAAAACATTGTATAACTTAATACATTCTAATACGAAATATCACTAAACACATGATTGTATAAAAATAATACAGTCCAATATAATACAATCCAATCTAACCTAATCCAATACAATACAGTGTGCCAAACTATCCATTAAAACAATTGTTATTTAAAAGTAAGTTTAAAGTTACTTTTTGTATTTTTTTTTCTTTCATTGTTACTAAGGTTTTTTTTTTCTTTTGCTAATCTCCCCTAATATGATAAACGAAATGAAGGAAAAAAAATGCAATGATGAGGTGCTGGATTTGAGTAAAAGAATTGGAGGAAAAAAAATTTAAGAACAAATTACACTAAACTTTCCTGAGGTTTACTCTTTTACACGCAGAAACAACTTTACCGTTAATTGACACTCATCTCCTCTACCATTAGGGTTTGACCGTTAAGTGTGAGAGTTGACTGTTAAAAATGATAAAGACAGAAATACCCTTGATTCGCCAAAAATCTAAAATAAATAATTACATCAAACTCCCCTAAGGTTCGTTCTTTTACACATAGAAACAACTTTATTGATAATTAACACTCACCTCCCTTGTTGTTAGTCAAAGTTGGCCGAATTAAACCGTTGACCAATTTTGATTATTAAAACTAATGATAGTTTAGTCATTTGAAGCGTTTTAAATATATATATATATTTATTTAACAATTTTGAATAAATATTTTAAATGAAGATTTTTTTTCAGGTATTTTAAAATTATGATTAAGTGAAAAAGAAAACTGGTTTTAAAATGAAGATTTGTTTTTTGGAAAGAAAAATAAGATTAATTGAAAATTAATAATTAAAAAAGGAATTTTTCATTAAAAAACGGACAGTTCAATCTAATTTAAAAGAAATTCAAATTAAAAAAAATATATTAATACCTTTAACAGTTCGCCAGTTCTACCAACAACACAAATCACAATATCTTCCTCATTTGTTCGATCTCCTCCACGAGAGATTAATTCAGTTCGCCAGTTCCACCAACAACACAAATCATAATTCCTTCTTAATTTGTTTTTAATTTTTTTTACTTTTTTTTCTATTTATTAAAAATTTTAAAATTTTTAATTCTATTTCTTTGGAAAAAAAATATTTTTTCTAATTTATAAATAGATATTGAGCTTTAAAAAAAACAAATTTGAACAAATTGCACCAAATTAGGAAGGGATTGTGATTTGTGTTGTTGGTGGAACTGGCGAACTGGCTCTATTTTAGAAAGAAATCTGACTCAATCTCTCATGAAAGAGATCGAACAAATTAGGAATGGATTGTGATTTGTATTGTTGGTAGAACTGGCGAACCGTTAAGGACTTTAAATTTTTTTTAATTCTTTTAAAAAAAAACTTGAATATCTTTTACATTAGATTGGACTGTCTATTTTTTAATTAAAAACTCCGTTCTTTTTTTACAATTCTTAATTTTCAATTAATCCTATTTTTCTTTCCAAAAAAAAATCTTAATTTTAAAGACAGTTTTTTTTTGTTCACCTAATCTTCATTTTAAAATACATTAAAAAATTCTTCATTTTAAAAATATTTATTCAATATTTTAAATATAAATATATATATATATATATATATATTTAAAAATGCTTCAAATGACTAAACTATCCTTAGTTTTGATAGTCAAAATTAGTCTACGGTTTAATTTGATCAACTTTGACTAACATTAAAAGAGGTGAGTGTCATTTATCAATAAAGTTGTTTCTGTGTGTAAAAGAGCAAACCTCAATGGAGTTTGGTGTAATTATTTCTTTTAGATTTTTAGTGAATCAGGGGTATTTTTGTCTTTTATTATTTGTTAACGGTCAATTGTCATACTTAGCCTTAACGGCAGGGGAGATGTGTATAAATTAACGATAAAGTTGTTTCCAGCGTGTAAAAGAGCAAACGTCCGGGGAGTTTGGTGTATTTGTTCAAAATTAAATATAAAGGTACAAAACTTTATGAGGTGAGTTAAGTTTAGAAGATTTTAAAAAAAGAGTAATTTTAGAAACAAATCAAATCAATTTTTGAATTTTTAAAAAATTGAACATTATTAAATCATTAATGGGTTGTCAATAGTATCACTGTGAAGTAACAAATACTTAAACTAACACTAAGCTATAAGACTATAACTAAAGAAAAGAATAACCCATGTCCAAAAATGAAAAAGAAAAACCTAAATGCATATTCTCAATCAACAACAACATAAAAGAAACTAAATTTCATAAGGAAACACACATCTATATAATATATAAAAGCTGACCATCACATCGTCATGTGTCGCCTTAAGGGGGCTTCGGATATAAATGCATTAAATTCTATCAATATTAACAAAACCAGAATAATAGATATACGGGAGAAGTGCTTGGGGAGAAAAACTTGATTCCATCCGATGCACCACCGCAGGATCTGAAGGTGGTGCATCAGATCCATTCACCGAATGACACGTGTTACTGATTTTAAAAAATATATTTGTTGGTTGAAACGTTTCTCTCTCTCTCTCTCCAATGTTTCCTTCATCACTGAACATCATGCTCCATGGTTTCATTCTCTCTTAATCTCTATCGATCTACATTCCACGCGCCAATTTCTCTCTCTCTCTCGATCACTCTGGTTATGTTGTTTTCTTTCTCTTGTTTTATTACACTTTTCCAACTTCTATTCTGGATTCTTTGCTTTTGCAGAGTTGCAAATTTGCAATTGCATTTTTTTTTCTCTTCACTTTTTTCCTACTTTCAAATGGTTTTTGGATATGTTTTATAGTTTTAATTGTCTTGTTTGAACTATTTTGTCAACAAATTATTTTAAAATTTTATAGATCTGTATAAATAAACCTCAAATACGAATCTTATAAAATCTAGAAATTATACAACTCATCTATTTAGAAATGGCTACAAAATCTGGAATACAACTCATATCTTTCGATATGCAAATCCAAGAACATAAAGTACACATATTATAACTCCAAAAAAAAATACAGCTAACTAAACTTTGAAGTTTCAAAAATCTTTCAAATCTATATTGATTCCACCAGTTAACACAAATTAGAAAATTGTTGAGACGATATCGTCATATGGGGTGATGACTGATGAAGAGAGAGCATGATATATGGGTGATGGAGAGAGATTTCAGAGAAACTATACACCACTCAACCTGGAAAAGGGAAATATAAAAAATAAAAATAAAGGAAAATTGGGATCCAGCTGTAGTGGAAGACAAGTGATAATTTTTTTTAATGAGTGACGTGTCAGTCAACGAGTGGAACCGATGCACCACCATCAGATTCTAACGTGGTTCTTCGGTTGCACCCATGTTTTTGTCCATATGACAATATCGTCTCAACAATTTTCTAATTTGTGTTGGCTGGTGGAATCAATATAAATTTGAAAGATTTTCGAAACTTCAAAGTTTAGTTAGCTGTATTTATTTTTTGGAGTTATAATATATGTACTTTATGTTCTTGGATTTGCATATCGAAAGATATGGGTTATATTTCAGATTTTGTAGCCATTTCTAAATATATGAGTTGTATAATTTCTAGATTTTATAAGATTCGTATTTGAAGTTTATTTATACAGATCTATAAAATTTTAAAATAATTTATTGACAAAATAGTTCAAACAAGACAATTAAAACTATAAAACATATCCAAAAACCATTAGAACGCAGGAAAAAAAAGTGAAGAAAAAAAAATGCAATTGCAGATCTGCAATTCTACAAGAGAAAAGAATCCAGAATGGAAGTTAGAAAAGTGTAATAAAACAAGAGAAAGGAAACAACATAACTAGAGTGATCGAGAGAGAGAGAAATTGGCGCGTGGAATGTAGATCGATAGAGAATAAGAGAGAAGGAACCATAGAGCATGATGTTCGGTGATGAAGGAAACAATGTAGACAGAGAGAGAAACCGGAAACGTTTCAACCAACAAATATATTTTTTAAATCACTAACACGTGTCATTCGGTAAATGAATCCGATGCATCCCTTCAGATCCTGCGGTGGTGCATCGGATGCAGTCAAGTTTTTCTCCAATTAAATACCTATTTGTTATCTTTAATTACTATGTTGCCACTTTATTAACATCATCAACCTTTTGTACATGGACAAAATTTTATCTTTTCTCTCTAATTTCTAGTAAATTTCTCTGCATTGCTTATGTAGAATTGGGTTGAAAATTTATATGGGTTTAGATTTTGTGAAGATGAAGGCCAAGGAGGAAGTTAACACTAATGGATGTGCTTATTCTTCTCGTTAATATATTTTTTTTCAAATTACCTTAAACTGAGAAAAATCTTGCTTGATGCCCTCTTCTTCATTCTTCTAAAATCCATCACCATTAAAACAAAAAATTCACCATTAACTCCTTAAAAGTTCCAAAATCCATCAAACACCCACAGTTTTCTATAGATACACTGCTAATGAAAATTCAAAAAAAAATTAATCTAATTGTAGAAAACTTAGAAAAAGTTATAAAAAAAGATTTGCTAAATCCGCTAAGAAACATTGTTTTATCACCACGTTTTATCACCAATGGGGAGAGAACAAGAAACTTATCACTGATTTAAAAAAAAACAAAAAAACAAAAAATACAAGGTATCATAGATCTCGATATAAGCAAGGACAAATTAGTAACTTAAGCATTACAAACAGTGGTAGATTTGTAATAAACATAGGGACAATACCGGTATTATATTTACTTAAATGAGCTAATATCTTGAAAATCTAAATTGCTGCATGTCATCTAATAAACTCAGCGACTGTTCGTGAGAGATCCGGCCGGCGACTGAATTTAGAGAATCTCGATAAAACCGCCCCCCTCTTCTTAAATTTTATTTTAAAGATATTTATTATTTAATTGTATTATTTTCTTTTCTTTGTTTGATAAACATTCCCTCCTCCTTAGTTTATTCCTCTTTCTTCTTTTTAGTGCTTTGTCATTAAATTATTCCTTTCAAACAATAAATTAATTTCAATTTTTTTTTTTAAAAAAAAAACCGTTTGGTTGCTTCACTTAAAGTCTCAAACAAATAACAAGCCTCTCTTTTCCTATCCATTAATTTCCTTCTATAGTGTAAGTGCCTCACTTTATGATTGGCTTATTTCGTTGACAAAATCACATTTGGGGTTAATCATTGTAAAAATGGTAGATTAGGAATTGAAGATCTTCCAATTGACTCCAAGTACTTCAAAGAAAGGTAGATTACTTGACTCTACTTTTACTTGAAGGGATATAGCTGCACACACTCACTTGCATGCATTATATTCTTGTTTACATACAATTGGATGATGTATTGTATGTCACTTATCATACTCCACACTTGCACATATTGCACATCACTTTGTGTGTTGAGTCTGCCTAGAAAATATGGTTTCTTCTAGTACCGCGGCCTAGACCGCTTGGCAAGCACTGCTTGCACCGCGGCATACAGAGCGGTAATCATTAGCCGGCTCATGCTGCCTGGACCGCATCCTGTACACATGTACGCCCAGCGGTCTGTGACACGGTAAACTTCAATAGGCCCCTGATGCCTTGACTGCGGCCTGTGCACTGCACGCACAGCGATCCAAACCGCGTTGTTGTCCAGTAGGCACACTGCTGCGTGTACCGCGGTCTGGACAACTTGCCCGAGCCGCGGTACGCACAGCGGTAATGACGGGTTTTTGTTACTGTTTTCAAAACGGTGTCATTTCGTCTAGGGCTTCATATATATATATATACGCCATTTCCTCTTCCTTGCCTCTTTAGAGCTTCAAAATTCATTCTCTTTCATTCCTTTTAGAGCTCAAGAGTGTCTTGCAAGAAAAGGTTGCAAGAAACCATTTTTATTGTCCAAAACCCAATCACCCATCATTCATTCATGGTTCTATCATCATCTAGCTTCATCTAGGATGTTTCTAAGCATGGGTCTTCATCAACATAGCTTACTTGGTAAGTAGAACACCACTCTCATCCATCTTTGTGTTCTTGCTTAATAAGAAATCTCTTTATGTCTTATGCATCTAGATTATAATTTTTCATTATAAATAGAGATTTTTGTTGATGTTTGGGTTGTTGTATTGTGATAGCTATTGCATCTAGGAATGCTTTGATTTCATATAGCTAGGTTATATGTGTGTCATATAGCAACATGATATCTAGGATTGTTTGAAGCATTCATACATGACTAGATAAGCATTAAATGTGTTGACCTTGCATTTTATGCATTTAGAATATCATCATATTCACTTTAGGTTTCATATCTCTTCATTTAAGAGTTAAGTCTTGTATTTGCCTTGAGTAGTATACAAGCAAGAGCCTAAAATCACTGTTAAAAGCTTGCGAGTAGCAAGGACGGATTAGTAACCGATTAGGTGTGATGTGGTCAACCTAGGTTGTAATCGTTTCTGCAAATAGTGGATTTGAGGGTTCGATTGGCGATTAGGCTCGTGAGTTTTTATCCAGTTGGAGGGTTTCTCACGTAAATCATATCATTGTGTCTTTTTGTTTATTCCGCACTTTTATTATGGCAATGATTGATTGTGATAGAGATTAGGGACTATGTTGTTTAATTTTGATTAATCAAAAAGATGACATTTAATTTAATAAAAACCTATTCACCCCTCCCCCCTAGGTTAGTTTTATCACTCTTAGTGTATTTTCAATTGGTATCAGAGCGGGTTCCTTAACATAATTAGGAGATCCTTTACTCTCTAGGAGTGTTTTGAATTAGATTGTTTTTTTTTTGTGAGTGTGTCTTGCTTGTTTTCCCTTTCTTTTTGTTGACTGATTGCATTCATCTCATTCACCCTTAAACACCATGAGTGGAAACGCATATGAGCGTGAGGGAGCATCGAGTTCAAGACCCCCACTTCTGACGGGGGTTAATTACTCATCATGGAAAGGAAAAATGGAATCCTACCTATGCCAAATTGACGATCGAGTTTGGATGGTGATTGAGGATGGTTACACATCACCTACCAAGACTCTCGAAGATGAAAGCATCGTGCCCAAGCCTAAATCGGAATGGGATACTAAAGACTTTGAAGCCTCCAAATGGAACAACAAGGCCATGCATACAATCTTGTGTTCAGTGGATGAAAATCAACACAAGCTAATCCAAACCACAATGAATGCACATGAAGCATGGACAATATTGGAGATGACACATGAAGGAACCGATGTAGTGAAAGACTCCAAACTACAAGTCCTTCGAACTCAATTTGAGTCCTTGAAGATGAAAGATCACGAGTGCTTCAATGACTTCCAAGTAAAGATAATGGATATCGTCAACCAAAGTCATCAATTAGGCGATCCATATACGGATAAAAGGATAAACTAAAAAATTATGAGGTCTCTTCCGGAGAGATTTGATGCAAAGGTGACCGCTATTGAGGAGAATAACGAATATAAGAAGATGAAGCCAAGTGAGATAATTGGCAAGTTGATGGCTTTTGAGTCAAGAAGAGCCCCTACTTCAACAACACCTCAAAAGAAGCAAAAGAGCATTGCATTGAAGACCACCAAGGAAGAAAGAGAGGAAGAAGATTCGGATGAAGAAATGGCTCTTATGGTGAAGAGGTTCAAGCAATTCATGAAGTTTGAGAAGAAGGGGATGGGCTCCAAGGGAAAATTTTTGAAGAAGAAGACTCCTTTTAGAAAGGTGGAGAAAAGTGAAGAGAAGGACCCCAAGAAGAGTATTCAATGCTATGAGTGTAGTGGGTATGGTCACATTACCCCCGAATGTGCCAACTTAAAGAAGAAGAAGAAAGGAAAGGCGATGACGGCTACTTGGAGTGATAATGAAGACTTATAGGAGGAAGAAAAGTCTTCGGATGATGAAGACCAAGTTGCAAACTTCATTGCCTTCTCATCATCTCACAATAGCAAGGAAGTTATGAGTGACCAAGAAGAGGAGAATGACAAGCTAGAAGAAGAAGAAGATGACTCAAGTAATGGGTGTACTTCATCCGAGTCCAAGCATGAATTTGATAAGGAGATGGACTATGAAGATTTCATGGAATACTTCAAAAGTTCTAGAGCTAAGAAGAAAAAAAAGATTCAAGAGTTGAAAAGGAAGAGCCTTGAATTGACTTCCAAGATGATTCACTTGAGTGAAGAAGTGAAAAGAACAAGAGAAAGGGAAGAAAGCTTGAAGTTGTAACTTGTTGTGGTCAAGAAAAGTGAAGAATGCTTAAGGAAGGAGCTTGAAGAGGCAAAAGGAGTAATTGCCAAGATGACCTCCGGAACCGAGAACCTTGACAAGATGCTATCAATTGGAAAGAGCCCTAGTGATAAGAGAGGTTTAGGATATAAGGAAGATGTGAGTACTACATCTTTGAAAAAGACTACTTTTGTCAAGAGTCAAGAAGTTGAAGAAGTCAAAGTCCCACAACAAGTCACAAGAAGGATTGAAATTGGAGAATCCTCAAAACATGCTCAAGCCAAGATTCCAACAAGGGCTCAACTACAACAATTTAGAGCATTTCAATCAAGACCTCCACATGAAAGGATACCTCCTCCACAATCAAGGATCATATATGGTCAACAAGGAAAACATGCTACTTTGGCTCAACCACAAAGAAGAGAGTTTGTTCAACATCAAAGGACTACTCAAAGGAGAAGGAAACCTCAAATGGTTGCACAAGGCTATGGTATGAATTCCTACTTTACTCTTACTTGTCATTATTGTGGTATTGAAGGCCATGTAAGGCCTAATTGCTTTAAGTATATCAAATTGTGTAGATTTAAGAACATGATTGAGAAAAATATGCTTAGAAGAGCCAAAAAGCATGCACATAGGGAACTTAGAGCAAATGAACCAAAGGCTCCTAGGATTGATAATGTTGCTCCTAAGTGGACTAGAAAAAATGAATATTTTTGCTATGTGGCTCAAGTGGCTTTGAAAGCCAAGGCCTCCAACACTTGGTACCTTGATAGTGGGTGTTTTAGACACATGACCGGAAACAAGAGTTTCTTTGAGACTCTTGTGATGGAGGATGGTGGATTTATCACCTTTGGTGATGGTTCACTGAAAAAGGTCATAGGGAAAGGTAATATATCTATTCCCGGTTTGCCCTCCTTGCTCATGCTCTATATGTAGATGGCTTGCAAGCCAATCTCATTAGTATATCACATTTAAGTGATGAAGGGCTTTCGGTTATGTTTGGGAAAGTTGATTGCTCTAGTCTTAAGGAAAATGGGCAAGTGCTTCTAAAAGGCAAGAGATCAAGTGACAATTGTTATTGTCTTGAGTCTAGTAACATCTCTTGTAACTTGTGAGCAAGTTGAGTTGTGGCATCAAAGATTGCCCACATGAATTATGGTGACTTGAAAGTCCTTGAGAGGTTGAATGTTGTGAGAGGCCTCCCCAAGCTTGGGAAGAGGTTTGAGGGAGTTTGTGGACCTTGTCAACAAGGGAAGCAAACTAAAAGTGTGCACAAGAAAGGAAAAATCCTGTATACCAAGGAGCCATTGGAACTCCTTCATATGGACATCATGGGTCCCATGCAAACCGAGAGTCTAGGTGGTAAAAGGTATATCCTTGTAGTGGTTGATGACTTCTCTAGGTTCAAATGGACTTACTTCCTTAGAGAGAAGTCCGAGGCTTTTGAGAAATTCAAAATGCTATGTGTCAAAATTCAAAATGAGAAAAATTCTCACATTAGGAGCATTAAGAGAATTAGAAGTGATCATGGGAAAGAATTTGAGAATAGTAGCTTTGAGAGTTTCTATAATGGTCTAGGTATTTCCTATAAATTCTCGGTTCCTAGAACTCCCTAACAAAATGGAGTTGTGGAAAGGAAGAATAGGGTTTTACAAGAGATGGCTCTGGTGATGTTGCTTAGCAACAAGGTTCCTAGGAATTTATGGGCCGAAGCCGTTAATACGGCTTGTTATATAGGGAATAGAGTTTTCCTTAGACCCGGAACCAAACAAACATCCTATGAGTTATGGAAGGGAAGAAAACCCAATGTTAGCTATTTCTATATCTTTGGAAGTAAGTGCTATATTCTTAATGACTGTGATCAACTTGGCAAGTTTGATGCCAAGAGTGATGAGGGTATTTTCATTGGATATGCACTCAATAGCAAGGCCTATAGAGTTTTCAATCTAAAAACTCGCAGTGTCATGGAATCATCAAATGTGGTCATTGATGATTGTAAGCCCAAAAATGTTGACCGTCAGAAGGATGTTTGTGAGAATGGTGACCTTCCTTTGAAGGAGTGTCGTGAGACATCTAGTGATGTGAAGTCTAATCATAGTGAAGAGGATGATCAACCTCTTGATAGAGATCCTCTTTTGGACTCTAAAGAACCCGCTCCATGGGTTAGACATCTCCACAACAAGAATGACATTCTTGGAGATGTGAATGAGGGTGTTAGGACTAGGCGTCAAATAGCTAATAAAATTAGCTATACTTGTTACACCTCTCAAGTTGAACCCAAAAAGGTTAATGAAGCCTTGAATGATGAGTTTTGGGTTCTTGCCATGCAAGAAGAGCTAAACCAATTTGAAAGAAATGAGGTTTGGACTCTAGTTCCTAGACCCAAGGACACTTATGTCATAGGCACCAAATGGGTGTATAGGAACAAGTCGGATGAGGATGGCAACATTGTGCGCAACAAGGCTAGGCTTGTGGCACAAGGATACTCTCAAATTGAGGGTATTGACTTTGAGGAGACTTTTACTCCCGTTGCCCGTCTTGAGTTTGTAAGGCTTCTCTTGTCCATTTCTTGTGTGTATAAGTTCAAACTATATCAAATGGATGTTAAGAGTGCCTTCCTCAATGGCTTATTGCATGAGGAAGTGTTTTTTGAACAACCCAAGGGATTTGTGGATCCACACCACCCCAATCATGTCTATCGCCTCAAAAAGGCACTTTATGGGTTGAAACAAGCACCGAAGGCTTGGTATGAGCGCCTTACTCTTTATCTTGTTGACAATGGCTACTCAAGGGGTAGTGTTGTCAAGACTTTGTTCATCAAGTGCAACAAAGATGAGCTATTCATAGCTCAAATTTATGTTGATGATATTGTATTTGGTTCAACCAATGAGTCAAAAGTGAGACAATTTGTTGATGTCATGTCTCTTGAATTTGAAATAAGCTTGGTTGGTGAACTAAATTACTTCCTAGGCTTGCAAATTAAGCAAATGCATGTTGGGATTTTCATATCCCAAGCTAAGTATGCCAAAAGCCTAGTGAAGAAGTTTGGTCTTGACAATGCCAAACATTGTGACACACCCATGAGTACCACTTTGAAGCTAAGCAAGGATGCTAGTGGTAAAATTGTTGATCAAAGATTGTATCGTGGCATGATAGGTAGTTTGCTATACTTGACCGCAAGTAGGCCCGATATCTCTTTTAGTGTGGGTGTTTGTGCTAGGTACCAAGCCAATCCCAAAGAATCTCACCTTGTTACGGTGAAGAGGATCATTCGTTTTGTGAGTGGTACCTCCAATCATGGGATATGGTACTCCTTTGACACTAATCCAAATCTTGTTGGATTTAGTGATGCCGATTGGGCGGGGAATTATGATGATAGGAAGAGTACATCGGGTGGTTGTTTCTTTCTAGGCAACAACTTGGTGTCTGGTTTTGCAAGAAGCAAAACTCAATTTCCCTATCCACGGCCGAGGCGGAATACATAGCCGCCGGTAGTGCTTGTGCCCAATTGTTGTGGATGAAGCAAATGCTAGCCGACTATGGCTTAGAGGAAGGCACTCTCACCTTGTTTTGTGACAACATGAGTGCCATAAACATTTCTAAGAATCCCGTCCAACATTCTAGGACAAAGCACATTGACATTAGACATCATTTCATTAGAGAGCTAGTTGAGAGCAAAACTATTGCATTGGAGTATGTGGGAACTAATGACCAACTAGCGGACTTATTTATAAAGCCCTTAGACACCATTAGGTTTGTCAACCTTAGTAAGTCTATTGAGATTTGTCATTTGGCTTGAAATGGTATGTCTTGACCCCATATGAGGAGCTCAAGCAAAGAAAGCAAATTGGCATGAAAGTGCATTGTGCTACATTGATATATTTTATGCTCCTTTATTAATTGCTTAAGATGATCGGTTATGCATATGATTATGTTATTTTCTTAATAAGTGTGAAAATTACTTTTCTTGCAATCCATGTTATATTTATGTTCAAACATGCATTTTTGGACTAGGAGATTTACTTTGGAAGTACAATTTGAATGACCTATAATTGATCTCCATGACATGATGTTTTCTTTATTAATGACATGCTTTTAAGTTGATATGCATGAAGACGTATTTTTTATTGCTTAAACATGAATGCAAAACTGTATGCATAAGCAAATGAGAAGACTAAACTAATTAAGGACCATGAGTCTATTCAACAAATAAGGATGTCTCATCCAAATTTAGTCTTCTCTCTCTCTTTATTAGTTGAACAAGGCTACTATCATATGGGTATCTTACCATGAAAAATCAAATAGGGTGCAAAAAGTCGCTCATGTCTTGTTTCGCTTATAAAGTTTGATATAGTTGTTCTTTAAACTGACTTTCTTGTAAACAATCTATATCATTGCTTGAAATCATGACAAAGGGTGAAAATTAGTTTGAATTCTTTTGGAAACCTTTGTTGTTTGCTTTGCCAAATACCATTGTTTTTGAACTTGAATGCAACATGTCTTGCTTGCAAAGCATCGTGTCACACATTTTCATCAAATAAAACTCCTTGATTCTCTCCTACTTAATTGAGTTGTATAAAGTTGCTTATATGAACCTGCATATGTTTTGTGCTATAAGCTCTCCTTGCCAAAAGCTTACCCATTGAGGGGGACTCCCTTTGCCTATCTCATGACAAAAAGGGGGAGAAGAGTTGTGAGCTTTCATGGACTAGCAGTATCTTGTTTAGGGGGAGTTGAGAGCTATCATGTAGGGGGAGTATTGCATTGCATAGCATGATTACATTATTTGATTGTATTTTGTTAATGCTATTGCAAATGATGTTGTTTGTAGTTGGTTATGGTTATTGAAAGCACCTCACACACACTTGATCTTGGAAGGTATCCTTGTTTGTTTTGTTGATTGTGTGTAGGTTGGATGGTTCTACAAGCTTTGGATTGACTTGAAGATGTTAAAGACTTAGACTATAGGCTTTATTGTAATGTAGAAACTTTTGTTGACCAATTTGTTGTTTTTGTAAGGTTGCTTTGTGAGTGGTGGTTTTGTCACGAAATAGCCAAAGGGGGAGATTGTAAGAGCCTCACTCTATGATTGGCTTATTTCGTTGACAAAATCACATTTGGGGTTAATCATTGTAAAAGGGTAGATTAGGAATTGAAGATCTTCCAATTGACTCCAAGTGCTTCAAAGAAAGGTAGATTACTTGACTCTACTTTTACTTGAAGGGATATAGCTGCACACACTCACTTGCATGCATTATATTCTTGTTTACATACAATTGGATGATGTATTGTATGTCACTTATCATACTCCACACTTGCACATATTGTACATCACTTTGTGTGTTGAGTCTGCCTAGAAAATAAGGTTTCTTCTAGTACCGCGGCCTAGACCGCTTGGCAAGCACTGCTTGCACCGCGGCATACAGAGCGGTAATCATCGGTCGGCTCATGCTGCCTGGACCGCATCCTGTACACATGTACGCCCAGCGGTCTGTGACATGGTACACTTCAGTAGGCACCTGATGCCTTGACAGCGGCCTGTGCACTGCACGTACAGCGGTTAAAACCCGTTGTTGTCCAGTAGGCACACTGCTGCGTGTACCGCGGTCTGGACAACTTGCCCGAGCCGCAGTACGCACATCGATAATGACGGGTTTTTGTTACTGTTTTCAAAACGGTGTCATTTCGTCTAGGGCATTATATATATGCCATTTTCCTCTTCCTTGCCTCTTTAGAGCTTCAGAATTCATTCCTTTTAGAGCTCAAGAGTGTCTTGCAAGAAAAGGTTGCAAGAAACCATTTTTATTGTCCAAAACCCAATCACCCATCATTCATTCATGGTTCTATCATCATATAGCTTCATCTAGGATGTTTCTAAGCATAGGTCTTCATCAACATAGCTTACTTGGTAAGTAGAACACCACTCTCATTCATCTTTGTGTTCTTGCTTAACAAGAAATCTCTTTTATGTCTCTTATGCATCTAGATTATAATTTTTCATTATAAATAGAGATTTTTGTTGATGTTTGGGTTGTTGTATTGTGATAGCTATTGCATCTAGGAATGCATTGATTTCATATAGCTAGGTTATATGTGTGTCATATAGTAACATGATATCTAGGATTGTTTGAAGCATTCATACATGACTAGATAAGCATTAAATGTGTTGACCTTGCATTTTATGCATTTAGAATATCATCATATTCACTTTAGGTTTCATATCTCTTCATTTAAGAGTTAAGTCTTGTATTTGCCTTGAGTAGTATACAAGCAAGAGCCTAAAATCACTATTAAAAGCTTGCGGGTAGCAAGGACGGATTAGTAACCGATTAGGTGTGATGTGGTCAACCTAGGTTGTAATCGTTTCTGTAAATAGTGGATTTGAGGGTTCGATTGGCGATTAGGCCCGTGAGTTTTTACCCAGTTGGAGGGTTTCTCACGTAAATCATATCATTGTGTCTTTTTGTTTATTCCGCACTTTTGTTATGGCAATGATTGATTGTGATAGAGATTAGGGACTATGTTTTTTAATTTTGATTAATCAAAAAGATGGCATTTAATTTAACTAAAACATATTCACCCCTCCTTCCCCCCCTCTAGGTTAGTTTTATCACTCTTAGTGTATTTTCAATTAGCATTCATTTCAAGAAAAAAAAAAACCCTTCATTTTTCAGTCATTAAATTTTCTTTTGTTTACCTATAAATTTGTTTTAAATTATTTTCATGGTTTGGTAAATAAGTTCATTTCGGCTACTGGAGCAGTCTCAAGTGGCTTTGACAATTGTGTTGAAACGATGAGTTTTGTGCCTTTCTCGGCTATATCAAGTACTTGAAACTTAATTTAACAGTTTTGTTTTCGTACATATCATTCAGCTTTTATTTTCTTTTTAATTGTCGATAGAATTTTGAATTTTGATTTGCAATACCCTTGTTTGATAAGTCATGTACTCGTTTAGTTGAGCTTTCTACGGTCTCAAAAGGTCTACAAACGTCTATTTGAGTTTTTTAAAGTTCTTTGGTTGGGCTTTTAAGAATGTCTATTTTAAATTGAGTAGAGTTTAAACCTATACTAGGCAAAAGCTCATGGGGAGGTGCTTCTTCAAATAGACTTTTTTTTAAATGTCTACCAACCAATAGACATGACGCCGGTTCGGTTCGGTTAGGTTCGAACCGGCGAACCGAACCAGAACCACCACCCAAAAATCGGAACTAGACTGGGAACCGGTACCGGCTGGGCCCAATTCTGGTTCGAATCGGACTAGAACCGACGGTTCCGGTTCCGGTTAGAACCGGCGGTTCCACCATATTTTTTTTATTAAAAAAAAATAACACTTTACTTATAAAAATAAAATGTTTTAAAAAATGGACATTGTAGAGTATTGGGTTATTGCCCATAACTCTTGTCCAAGTAGATATAATTTCTAATGCATTATTCTCTTTTTTATATAGGTTATACAACTCTTCACTTGTCTTATTTATCCGATGTGGGATATCGGATTAAATATAACTAAGGTTATAAGCAATCACTCTATGACCAAGATTAGAGAAGAATAATATGTGAATGAGATTTGATGATTTATTTATATATATATATTAAAATAATGATACATATCATTGCATTCACAATCCACATAATATAGAAGATTAAGAAAAGTATACATAGAGATGTGATGTGATTTAATCCAAAATTAGATGATTCGTTTTATAAAATGATCCAATTCTTTTTTCTTTTATTGACAATATTCCCTTTGTTTACATCCAATAACATGTTAACAAAGTTTTCAAATGGAAATTCATTATGATATATCAATGAATGTAAATAGAAATTCAATCCTACATCCCACATCAGATAAATAAGAGAAGTGGAAAGATGCATAACCTATATAAAAATGAGGAGAATGCAAAGGAAAATAAACATTCTTGGACAAGGGTTATATGCCCCAAACCAATACTTTACAATGTCCTATATAACATTTTATTTTATATTATAAATAAAATGTTATTTAAAAAAAAGGAACTGAACCGCCGGAGCCATCGGAACCTGAACTGGCGTCATGTCTACCAACCAAACAACTATAATTTTTTTTTTCAAAAACTTTATTTCTAATAGATCTACTTATAGTACTTTTACCAATAGAGATTTTTCAAAAGCTCAACCAAACAAGCTTGTAGAATGCTCGTTTGGTTGAGCTTTCCACTGCATCAAAAGGTCTACAAACGTCTATTAAGGTTTTTTACAGTTGTTTGGTTGGACTTTTAAGATTGTTTATTTTAAATTGAGTAGAGGTTAGTAGAGTTTAAACCTCTACTAGGCAAAAGCCCATGGAGAGGTGCTTCTTAAAATAGATTATTTAAAACAAAAAACCAAGTCGACCAATTGTTTTTCAAAAACTCTATTTCTAATAGATCTACTACAAATATATCTTTTAACGATAGAGATTTTTCAAAAGCCCAATCAAACAAGCTCTTAGTGTTTAATATTTGTTTTGGTGCACACTTATTAAAAAAAAATACCATAAAAGCATATATGTGCAACCAAGAATCTCAAGCAATTATCAAAAGAGCATAAAATAAATCAACGTTTTGCACATAGCAAATCATGCAAGTTTGCTTTCTTTGCTTGAGCTCCCCAAATGGTGTCAAATCCAACCAAGTCAATGGGATGCATAAGCCCCTATAGACCTACCAAGCCCATTAGACTTAGTTGAGTCTATGGGTGACATATTAGCACAATAGCATGCAGATTCATCTTTTCTGATCCACTTAGGTGACACATTTTCATTCCTAGTGGTCATAGTCATCATGTTATTAGATTTCCTAAGATCATTTTCTTAAGATTTCGTAGGCACATGTTTATTGGCTCTTCTAAGTTTGTTTCTTTCAATCATGCTCTCAACCATACATTTCTTAATGTACTTATGGCAATTTGGCCTAATATGCCTATCAACACCACAAAAATGACAAGTTGGTATAAAATGAGGAGTCATACCATGTCCTTGTGAGATCATTGGAGACTTGTCATGCATTTGATGTTGTCTTTGGTGTTGAACTGGTTCTCTCCTTCTTTGTTTGTGAACCGGATTGGAATGCCTCCTTGGTTGAGGTTGCATGGCTTGCCTTCTTGATTGGTCATGATGAGTATGTTGAGCTTGCCTTTTTGGTTGAGGAAATCTTGGTTGAGGGAAGCTTGAATGTAGAGCTCAATTCTTTGTTGGCATCTTCACTTGGCCACTCTTGGATGAACCTCTAAGTCCAATCTTCCTCCTAGGATGTTGTGGAGGTGAAGCTTTATTCATGCTATTTCCATTGACAAACACTGTCTTGCCAAAGGGGGGAGTTTCCTTGTCATCAACATATCCAATGCCACTCTTGTCATTGGACTTCTTTCCAATGCTCAACATATGGTCAAGCCTTTCGGTGCCATAGGTCATTTTGGCAAGCAACCCCTTAGCTTCCTCAAGCTCTTTCTTCATCTTGTCTTGACTTTCCTTAACTCTCCTTACTTCATCATTCAAGTGAGTCATTTTGGTTGAAAGCTCGAGATTCTCCTCCTTCAATTTTTGAATCTTCATTTTCTTCTTCAACCTAGAGTCTTGATGTGTAAAATCGTGTTATAAAATACTCATTCACAAGTGCATGAATCGTGAAGATTAGCACAGTGACAAGTAAGGATCGTTCCCACAAGGAAAAGAGATTTATTGATTGAAAACTAATTTTAATTAAAGTTAAATTAAAAAGTAACCATGAGATTGTTGATTGTTTGATTAATCTAAACTAAATTAAATTAAACTAAAGAAAACAATTAAAAAGAATATGGTTGTGATCAAGAGATAGAAAGCACTAGGACATCAATAATCCCCAATTATGAGCACTCAATGTATAAATTAATTTGTAAACAAGATTCAATCAATTCTAGGGTTCATTCTTTGTTTTTAATGTGACTATTACCGTATGGTCATGGGATGAGTCACGTGTTCCCAACCACTATTCACCCGTGGTCTATGGTGTGAACAGTGATCGGAAACCCTTTAAACGCAAGAATTAAGAACCAAATTTTATACTTTGCTTGGCCTATGCTAAAGATAAAATTCATTCATTCAAAAGAGCATTAATCAAGGTTATGTTTGGTCTATACTCTAACCCTAATTCTCAGATAGTCTTAACCCTAAAATCATGCCAAATAATCATCCACCCTTGGTCTATGGTGTGAATAAATATTAAAACTAATGAGGATTAAGCAATTAAGAACAATGAATAAATCAAGAATTGAATTGATGAAATAAAAATTAATCCAAACATGAGCATTCACAAGAGGTTCACATTGATTCCCTAGTTATGGAATTAGTTACACATCATAGAAAAAGAAAAGAAAAAAGATTGAGTAGAGAAAACCCGAGATGATCATCAAAGAGCTCCTCTAATTCTTCTTCGTCTTCTTCTACAATGGATGGGTCATGAGGTGATGTTGTTGGGGTTTTTGCCATAA
The DNA here is from genome assembly GCA_033220585.1 of Dipteronia sinensis. Lineage (NCBI taxonomy): Eukaryota > Viridiplantae > Streptophyta > Magnoliopsida > Sapindales > Sapindaceae > Dipteronia > Dipteronia sinensis. The sequence continues at coordinate 59,699,686 of CM065637.1, read as the reverse complement.
AGCTTGTAATATGTAAATGTAATTTGAACATAAATAAAAGAAGTAGTATATTCATTCATTTTGTGTCATACTTTATATAACATGTGCACTTAACATCCAAGATTGCCGGATGTAATTTCGAACTGAGTATATGAGTGTCATATATAGATGGATTCAGTTTGAAACGAGCAATCTAAAGAGTCCGTAGATAGCAAATAAAGCTGGGTACTTTACTTGTGGTTAATCTATAGCTGCGGTCCATTTCGTAGTGTACGGTGATCCTATCCTGGATCATTCATATGTAGATATGAGAATGGAGGCACCTTGTATGATGTGATCATATAGGACTGGGCCATGATTTATATGAATCTCTCACTAAGATCCGTTTAACGATGAGATTCATATATATCAACTAATGATGGCTATATGTGGGTGATCTTAATCCTGAGTGTCTTATCTACTCCTTCAGGTTAGATCGTGGTCTTTGATATACCTTGGGTGAGGTCGGAGTTGCATTCCCGATCAATATACTCCGTATGTTGGGATCGCTGTTTGGCTTGTGGCTGGGAAGGTTTGTACACAATAGTAGAATCCATTCCTTCTTGTGTGAAGTAGATGGTAGTTCCCTTAAGGGTTGATTTGGGGCTTGAACAATATGAGCGCTCTCCTAATTCCGTAAGGAATGTAGGATTTATTGTTCATTAGAGAATCAATGGTACTTAATGGATAGATATGATTAGAGGGGTATAACGGACATTATGACCCAGCTCTAATTATGAACTACTTGTGGAGGATTATACCATATTTAATAGCTATATCGATGGACACCGAGAGTTATTGGTTTGTGTAAAAACGTCTACAGTTGAGAGAGTGCAGCTTCGGGTTTTTAGTGGAATAACACCGAAGTTAATAATCATGAAATATTAATTAAAGAGTTTAATTAATAATTTCTAAGGATTATTGGAGCTCAAAATTTTGTGGGTCCATTAGGTCCCCTTGCTAGCCCGATCGATTTAGGTAACAAGGGTCACAGTTAATTAATTGGATTGTCCAATTAATTGTGTTACGAAAGTGACACGTATTTATTCGGGAATTAATTGAATAATGGGATTATTTAATTAATGAATAATGATGATTAAATAAATTAAATAATAAGATTATTTAATTATGTTGTTAATCACTAAATGGAGGGTGTTAGTTGATATTTGATTTTGAATAAAATAAGATAATATGATTATTTTATTTTATTAAATTAAATATTTGAATTTGAATTTAAAATGTTTGAATTCAAAAATAAATATTTAATTAATTTTAAAAGGATATGAGATATCTTTTGAAAAGTTTTAAAAATCAAATAAGATTTTGGTTTGTTTTTGAATATATATGAGATATATATTTTTAATTTAAAAAAATAATAACCGAATGTCGGTTTATATATATGAGATATATATTTTTTTTAATTAACAAAAGGAGAGTGAACCGAATTATGAAAGAAAACTAACAAAGCAAAAACAAGATGAGAAAGTCATCGTGAACAGCAAAAAGCAAAAGCAAAACAAATAGAAAATATTAGTGTGGTGAGACCATAAATGCTGCACTTCTAGAGTTTGTTTTTATGTGTGTTCTTCTCTTCTTCCTCCATACAGGTCCTGAATATCGTGACGCGCCCACACGCTGTTACCAGTTCCGGGAGATAGCGAGGAAGATTATGTGGTTCAAATTAGGAGCAGTTCGTATCAAAGTGAATGAGCCTCCTACGTAGGTATGAAAATGTTTCATCACTTTACTTTATTATTGCATTTGATTATTACTGTACAAATGGGTTAGTTTAATGATTGCATAAAAATTTTTAAAACTTTCCGCTGCGCAATCTGTAACCCTAAGTTCCAACAATTGGTATCAGAGCCAATTTTTGTACAGTATAATCGAATTCGATTACTCCTGATATGTATGAATGTGTAGGCACATATTTTTTTTGATGAGTGTATGATGTTTTTTTAATTAAATTGCTTAATTTAAAAAACATGGTTGATCGTAAATTTTTATGGTGTTGTGGATTTAGAGTGTTTCTGGGTTGTATAATATTTTTATTTTTTTATTTTACTGTTGTATTATTAAAAAAAATGATAAATAAATAAATGTAATTGCAAGACTAGCGCATGTCTAGCGCACATGCAGACCAGCGCTGCACAACCCACCAGCGCGCGACCAGCGAGCCTACCAGCATGCGATGCATACGCGCGCAGCCTACCAACGCACGAGCCTACCAGCGCTCATCGAGCAGGCTACCAGCGCTCATTCTCCAGCGCTGTCCAGCGCGCAAGCCCAAACAGCCCGCAATCCAGCGCGCACAGCATCCCACGCATGCCTACCAGCGCGCACAGCACATCCCACACATGACCTGAAGAGATTGGAAATCTTGGAAATTACAAGAAGACCAAGGGATGCCTTGGGAATATTTTTTGTAATTAGATTCCAATTTTTAGGTTAAATAATCCACAACACTCGGTCAACTCATGTATGTTTTAATTATTTGATGATTAAGCATTGCCATGCATATACATGTCATTTAAATTAGTTGTGCCTACACACACACACATATATATATATATATATATATATATATATTGATATATCATACATGCATTATAGCCATCTATATTATGTGTCTAATTTTTTTTTTAATTTGATTAAAATGGGTTATTCACATAATTGGCTATTTTTAATGGGATTAGTTTTTAGGAGTAAAAACTTGGTAAATCTCATTAATTACTAATCTTTTTATTAAAGAGTTTAAATACTTAGATTAGTAGGGTCCTTAAAATATTTATTAGGATTAATTTGATTAAGCTCCTAATAATAATTGGACCTAATAATGTGTATTAGTTTTAATAGTTAAAACTTGGTAAATACACATTTAATAATAATTCTAGTCTTAGTAAACAGTTTACATAGATTTGAATTATCACTAATGAACTAATTTTTTTTAAGTGTTAAAAATCAATTTAGTTTATTAGTTATTGGAATAGGATTCTAATAATTTGTGATTAATGCACTTGACGCTTAGATTAAAATTAGCCGTTTAATCTAGTTTAATCTAGGTGCATTAATATTAATAGAAACCATTAATATAAAATAGTGAGTGGGAGAGGGATATATGACATTATATCCCGCGGTCTCCATCATTAGTTCAACACCGTGAGATTCGAGTGGGGCCTTGTGACGGCTTTGTTTTCGTCCTCCCTAAGGAGGGTTTCCATAAGAATCAATACCAAGGTTGACTTCCTAACAGATAGGATTTCGGAGGGGATTTCGGGATTGACCGACCCTAAGGCGGCAATTCTCGAGTTAAGCTCTTGAGATCTGAAATGATGGGTTACACTCACAAGGTTTTAATTAAATTGGTTAATTAAAAACCTGACCTAATAAACGATGGTTGAATGATATTGGCATAAGAGTTATTCTGGTATATCCTTTGACTGAGAAAGTCTCGATCCAACATGCAAGAATTTGACCGACCCTAAGGCGGCACTTGCTTGTGGTATGTTGGATTGTCATGGCATAGAAACATTGTTTTTAGGGTTGTTCTTGTTCATTAAACATTTTCATGCATCATGTTTAATTTTATGCCGAACATTAGCACATGTTTAGAATGTATGACTGAATGAATCTTTAATTTATGTTTTTTCAGCCATGTCATCTGCACTATTACAAATACTTGCAAACGATAAATTAACTGGTTATAACTACACAAAATGGAAACTTAACATTAATGCAATACTGGTCACCAAAGACCTCAAGTTTGTGCTTACGGAGGAATGTCCTCCGGTGCCTACTGCCAATGCCACACGAACTGTTCGTGAGGCATACCAGCGATGGGTCTCATCTGATGAGAAGGCCCGAACATATTTGTTAGCAACTATGACAGACGTGCTTGTCACAAAGCACGAAGCAATGACTACAGCATTCGAAATTAAGGAGTCATTGCAAGCTATGTTCAGGCAGCCCTCCGAGCAAAAGCGACACGAAGCTGTTCGTTCCGCTATGCTCGCTCGCATGAAGGAAGGTACATCAGTTCGGGAACATGTCCTGAGCATGATGTCCTACTTCAACACGGCAGAAGTCAATGGCGGGGCCATTGATGAACCCAGTCAAGTGAGCATCATACTGACGACTCTTCCGAAGAGTTTCGATCAGTTTAAGAACAACTACGGGATGAACAAGTTAAGGTTTAGTCTCACACAGTTGCTCAATGAGCTCACTACTTTTGAGTCCATGACCAAGGACAGCAAAAGTAAGACCGGTGAGGCAAATGTCGCCGAACCATCTTCCTCCAATAATAAGAAGAGGAAGAGGTCTGCTGGAAAGGCGAAGGGTAAGCCCAAACCCAAGAAGGGCCAAAGCAAAAAGAAGGGCACCTCCACCGACCAAGACAAAGGAAAATGTTTCCATTGTAACAAGGTCGGGCACTGGAAGAGGAACTGTCCTCAGTACCTGGAGGAGGTAGCCAAGAAGAAGAAGAAAGGTAAATATGATTTACTTGTTCTTGAATCTTGTTTAGTGGAAGATGATTCTTCACCTTGGATTGTTGATTCGGGGGCCACTAACCATGTTTGTTCTTCTTTGCAGTGGACTGATTCTTGGACACAGCTAGAGGAGGGAGCCTTCTCTATGCGTGTGGGGTCGGGGGATGTCGTGTCGGCCAAAGCAGTGGGAGCAATAAGATTACAATTTTGTAATAATAATAGTTTTTTATTATTGAACAATGTTTTTTATATTCCTGGATTTACACGGAATTTGATTTCCGTTTCTAAGTTGTTAGAACAATTATATTCTGTTTCTTTTGATAATAAATAAGTTATTATTGGAAAGAATGGTCTGAATATTTGTTCAGGAATTAATGAAAACAATTTGTATGTGTTAAGACCGTTAATACATACTACACTGCTTAACACCGAAATGTTTAAGGTTGAAAAACCAAAAACTAAACGACATAAGATTTCTCCAGAAAACGAAACGTATCTCTGGCATCTAAGGCTTGGACATATTAACCTTGACCGGATAAACAGACTAGTAAAAAGCGGATCTTTAAATGAGTTAAAGGTTGGACACCTTACCTGTCTGTGAATCTTGTGTGGAAGGTAAGATGACTAAGAGACCTTTTACTGGTAAAGGGCTTAGAGCTAAACAACCACTAGAGCTTATACATTCAGACGTCTGTGGACCAATGAATGTTAAATCAAGGGGTGGTTATGAGTATTATGTCACCTTTATAGATGACTACTCGAGATATGGATAGGTCTACCTAATGCAACGGAAGTCAGGAAACATTTGAAAAGTTCAAAGAATTTCGAGCTGAAGTTGAGAACCAGTTAGGAAAGACTATCAAGTCTCTACGATCAGATCGTGGAGGTGAGTACCTTGACCAAGAGTTTGAAGACTTTATGGTCGAGTATGGGATAGTGTCCCAACTCACAGCTCCTGGTACACCTCAGCAAAATGGTGTCGCGGAGAGGAGAAATAGAACCCTAATGGAAATGGTGAGATCTATGATTAGTTTCTCATCATTACCAAATTCTTTTTGGGGATATGCGTTACAAACAGCGGCATACATTTTGAATGTAGTGCCATCCAAATCTGTTCCTAAAACTCCCATAGAGTTGTGGAATGGTCGTAAAGCTAGTTTACGACATTTTCGCGTATGGGGGTGTCCAGCACACGTGCTGAAGAACAGAACTGGAAAGTTAGATCCCAAGTCTGTGGTCTGCTTGTTTGTAGGATACTCCAAGGATACCAGAGGTGGATACTTCTATAGTCCTGAAGATAACAAAGTATTTGTATCGACAAATGCAACGTTTCTTGAGGATAACTATATAAGTGATCATAAACCTCGTTCTAAAATTGTATTAAATGAGTTGGAGCCTGGTGAGACCAGTACTCAGTCAACTAGAGTTGTTAATCCATTAACATCTGAAAGTCAGATAATTCCTAGTCAGGATACACTACCACCTAGACGTAGTGAAAGGGTTGTGAGACAGCCTGAACGCTATTTGGGTGTAAGTGAGGGACAAGATCTTGTCTCTGCTGATAGTGTGGATGATCCATTGACATTTAAGAATGCAATGGAAGATCCTGATAAAGAGGAATGGCTTAAAGCCATGAATCTCGAGATGGAGTCTATGTACTCTAACTCAGTCTGGGAACTTGTAGACTTACCGAATGGGGTAAAACCCATAGGATGTAAGTGGATCTACAAGAGGAAGAGAGGAGTAGACGGGAAGGTAGAAACCTTCAAGGCAAGACTAGTGGCCAAGGGTTATACCTAGAAAGAGGGGGTCGATTATGAAGAGACCTTCTCGCCAGTAGCCATGTTTAAGTCTATTCGGATTCTCTTATCCATTGCTGCCTATTTAGATTATGAAATTTGGCAAATTGACGTCAAGACTGCATTCTTGAATGGCAGTCTTGATGAAAGCATATACATGATGCAACCAGAGGGATTTGTGTCTCCAGATCAAAAGCAAAAGGTTTGCAAGTTGCAAAGGTTCATTTATGGACTTAAGCAAGCATCTAGATCTTGGAACATAAGGTTTGATGATATGATCAAAATCTATGGCTTCGAGCAAAACGTTGATGAGCCTTGTGTCTACAAGCGCATCATTGACAAGAAAGTAGTTTTCTTGGTCCTATACGTAGATGACATCCTACTCATTGGGAATGATGTAAGAGTGTTGTCTGATGTAAAGGGCTAGCTGGCTAGCCAATTCCAAATGAAAGATTTGGGAGAGGCGAGTTATGTTCTAGGGATCCAACTTATAAGGGATCGTAAGAACAAACTCATAGCATTGTCTCAGGCATCATATATCGACAAGATTCTTATGCGATTTTCGATGCAGAACTCCAAGAAAGGTAATTTACCTTCTAGACACGGGGTTCACTTGTCTAAGGAACAGTGTCCTAAGACACCTCAAGAAGTTGAGGATATGAGACGTGTGCCATATGCATCAGCAGTAGGTAGTCTCATGTATGCTTTGTTATGCACGAGATCGGACATCTACTATGCAGTGTGAGTAGTCAGCAGGTACCAGTCCAACCCAGGATTAGATCATTGGGTTGCTGTCAAGACTATTCTCAAGTATCTTCGGAGAACGAGAAACTATATGCTAGTGTATTCCGGACAGGATTTGATCCCGTTAGGATACACAGATTCTGATTTTCAGTCAGACAGGGATTCTAGAAAATCCACGTCTGGATCAGTATTCACCCTAGGTGGTGGAGACAGTGTGTGGAGAAGTATAAAGCAATCTTGCATTACTGACTCCACCATGGAAGCCGAATATGTAGCCGCTTGTGAAGCTGCTAAAGAGGCTGTTTGGCTCCGTAAGTTCTTGAGTGATCTGGAAGTTGTTCCAGATCTAGATAAGCCTATCACACTTTATTGTGATAACAGTGGTGCTGTGGCTAATTCCAAAGAACCAAGACGCCACAAGAGAGGGAAGCATATAGAGAGAAAGTATCATCTCATTAGAGAGATAGTGCAGAGAGGAGATGTGATCGTCACCAAGATAGCCTCACAAGACAGTCATGCTGATCCATTTACGAAGACCTTACCGGCTAAAGTGTTTGAAGGTCACCTAGAAGGTCTAGGGTTACGAGACATGACTCACATGCTTTAGTGCAAGTGGGAGATTGTTGGGGTTTTTGCCCTAAAGCTTGTAATATGTAAATGTAATTTGAACATAAATAAAAGAAGTAGTATATTCATTCATTTTGTGTCATACTTTATATAACATGTGCACTTAACATCCAAGATTGCCGGATGTAATTTCGAACTGAGTATATGAGTGTCATATATATATGGATTCAGTTTGAAACGAGCAATCTAAAGAGTCCGTAGATAGCAAATAAAGCTGGGTACTTTATTTGTGGTTAATCTACAGCTGCGGTCCATTTCGTAGTGTACGGTGATCCTATCCTGGATCATTCATATGTAGATATGAGAATGGAGGCACCTTGTATGATGTGATCATATAGGACTGGGCCATGATTTATATGAATCTCTCACTAAGATCCGTTTAACGATGAGATTCATATATATCAACTAATGATGGCTATATGTGGGTGATCTTAATCCTGAGTGTCTTATCTACTCCTTCAGGTTAGATCGTGGTCTTTGATATACCTTGGGTGAGGTCGAAGTTGCATTCCCGATCAATATACTCCGTATGTTGGGATCGCGGTTTGGCTTGTGGCTGGGAAGGTTTGTACACAATAGTGGAATCCATTCCTTCTTGTGAGAAGTAGATGGTAGTTCCCTTAAGGGTTGATTCAGGGCTTGAACAATATGAACGCTCTCCTAATTCCGTAAGGAATGTAGGATTTATTGTTCATTAGAGAATCAATGGTACTTAATGGATAGATATGATTAGAGGGGTATAACGGACATTATGACCCAGCTCTAATTATGAACTACTTGTGGAGGATTATACCATATGTAATAGCTATATCGATGGACACCGAGAGTTATTGGTTTGTGTAAACACGTCTACAGTTGAGAGAGTGCATCTTCGGGTTTTTAGTGGAATAACACCGAAGTTAATAATCATGAAATATTAATTAAAGAGTTTAATTAATAATTTCTAAGGATTATTGGAGCTCAAAATACTGTGGGTCCATTAGGTCCCCTTGCTAGCCAGATCGATTTAGGTAATAAGGGTCACAGTTAATTAATTGGATAGTCCAATTAATTGTGTTACGAAAGTGACACGTATTTATTCGGGAATTAATTGAATAATGGGATTATTTAATTAATGAATAATGATGATTAAATAAATTAAATAATAAGATTATTTAATTATGTTGTTAATCACTAAATGGAGGGTGTTATTTGATATTTGATTTTGAATAAAATAAGATAATATGATTATTTTATTTTATTAAATTAAATATTTGAATTTGAATTTAAAATGTTTGAATTCAAAAATAAATATTTAATTAATTTTAAAAGGATATGAGATATCTTTTGAAAAATTTTAAAAATCAAATAAGATTTTGGTTTGTTTTTGAATATATATGAGATATATATTTTTAATTAAAAATAATAATAACCGAATGTCGGTTTATATATATGAGATATATTTTTTTTTAATTAACAAAAGGAGAGTGAACCGAATTATCAAAGAAAACTAACAAAGCAAAAACAAGATGAGAAAGTCATCGTGAACAGCAAAAGGCAAAAGCAAAACAAATAGAAAATATTAGTGTGTGGTGAGACCACAAATGCTGCACTTCTAGAGTTTGTTTTTATGTGTGTTCTTCTCTTCTTCCTCCATACAGGTCCTGAATATCGTGGACGCGCCCACACGCTGTTACCAGTTCCGGGAGATAGCGAGGAAGATCATGTGGTTCAAATTAAGAGCAGTTCGTATCAAAGTGAAGGAGCCTCCTACGTAGGTATGAAAATGTTTCATCACTTTACTTTATTATTGCATTTAATTATTACTGTACAAATGGGTTAGTTTAATGATTGCATAAAATTTTTTAAAACTTTCCGCTGCGCAATCTGTAACCCTAAGTTCCAACAGATGTGTGGTGATAGAGTGATGGGGGACGGCCTCCTTGGTGGCTTGGGACCTCCATTGGCTTCTCCCGAAATTAGGGTTCAAAGGGGTTTAAATAGGCTTTAGATGCTAGGTTAAGTCCTTAAACAACAAGGAAATCGGTTCCCTTTTAGAACTCTACCTTTTTGGGATTTTATTTCTTTCCTAAACCATTAAAATTGATTACTTATTGAAGGAAGATAAGGATTAGGTAACAACTTGCTTTCCCAAGACTCTCACTCATGTCCAAGAGGGTAATATTTCCCGTTCCGACAACTTACAAAATAAATCCCGTCACTATTCACGGAATTATGACTGATCTGACCATCGGGGTACTAAAATGGGCATAACTTCTTCTAGGAATATCGGAATTGTGATCCGAAAAGTGAGCCGAAAACTAGACTTTTGGGGATTTCCAACCATAGGTGGTAGGACACACAATTCAATCGGAGTGGAGAGATATGGTCCCCGCAATCTGGCTATTCTGCACTGGCCGAAAATTCAGCCTTTCCCGGAATGATGCGCGGCATAGACTGCGTTTGAGGTTGATGCCTGGGAAGCGGTATGGACGGCGGAAAAGAATAGAAAGCCTACTGAAATGTACCACTGGACGTGCTGCGGTGGAGATCATGCATGGAGAGTGACCTACGCAGCGGTTGTTGACAGCTTTGCCCTTGTTCTTCACATTTAAGCTATTTTCCTTGAAAATATCATCAAACACTTCATCTAAGGATTGTGACCTACACATGCTCAACAAACACATAAAATATCTAATTTCACCCAAGAACTAAGCACAAATAATAGGAAATGGGGACCTAAAACATGTATAGAAATAGACAGATCAAGTCTTCAAAGTAGTTGATGAAGTCTTCAAGGTCCATGCCTTCACAAATTCCTCTAGAGTGAGATAAAGACTTCTCATCACTAGATTCACTTCCTAAACTTGAGGATGGTGCACTCTTCTCACTTTGCCTCTCATCAAGTGAGTCAACTTCCTTATCAATACTTTTGCCTTGGTCACTTGTTGCTACACCAACAACTTCCCTATGTGTAGCTACATCAATCACACCTCTAGCTACCACTTTATCTATTTCTTCTTCAAGATCACAAGTCAATGCACTCTTGCCTTCCTTTTCAACTTCCACATAGGAAGCTCTAAAAGCCGTGTAGTTAATTGCAAGTTTTTCATCCCCCGAAGAATCTTCTACACTCTCACTATCACTTGAGGAGGTGGCCATCGCCATTCCTTTTCTCTTGACCTTCAAGTTACCACAATCCGTAGAGATATGTTCTAATCCTCCATATTCAAAGCATTGAATGCCTTTTCTTGTATACTTCTCTTAATTTGGCTCAATCTTCTTGAAGTGGGCCTTCTTCTTCAAGTCATTCTTATGAAGCTTCATACACTTCTTGAATCTCTTTACCATTAGAGCCATGTTTTCATCCGAGTCATCATCCTTCTTCTTAATCTTGGTAGACTTCAATGCTATGCTCATTTTCTTCTTCGGTGGTGTAAATGTAAGAGCCTATCTAGATTCATAGGCTAGTAGCCTTCCAATCACTTCACTCGGCTTCATCTTCTTGTAGTCCTTATTTTCTTCAAGAGTCATCACTTTGGATTCGAATTTAGTAGGGAGTGACCTCATGATCTTTTTCTTGATCCTTCTATCAGAGTATGGGTCACCTAGTTGATGGCTTTGATTCATGATGTCCATCAACTTCACTTGGAAGTCTTTGAAGCACTCATGCTCCTCCATCCTAATTGTCTCAAATTGAGTTTGGAGAACTTGTAGCTTGTAGTCTTTTACCACATCGGTTCGTTCATGTGCATTCCTTGTTGTTTGGATTAACTTGTGTTGGTTCTCATCCACAGCACACAAGATTGCATGCATGGCCTTGTTGTTCCATTTTGAAGCTTCAAATTCTTCGGAACTCCATTGTGCCTTAGGTTTGGGCACACTACTTCCATCTTCGACGGTCATGGTCGGTGGTGTGTATCCTTCTTCAATCACCATTCAAACCCTGTCATTAATCGCCGATAGATAGGACTCCATCTTCCCCTTCCATGAGGAATAATTGTCACCCTTGAGCAATGGTGGTCTTATGCTCGATGCTCCCTCTTTACTCACCCCAAATTCACTCATAGTGTTTAGGTCAATGAGATGAATGCAAATGGATGCAACAACCAAAATGCATACAAATGCAAGATACACAAATAGGAGCAAGGATCACCTAAGTATGTCTAGGAACTCGCTCTGATACCAATTGAAACTACAACTCAAGCTTGTGTCTAAACAACCTATAGTAGGGGGTGAATGGGTTGTTAATCCAATTAATTACCAAATTTTTGGAGTAATCAATATTAATCACAATTAACCCAAACAATCAAACAATAAAAATCAAGTAAAGTGCGGAAATTAAAAAACACTTGATTTTTACGTGGAAACCCTCCAAACGGGAAAAATAACCACGGGACTAGCCACGCTAGCCACTTGAGCCACATAAATCCACTATATGAATAAAAGGTTAGACCCTCAAGTGATACTCAGACCCTCAAGTGATACTCAGACCCTCACTCTCGACAACCTCAGGTTATGGACAATATCACTTACCACTCTTGGTTCAGCCCCTAGTGATATCCTTTGATCCACTACTCTTGGCGTGAGCACCTTATACTCTATTCGCAGGCCTTTTACAGTGGCACTTGGCAACCAATGCTTGCTAACCAATCTTTGGCTGCAAGACTTCAATGCTTGTGCAACTTCACACTAAGGCCACAAGACTTTGACTCAATGAAGAGAATTATATGTATATGTGATCATGTAAATAATGCTCAATGCAAATTATGCTAGACAACACAAATTGTTCAACTAGGAGTTTGTAGGAACAAATCCAAGTTGTCAAATGTCTAAATGCAAAGCATAAAGACTTAGCTAGATGTTATCAACAATCCTAGCTATCACAAACAATCACAATGAATCAACAAATATGCTCACAATGTATTCAAAATATACTTAGCATATATTCATGTGATTGAGACAAAACATTTAGTCATACAATAAATGCAAGTCTTAGACCAATGTCTATCAAAAACAAAAACTCAATTAGTTGTGTAGAGAATTTCCAACATACTAATTGTTACACAAAACATGCATAAACATTCAATAAGCTTAACTAGTTTATTAAAAGACAGTTCTATCAACCTAGTTATCAATAAATCACAAATGAATGTTTATGACCTAGCTTTTAGGTAAAAATGACCTAATCAATTAAGCTATCACAAAACAAACCCAATCATGTTATCAATCAACACAATAATGCATTCAAAAAATGATTTATACAAATCCTATGCATTAATAACGAAATCTTGGACTTAAAGAACAATAAATGAAGATGGGATGTTTGTTCTTACTTACCAAGTCAAGATTGATGAAGACCTTTGTGTGATTGATGCAATGGATGTCATGGATGCATGGGTTTTGGGTTTGGAGAGTCAAATAACAAAGCTTGAAGCTTTCTCTCTCTAGAGGGGCTCTTTCTCTCACTATATTCTGATTTTATAAGCTCAATGTCAAAATGGGGAAGAAGATAAAGTATATATATGATCCAAGTAAAACTACGTCGTTTTGAGAAATTTTCTAGGCAAATAAGACATGGTGCGTGGGTATACTTCACTGGTAGGTACCAACAAAGTTACCAGCGCACTAGGACCATGAAAAACACCCGACAAGACTACGTAGGTGACTGCACGGGTAGTGACCCGCGCACCAGCAAATCAGTACAACAACCTATTTTCAAGTAGCTCAAAACATGACCAAACGACATCGAAATCTATCAAATAATATACCATTGGAAATGTATGGATGTATACTTTCTATTCCTTTTTACGGAATGAGGTTTTGATGTCTGTAGAAAAATTTATGGTCATGTGAGTGACCAAAGGACAGATTTGGATAACAGCAGAGATGCCCTTTTTTAGTGGTCGCTTTGGTGATTTCAAAACCAATCTAAATGGTTATGAAATATTACGAATAATATACAATTGGAAAGGTATGAGTGTCTAGTTTGTCCAAAAATGTTCAAAACCCAAATTGGATATTTGAATAAAATGTTATGGTCACAAAACCATACAAAGTTCAGTTTTGAAAAACATTTAGACCATTGAAAAACTAATCTTTTGATACTAGACACTTACTCCAAATAACCAAACCAAATCTAACATGTATCCAAGAGAAGAAAAGGACCTTCTCAAATGGTCAACCATCTCGTTAAGACATCCACACCATCGTGCAAGCACGGACATTTCTGATCACACAAACGAAAACGAATTACACCACTCAAAGCCACACTTAGATCTAACAATGAGGTGCAAGTGTGAAATGTGTAATGGATGCACACATATAAACAATTAGAACACAAATGTAAGATGACCAAAGCATGCATGAAGTGTGTGTGTGCACCTAAGCTCTTCAAGAGGCAAAGTCAAGTGAATATACATTTCGCTCTTGCTCTTGCTCTTGCTCTTGAAGTTAAGGAGATGTTTGGAAGCTTGCCAATGAACACCTAAGCTACCCATTACAAAATCATCTCTAATGTGGTATGTCATAAAATAATCCAATCACAAAATAGAGGTCCTTACATGCTTCATGAATATGTATTGTTTTCAAGCCTTAGTGACATGAATGGAATCTAGGTCTTAGTACATGTATTTGGTGTTTTGCATGTTTTAGATTGTTTTTCATGTTTTTTTTAAGAACTAGGCTATATTATCTTGAATGTTTGCATGCCTATTTCTAGTTCTTCATGAAGTGTAATTGATCCATGCATTTCATATGTACATGCATCATTTGTATGATGACATGATTTTAGGATTGCAATCTAGAAAATCATACATTGTGTGCTCATTGTTTAATTCTAGTTTCCATAGGATATGTTGATCATCATGTTCTATGTTGCATGCTTGTTTGTGCTTTGCATTCATGATCACACTTAGAAAGTCCTTGTAAAAGGCATGAATTCTTGGTTAGGATCGGGAGGATCCGGATAATCAAGCGACAAAGTTTTAGCTAGGATCGGAAGGATCCAGATAGCTAAGCAAGAAGTCTTGGCTAGGATCGGGAGAATCCGTATAGTCATGCACGGAATTTTCTTAGAGGCGTGAGCGTCTTAGATAGGAAGTTGCTTTCTAGAGGTGTGATAGTCACATCTTGGATAGGGAGTAGGCAAAGTGGTTCACTAGGCTCGATGGTAGAATAGAAGTTGATAGCTTGGAGAGTGTATCATAGGATTGGTCAATTCTTTGAGTGTGTATCTTTTATTCGTCATAGTGGATTATAGTTTGCCGGTGGTTGTGGATTCAACCCGTGAATGTTTCCTCTTCGGAGGTTTGACCACGTACAAATCATGTGTCAAGTGAATCTAACTCTATCTCCTTTATTTGTATATGTGTTTGTATGAATCTTAATTGAATAATTTCTTCTAGATATTTTTGGATAACAAGATTTGTGAAAGTGTTATATGCAAACAACTCATTTGATTATAGTTGTATATATATTGTGTACATGATAGGTTACTATCTAATATTTGTTCATATTAGTAATATATACATGTATACAAGTACTTGTTGGTTTGTGTTTTGAGTGTTGTTACTTCACTTGCAAGTTATAGACTTTTGACTTAACATGATTATTTGAGAATAAGTGTCAATAGTCTATATGTGCTTTCATTTGCTTTATGTGTTGTGATAGAGGCTATCTAGAGGGACAAACATTGGTTTGTTTCAAGGGATTGAAAAAGGTGCAAAAAACTCCCCCCCAACCCACCCCCCCCCCCCCCCCCCCCCCCCTCTCCCAGGTTGGCTTTAGGCCATTTAACCATGATTGTATATATTTCACTCTTGACCTCCATGAAATATTTAATTCAATTAATAATTCATAATTATTAATACAATTAAATAATCAAATTATTTAATATAAATAATTATTAATTCATTAATTAAATAATCACATAATTTAATTAATTGTCTGAATTAAAATTCTTGTTACTTTCGTAACATAATTAATTGGATCATCCAATTAATTAACCAAGACCTTTGTTACCATCAATGTTCCGGGCTAACAAAGGGACTTAATGAACCCACAGTCTTAAGCTTCAATAATCCTTAGAAAAAATTAATTAAACTCTTTAATTAATATTTCATGATTATTAACCTCAGAGTTACTCCATTAAAAACCCGAGGCTGCACTCTTGTAACTGTAGATGTTCTTACACAAACCAAATTTCAGTGTCTGTCGATATAGCTATTACATATGGTATGATCTTTCACAAGTAGTTCATAATTAGAGCTGGGTCATAAAGTCTGTTATACCCCTCTAATTATATCTTTTCCATTAAGTACCATTGATTCTCTAATGAACAATTATATCCCTCATTCCTTTATGGAAGAAGGAGAGCGCTCTTAATTGTTCAAGCCCCGAATCAACTCTTAAGGGAACTACTTCTATACTTCTCACAAGAAGGAGTAGATTTCACTATTGTGTACAAACCTTCCTAGCCACAAGCCAAACCGTGATGCCAAGATAAAGAGATATTGATCAGGAATGCCACTCCGATCTCACCCATGGTAAATCAAAAACCACAATCTAACATGAAAGAGCTAGTAAGACATTCATGATTAAAATCACTCATATACATCCATCATTTGTCGATATATATGAATCTCTCCATGTAACGGATATTGGTGAGAGATTCATATAGATCGTTGCACAGGTCTATATGATCACATCATATAAGGTGCCTCCATTCTCATATTACCATATGAGTAATCTAAGATAAGACCACCATACATTATGGAATGGACGGCAGCTGTAAATTAACCACAAATAAAGTACCCAACTTTATTTGCTCTCTACGGATTCTTTAGATTGCACGTCTCAATCTGAATTCCTCTATATATGATACTCATATACTCAGTTTGACATTACACTCAGCAATCTTGGATGTTTAACACATATGATATACAAGTATGAGACATATAAATAGAATGAAGAAACTACTTCTTTTATTTATAATTTATCATCATTTACAAATACAAGCTTTAGGGCAAAAACACCAACACTGGAAACTTACATTTTCAATTTGTTAGACGTTTAAGTTGAACAAAAATGCTTATTCTCCGTTTTGATTTGGTTTTCTGAAAAAGTTTGTGTTTGTTTAAGACTTATTTGATGTATCCGAGACTTGTTTCATGTTACCGAGATTTAATTTCATGACTTACTTGTATCAATTTTGAGACTTATTTATATCAATTTTGAGACTTAATTCCATTAATTCGAGATTTAATTGGACAAATTCGAGACCTACTGTAATTTTGTGACTAGTTTTCATATGGTAAATATTTTGATAGTGTTATTTATTTCTAGTAGAATGGATTGGGTTAGAATATTGATATCATATAATGAACGATGAGATGAACTACCAGATGGAATCCAGAGATATATCGGGGCAGTTAATAAATGTGTGTATTTCTAGAAGAATTTGATTTACGAAGAACTGTTGAGGGTTGTGATGGCCATTGTCAAACGTAATTTGAACATATATGAAATTGACATAGAATCATTACCCGTTGGTACAGGACGTACATGTCACACTATGATATCGGATGATGATGATGTTCAGTTTCTGTTAGGGGAAGATAAGGTAATTCCGAAAGTGTGTGTTACACTTGTTAAAAGAAGATTCGAGGAATGTGTCATAGGTGATGACATTCAAATCAATCAAAATCCTGTAAAAACAAGGCATTCACAGTATGCATCCTTTAGTTGCAGTAACCAACTGTTCAGTTGACAGACTCTGAATTTCATAACAGAATTCCCCAATTTGATAATAATTTTTTCCCTGATTCATACGAGGCAGTTGACCTTAATGCACCTTATGCCTTACCTAATTTTTACTATGAGTTGGAATAGTAGTTAGATGATCGTTTTGATTTTGGTGATGGTCTTGAAAAACATCATGCATCGGGAAGACGTGTGGAAAGAGAGCATAACCATGGTAGTGCACGAGATGTGTGTGGAACAACTGGGTACACAGAAAATGTTTACATTTGAAGTTGTTTATCAACCTCTTGATCCGTAGGGATGATTTCTGGTTCCGCAAACATCTAAAGTTGTTTAAAAATGGAATAAGAAATACAAACAACAAACACAACCTTAAAAAAAACTAATTGATGATAATATCCAATAGGTTACAAACAAATTACCCTATCTTGATAATCTTTTTCACTTTTTCCGACAGGGGTTGCCTCGTGAACTCCTACTTCAGAATACATGGTAATTGGTCCACGTCATAGGGAATGACGAAGTCCTTAGCCAATGCAGGAATGACTTCTAGAGCAAATATCTACAACATTCAGGTAATAAAAAATTGTTAGAAAATATAATAATGGATACAAGAAAATTTTAAACAAAATGATTCAGACAATGATATGATATTGTAAGCCTCATCAATAAAGTGTATGAAAACCCCCACATGTATTTCTATTTTGAGTGCTTCTCTTTTCCTTTGGTTCTCTGTCTCTGTTCAAATCGCACTCTCCGGTCCACGGGAACACATCAGAACTGTCCAAGTTGTCTACAAGTTGCACCTCCCATATAGGCACGATCCCCCTCTCGTCCACTCCAATCAAAAATACATTAAGCAATGACAAGAGACAGAGCTTCACAATGTCAAACTGCTCTGTCCCCTCACCTTATTTTACGCTTTCCTTCAGTTCCTCAAAAGTGATTTCATTCCGACCACTAAATACCTTTGGTGTTGTCATTCTGCACCTCAGAATACTCCGTCGTGTCGGGCACGACTCCAAACTCCAACTTTGTTATTAGACAAAACTCAATTTTTGAAAAACGGACACTGACATTTTCTAACAAGAACCGCATCTCATATGGGCTGTCATCATGATGTATCTCTCGCAACAACAAGTGGTGCACAATCGTCCTAGAAAATTGCATGGTTCGATGCATACGCAATAAATGTCCAAAACATGAGTACATGAACCTATGCTTTTGGACCACCCATCGTCTATGCCGGTAAGTGCATCGTCTATTACTTTAAGAATTTTGAAGTGATTGTTGTGAGCAATTGTTCCATTGTACCAATCCAACTTGGGAATTTTCAATTGCCTTTTAAGATTCACCATCTGCGTATATAATGTTACAAACAAAACATACAATCATAACTACACAGTTTGGTAAGTCTCCAATGAAATAATTATTTCTGGAAAAGATATAAACCAAAAAGTCCCGAAATTATGTTAATAAGTCTCGAATAAACATGAATTAAGTATTGAATACATGTTAAATAAGTCTCGAAAAGACATATTTAAGTCTCGAAAAGGCAAATTGAAGTCTCGAAAACTATATATTAAGTCTCGAAAAACTGAAATAAGTCTCGAAAATCTGTAATAAGTCTCAAAAAAGGCTATTAAGTCTCGATATTATTTCAAGCAAAATCCCTAATTTTGACTACTACTGTTCATCTTCTCCGAATTGAAAAACCCTAACCCACCAACACCACCATTCAAAATTTTGTTTCTTATAAAACAAATCGAAATATACAAAACAAAACAACAAAAAAAACTAAATTGAAATTCAGATTCAACCTGAATATGAATCGATAACACCACCATTTATATTCAAACAACAAAACATCACCACCGACATCAAATTCAAAAAAAAACTGAATTGAAATCGACCAAATTGAAATAAATATCGAAAAATCAACAAAATCAAATTTGAAAACAAAACCCTAACGAAAATACCTTAAATCGTGACAGGTTTTTGTCGACGAGAACTCTCGTCGACATATCCCTAGAGTCTTGTGGCTACCGTCAAAGTCTTCATGGTTGTCTACCGGTGTCGTAGCAGTTGTCACCGTCGATTCCCTCTTTCTCACTTTGTTTGTAGTCGTCAAAGTCTTCCGTCACTAAAAAAACGGTCTTCAGCGATAACAACTATAACTGATATAGTTAATAAAATTCTATAAGTTGTCCAAGAATTTAGGAAGCAAATGTAAATGTTATAAAGAATAAAGAACCATAATATGAAATAGAATAAAAAGAATTGAAAGAAAGAAACATACCAAGAAGAAATTATAAATCATCCATCGTCACAAAAGACCCTTATATATATATAGTCTTTCTACTGTCAGTTCGCCCTAATATAAAATATATCAGGATGAGGAATGTGGACCACAGATTATGGAGAAGTTTTGACAAGTGCATACACTTTGAGTCAAAGTATGTAAATCTAATGATCCACATTCTTCGTACTAATATATTTTATATTATGACGAACTGATAATAGAAAAATTGTATGTGTATATATATATATATAAATATATATATATATATATATATGTGTGTGTGTGAGAGAGAGAGAGAGAGAGAGAGAGAGAGAGAGAGAGATTAGGGTAAAGGATGAAGTGGCACGCCTAACTAAAAAAATATGGCCATGCCATTAAATTTTACAAACCCAATACCAATCTTCCACATCATAAACAATTTGACAGGTCATTAATTAACACTCTTTGACTCTTTCTTCTATTCATCACGACTCCTCTGCAAATCTCAACTAGACAACTTCCTTTTCTTTTTCTCACGATTGCTCTGAAATTCCTGGTCTCTCCCATCCAAATATCATAAATCACATGCATCATTATATTTTTCCTAAATTTCCTATCAAGGTCCTTTTCCACTTAATCCATTTATTTTATATAATTAAAATAAACAATGTTAAAATAAAAATTAGGCTTGTTCCTCTTACTATTGGAGGCAGGGGCGGCTATACAGATTTTGAGGGCCTAAAGGAGGAAAAAAAAGGCCCTAATTATATAAATAAAATTAAAAAATTAAAAATAGAAATAAAAATTAACTTTTTCGTGTTTTTTATTAACAACAAACCTATCCATTGCTCCCTTTTGAGATTCAATCAATTCATCTGTTTTTCTTTTGACGTTTCTAAAAACCAGACTCAAATTTTCTTGCAGACATTTTTATACAAAATATAATTAAAGCTAATATATATTTAAAGATAAAGCAATTTATAACTAAAAATAAAAAATAAACAATAAACAATAAAACCTGATAACTCCAACTAAATTGCAATTGAAAATTTTCTTCTTGCAATATAATTTGTAATAGATAAACAACACAATTAGTAAGTAGTAACTAAATGAAAATTAACCACTTGATTTATCAGACAACTAGAAAAATAAAATAAAAACTAAATTTTTTAATTTGAATTTTACCTGTTGTAATCTCTTCAGCTCTTCTTGAAAATAAATAGATAATATAAATAATATATTTAAAAAATGATTGCAGAGATTTAACTTGTAAGCTGTAAGAACAAAAGCTTTTAGCAAAAAAGAGTTATAGTTGTAGAGATGTATTTGATTGTTGTAGATAAATGGAATTTTTTTTAATATATATAGATGTTATAAATCAAAGCATAAAAGTATAGAAAGTAATAATAACTGAAAAGAGAAAAACTGAGAGCAAATCAATTCTATTAGTTTATTTCTCTGTATATTGAAAGCTTATACAATGAGCCTATATATAGGCATAGGAAGAATTGAATCTTCAATGAAATAGGAAATAAGATCAAGAGAGGTAATCACCCTATATTGAAATAGGAAATGAGATCAAGAGAATTAATTGCAAACTATTATCTAGATGGTGAAAGTCAATTATTTCACAACACTCCCCCTTAAACGTACGCCATATAGATACTAATTTATGAGATTCTTCTAAAAAATATTGGACGTACTTAAATACTGCCTCCTTAAAAACCTTGCCAGGAAAACCCAGTAGGACAAAACCTGATCAAGGAAAAAAGAGTGCAGTGCACAAATGTCCAAATGAAGAATGCTCTCCCCTTGAAAAATGCTTCATTCTCAATTTTGTAGTTTGCTAAGTCGACGCATCCCAATGCCATATATCAATTTCTCTAATGTTGTTGTTGGTAGAGTCTTCGTAAATAAATCTGCAAGGTTATTTGTAGACCTTATCTGCTTGACATCAATTTGTCGAATTTCTTGAAGTTCATGAGTGTAGAAGAACTTTGGTGATATATGCTTGGTTCTGTCTCCCTTGATGTAACCTCCTTTGACTTGTGTAATACAAGTAGCATTATCTTCATATATTGAGATAAGGAACTCCTGCATTGTGTTAAATATAATACAACAGTAATAGAATACTGTACTTCTGGACCAAGTATCATTCAATCATTATCTTTAGATTGAAGTGGATATTTCTTAAGATCTAAATATCAAACAACCATAGGGATGCTCAAAGAATGAGACTCATCCATATTGAGACTGAAACAAGTAATCCATTGAAAATATGCCGATCTTTAGGCAGAATCAATAATTTGTTTTCCCCAAAACTTTCATCACAAATTCTTGTTTCAAATGCTCAGTAGTTTTAGAAGCTCTTCGGGAGCTCCAATTAAATTCATGTCATCGACATATATTGCTTCAATTGCAAATTCGGATTCCGATGTCTTTATGAATACACATGAGGCATATAAGAACTTTAATTTATATGTCCATTTTATGATGTTTTCTCTAAGACAATCATATCACATTCTTCTGAATTGCTTCAAACCATATAAAAATCATTGTAACTTTATTGAACATAAGTTACGAGAATTTGAATTATATGCTTCCGGCATTTTGAATCCTTCAGGGATTATTATGATCACATAAATGCAATAAAATATTTGCATATGATCAATATTGGGTTTCTGCAGTAAACCCTTCATTTCGAAATATAAGTTATATTTCGTTATTTTAATTTTCGTACGAATAACCGTTTTAACAAAAAAAAAATGTTTGGCGTCTTCAAGCGTCTACACTATATTTCCTTGAATATAGCTCTGTCTTTTGGACAATAGTATTATGTCGACAATTTGTGGTTCAAGATCCTCATCAGTTCATAATATGCAGAGCAACACTATAGAAGATCTCAATTTTTGTTTACAGTACATGTCTCTTCAATGGCTACTATAAAATGTTGCAATGGGGAATTGTAATATTTGTATACTTCCAGTATACATGCCTTTGCATGGGCAATTGAGATCCCTTTAATTTATGATTCTCAAAGGGGGAGATCACATTTCATTATTTTATACCTCTTCAAAAAGGTTTTTGTCTCTTTAAAGACATTTAATTCTTCGGGAGTTATGATGAGGATTACATATAGCTCGACATTAGTCATAACTAACATGATCATGATCTTTCATATTCACTTCAGGGAATAATAACTTAAAAATAAAAGTTGAATTTCACACTTCTAGTGTGCCACGAATAATTTATTTGTTGCCATTTGCATAAATTGTTCTTCAGGAACAATCACCCGGGTTAATATATTGGCAATTAACAAATTCATTCGAATAAGCAATTTGCAAGTGAATGATCCTTCAAACTTCAAACAAGGATCAATATAAGATAAATATGATGCATCTCAACTGCAATTTCACGTCGTTGATTTTTCTAATTGTATTTTTCTCCCCCTAACGAAGTGAATTTATTTGTTTGTTGGCCCTATTTTGTTATTATTCATGGATTTATTTGCATCATCAAAATGTCATTTTCAGACATATTTATACTGCCATACCATTCTTCAGTGATATATTGTACTATCATATTGTCCTTCAGGGACATTCACTAAAGAATCTGCAGATTCTATATGATAGACTCAATTGTAAGAATGGAATTGCATGCTTCTGGCATGAGACAATATAAAATAATACAACATGTATTTATGATGTATATATTTATAACTAAATAGATTATTCCGGATCTATTAAAATAACATAGTGTCACATATATGTTATTTTGTTTTCACTTTGTAACAAACAATTAGCTCTCCCGGAGCATTTATATATACTTGGTAAAATATCAACATGGTATTTATATATACTTCAAGTACACCACTATTTCATCACCAATAGTAAAAATTTTCTTACTTTGTTTTGATGTGATTCCACTTCTGGAGGCTAGATTTTCTTATTATGACCATCAATGTCATAATAATTTTAATTGACCAAAATTTCCACCATGGCGATTAGAAAACTTAACATTCACTTCAGGGAATGATATCAATCAATATAATCAGACAAGATAAATGATTTTGTTCGGGCACAAAAGAAAAAACATAGTTTCCCCACATAATCATTTTCAAGTGCAAAAGACATAGCATATTTAAAGATGTCAATGTAAACCATGAATATATGATAATTAACCAAGATCATATGTATAATGTATAAAACAAACTATTTTTTGGATTACATACATTTCACCGAGAATTCGAATTTTACGGCTGAAGTAGAATCATCTACTGGTTGTATCATCGGTCGTATGGTGATCATGAATTTAGAAACGATTCACAAATGTAAATCCCTGCAATATGTATTTCTTTGTATATATTCACTGTGTTTCTATCACACGTACACAACACACATATTCACTATGTGTTTCTGTTGGCATCAAATATACTGCCATCGACACAACCAAAAACACTGTTCTTCGTATGGTTTTGATTGACTAAACCGAAAAATGTGTTTGAAGTCTAATAACCTGCGTCAATAATCAAGAAAAATGCAGTATTACGTGTAGACAATACGCAAATATGTGACCATTATGCGGATGCGTCAATTAATACCATAAAGTGATGGTCCACTCTCTGGGTGGATGGACCCATATATGTCTCCTTGAATTCACTGTAAGAAATAGGAGGATTCAAAATCAACCTTTGTAATGGATGGTTTGATCACTAACTTTCCTTGTGAATAAACGGTACACATATTTTCATTGGACAGTAGAATCTTCTGGTTCTTTAATGGATGTCCATGAGAATTCTCAATTATTCTAAGCATCATAGTAGATCCTGGATGACCGAGACGATCATGCCAAAGCAAAAATATTTTTGGATTTGTGAACTTCTGGTTCACAATTGCGTAGGTTTCAACTGGTTTTATATTTATATAATATAATCCAGATGAATAAGCATTGAGCTTTTCTAAAATGAGTTTCTGGCTAGAGACATGTGATGAAATATAAAGGTACTCTCTATTATTCTCACTTATAGTCTCAATACGATATCCATTGTTACGGATATCTTTGAAACTAAGCAGATTTCTTCTGGATCTGCTAGAATATAAAGCAACATTTATGCTTATTTGTATACCATTTGTCAATATAATTGTGGATCTTCCAGAGCCTTCTATTAGGTCTGCATGATCGGATATAATGTTTACCTTGGTTTTGATCAAGGTTAAATTCCAGAAGTATTGTCTATCTCGAAAAATAGTATGCGTTGTTCCATTGTCGATCAAACATATATCCCCAATTTCCCTTTTGAAATAGATTGTTCATCCATATTCTCGAAAAGAGAAATCTAATTTAGAACTTCAGGTTCTAAATAATTTCAAGGGTAGAACTTCAGGTTCTAAATAATTTTCAAGATTTAGAACTTCAGGTTCTAATAATTTTCAATAATTTAGAACTTCAGGTTCTAATTAATAAATGTTTAGAATTTTGAACTTCAGGTTCAAGATTTAAATTGAAATCCAGAACTTCGGATTCTGATTAATTAAATTAGAATACAGAACTTCGGGTTCTAATCGATTAACTTGGAATCTATAACTTCAGGTTCTGATTAATTAAATTGAAATACAAAACTTCAGGTTCTGATTCAATTAATTTTCAAAACATTGGATCAATAACTATGCTTACAGAACTTATGATTCTGATTAAAATTGGGATCCATATATATCTAGAACATTAGGTTCTGATGGATTTGGAATTCAGAACTTCAGGTTCTGATTTTTTTTTCGAATCAAGAACTTCAGGTTTTGATTTTTTTTCTTCAAATCAAGAACTCATGTTCTGATTTTCCAAATCAAGAACTTCTGGTTCTTTTTTTTCCGATTCAGGAAATTCTGGTTCTTATTTTTGAATCAAAAACTTCTGGTTCTTATTTTTGAATCAAGAACTTCTGGTTCTGATTTCGAATGCAATCTTCTTGTTGCAAATATTTATTATTAAAAATAAGAAAGGAAGAAGAAGAGATAATAAAATAAAAGCATTCGTGCTGATAACGTGCTATAAATCAAAGCATAAAAGTATAGAAAATAATACTAACTGAAAAGAGAAAGAATGAGAGCAAACCAATTCTATTAGTTTATTACTCTATGTATTGAGAGCTTATACAATGAGCCTATAAATAGGCATAGGAAGAATTGAATCTACAATGAAATAGGAAATAAGATCAAGAGAGGTAATTGCCCTATATTGAAATAGGAAATGAGATTGTAAGAGCCTCACTTTATGATTGGCTTATTTCGTTGACAAAATCACATTTGGGGTTAATCATTGTAAAAGGGTAGATTAGGAATTAAAGATCTTCCAATTGACTCCAAGTGCTTCAAGAAAGGTAGATTACTTGACTCTACTTTTACTTGAAGGGATATAGCTGCACACACTCACTTGCATGCATTATATTCTCGTTTACATACAATTGGATGATGTATTGTATGTCACTTATCATACTCCACACTTGCACATATTGCACATCACTTTGTGTGTTGAGTCTGCCTAGAAAATAAGGTTTCTTCAAGAACCGTGGCCTAGACCGCTTGGCAAGCACTGCTTGCACCGAGGCATATAGAGCGGTAATCATCAGTCGGCTCATGCTGCCTGGACCGCGTCCTATACACATGTATGCCCAGCGGTCTGTGACACGGTAAACTTCAGTAGGCCCCTGATGCCTTGTCCGCGGTCTGTGCACTGCAAGCACAGCGGTCCAAACCGTGTTGTTGTCCAGTAGGCACACTGCTGCGTGTACCGCGGTCTGGACAACTTGCCCGAGCCGCGGTACGCACAGCGGTAATGACGGGTTTTTGTTACTATTTTCAAAACGATGTCATTTCGTCTAGGGCTTGATATATATATATATATATATATGCCCTTTCCTCTTCCTTGCCTCTTTAGAGCTTCAGAATTCATTCTCTTTCATTCCTTTTAGAGCTCAAGAGTGTCTTGCAAGAAAAGGTTGCAAGAAACCATTTTTATTGTCCAAAACCCAATCACCCATCATTCATTCATTGTTCTATCATCATCTAGCTTCATCTAGGATGTTTCTAAGCATGGGTCTTTATCAACATAGTTTACTTGGTAAGTAGAACACCACTCTCATCTATCCTTGTGTTCTTGCTTAACAAGAAATCTCTTTTATGTCTCTTATGCATCTAGATTATAATTTTTCATTATATATTGAGATTTTTGTTGATGTTTGGGTTGTTGTATTGTGATAGCTATTGCATCTAGGAATGCTTTGATTTCATATAGCTAGGTTATATGTGTGTCATATAGCAACATGATATCTAGGATTGTTTGAAACATTCATATATGACTAGATAAGTATTAAATGTGTTGACCTTGCATTTTGTGCATTTAGAATATCATCATATTCACTTTAGGTTTCATATCTCTTCATTTAAGAGTTAAGTCTTGTATTTTCCTTGAGTAGTATACAAGCAAGAGCCTAAAATCACTATTAAAGGCCTGCGGGTAGCAAGAACGGATTAGTAACCGCTTAGGTGTGATGTGGTCAACCTAGGTTGTAATCGTTTCTGTAAATAGTGGATTTGAGGGTTCGATTGGCGATTAGGCCCGTGAGTTTTTACCCAGTTGGAGGGTTTCTCATATAAATCATATCATTGTGTCTCTTTGTTTATTCCGCACTTTTATTATGGCAATGATTGATTGTGATAGAGATTAGGGGTTGTATTGTTTAATTTTGATTAATTAAAAAGATGGCATTTAATTTAACTAAAACCTATTCACCCCCCCTAGGTTAGTTTTATCACTCTTAGTGTATTTTCAATTGGTATCAGAGCAGGTTCCTTAACATAATTAGGAGATCCTCTGCTCTCTAGGAGTGTTTTGCATTAGATTTTTTTTGGTTAGTGTGTCTTGCTTGTTTTCCCTTTCTTTTTGTTGATTGATTGCATTCATCTCATTCACCCTTAAACACCATGAGTGGAAACGCATATGAGCATGAGGGAGCATCGAGTTCAAGACCCCCATTTCTGACTGGGGTTAATTATTCATCATGGAAAGGAAAAATGGAATCCTACCTATGCCAAATTGACGATCGAGTTTGGATGGTGATTGAGGATGGTTACACATCACCTACCAAGACTCTCGAAGATGAAAGCGTCGTGCCCAAGCCTAAATCAGAATGGGATACTAAAGACTTTGAAGCCTCCAAATGGAACAACAAGGCCATGCATGCAATCTTGTGTGCAATGGATGAAAATCAACACAAGCTAATCCAAACCACAAGGAATGCACATGAAGCATGGACAATATTGGAGATGGCACATGAAGGAACCGATGTAGTGAAAGACTCCAAACTACAAGTCCTTCAAACTCAATTTGAGTCTTTGAAGATGGAAGATCACGAGTGCTTCAATGACTTCCAAGTAAAGCTAATGGATATCGTCAACCAAAGTCATCAATTAGGCGATCCATATACGGATAAAAGGATAAACCAAAAAATTATGAGGTCTCTCCAGGAGAGATTTGATGCAAAGGTGACCGCTATTGAAGAGAATAGCGAATATAAGAAGATGAAGCCAAGTGAGATAATTGGCAAGTTGATGGCTTTGAGTCAAGAAGAGCCCCTACTTCAACAACACCTCAAAAGAAGCAATAGAGCATTACATTGAAGACCTCCAAGGAAGAAATAGAGGAAGAAGATTCGGATGAAGAAATGGCTCTTATGGTGAAGAGGTTCAAGCAATTCATGAAGTTTGAGAAAAAGGGGATGGGCTCTAAGGGAAAATTTGTAAAGAAGAAGACTCTTTTTAAAAAGCTGGAGAACAGTGAAGAGAAGGACTCCAAGAAGAGTATTCAATACTATGAATGTAGTGGGTATGGTCACATTGCCTCCGAATGTGCCAACTTAAAGAAGAAGAAGAAAGGAAAGGCGATGGCGGCTACTTGGAGTGATAGTGAAGACTTAGAGGAGGAAGAAAAGTCTTCGGATGATGAAGACCAAGTTGCAAACTTCATTGCCTTCTCATCATCTCACAATAGGAAGGAAGTTATGAGTGATCAAGAAGAGGAAAATGACAAACTAGAAGAAGAAGAAGATAACTCAAGTAATGGGAGTACTTCATCCGAGTCCAAGCATGAATTTGATAAGGAGATGGACTATGAAGACTTCATGGAATACTTCAAAAGTTCTAGAGCTAAGAAGAAAAAAGAGATTCAAGAGTTGAAAAGGAAGAAATTTGAAGTGACCTCCAAGATGATTCACTTAAGTGAAGAAGTGAAAAGAACAAGAGAAAGGGAAGAGGGCTTGAAGTTGGAACTTGTTGTGGTCAAGAAAAGTGAAGAATGCTTAAGGAAGGAGCTTGAGGAGGCAAAAAGAGTAATTGCCAAGATGACCTCCGTAACCGAGAAGCTTGACAAGATGCTATCAATTGGAAATAGCCCTAGTGATAAGAGGGGTTTGGGATATGAGGAAGATGTGAGTACTACATCTTTGAAAAAGACTACTTTTGTCAAGAGTCAAGAAGTTGAAGAAGTCAAAGTCCCACAACAAGTCACAAGAAGGATTGAAATTGGAGAATCCTCAAAACATGCTTAAGCCAAGATTCCAACAAGGGCTTAACCACAACAAGTTAGAGCATTTCAATCAAGACCTCCACATGAAAGGATCCCTCCTCCACGATCAAGGATCATGTATGATCAACATGGAAGACATGCTACTTTGGCTCAACCACAAAGGAGAGAGTTTGTTCAACATCAAAGGACTACTCAAAGGAGAAGGAAACCTCAAATGGTTGCACAAGGCTATGGTATGAATTCCTACTTTACTCATACTTGTCATTATTGTGGTATTGAAGGCCATATAAGGCCTAATTGCTTTAAGTATATCAAATTGTGTAGATTTGAAAACATGATTGAGAAAAATATGCTTAGAAGAGCCAAAAAGCATGCACCTAGGGAACTTAAAGCAAATGAACCAAAAGCTCCTAGGATTGATAATGTTGCTCCTAGGTGGACTAGAATAAATGAATATTTTTGCTATGTGGCTCAAGTGGCTTTGAAAGCCAAGGCCTCCAACACTTGGTACCTTGATAGTGGGTGTTCTAGACACATGACCGGAAACAAGAGTTTCTTTGAGACTCTTGTGATGGAGGATGGTGGATTTGTCACCTTTGGTGATGGTTCACGGAAAAAGGTCATAGGGAAAGGTAATATATCTATTTCCGGTTTGCCCTCCTTGCTCAATGCTCTATATGTAGATGGCTTGCAAGCCAATCTCATTAGTATATCACATTTAAGTGATGAAGGGCTTTCGGTTATGTTTGTGAAAGTTGATTGCTCTATTCTTAAGGAAAATGGGCAAGTGCTTCTAAAAGGCAAGAGATCAAGTGACAATTGTTATTGTCTTGAGTCTAGTAACATCTCTTGTAACTTGTCTAGTTGTGAGCAAGTTGAGTTGTGGCATCAAAGATTTGGCCACATGAATTATGATGACTTGAAAGTCCTTGAGAGGTTGAATGTTGTGAGAGGCCTTCCTAAGCTGGGGAAGAGGTTTGAGGGAGTGTGTGGACCTTGTCAACAAGGGAAGCAAACTAAAAGTGTGCACAAGAAAGGAAAATTCCTGTGTACCAAGGAGCCATTGGAACTCCTTCATATGGACCTCATGGGTCCCATGCAAACCGAGAGTCTAGGTGGTAAAAGGTATATCCTTGTAGTGGTTGATGACTTCTCTAGGTTCACATGGACTTACTTTCTTAGAGAGAAGTCCGAGGCTTTTGAGAAATTCAAAATGCTATGTGTCAAAATTCAAAATGAGAAAAATTCTCACATTAGGAGCATTAAGAGAATTAGAAGTGATCATGGGAAAGAATTTGAGAATAGTAGCTTTGAGAGTTTCTGTAATGGTCTAGGTATTTCCCATGAATTCTCGGCTCCTAGAACTCCCCAACAAAATGGAGTTGTGGAAAGGAAGAACAGGGTTTTACAAGAGATGGCTCGGGTGATGTTGCTTGGCAACAAGGTTCCTAGGAATTTATAGGCTGAAGCCGTTAATACGGCTTGTTATATAGGGAATAGAGTTTTCCTTAGACCCGGGACCAAACAAACATCCTATGAGTTATGGAAGGGAAGAAAACCCAATGTTAGCTATTTCCATATCTTTGGAAGTAAGTGTTATATTCTTAATGACCGTGATCAACTTGGCAAGTTTGATGCCAATAGTGATGAGGGTATTTTCATTGGATATGCACTCAATAGCAAGGCCTATAGAGTTTTCAATCTAAAAACTCGCAGTGTCATGGAATCATCAAATGTTGTCATTGATGATTGTAGGCCCAAAAATGTTGACTTTGAGGAGGATGTTTGTGAGAATGGTGACCTTCCTTTGAAGGAGTGTCGTGAGACATCTAGTGATGTGAAGTCTAATCATAGTGAAGAGGATGATCAACCTCTTGATAGACATCCTCTTTTGGACTCTAAAGAACGCGCTCCATGGGTTAGACATCTCCACAACAAGAATTACATTCTTAGAGATGTGAATGAAGGTGTTAGGACTACGCGTCAAATAGCTAATCAAATTAGCTATACTTGTTACACCTCTCAAGTTGAACCCAAAAAGGTTGATGAAGCCTTGAATGATGAGTTTTGGGTTCTTGCCATGCAAGAAGAGCTAAACCAATTTGAAAGAAATGAGGTTTGGACTCTAGTTCCTAGACCCAAGGACACTAATGTCATAGGCACCAAATGGGTGTATAAGAACAAGTCGGATGAGGATGGAAACATTGTGCGCAACAAGGCTAGGCTTGTGGCACAAGGATACTCTCAAATTGAGGGTATTGACTTTGATGAGACTTTTGCTCCCGTTGCCCGTCTTGAGTCTATAAGGCTTCTCTTGTCCATTTCTTGTGTGTATAAGTTCAAACTACATCAAATGGATGTTAAGAGTGCCTTCCTCAATGGCTTCTTGCATGATGAAGTGTTTGTTGAAAAACCCAAGGGGTTTGTGGATCCACACCACCCCAATCATGTCTATCGCCTCAAAAAGGCACTTTATGGGTTGAAACAAGCACTGAGGGCTTGGTATGAGCGCCTCAATCTTTATCTTGTTGACAATGGCTACTCAAGAGGTAGTGTTGACAAGACTTTGTTCATCAAGTGCAACAAAGATGAGCTTTTCATAGCTCAAATTTATGTTGATGATATTGTATTTGGTTCTACCAACGAGTCAAAAGTGAGACAATTTGTTGATGTTATGTCTCTTGAATTTGAAATGAGCATAGTTGGTGAATAAAATTACTTCTTAGGCTTGCAAATTAAGCAAATGCATGATGGGATTTTCATATCCCAAGCTAAGTATGCCAAAAGCCTAGTGAAGAAGTTTGGTCTTGACAATGCCAAACATTGTGACACACCCATGAGTACCACTTTGAAGCTAAGCAAGGATGCTAGTGGTAAAAGTGTTGATCAAAGATTGTATCGTGGCATGATAGGTAGTTTGCTATACTTGACCGCAAGTAGGCCCAATATCTCCTTTAGTGTGGGTGTTTGTGCTAGGTACCAAGCTAATCCCAAAGAGTCACACCTTGTTGCGGTGAAGAGGATCATTCGATTTGTGAATGGTACCTCCAATCATGGGATATGGTACTCCTTTGACACTAATCCAAACCTTGTTGGATTTAGTGATGCCGATTGGGCGGGGAATTGTAATGATAGGAAGAGTGCATCGGGTGGTTGTTTCTTTCTAGGCAATAACTTGGTGTCTTGGTTTTGCAAGAAGCAAAACTCAATTTCCCTATCCACGGCCGAGGCGGAATACATAGCCGCCGGTAGTGCTTGTGCCCAATTGTTGTGGATGAAGCAAATGCTAGCCGACTATGGCTTAGAGCAAGGCACTCTCACCTTGTTTTGTGACAACATGAGTGCCATAAACATTTCTAAGAATCCCGTCCAACATTCTAGGACAAAGCACATTGACATTAGACATCATTTCATTAGAGAGCTAGTTGAGAGCAAAACTATTGCATTGGAGCATGTAGGAACTAATGACCAACTAGCGGACTTATTTACAAAGCCCTTAGACACCATTAGGTTTGGCAACCTTAGTAAGTCTATTGAGATTTGTCATTTGGCTTGAAATGGTATGTCTTGATCCCATATGGGGAGCTCAAGCAAAGAGAGCAAATTGGCATGAAAGCGCATTGTGCTACATTGATATATTTTATGCTCCTTCATTAATTGCTTGAGATGATCGGTTGTGCATATGATTATGTTATTTTTCTTAATAAGTGTGAAAATTGCTTTTCTTGCAATCCATGTTATATTTATGTTCAAACATGCATTTTTGGACTAGGAGATTTACTTTGGAAGTACAATTTGAATGACCTATAATTGATCTCCATGACATGATGTTTTCTTTATTAATGACATGCTTTAAGTTGATTTGCATGAATGCAAAATTGTATGCCTAAGCAAATGAGAAGACTAAACTAATTAAGGACCATGAGTCTATTCAACAAATAAGGATGTCTCATCCAAATTTAGTCTTCTCTCTCTCTTTATTAGTTGAACAAGGCTACTATCATACGGGTATCTTACCCGGAAAAATCAAATAGGGTGCAAAAAGTCGCTCATGTCTTGTTTGGCTTATAAAGTTTGATATAGTTGCTCTTTAAATTGAATTTCTTATAAACAATCTATATCATTGATTGAAATGATGACAAAGGGTGAAAATTGGTTTGAATTCTTTTTGGAAACCTTTGTTGTTTGCTTTGCCAAATACCATTGTTTTTGAACTTGAATGCAACATGTCTTGCTTGCAAAGCATCGTGTCACACATTTTCATCAAATAAAACTCTTTGATTCTCTCCTACTTAATTGAGTTGCATAAAGTTGCTTATATGAACTTGCATATGTGTTTGTGCTATGAGCTCTCCTTGCCAAAAGCTTACCTATTGAGGGGGACTCCCTTTGCCTATCTCATGACAAAAAGGGGGAGAAGGGTTGTGAGCTTTAGTGGACTAGCAGTATCTTGTTTAGGGGGAGTTGAGAGCTATCATGTAGGGGGAGTATTGCATTGCATAGCATGATTACATTATTTGATTGTATTTTGTTAAGGCTATTGCAAATGATGTTGTTTGTAGTTGGTTATGGTTATTGAAAGCACCTCACACACACTTGATCTTGGAAGGTATCCTTGTTTGTTTTGTTGATTGTGTGTAGGTTGGATGGTTCTACAAGCTTTGGATTGACTTGAAGATGTTCAAGACTTAGACTATAGACTTTATTGTAATGTAGAAACTTTTGTTGGTCAATTTGTTGTTTTTGTAATGCTTCTTTGTGAGTGGTGGTTTTGTCAAGAAATAGCCAAAGGGGGAGATTGTAAGAGCCTCACTTTATGATTGGTTTATTTCGTTAACAAAATCACATTTTGGGTTAATCATTGTAAAACGGTAGATTAGAAATTAAAGATCTTCCAATTGACTCCAAGTTCTTCAAGAAAGGTAGATTACTTGACTCTACTTTTACTTGAAGGGATATAGCTACACACACTCACTTGCATGCATTATATTCTCGTTTACATACAATTGGATGATGTATTGTATGTCACTTATCATACTCCACACTTGCACATATTGCACATCACTTTGTGTGTTGAGTCTGCCTAGAAAATAGGGTTTCTTCAAGAACCGCGGCCTAGACCGCTTGGCAAGCACTGCTTGCACCGAGGCATATAGAGCGGTAATCATCAGTCGGCTCATGCTGCCTGGACCGCGTCCTATACACATGTATGCCCAGCGGTCTGTGACACGGTAAACTTCAGTAGGCCCCTGATGCCTTGTCCGCGGTCTGTGCACTGCAAGCACAGCGGTCCAAACCGTGTTGTTGTCCAGTAGGCACACTGCTGCGTGTACCGCGGTCTGGACAACTTGCCCGAGCCGCGGTACGCACAGCGGTAATGACGGGTTTTTGTTACTATTTTCAAAACGATGTCATTTCGTCTAGGGCTTGATATATATATATATATATATATATATGCCCTTTCCTCTTCCTTGCCTCTTTAGAGCTTCAGAATTCATTCTCTTTCATTCCTTTTAGAGCTCAAGAGTGTATTCCAAGAAAAGGTTGCAAGAAAACAATTTTATTGTCCAAAACCCAATCACCCATCATTCATTCATTATTCTATCATCATCTAGCTTCATCTAGGATGTTTCTAAGCATGGATCTTCATCAACATAGTTTACTTGGTAAGTAGAACACCACTCGCATCTATCCTTATGTTCTTGCTTAACAAGAAATCTCTTTTATGTCTCTTATGCATCTAGATTATAATTTTTCATTATATATTGAGATTTTTGTTGATGTTTGGGTTGTTGTATTGTGATAGCTATTGCAACTAGGAATGCTTTGATTTCATATAGCTAGGTTATATGTGTGTCATATAGCAACATGATATCTAGGATTGTTTGAAACATTCATACATGACTAGATAAGCATTAAATGTGTTGACCTTGCATTTTGTGCATTTAGAATATCATCATATTCACTTTAGGTTTCATATCTCTTCATTTAAGAGTTAAATCTTGTATTTGCCTTGAGTAGTATACAAGCAAGAGCCTAAAATCACTATTAAAGGCCTGTGGGTAGCAAGAACGGATTAGTAACCGCTTAGGTGTGATGTGGTCAACCTAGGTTGTAATCGTTTCTGCAAATAGTGGATTTGAGGGTTCGATTGCCAATTAGACCCGTGAATTTTTACCCAATTGGAGGGTTTCTCACGTAAATCATATCATTGTGTCTCTTTGTTTATTCCGCACTTTTATTAT
Source organism: Dipteronia sinensis (assembly GCA_033220585.1). Lineage (NCBI taxonomy): Eukaryota > Viridiplantae > Streptophyta > Magnoliopsida > Sapindales > Sapindaceae > Dipteronia > Dipteronia sinensis. The sequence continues at coordinate 59,664,168 of CM065637.1, read as the reverse complement.
GGCAATGATTGATTGTGATAGAGATTAGGGGTTGTGTTGTTTAATTTTGATTAATTAAAAAGATGACATTTAATTTAACTAAAACATATTCCCCCCTCCCCCCCCTCCTCCCCCCCTTCTAGGTTAGTTTATCACTCTTAGTGTATTTTCAGAGATCAAGAGAATTAATTGCAAATTATTCTATGGATGGTGAAAGTCAGTTATTTCATAACAATAGATAATTTTTAAACGGTAAAAACATAAATGTGGAGAAGTTTAAGGGTTTTTTTTAATAATAAAAATGCTTTTTTAAGGGATAATAAAAATGCATAAAAAGTGGATTATGGATACTTAGTGATAATAATGATTTCCAACGGTTACCTATTTAATAAATAATTTATAATATTATTAATATTATCCTATTTTTTAAACAGTAATAATAACAAAAGAAAAAGAAACCCCTCAATATATTTTGTTCGGTAATTAAATTTTAAAAAAAATAATATTATCAAAATTTATCATAAATGAGGCCCCTAAATTTTTGCCTTTTTTTGAAGCCCTAAGCTCACACTTTGGTTGCTTTGCCCAATACCAGGCACTGATTGGAGGAAGCAGTATCAGCGAAGGAAGCTGTGGGTTTATCTGGTCTGAAGGAATCTGCTCGCTCAATGGAGGCCACCTTCAATGGTATCCTCTATTTTCTTTTTCTTTTTTTTTTAAATAAATTTTTTTCAGCTTCAATCTTCTGAAGGATACCAAGGGGCCGTTTGTTTTTTTGTCTGAATACTGAACAGTTCTGAATTTTTTTAAAGACTGAATAGGGACTGAAATCTGAACTTAAATGACATGTTTGTTTTTTTTTTCCTCACATCTGAATGTATTGTCAATACATTTGTTTTTTAAAAGTAAAATTATCTGAAACTAAGTAATTTTACATTTATACCCATGTTAAAATATGGAATTAAAACAATCAAAAAATAATTATTATATATGAACACATATGATCATGATCTTCTTCTTCAATTATAAATACACTTCATTTTTACTAAGAAAAGAAATTTTTTTTTCACAAAAATAAAAAGGACAGCAGGAAAACTCATACAAAACACTCTAAAAAAATAATATATAAATACATCACCCAAATATCATAATAAATTATTGATATTAAACACCAATATGAGAAGTGATTATGGTTCTTTTTTATTTTTAAAGCTATTTAAAACAAGCAATTTAATAAAATAAAGATTTCTATACCATATATAATTATGATGAAATTGGAAATATGTTATATATGGGGGATAATATCGGAAGAAAATATTTTGAATTGCATTTAATGTAATTCAGTGATTTAAAATTAAGTGAAAAGTCAAGATTTTTTACTTTTTATTTTAAGTTGTTTTTTTTTGTATTTTTAAGTTGTTTGACCACTTAAAAAAACAAACAAAACAACTTAATAATTATGGTTCAGACCCATTAAATTTTAAATGGAAAAAACAAACGACCCCCAAGCCTCCATTACGGTTTTTTTAGTTTAAATCACTAAATTAGAACATAAGGTTTTTTTATAATGTTTTTAGATTTATAAAAGTAAAAATTATTACTTTATAAATTGAATTTTTAAGATTTATGAAAATTTTAGTCGTAGTGTTTTAAAAATTCAGAGATGAAGAGGTTAAGATAAAGAAGGTAATAAGAGTTGTAAGAGAAGCAGAGGCTGAAAGAGTTTATGACCATCACAGCAGTATTAATTATAGACTTTATTAAAAATAATGATGTGTCGAAAATTTATTAGTTAGACGTGCCACCTCATCCTTTACTCCAGAGTTACTGAAGCATCTATACATATATATATATATATATATATAGAGAGAGAGAGAGAGAGAGAGAGGGGATGTTATTGTTGTTGTTTTTGATTTTGTTAAAATTTAAAAATATTGTGTGAGCTGTTTGTTTTGTTGTAGTAGAGAAGAAAAGGGTAGTTTCAGAATTCAATTCAATCTTATAATTGGACCGAAAAGATTGAATTGGTTAATTGGGCCCAAAAGATTGAGGTTTGAATAAAAAATTCAATTCTTTATCAAGAAATTGGGCCCAAAAGATTGGATTGAATTGGTCAATCGAGTAGTTTCACAATTTAATTCAATTTTTTAATTGGACCAGTTGGGGGCTCAGTAGAATACTGGGTTTGCTGCCCCCTCTGGATAGGCTACAGCATAGCCCTAGCAAAGAAAGTTAGTTCCTCCTAATCATAATTACAGTCCTATGAGAAAACATAGATGAAAATGAAGGATAAAATCCGAGAAGTTTAGGAAGTGCTACCCAAGAAAGTCTCCAATTCTTCAATCCTATGCCTCTTTCTCTCTATTTCATAAACTTTTGTTAGAATTTTCTCTCTTAAATAGGCATGAGTTAGGTCTCCTTAAGGTGTTCTAATCCGCCTCCAATAAATCCAAGTTAAAGCGATCCTAATAAGAAATACAATCCCACTAGTTTTAGGAAATATTAACCCAATTACAATTAATCTTAGAGTGATTAGGATCAACTATTAATTGAATTAAAGTGGATATTGGGCCTTCATTAACTATCAAAACACATGGAATTCGTCCAAGGCCTTCTCTCCAAGATTGACAGCCCATGACGGATGATTTTTCTAATTCGCGCTTAAAATTTCTAAACAGACATTCCAATAGTAAAATCGCTATAACTTTTCTAAAAAACTTGGAATTGCGAACCGTAAAATTCTCCGGAAAGCTAACATCCAGAACTTTCCAACCATATAAGGTTCGACACCCAGTTCTCCCTGAGTTGATACTATTTAAGATTCGAACTTGACTCATCTGCAGAGATAGACTTTTCGGGTTTGATTGGAAATCTTCCATTTTTCTTCCATATAGCTATTAAAACTCGATTAACTGAAAACTAACACAAGACATGTAAAACGCACAAGTTTAACTCAAAACAAAGAAAAAAACTAAGAAAGAAAGGGTATAATATATATATATATATATATATATATATATATATATATATCTAATGTTATCATATTACAAATGTTATGTTATTGAGATCCCAATACTAGAGAATTTATATTGTATCGTTTTGTTTAATCGAAAGTATTTAGAAATTTTTATACTCTATAATGTTTAAATTAAAATTATAAGTTACAAAAAATTAAATAAGTTTATCTAATACAAATATAAAATAAAAACCATCTTGTGTATCTTCAACTAAAATGTATAAAGCTTTTTTTTTTAATTATTACAAATAATTCAAGGTTTAAGAAATGGAACACTACTCGAACCTACAACGTCAATGGTGTAGGGGTGAATAACATACTACTGAGCTAATTTCATCTCGTCAAATATGACCCAATTACAATTGACCAAAAATAACTCAAAAAATATTCTTCTGGTACGAAAGTTATGTAATTTGTTGAGACTAAAAATACAAAGAGATGATCCAATAATTTAATTTGTCAAACATTTTGGGTAGAAGCCTAGCAAGACAAGTCAAAATTTAAATTCTGCCACATATTTTTAAGGGTAAATTACACTGAACCCCTTGAGGTTTGAGCAAGTTACACTTAGATCAAAAAGTTGTTTTATTATACACTAACACCCCCAAAACTTAAATTTAACTTTTAAAATACCTAAAATGCCCCTAATTATATTATTTTATACTTTATTTTCTTTTACCTTTTAACCAAAAACTTTATAAACTTTAATAAAAATAAAAAAGTAAATAAAAATATGATTCATTAAATAAATAAATAGTTAAAAAAATAAAATAAATAAATAGTTTTTAAAAAATAAAATAAATAAATAGTTTTAAAAAATAAAATAAATAAATAGTTTTAAAAAATAAAATAAATAAATAGTTTAAATAAATAAATAGTTTTAAAAAATAAATAAATAAATAGTTTTAAACAAATAAATAAATAGTTTTAAAATATAAATAAATAAATGAAAAAAATTCAAAAACAAAATTTTGTAAGAATATCCATTAATAGGGACAAGAAAAACTCTAAATATCTAAATTATTATGGTAAAGATGATGGTGAGAGAAGTTTCAAGGTTCCCAACACTCCTTGGATATTTAGAGTTTATCTTGTCCCTATTAATGAATATTCTTAAAAATTAATGTTTTTAATTTTTTCATTTATTTTTTAAACTATTTATTTATTTGATTTTTTAATACTTTTTTATTTAATTTTTTAATTATTTATTTACTTATTTTTTTAAAACTATTTATTTATTTAATTTTTTTAAACCATTTATTGATTTAATTTTTTATAACTATCTACTTATTTAATTTTTTTAAAACTATTTGTTTATTAAATTTTTTAAAACTATTTATTTATTTTAATGAATGATATTTTTATTTAGTTTTTTATTTTTATTAAAGTTTGTAGAGTTTTTGGTTAAAATATAAAAAATAAAAATGAAGTATAAAATAATATAACTAGGGGCATTTTAGGCATTTTAAAAGTCAAATTTAATTTTTGGGGGTGTTAGTGTATAATAAAGAAACTTTTCTATCTAAGTGTAACTTGACCAAACCTCAAGGGGTTCAGTGTAATTTACCCTATTTTTAATCACTTTCTTATTATGTAGGGTCCACCTTAACTTCTCCAATTAAAAAGAAAAAAGAAAAGAAAAATTAATCGAACTAATTAGGACCGCTTGTGACTCCTCTTATACTTTTAAAATGTTGGACCCAATTAAAGCCAAGACCAAAAGTCCCCCCATTTGAATCTTCAAAAATTGGGTGTGTAAACCCTAATCCCAACATGTTTTGCATCCTAATTCCTAACCAATTTATAATTAATATTTTATAATGAGTAGAAAATAATTATTATACTAATCAAATTTGAAAACCGTTTGAATGTATTAAGTTCTGAAGAAAGAAAAAAAAGTCAACATCTTTAGATTTACAAAGAAATTCAAATTTTACATACAATGGAATTTGGGGTAATTAACTTTGGATTAATTTATGCAATGTTATTACTTTAAATTAAGTTTAGAATATTTAAATTTACAACCCATGTACATTCAATACTTATAAAAAAGATGATATTTAAATTTATAAACTCTAACCCGATGTTAGCCCTAAAAGGAAACATTGAGACGGCCATTTAGATTTACGAAAAATGTTTTTATTTCAAAGAAGGTGAAATTTGATTAGTAAAATTACGGGGATTTTAAATGAGGTGAACATATACAATTTGTCTAACTAGGTAATTTTTCATCAACATCAACATCATTGAAGTGTTCAAATTCTTCTAGAGGTGTGTCAATTTTCATCCTCTCAAATCATGATTAGGCTATTATTTTGATCAAACAAGTTATCCTATATATCCTTTCCTTTTCATATCAAATCCATTGATTTAGGTTTTAGCTTCAATTTCAATCAAAAACGTACCATTTAAACCCCAAAAATTACACACACACATATATATATATATATATATATATATATATTATTAATATAGAATCATCTTAACACATGTCTTAACTCTTAACGGCACACCTCAATAGCTATTATTTGCTTGATAATTCAAATGAGAACAAATCTTCATAAATTCGTATATCGCATCTTGAAGGAAAAGAAATATGGATATTATCTACGAAAGTCTTTATATAAAAAATTATTCTTAACGTGTTTCTTAAGTCTATGCGTCAAGATAATTTTATTTATTTATTTATTATTTAAGTTGGAAAAATAAGAATTAGAGAGTTGTTTATTTAGGTGGAATTTCGCAATTAAGTCAAAAAGAAAAGAGAAGAGCTATTAAGTGGTGTCTAATCATGTATTTAAGGAGTACATAGCTTTAATAACTAATTAATGGTGTTAGGTAAACACTGATTAATTAAGATAATTATTCATGTTCATGTATTATTCCAAATATAGTAGCTATCACACAACTCCTCTAAAATCTAAATTTTGATCAATTTGTGACACTATTGCACATTAATTAATATACATATATATATATATATATAATTTTTTTTGAAAGTACATATATATATATATAATTAATTGGTACTTTGGAAATTATAAAATTTTGGAATCTTTAAAATGCTATCTGGGTATACACTTTGGCAAAATTTTAATATAATGCATGGATCAAAGATCTTATAAGATAAATCTCATATATTTAATTTTGTTAATTCCATATACACTCATTCAATATTCCTTTTTTTAAAAACTATTTCTTTTTCAAGTAACAAAAAGATATACAGCTATATATCAATTAAACTTAAATTCGTATCCATCTCTTTTTAGTTGTTTCGATTCTACACAGGTGGTGATGAAGAATAACACCAGAGAGGAAACCACCAAAAAAAAGAATTGAAAAATTACAAAAACAAAAGTAGGAAAAATGAATGCCATTGAAAAAATTCTGATTTGGGGAATATATATATATATATATATATATATATTTGAAAAACGTTTATATCAACGTGTTACGTGCAGAGGGAAGCCAGCTTCCTTAGATTTGGATGGGACCGTAAGGGCCATTGTAAGAAACTTTTTACAATAAATGTAAATAACGAAAAATCAAAACTAAAAATTTTGAAAAATTAAACTACAAGTTATTTTAAGAAAATTGAGTCATGGTCCCTCTAGACCTCCAATTAGCTTCGCCACTACTTACTTGTGTCTCAAGGTTAATTCTATGCATAAAGAGAACTCAAATTCGATATTAAAAGTCTCGACAGTTTTTGTACTATCTGAATTTTGCATTCAGAAAGAATTGAATACTATAGGCAAATAATATTAACTTAACATATGACATGTTTTGAGAAATTCTTTGAAGAATAATGAGAATTTTTCCCCTCTTAAATGTTTAGCCGTTTAGGTATCAATATAATATGATGTTGGTTTTTCTTATATATTGTAAACAGTTTTAGTATTGTATATATCTCATAAATAAACAACATAAAAAACAATAATTAAGTTCCTTGAATATCCTTGGGAACTGATAAAATCAAGCCTTCAAAAAAAAAACACCCAAAAGAACAAAATTATAATAGCATCATTTTACATGGTGTGTGTTATCAAACTAGACAAAAATCAATATTTTCATGAGTAAAAAATTACTTAAAATGCTTCTGACATGAAGAGTATGTTCGGAAGAGTTTATCAAGTAGATCTTTTTACGGTAGATCTTTTAGAGGTAGAGCTTTTAAATGAAAGTTATCGGTCGTTTGGTTATCAATTAAAAAAGAGTTTTTTAATGATACAATTACCAAAATAATATAGCAAATATTAAATTATAGGGTTATATTGGAGATTTTAGTGTTATTAAAAAAATTCCAAAAGATCTACGATACAAAAAAAATTCAAAAGAGTTTTTTAATTAAAAAAGCTCTTTTAGTCAATAGACAAGCTCTTCCAAACGGACACGAAGAGTAAGGGGTCGTTTGTTTTTTTCACTTAAAACTTAATGAGTCTGAATGGAACTCATTAAGTTGTTTTGTTTGATTTTTTAAGTGGTCAAACAACTTAAAAATATCAAAAAACAACTTAAAATAAAAAGTAAGAAATCCTGACTTTTAACTTAATTCAAAATCACTGGATTACAATTAAAATATTCTCTTCCAAGTCTATCCTCTAAAAAAAGATATATTTCCAAATTTATCTTAATTTGATATGGTATAAAAAAAATTTCTTTTAACATATTTCTTCTTTAAACAGGTTTTAGAAAAGAAAAAAAAAACCCTAATTACTTCTCATAATGAAATTTTTCAAAAATTAAACAATTGAATTTCTCTCTTCCCAAATCCCGGTAAGAACTCTTTATTTTTATTTTTTTTATCTAACTATTCGTATAGTGCTCAATAAATTTGTTTATCATATTGAGTAGATTTCGTAGCTTGAAGATGTTATAGAATTATTGTATATGAAAAATTCAAGAACCTTTTTTTTATTTGGTTTCCGGTGCATATGATCTAGAAAACCAAAAAAAACAAAAATAGTTTCATGAATTATATTCACCGGAAACATGGACAACATAAAAATTGAACTTGAACTTGAACTTTTTTTTTGACAAAAAATTTAACTTAAACTTTGTTTGCAGAATATGCAAAATTATATTCTTTGATTAATTTTTTATTTTGTTAAATTGAACTTTGTTTGAAAAAAAAAACATACAAAATGTTATAAAGAATTGTGCATGTTAAATTACTTCTTTTAATTAGTATATGTATAAATGTAAAATTACGTATTTTCAGACAATTTTATTTTTAAAAAAACAAACATGTTAACAGTACATTCAGATGTGAGAAAAAAAAAAACAAACATGTCATTCAGGTTCAGATTTCAGTCCCTATTCAGTCTTCAGAAAAATTCAGGAATATTCAGTCTTCAGATAAAAAAACAAACGACCCCTAATACTCAAAAGTCCTTTTTTCTTTCAAAAAGAAAAAGAAAAGTCCTTCAATAAAAACCACTTCAGGTAATTAATTAAGCCCATAAATCAAGTTAAAAGATTGAACAAACAAATTTGTAGGACAGGATTTGTTTTTTTTTTTTTTTTTTCAAGAATAAAAGTGTGTGATATATTAAACCGTAGAACTGTTGATTTTTGATAAATTCTTACGTACTGCAACACTCAAGTGCTTTATATGCGGAGTTTAACATGAAAGGGTGTTTAAAGCTTCTCGATCGGATCGTAATATTTGCTATCCAGGAGGGAAAAGAGTAGAAAACGTTATACTCACAGAGTCTAAGGTACAATTTTAGGTTCGTATTTTCGCTAGAACCTACAATTGGACATTTCCAAAGCAAGTAACAGTATACGCAAGTCAAAAGTACCCATTGGATTTTACTGCTTGTAGTTGAAGCTAAAAGCTAAAAGCTGTGTTTTTACTGCTTGTAGTAGACGCTGGAGTTTTCATAAACGACTTTTCTTCACCTAATAAAAGTGCTTTTCAAGCAGGCAGGACCGGTTAGGTTTAGGTCAAGTTGGAGGACAACCCAAGCAGATTTTCTGGATTTTAATTGGCTTTATCTACTTGTTTTAGTTGGACTATACATATACGTACAACATGTTTTTATGATTCTATCAAATGTTATTGGTTGTTTAAGAATCTATAAGAAACCCCTTTAAGTAAAAGTTCTTTTAATAGTTTTCATGAGAAAATAAGTTTTTCTATTTTTATTTTAAAACAAAGTGTTTCTTTGAAAGTACTTCTAATGCAATTGTGTACAAAAATCAAATTATATATATATATATATATATATATTAATTAAATGCCCAAAAATTAAAAATTAAATAATGCAATTGATAAAAATTACATTTATCGGGTTGAGCTCAGTATAAAGATCATCTTATATTAATAACCAAAGATTGTATAGTTGCCTATGATTTATTAGTCGGAACCAATTGAACTTTCCAATTTTAAAATTTAAAGCATTTTTGTATATTGAATAGAATATTTTTGAACATTAATTGAATTAATAATGGCACCGATATAGTAGCATACATAACGCAAAAAATACTTTTAAAGGAAGAGACTTCAGTGTAAGATATGCCTTTCCGTTCATATCATAAAACGTGGCAAAATCTTATATATGATTCCTTAGTCATGTCAAATACAAGTCTAATAAATTTTTAGAATAATGTTAATATGATGTGGTGGGGAAGGTTATCTTTATTTCTGCCCTAACTTGCAAACCCATGGGTTTTATTTGGGCCCAGTCCAAGCGGCCCAAAATTATTCACTTGTAATAATGAGATCACACTCCTGATATCATGAGGATCCTCTCAGAGGATCATGACTGCCTTAATTTATAATTTTCACTGAAAAGAACTTTAGAAGCTGAAATAATGACACGAGATAAGCCATCAAAGAATATCCCCATCAATTCAACGGTCCAGATCTGATCATGTGAGAGCTACTAGGCTCTCTGAAAATGATTGAGGCCAGGTCCTAATCCTATCCATCCATCTATCAATTTCAATCTCCATTTTTGATAGCTCTAAATCTTTGTAGTTGGCTGGAATTGTGCCCCCACAAAAAATATCTTTTTATTATTAAAAAAGAAAATTACTAGTTTTACATGTTCAAGTAACTTAAATAAGACATAATTAGGTAAGTGATTTGAAACTTGAAAGTCCCTCATTGCCACGTGGATACTATTAATCAAAATATACAAATAAATACAGTCCGACATAAATTTGGACATGATCAAACTAGCGATCATGTTTATATGAGTACGAAGGGCTAGCTTATAAAATTTGATAATAATATAAATAAATAAATAACCACTAAAAATGGGTAAACTAGGGTTTTTCATCTAAATTTTACGATTGGAGTAATTTTACAAATTGATCTAAAATTCGGGTTGCTTTTGGATTCTTTTATTGATGAAATTTTCATTCATTTGTAGAGTGTAAAATGTCAACATCACACGGCGGCAAGAATGATATACAGTTAAGGTAAAGAAATTAATAAAGATAGCAAACAGCTTTTCATGAATACTTTACGTGTAGACATGGAACACATAAATATATTTCAGTTTCAGGATTTTTAGGGTTAGGGTTTGGTCTCTGTATGGGCAAATGCAGACCACAACTTTAAAAAACATATGAAAAAAAAAACAATTTAAAGAAAATCATTAGAAATGATAAAGGCTTGTTTTTAGAAGTACTAAAAAAAATTACAATATAACTTCTAACACGGAAATAATAAGGTAGAATCAGGGTTATACTGTACGATTTAGATATCTATTTCTGGATCATCAGATAGAAATTTATACTCTTAAAATATATATATTCAAACCTCACCATTTCGTAGAAAGAGAGATGTATTACCAAATGTGTTAAAATTGTGTTCAAACGATAAAAACATTATTTTATAAAGTATGATTAAATTTATATATAGAGAGAGATTGTAAAATATAGTTTTCTTTTCTGGTTTTGATGGTTGCAGCGAACTTTAGGTGTGGTTCAACTGATCCATCCATACAAATATATATAGGTTTCTCACTTTCTTGCTGTTTCTTCCAATCCAAACAGTGATTAATTAATTAATTCACATTTAATATATATATATATATATATATATATAACAGAAAAAGAAGTATAGATCAGAAAGAGATATAATGAAGGATAGAAAAAGTAAGGAGAAAATGTATGAGAAAAAGTAGAAAATATCATGATTTTGGATCTACGATTTCATCAGATGGAGACTGTGACTGTGAAAGATTCTCTGAGGTTCCTCAATTATAACCCAAGATTATATTCATTTATTTTCCTGATTATTTAACTGGTTTTTTTTTCTTTCTGACTTAGTCAAAAGCTGTGGATGGGGAATATTATTAATATATATATATAAATATATTATTAATCTTTCAAAGAAATAATCATAACATAATATATGTATAAAAGTTATAATATATATATATATATATATATATATTTTGTATTTTAGTGAATTAAGTAGCGAAATTCTTCGATTTTGTTATTGATACCAAATATTATATTCAAGAGTCGGATATTTAAGATCAGAAATATATAAGACTCGAATCTCCACCATTAATATAAAATAGACGTGCATGACTTTTGTGTTAAAATGGAAATATGATTTCAATTCACACTATTGTTGATAAAATATATATAAATTTTTTTTGATACATAACATATACAAAGTTAAATGAGAAGAGGAAGAACATTTACTTATTACTTTTCCAATAATTAAATGTAACAACACTGAAACCATGAGATTACAATAATTGTGCACAAAACAAGAGACAAGAATTATATAATTATTAGTTTTAATTAATTATTATAAAAAAATTGTAGGTTTTGAAAGGTAATGGCGGTGATGGTTGTTATCTTTTCTTTTTAACCATTCAACAACCATCTCCTGCCTAATTTGTTTGCTTGTTTGCCCACCTCATCATTCCTACAAATTGAAATCATTAAAAAAAAAAATTATCAATAATAACATTTTTGATGAGATAAACTGCATCAGGTATTCAAGTTACTGTCGTATACCCCGCACATAACATATATACCGCTGAACTTTTTTGAAAAGGTTTGCTCATAAACCTCCCATCAAATCTGTTTTTTGTTTTTGTTTTCCTCTTTTCAGTTTTCACACTGTGAATAAATAAACTGCAAACTCTAACATACTTTGACCATTAGCTATCCACACCCACCACTTCACAAAACAAATAAACCCCTCTCTCTCACTTCTCCCTTTTTCGTTCAAAAAAAAACAAAAACAGAAAATAAAATAAAAACCCTAATTTACCCAACACCCAAATAATAAAATTACAAAGAAAAATAGATAGGGAGTGAGAGGGGCCCAAACAGGGTTTTAAGCTTCTTCATTTCTCTCTCTCTATAATTTAATTTTTCATGATCACAACAACCACAAGTGCCCAGAGAGACAACAAAGCAAAAGCAATTTCACACACACATCACACCAGATCAGAGAGAGCTCTTTGATTGAAAGACAACATGGGTACTAGTTTCTGATACATACATATATATCTCCAAAAAAAATTCTTCCAGAAGATCTTCTCTCTTACCTCATATATTCTTTGTTTTGTTTTGTTTTCTATCTTCTTCATAGCTTGACTCTTTAATGGCAGCTCTGTCTCTCTGTAACAGTGAATTATAAACAAAACAAAATCTCTCTCCGTTGATATCTCAAGTACTTTTCCTTTGTTTGTTTTTTTTTTGGTTGAAAATCGGTGTGATGGATTCTGCTAACAGTACTGGAAGTTTGCAATCTTCAAGTACCGGTGGAGGAGATGAGGAGTCGTATGACTCACGCGCCGATTCTTCATCCATTTCAGCTTTTTTCAACAACGTTGGTCCCATGTCTAACCCACCACCGCCACACCAACACCACCTCCACTCTTCTTCATCATCATCCATGTTTGATCATCAGCAGTACCCTTTGTCAAATTACCTCGACCCAGCTAATAATATTAATCTGTCAGCAAGATCAAACCCAACAAATTCGTTGTTGAATTTCGACATGGTCTGGTCCAAGAACTTAAGATCTGACCCCAATTGCACCGATTTTGTTGTTGGTGGTGGTGGTGGTGTTTTCATGGCCTCATCAACATCATCATCTTCCTCTCAACAACCACTTTTAGCCAACCAAATCACTACACTACAAAACAGAACCACCGCCAATACTTTCGCCGGCACGAACAACCACCACTTTCCTCTTCCTGGAGGTGGAGGAGCAGACACTTCAGTATCAGGCTTGATGATCAACATTGACCAACAACAACCCAACCACAACAACATCAACAGTAACACAAATACGGTGAGGAATCCAAAGAAGAGATCTCGAGCTTCCAGGCGTGCACCAACGACAGTGTTGACGACAGACACCACCAATTTCAGAGCCATGGTTCAGGAGTTCACTGGCATCCCTGCACCACCCTTCACATCCACCTCCTCCACACCTTTCCCGATGAATATCAGAACCAGACTCGATCTATTTGGTGGCTTGCCTTCCTCTTTCATCAGATCATCATCAGACCCTTCTCCTCCTCCTTATCTTTTGAGACCATTTGCTCACAAAATCCAACCGCAACCACTCCCATTTGTTAACATTTCAACAACTTCCATGTCTGTTGATGCTTCAAAAGCATCAGAAGCAGCGGCTGCAACTAACATCACTCCCGGATCAGCTAGTAATGGTAACAATGTTAATAACTCTAATTCAACTTCCATTAACTACCAACTACTTTCTGGTTCTCCTCCTCCTCCTAATCATCATCATCAACATCAACAACAACACCACCAAAACCTACTCAACATGAACATGCAATTGCAAAACCCAATTTTCAATTTACAGTCTCTCCTTCAAGCCCCCACCAAACCTCCACCACAAACTCAAGATCATAATGATCTCAAGATTGGTGTTTTAGAGGAGCTTGGTTTGAGCAGCCATGGAGGAGGAAGAGGAGGAGGCCATCTTAATGGGTTACAAAGCATAGTCTCATCGTCGTCACCACCACCACCACCATCATCATCGGTCGGGACATTATCTATGGCGGCTATGAGGAATAATAATAATCATATGATGATCACCAACAACTTCTTGGCTTCTTCAATGTCGGATTTCAATGGAGATCATCACAAATTGCTTCAAGAAAATGTGGGTGCTACAACAACAACAACAACAAGAACCGAAGGTATAGTGGAATCTTGGATATGTTCTTCAGATTAGAATATGAAAAAATCACAAGAGACAATCAATGCATGAAAAAAAGAAATACAGAAAAAAGATGGAATCTTTATGTTCTCTCCATCATAACCATGACTTTGATGATCATCGACATAATTAGAACACTTTTTTTTAATTATTATTTTTTTTAATTTCACCATGTAAATAAGAAGACTAGTTCATTAATTAATTTTTCTTTGTTAATTTTATTTAATATTTCTTAATTTATATATTAATTTCTGATCATCTTTAATTTCTCATCATCTACTTCATCAAGTCATGAAACTGAAACTGAATTCAAAGAAAGAAAAAAAAAATACATTGAATTTGGTGGTACAATAATGAAGAATTGGCATGGACTTTTGTCTGGATTCGTTATATCATTTTCATCAATCTACTACCTCTCTAATTTCTTAAAATATGTTATCTTAATTTAATTTGTTTGCTTAAAATTGTCTATAACATCTAGGAGTGATTGGTGGCGTGATTCGGGGAATCCTGAGCCGCCGCAATCTCTTCCTCTAGTATTTTTTTTATTTATATATTTATTTATTTTTCTCAATTATCTCTCTATCAATAATTTCTTATCTTAATAATAGAGATATATCCCCCATAAAATAAAATAATAATGATAATAATAATATGAGAAAATATTGTTGCACATATATACGTAAAATATTTTCATGGTTGTACTTTAGGACAAATTTGTCTTTTGATATATAATATATATTGGTCTTTAAAATTAAGTACAACCATGCAAATTCGAATTTCTTGCTTTTCCTTCTCACCAGTCACCAGTCACCACTATGTATATATAAATGCTTTATAAGCATAATAAAATATGTTTTGTTTCATCACTAGATCTATGTAATTTTACACACTGTTTAGAATTCCATTTAATAGGATTGTTGAATATTATTTGATTATATGCTTTTGAGAATAAATACGATACCCTTGTAACAGTACTACAGGTATGTGGCTTTCCCTTTTCACATGTATATATACTTAGAAATTGTTCGATTTTTCTTTATTTTATCAGATTTTTAACCCGGAGCTACCAAATAACCCTCAAAACAAGGAAGTAGAAAATTATTGAATCTTGTGAATGTAGGGTAGTATTTAGGTTATTGATACAATGGTTTGATCAGAATCATCGAATGGTAGTTATTAGATATCATGATAGCTTTGCATTTGTGTGCAATCCAATGGTTAACATTGTATTAGAAATATTATGGTTCTTTTAAGTTAGCTAAACCCATTAAAGGATATTGTACACCAAATAATTAAAGTGCTTTAATCATCATAATATATATAATAAAGTGATACTAATTAATCTTGTAAAGCTTTAAACATAAATATGTTGTTTTGATGATTCCTAACTGATATATAAGATTGGTGGATTTTAGTCTAAAATTAATGGGAACTTTATCTCCTATTAGGATTGCTTGTTCAATGGAAAAAAATAAAAGTTGTTATGATGAAGGAATTATATAAAAATAATCCTTCTTTGAGTATGTTTTAAGTTATATAGAGTTGAAGATTATAGATATCATTAAATTCTGATGAAGGGACTCACCATATATCATTAAATAGTTTCTACTTAATTAAGCACTAACTATCTTCATCATTATGCATTGACCTTTTGATCATTTACATAACATATTTTTC
Source organism: Dipteronia sinensis (assembly GCA_033220585.1). NCBI lineage: Eukaryota > Viridiplantae > Streptophyta > Magnoliopsida > Sapindales > Sapindaceae > Dipteronia > Dipteronia sinensis. Next base: position 59,648,314 of record CM065637.1, on the reverse strand, counting down.
CTATACAAACAACAACATGCCCTAAAATGAGACAAATTAAGGAGAAATAATGAGTGTAGTTTAAAAAAAATATTGACCTTCTATGTCCTACAAAAACATACCCTTAAAATAACCAAAATGGAATTTTTTAAAATAAAAATTAACAACTTATGTGTGTCCTACATAAACATATCCTAAAATGGCCCCAAAAGAAGGATGTTGTGACTTATAAAAGCATGAGATCATTCGAGAGGCATGTGAATATGAATAATTGACAAGTTGACAAACACATAACGTTTTCAAATTTTTTTCTCTCAAAATTAGAGAAAAGATATTGCACTCTTCTGAAACTGTTGTCATCAACTCATCATGATCATCAAAGTAGGGTATAATATAACCTTTGCATGAAAATGGTGATATATCTAAAAAGTTGGTAATCTTTTTTCATTTCATTGATTGATAGATCATTATCTTTTTCACTTCAATTATATATATATACACACACATACCCCTAGCTTTTCACCTTTGGTTTAAATTTTGAATGATGGGAGAGATCGATATATAATAAAAGATCGAGAGTGTGTGTGTATAGATATATAGATGTAGTTTTTTTTTTTTGAATCTTTTGATGAATAATGAATGAGTATTATGAGATTTTGGGTGACTTTTGTAAAGTGATGGGGATGAATTCCTTTTGGGGGGTTTCACTATCTTTTTTTAAATATAAATGAGAAAAAAAAATAAAATTCAAAAGATTAGCATGGGATTTTGGAGAGATATAAGGGCCAGGCAAGCTCTAGAGAGAGAAAGTGAGAGAGAGAGAGAGGTAGGGTTAGGGTGGTGGTGGTGTTGTGTTGTGACCTGTGACACTTCTTTTAGCTATCATGGTGGCCCATGCCATGGCCAGACCAGTGAATATATAAGCGCTTTGCTTGCTCTTTAGCAATGATGGCTGCTTTCTTCTCTCTTACTCAATACTCACTGCTCACTACTCACTGCCCACCCTTCATCATCAATAAAAATCGATCCTCTGTTATGAATTAAGATTTTCTATCAATTTGAACTCTTACGGATCCTATGACAGATTGATCAATATTATTAATGAGGGTGATTATGAGGAATTATATCGTTTTATTTCCTTATTAGGGATTGATCATAAACATTAAATGTGTTTGGCCCGATAAATACATACATATATAAAAACATTAACCGTAGGGCATATATATATACACACAATCTTTCTATTATCAGTTCGTCATGATATAAAATATATCAGGACGAAGAATGTGAACCATAGATTATGAAGAAGTTTTGAGAAATGTATACTCTTTTAGTCAAAGAATGTAAATCTAATTGACTAATGTAAATCTAATGGTCTACATTTTTTGTCCTGATATATTTTATATCAGGACGACCTGATAATAGAAAAATTGTATATATATAGTCCTTTTTTCTTCGGTCCGTACTAATATAATTTATATCAGTACGTTGTACGTGGATGACTTCAAAGTTTATATATATATATACACCGAACATCCAATGTTGGTTTGTCAAAGGCTGACACAGTGTGGAGTGCGTAACTGGCAAAGGGAAGGCAAAGGCACGAGGTCTTTTGAAAATGCCCTACAATTTTGAGCCGAAACTCATAAAGATGATCCAACTTTTGGCATCTCCCAATTCAAAAAGTCTTTCACCAATCAATTCCATTCTCACTTGAAACCATTAACATAATAATAAAAAAAATAAAAAAGCATATATTCAAGTGCCCAACACACAGAAGATGACAAAACATTTGTATTTTACAGATAATATTTATACTAAAATATTCGACAGTACACACACTAAACACACACACATATATATATATATATATATTGATTAATTTAATTAGCTAGCCTGATTAATTATTTAATTAAGTTTGTTTACTGATTACACTTATTGAAATTGATTTAAGTCAACTTTTGACTATTCTTCCTTGGAAGGAGGTTTCTATGTTGATAATCTCCTTGTTTGCATCGGGTAAACCTTTGAAATTGTTGCATGGGTTCTCAAAATATCATTTTTTTAATTAAGTGTTATTTACATATAATCATTATCTTATTGGTGCGCATTGATATAAAATACATTAATACATTGTACGTGGGTCATAAATTATTGATAAGTATTACATGCAGACTGTGTCAAAATAATTAAATCTAATGGTCCACCTACAAAACACTGATATATATTTATCGATGCGCACTTTGGAAAAAAGTTTCTTATATATATAATGGTTAACATGCAAGACACTGATATATATTTATCGGTGCACACTGAGGAGAAAAGTTTCATATATATATAATCTTTCTATTGTCAATTCGAACCGATAGAAGATATATCAGTTCCTTGCATGTGGGCCATTGGATTTAAAAGTGCTTTGTCAAGTGAATGCAGCCAACTGATAGAAGATATAAGATATATCAGTTCGAACTGATAATAGAAAAATTGTATTTGTATAATACTTCTCCAATCAGAACGGTCCTGACTTTATAATTTCAGGATGTCCAACCACAGTCACACATTCACAGTGGGCCCACAGCCCCACATTAACAAATACCAACACCCAATATGAATGTGTGGCTGTGGTTGTACGTCATTAACTTATAATTTCAGGACATTCTTACCAGAGAACCACTTTATATATATACATATATATATATATATATATATATATATAAGAGTTCTTATACATTCAAATTCCGTGATGACAAACCATGTTTGAAATGTTACAGAATCAATATTTCAAAGTTAAGAAAAACAATTTGTTTTAGCTACTCTATAATCAGAGGCGAACTCAATAGAGACATGCAAAAAAACAAATATATATTTTACACTGTTGTAGATATTGCAACCCATGAATATGATGTACACTCATTTTATAAGCACACCTATATTTAAAATGAGATTTTCTCCTTACAATCCAATTTTTCTTTTGACACTTTTTTTTTTTCTAAAGACACTTCATTATAAAAACACTCAATTTTGTTCCAAAATCACCCTTTCTATCTTTTGACACTCTTATTCTGAAGACACCCAATTTTTAAAACCAGGAGCATTAGTGCGAGTGATACAATGTTGCATCAGAAGATAGAGGTCAAGGATAAGGAGGTGTGGAACCTTGAGGATGAGATCGTGAAGGTGATTGAGAGAGGTATGGCCCTTAGTTTTGATTTCAATGGAAGAAAGAAGGAAATTTCATAGATAATTGCTAAGAGGGATGAGAAGAATGACAACATGTTTCGTGAGTTTGTGAAAAGTTTAGTGATTAATCATAAGTTCATTGGGTTTTGAGAGCTATTATCTGTTGGTTTGGCTTCTTGTAGTTCTTATGTGCTTTTGCAGCTTGTTGTGTTGCTATTGTTTTGTTTTTCTTGAGGGGTTTAGCTGCTTGATTTCGTTCTTCAGTGTTACAGCTTTCCGGTTCGGTGGGTCTATTGTTGGTTGGGCTTTGTGTGCTTTGTCTTGTGGGTCTCTGGTGGGCCGGTGTTTGGTTTTGCTTGTTTCTTCAGTTTTGGCCTTTTATGGCCTTTTTGAATAAAATTTGCTGTTCAAAATAAAATAAAATAAAAATGAATGTTGTTGGACACAAATATAATATGGGGGTTGTCCTTCTGATTTCAGCTCAAGATCACAATCTAACTCTGTTTTTCAACTTGATGTTAACAATGATTCAACCAATCTAACATTAAAAAGGTACTCGAGAGGAGGAAGAAGTTAAGGAGGTGGTGGTCCATCCAATCAAGGACGGGAAAGAGAAGAAGGAATTACATTGTCTTATGAGTCGAATACAGAGTTATGATGACTATAAGGGCTCGTTTGGTATACAGTATTGTATTGTATTGGACTTAGTGTTTTGTGATATATAGTATTAGACTGTATTAACTAATACATTCTTTGGTAAGTTATTGTATAGTAATGTACTGTATTTAATAAATATTGATGATTATAAATTAATCAATTTGAATTTTTTTTAAATGAAAAATTATAATATTAACACTAAAAAGTTAAATAATGAATAAAAACGATTTGAAATTTTAAATATTTTAAATATGTAAGAATTAAATAATTATTTATATTTCATGATAAAATTATTAATAATATAATAAATATTCTTATATTGAACAAAAATTTTTGTAAAAATAAAAATATTATCTTAGATCTAAAAAAATTAATGAAAACTAAAATAAAAATTTTAACAAACATTGCAAATACAAAATTGATTTTGTAAAAATTTAACATAAAAAAGAAAATAAATTTCTTGTTCAGTAAGAAAAATATGAATTTTTTTGGCAAGAATATTTTTGATTTATATTTGAGTTTTTATTTTCTTTTGTAAATATATATATATATATAAAAGAAACAATTCTAGTTTTAAAAAATAATAAGAACAATTATGGGATAGTTACCATAATTTAAGAAACACTTTTGGAGACTTGAAATTAAATGGGAAAAATGGAAAGTTGAAATCTAAAAGCCAAAGGAGAAAACAATAAGGCTTAGATGATACACAGATTTTTTTTTATATTTTTTTTTGGAAAATGGATTACATCTTATACTCTTATAGCAGAGATTTGGCCTTTTGGGAAGTAATGAAAGAAATAAGATGACAACATTAGTAATACATAGTAAACACACCTCCGACCATTGTATTGTGTAATGCATATGTGGGTGTATTAGATTAGTTATTATGGATCAGCTAGTACAATACCCAAACCACTACCAAACGTATGTGGATAATTTAATACAAAATGGGTTCCTTATCCAATACAATACAACAAAACAAACATGCCCTAGCAGTAGTGAAGTAGCAGCAGCTTCTTTAGGATCTGACTTTTTTTTTATTGAAGCAGATATGATCTATTTGTTGTTGTTAATAATAATAATAATAATAATAATAACAATAATAATAAATCAATGACCGATCAGGATGAATCAAGAACTAACAAACTAGTAATTTGAATTTGATCAAGTTTCATATCATTCTCTATCAATTCTCAATCAAACAAATAAAATATTGGGAAAAAAGAAGAAGATGTTTTAGGGTTTGTAAATCACTAAAGAGAAAGAAAAAAAAGGTTAGATACTTGGATTCTAAAAAATTGATTTTTAATGTCTTTAGAATTTATTTACCTTTTTAGTAATTTTAAAACATGTTAAAATTATCATTAATAAAAAAAATTTTAAAACGGAATATAAAAAGATATGCCTTTGATTGATTGTCAATAGCTTCACTCATTTTAAAATTTAAATTTAATTCATTACTATAAACATATATTATAATACCAATACTACCCTTATTAAAATTTTGCTTTCTATTGTTACTGTTTATTACATAACTACATTTAAGCCGTTGATTACTAATTTTTCTCTTTATAAGAGATAAAACTGGTAATACTCCACATCACTTTTCTTTTCTTTTCTTTTTTTTTCAAGTACAATTTATTTTTTAAAATTTACTATAGAAAAGGTAATTGAAAAATCCTTTTTTTTAAAGACAGTAATTGAATCTTCTTGGTCTGTTTTTTTTTTTTAATGTTTCTAGGTTTGTTTTTAGAGAAATGTTATACAACCCAAATGATTAACTCAAATTTCAACCTAAATGATGTGGCAAGTGAGTTGTCATCACCACACACAACATGAGATGATGTGGTTAATGAAAAAAAAATATTTACCACATCATTTGAGTTGAAATTTGGGTTAATTTTTTAGATTGTCTAGTATTAGTGTTGTTTTTATTATGTAAGATTTTACTGTACATATATTTTTTGAACGGTGAGTTTTATTAAGAAAAAGAAGAGCCAAAAGCAAGGCCACTACAGAAAAACAGAGCAAGCAAAACAGCCCACAAGACAATAGAGAACCAAACTGGAGGCTAGAAAACAAAAGCAAAACGAGAACAACAGCCCAGCATGACGAGCACCGGCAAAAAGCACAGAAAGGCAAAAAGAGAAACAAAGTCGAAAAAACACAACAATCACCCCACGAAGAGGATGTCCCTGTTCGTGCTTGAACATCGCTTTGCAAGCAAATCTGCCACATAATTCATGGTTCTAGAGTTGTAGATGATCCTCACATTACCGAGTATACTAAGCTTGATGTGAATGTCGTAAATCATGTTCACATGATTGATGCTTTCAAAACCTAGGTTGTTAAGCCACGAAACCGCCACCTTAGAGTCGCTAACAATAATAATATTACGGTCTGCTCTGCTGAAATGAAGAGAAACAATCTCACAAGCCTTTTGAATTTGAAAACTTGAAACCCGGTCGATAGAATTCGATTGAATAGAGCATGAAATTTTATCATTTTATGAAATTTAGAATATTACATACCAAATATTCAACTGCTTAAATGTAGATAAATCATATTTAAAAAAAGAGTTTAATATAATTGAAGATGTGATAAGTGTAATTAATGGGTGTATATAACACTTACACTCTGTTTGGTACGAATGAGAGATGGATGAAGGGAGGGGGTTGGAGGGAAGAGGTTGGGAGGAGAACTCCAATTCATTGTTTGGTTGGAGAGGGGAAGATGAGGGATCTCAGCTCCCTCAAGGCTCACCAAAATGCGTCATTTGCTCATGGGACGGATGAGAAGGAAGAGAGATGTGTTTTGGAAAATAGGCTGGAAGAAGGACAACATTACCCTCCAATTTTTCATTGTATGTAAATCTACAAAAGGGTAATATAGTAAATTTGCAAGTATATATCAATCCATCCATTCAACTCTCCTTTCAATACCAAACAAATTAATGGAGACATATGTATCTTCCTTCCTTCCTAACTTACCAAACAACATGAAGGATAAATGTTATCTTCTTCATCTCTCCTACCCTCTCTCCTTAATTCATCCATCCCTCATACCCAACATAGTGTTAATTAAATAAGTTATCCTTATTTGTGATTTTGTGTTGGGATATTTTTGTAATTAAAATTTTTAATAAAATATGAGTGTGTAAATCATATTCATGGGTGGCAATATCCACACGAAGGCACCCATTTTACATTTTAACTTTAGTAATTTTAGATTTTTATAGTTTGGCTCCCAACCCTGAAATTCATTTTCCGTCCTTTCTGTAATGTTACAAAAAGGTGATCCTACAAGTTCCCTTTCTTGATTGAAAGGGGAATTCATGTCATTTTACTAAAATATCCCACTTATTTTTTTTTAAAACAAACCATATATATAAACTAAAAATGAACTACAATGTATTTCAAAAAATAAATAAATAACGAAAATGTGAACTATTGACTTTATTTTGTGTGTGTGTGTGTGTGTGGGGGGGGGGGGGGGGGGGGGGGGGCGTTCTCTCAAGCCTTAGAATAGAAGTCGGTAGATGTCATTGGGTGACGACGGTTGTGAACTATTGACTTGATTTTGTGTGTGTGTGGGTGGGGGGTTTCTCTCAAGCCTTAGCATAGAAGTAAGTGGGAGTCATTGGGTGACGGCAGTTAGTGAATTCTAGCCGGACATGTAATAGAATTCGGTGGACAGTGAATACTAGTTGTCTTTATGGATCTTGATGAGATTGCTCCACTTTGTGAATCCTTTTCGCGGATTACTAAGGAGGAGAAACTTTTGAGTGTTCTGGATAACCTGAAGGAATCGGCAGGGAAGAAACTTGATCTGTGTTTAGTTGGAAAACTCTTGTCTACCAAACATGTCAATAAAGAGGCTTTTAGGCAGATGATTTTAAGAATCTGGCAGACGAGACATGATATTGAAGTGGTACAAGATAATATGTTCTTATTCAATTTTCGAAATCAGAGAGATCGTCTTAAAATTCTAGCGGGAGGACCCTGGAATTTTGATAATTGTCTTTTCGTTTTTGACAAACTAAAGGAGGTAGGGGATATCGCTAACATGTCCTTTCACCAAGTGGAATTTTGGATTCAAGTTCACAACGTGCCTTTCCTATGTATGACAAAAGATATGGGCAAATTCTTGGGACAGCTTATTAGTGACCTGGTGGACATTAACCTAGGATCGATGGGAGAGTGTTTTGGTAAGTATTTGCGTCTGAGGGTAGCTATTGATATTTCGAAGCCTTTAACAAGGTTTTTACGGGTGGACCTAGCGGTGGAAGGAAAAGAGTCCCTACTTTTGCTTAGATATGAGAAGTTACAATAATTTTGTTTCAATTGTGGTTTGGTAGGTCACTCTCACTGGGAGTGTCCTAAAGGGAGGGATGAAGACAATAGGAAAATTGATTTGGAGTTTGAGTTTGGGCCATGGTTGCGAGCGTCAAGTCCCCCTGGCCAATCTAGGGCTCATGGGAACGACATTCCAAGAATAAATCTTTCTTGTTCTCGGGGAGGTGGACGAGACAACATAAGACGGGGAACTGTGACTCATAACCGGAGTGACGGCGTCGAGGGGGGGGGGGGGGGGGGGGGGGTGTTCTTTCAAGCCTTAACGTAGAAGTAGGTGGGTGTGGGTGTCATTGGGTGACGGCAGTTAGTGAATTCTAGGTGGACATGTAATAGAATTCGGTGGACAGTGAATACTAGTTTTCTTTATGGATCTTGATGAGATTGCTCAACTTTATGAATCCTATTAGCGGATTACCAAGGAGGAGAAACTTTTGAGTGTTTTGGATAACCTGAAGGAATCGGCGGGGATGAAACTTGATCTGTGTTTAGTTGGAAAACTCTTGTCTACCAAACATGTTAATAAAGAGGCATTTAGGCATATGATTTTAAGAATCTGGCAGACGAGACATGATATTGAAGTGGTACAAGATAATATGTTCTTATTCAATTTTCGAAATTAGAGAGATCGTCTTAAAATTCTAGCGGGAGGACCCTGGAATTTTGATAATTGTCTTTTGGTTTTATACAAACTAAAGGAGGTGGGGGATATCGCTAACATGTCCTTTCACCAAGTGGAATTTTGGATTCAAGTTCACAACGTGCCTTTCCTATGTATGACAAAAGATATGGGCAAATTCTTGGGACAGCGTATTAGTGATCTGATGGACATTAACATAGGATTGACAGGAGAGTGTTTTGTTAAGTATTTGTGTCTGAGGGTAGCTATTGATATTTCGAAGCCTTTAACAAGGTTTTTACGGGTGGACCTAGCGGTGGAAGGAAAATAGTCCCTACTTTTGCTTAGATATGAGAAGTTACCATAATTTTGTTTCAATTGTGGTTTGGTAGGTCACTCTCATTGGGAGTGTCCTAAAGGGAGGGATGAAGACAATAGGAAAATTGATTTGGAGTTTGAGTTTGGGCCATGGTTGCGAGCGTCAAGTCCCCCTGGCCAATCTAGGGCTTATTGGAACGACATTCCAAGAATAAATCTTTCTGGTTCTCGGGGAGGTGGACGAGACAACATAAGACGGGGAAATGTGACTTATAACTGGAGTGACGGCGTCTGGAGGGACCAACAGGAAAATGACAGAAGTTGTACTATTGCTACTGATGTCCATAGTTCAATGACGACGACAGTAGGTCTAACTAATATGGAAACTACTATTTCGGTGGATGAAAATCAGAATTGCATACCAAAATCTGAGAGTGTGGCAGTGAAATACCCTAACCACTTATAGTGTAAGATATACCTAAGAGGGGGGGGGGGGGGGGGGGGGGGGGGGGGGGATATAGGCTCAAATTCTAGCACTTCTTTTGATCTACAAGCAATATAATCGCACTTAGAAACCTTAAAAAGTAGATTGCTTCAACAAGTTAGCGTGAAATAGATTAAGCAAGAGTTAAAGCAATACAAATCAAAGTAAGTAAAGAAATTAAAATACTAAAATCAACACAAGATATTTTCATGTGATAAAACCTCAAAATGAGAAAACCTCCACGGGTTGATACCACAACCACCAGCAGCACTATCTTTCACTAGTTGGTAGAATGTACACCCTCAAGCAATCAATACACATGATCCACCCTATTAGATCGTCCCATACCTACCCTCGAGTCTTTGACTAGTGAGAGACTTGCTTGCTTGCTCAACTATCTGGATCACCCCGATCCTAGTCAAGACTTCCTTGCGTAGCTATTCGGATCACCCCGATCCTAGCCAAGACTTCCTTGCTTAGCTATCCGGATCACCCCGATCCTAGCCAAAACTTCCTTGCTCAAGTAAGAGCTTCACACTCAAACAAGAGACTTCTACCTTTTGCAAGGCAATGATCTAAGTGAAATGTAAACATGAAAACATGATGCAAAACACAAGCAAATAGAGTATGTAGATCAAATACACTCTATGAAAAATTAGTATTGTACAAATCAAGCTCACAAGCAAATGTAACTAATTCTTATAAACATGTGATAGAAAATCTAGATTAGGCATTCAAAGATCATTCACAAAGATATCTAGAAACCTAAACATGTCAATCATAACAAGTCTTCAACAAAAAGCTCAAAAACTAGCTTTGAAATCAAGTGATCAAATCAACACTTGAATTGCTCAACATGTTCAATCAAATAAGAAATAGATATGAATAATAGAAATAACAATCAAAATATTCTAGCTCTAGAACACGTGACTAAAACCTAGAAATCAAGTTCATGTTCTTCAAAATTAGCTAAAATGATATTCAATCAAAAATACAAAATTAGAAACTCATCCAAACAAGTCTAAAATTGGAATCAAAATCATTCTAAACATTTTTCTTTAATCAAATGAGAAGATCCATCAAGTTGATCACAAAAGAAAAATGGAAAGAAGATGATTCATTTACAAATGATGAACACACAAATGGAGATCAGATTACTTCGAACAATCTGGACATCATTTGACCCTGAAAATGCTTGGGAATTGTTCCTCTCTTCAAGACCAACAATTTTGGCTTTAGAAAATCTAAAATGGAAGTTGACGTGAGAGAGATATCACAAAAACAAAATTTTACAAGTTGTGAAAATTTCTGTCCGAAATTTGAATATATATGAAGGAAAATGATGTGGAGAGGAGATGGATTCGAGAGACCAAAAGGAGCATGCCACCTAGGCTTCCCGTGGAGGCACGTGGCCTCCATGGGAGATGGGATGGTTTGGTAAAAAACCACTCCTTTTTCCCTTTCTTCGAGCATGTTCTTTGACCGTTCTTCAGCCTCCGAACTCCCAATGTGAATCCATTTTCGGATTACGAACCGTAACTCCCTCACGGACATGGAAGTCGACAAAATTTCACAAAAGATATGGAGATCAACTTGATAAACAAAGACAAAAACCATGCAAGATAAAGACACAGAAAGTTTCATAACTTTAAACTCGGAACTCGAAAACATATGAATGAGTAACCGAAACGACCAGAACTCAATATAGAACAATATGAGTACATAATCAAGTCTGATATCACAAAAACACAATCAAATAAACACAAGAACGCACAAGTAAGCCATTTCCTAGAAATAGTTTTAGAACATGCAATTTTACAAAAGTTGTCAAATTAAATCTAATACGTATGCATACATCAATATGTGTGTGATTGTGTTATACCAATTTAGCGCAACGATACAGGGACACAAATGTATGCAATGTGTATGTGTGCGCTTACGCCTTGCAAGCTGAAGAAGAATCTTGATACCTTAGCATCCAAGTAAGCACCTATCCTCTTGAAGACGACCTTTGCATGTGAAGTTGTTTTCCTTCTTTGAAGCTCGATCCAATCACGAACCACCTAAGCAACTAAGCAATACAAATAAAGACTGTGTTGTTATGGAATCAAGCCAACACAAATCTAAAACCTAACAATCTCCCCCTTTGGCTATTCAATGACAAAACTTCAACCGCACCATACAATGATCACTCAAACTAACTCATAGTTGATTGCATTCGCACATCCTCACATTACAAAGAGAACCCTAAACTAAAATATCTTCAAGAATTCATGAGTCATCAAGATTCTCCTCTTTAATCATCAAGGCACCTGTGAGAAACACACAACCAAACAAACAAGAAATCTTCTACAAAGAAGATTGGTGAGATATATCCACAAAAACAAACAAAACTCTCCATATCTCATATAACATCAACACACAAGAATTCTTTACTACCCCTTAAGAAAAGAATTCTCCCCATTAATACAACAAAGTCAATAATCCACAAAGAGGTAAATTCTCCCCCACATGAGGTACATTTCTCTCACACGTGGTGAGGTATACATTTCTCTCCCTTTTTGTCAAGGAATAGTCAAAGAAGAAACAAGGGATAATCAAGAGAAAAGAGGCAAATATATGAGATAAGTAACATGCATTTTCAATGTTCAAATATGTCATGTTTTTATCAAAGTAAAATCATGTGAACATATCATAAAAGAGAAAAAAGTCTAGCATACAATGATCCCCCTTGATAAGTGCTCTATCTAAGATCAATATAGGATATGGTTCACAATGATATCCACACAATCACACAATCAAGCAATTTTTAAAGAAATTCAACAAAATAAGCTTCACAAACTATGAGAGATACACCAAGATTTTCAATCTCTCTTATAATTCTTCTAAAATTGCTAGCATATCAAATTCACTTGAAAGAAAAACAAGTGTGTGTGTGTGGATTTGCTTCAAAAATATATAAATGAGTAATTGGATTATCAACATGCAAACCATATCAACATCTATTCATCTTAAGCTTTTCCATAAAAGGTCAAACCAATTATCATCAGGAAATTTTTCCTTTAAGAGAATAGATTTCAATATATGAGCGTGTGTGTGCATGTTGCTCGTCATCCCATTTCTGTTTTTCAACCCGAGTAATCACAATTTTCAAATATACTCGTTTAAGCCCTTTTTTTTAGGCTTTGAATCAAAGTTTTTTTTTTTACTGATTCTTTCTTTTTCAACATTTATTTGATTTTTCTAACATCAATAAATACACTTCATGACGGCTTTCACTCATCTTAATGGTATAGCCCTTTCCTACATTGGGCGGCTGCACAACCAAAATGTGTAGCCCTTTTCATGAAGGTGCTCGTTGAGTTCTATGTAGTGGTGAAGCAAAATGGATACTAATCATAGGTCATCTTTAATATACTAGTCAAAAGACTTCAATGTGCATCCATAACTCACATATCTTCAAACTCAACTTACTCAAACTAAACATATAAGAGAAGCAAAGTGTGCACTTTTGAAAACCAAGTTTTAAGACTTAAAAGCGCATGATCTAAAAGAAATACAAAGAGACTTACTTAAGATCATTACTTCTCAAAAGAGTAGCTTTCAAAGAAAATGAAGCTTATATTTTTCAAAAGTATGCCACTCATCATTCAAACAAACATTTCACGAATCATGTACAAGATCTTTGTTAACAAATCACTAAATGATCTTTAGAGAGCAAATGTCACCAAGAACCATATGAATGCTATATTAGTTCTCTAATATAACATGCTACGTGATGTAATGCAATCAATGCGTCGAAAGATGAAAAGCTAGAAAGCAAGCATTAGGATATAGAAATGCCTTAGCAAGCTTTTTCATCAAATGCAAAGTCTTCGCTCTTTTTATGGGCTCTCTTGGCTTGTTTGTTCTCATGACAACAAGTTGTTGGTGTGTCATCCCAAGAGAATAAAAACTAAACACTTCAACTCAAACACATATAAAAATGACTTTCTCTAAAAGTCTTAACAAAATTCATCACCATATAGATTTCAAGATACAACTTCTCTAAAGTTAATCAACAAATTTTGACTATCATAGTGAAAGTATGAGAATATTAAGTTCATGTATTGACTAGAGACACCAAGTTTGAATACTAGACCTAGCATATTACAAATAACTTAGTCAAGCATCAAACTTAGAACTCTTATCAAACCAGAACAAAAAAAATATTCTCATATGTGCTACTCAATCAAGTATGAGAGCACTCACCTTTAACCATATTGGTCTTAGGTGAACCAACACAAACAACATCATGATCATTACATATGGCAATATGAAATCTAGAAGATAAATCATCAACTATCTTCTTCATGAAAATGTCACTCATATTAAACTCATCATTATTGCCACGCACAAATATTTCATCAAGACTCTTCAAATGATCATGGTTAACACTCTTCTTCACCAACCTCTTCTCAACAATTTTCTTAACATGATTATTATTAACATGCACATCATTCTTTTCAACCCGAATCTTCTTTGTAGGTTTCTTCACATGAATATAATCAATATGCACATTTCTCAAAACATCAAAGCTATTATCATGTTTAAAAACTTTCAAGGAAGACTTATCCATATCACAAGTATGCACATTATTCTTCTTAACCCAAACTTTCCTTGTTGATTTCTTTTTGAAAATAATAACCCAAGTGTCTAAACAACCTAGAGGAGGGGGGGGGGGGGGGGGGGGGTGAATGGGTTGTTAATCGATTATTACCAATTTTTCGATTAGTCAATTTTAACAACAATTAACCCAACACAAACAAAATAAAAAATGAAGAGTAAAGTGCGGAAAGAAAATAACACTTGATTTTTATTTGGAAACCCTTCAACAAGGGAAAAACCACGGGCTAACCACTTAGCCACTCCGATCCTCAAGTCCTCTATTGTAATGATTTTTACAACCTAGGTTGACCTCTAGTCACACCATTCTAGGTTACTAACCCACCACTACTACCTGCAGGCCTTTATAGTGATTCTTGATCGCTTTGCTTGCCAACCACACCTTGGTTGCAAGACTTCACTTGCTTGTGCACTACACACCGATAGTTACAAGACTTAACTCTCAAAGAAGAGACCAATAACCTATGTGAATATATAAATAAATTCTAAATGCAATTAATGATAGGCAACACTAAGTGCTTATCTAGAGATGTGAAGATGGAAATAAGCACAAATCCTAATGCTCATAAAGACCTAACTAGATATCGATATACAAGTCTAAAATCTAGTCATCAAACAAAGCCATATCAACACAAGTTGTCATTAATCATGGCAAGGACAATAAATGCAATTAACAAATGTAATCAATAAGTCATAAACAATAATATCTAAATGAAAAGCCTATGGATTTGGCTAGATGGAAAATATGTCCTAAATACAAGCTATCACAAACAAAACCCAATCAAGTCATAACTCATGAGAATATGAAATTAAAGCATGAGTTTTGCAATAAATATGCAATAAAGACTAAATCTTGAGTAGATAGAACAATTAATGGAAGTTGAAGTTTGTTCTACTTACCAAGTCACTTAATGAAGAAGACCCATGATGAAATGATGCATGTCTATGCTTGGATGCTCATGGGCTTGGGTTTTGGAGAGTTAATGAAGCCTAAAGAAAGCTTTCTCTCTCAAGACTCTCTCTTTCTCTCTCTCGGGTTTCTGTAAATGCAAGAGAGTTTTTAGAAGAAGAAGAAGAGAAATAGGGGATTTTATAGTGGGAGATACGAGCTGATGGGAAAAGACCAAATTGCCCTTTAAAACTACGCAGTGCGCGGGTAGGAACCCGCACACATATGTGATAACTCACAGCGCACCAACAGCGGTGCCACATCGGTGATCTACTGGACACGCACTACTGTGATAATTCACAGCGCACCAACAGCGATGCCATGGAGGTGAGCATGCAAAAACAACGCAGTGTGAGGGTCTCCTACCTGGAGTGCGTGGGTAGCCTACCCGCCCACTCTCCCGTGCACACCAGATTTTACTGGTTCAAGACCGGCGAACAGACCAGTGAACTGGAGACCAAGAACACACCAGGACAACAACGCTGGTGGCTACGCGGGTATCTACCCGTGCATATGGACCCGTGCCTAGGGTCTGACAACGCGTAAAAATAGGCACATTAAAACATGGGAGTGCGGACCCAACAATCACACTTAAATCTTGAAATGAAGTGCCAGTGTGACATGTCAATACAAATGCATGTAGGTGTGTGTGTGTGTGTGTGTGCAATAACAAATGCATGTCAATACAAATGCATGTAAGTGTGTGAGCAATGTGTGAATGATGCACACATATAAGTAACAGTAAACACAAATGCAAGGTGAAAAAAACATGCATGAGTAGTGAGTGTGTGTACAACTAACTCTCTTTAAGAAAGTCAAGTCAAGTGATATACCTTCTTAAAGCACTTTGGGATGTCTAGAAGCATTCCAATCACAAACACCTAAGCTACCCGTTACAAAATGATCCCAATGTGGTTTGTCATGAAATAAGCCAATCATAAATAGAGGTCCTTACTTTTCATTAACATGTTCATCATGCATAGTCTCTAATACCCTAACATGTTTAGAAACACCCAAAGGAAGTCTTTTCATCTCATTCCCTAGTTTGCATTGTCTAATAGACTCGTAACATTTAGGTTTGATATGCCCTATAACATTGCAAAAATGACAAACCGGGATAAACTCAGAGATGTTATGTCTAGTTCTAGACTTAAATTCATGCTTAGGAGAATGATTAGGTAACTTTTCCACATCTTTGACATGTTTCATATTTCCTACTTTGCATTGCCTAATGTATTCATAACATCTAGGCCTAATGTGACCAACCACATTACAATAATGACAAACCGGAATGAATTTTGAAAAATTACCTTTTAGGTGTGCATGCTTTGGTTGAGAAGTTGGTTGAGAAGTTCCATAGCTCTTCTTGTCTTTGCCTTTGATTTTGGATGGAATAGTAGTTGAGTCTTTCTTCTTCTTGGGCTTTCTTGACTTGTTCTTAGTTGTAGGAGTCTTCTTAACTTCTTCTACAAAACCCAAGCTACTCATATCTCAATGATGTTTTCCAAGTTTTATTACTTTATCAAGCTTAATGGCTCCAATTTTTATGCCATTAATAGACTCTTTGAGAGCTTTGACTTCATCTTTAAGCTCACACTCCTATGTCTTCAAGATATTCAAAGTGTTCTCTTTTTGCTTAATCTCTCCCTCCATGGCAAAAAACTTCATAGTAAAGCTCTCTTTTAAATCATCTAGCTCTTG
Organism: Dipteronia sinensis; assembly: GCA_033220585.1. Taxonomy (NCBI): domain Eukaryota; kingdom Viridiplantae; phylum Streptophyta; class Magnoliopsida; order Sapindales; family Sapindaceae; genus Dipteronia; species Dipteronia sinensis. Next base: position 59,631,407 of record CM065637.1, on the reverse strand, counting down.
AGCACTTTCCTCCACCTTTGAAAAATATTTTTCAAAGGTCTTTTCATGCTCCTTGATGACTTCACTTTGCTTGCTTATCTTCTTCAAAGACATCTTCTTTTCATTGTCGAGAGCTTTAATTATCACCACTAAATTGACATTGATCAACTTTAACTTATTGTTCTCATCATTCTTCTTGACATTTTCAGTGGTTAGTTGAAGGATCTTGTCATTGAAGCTTGTTTCATCATGATTTGAGGAAGCTTTGATCTCTTCATAATTGGAGGAGACTTCACTATTTTCATGACTTGAAGAGTATTCACTTTCCTCCTTACTTGAGGAGTCTTCACTACTATCCTTAAACCTTCCTTCATGTATAGTCGAGTGAGCAATGTAATTGCTAGTATATTCACAATCATCCGAGGACTTATCTTCCTCTTCTACATCACTCATGGATCTAATATAGACATTCATCATACTTTTCCAAATGGAGTAGTTATCACTTTTCAAGAGTGGATGCCTATCACTAGAAGCACTTTTCGCCATTGAATCACCCATAGTATTAATCATGATTTTTTTAACAAAAAAACACAACACAAACACTATAATATGGATCTATCTAATTACTTATAGAGACCCGCTCTGATACCAATTGAAATTCCCTAACCACTTATAGTGTAAGATATACCTAGAAGGGGGGGGGGGGGGGGGGGGGGGGGGGGGGGGGGGTGTGAATAGGTATAAGCTCAAATTCTAGCACTTCTTTTGATCCACAAGCAATATAATCGCACTTAGAAACTTTAACAAGTAGATTGCTTCAACAAGTTAGTGTGAAATAGATTAAGCAAGAGTTAAAGCAATACAAATCAAAGTAAGTAAAGAAATTAAAATGCTAAAATCAACACAAGGGATATTTACGTGGTAAAACCTCAAAACGAGAAAATATCCATGGGTTGATACCACAACCACCGGTAACACTATATTTCACTTGTTGGTAGAATGTACACCCTCAAGCAATCAAAACACATGATCCACCCTATTGGATTGTCCCATTCTAACCTACCATCGGGCCTTTGACTAGTGAGAGACTTGCCTACTTGTTCAATTATCCGAATCACCCCGATCCTAGTCAAGACTTCCTTGCTTAGCTATCCGGATCACCCCGATCCTAGCCAAGGCTTCCTTGCTCAAGTAAGAGCTTCACACTCAAATAAGAGACTTCCACCTTTTGCAAGGAAATGATCTAAGTGAAAAGCAAACATGCGAACATGATGCAAAACACAAGCAAATAGAGTATGTAGATCAAATACACTCTATGAAAAATTAGTATTGTACAAATCAAGCTCACAAGCAAATGTAACTAATTCTTATAAACATGTGATAGAAAATCAAGATTAGGCATTCAAAGATCATTCACAAAGATATCTAGAAACCTAAACATGTCAATCATAACAAGTCTTCAACAAAAAGCTCAAAAACTAGCTTTGAAATCAAGTGATCAAATCAACACTTGAATTGCTTAACATGTTCAATCAAATAAGAAATAGATATGAATAATAGAAATCACAGTCAAAATATTCTAGTTCTAGAACACTTGACTAAAACCTAGAAATCAACAATCAAGAACAAAACACAAAATTTTCTAGATTCAAGTTCATGTTCTTCAAAATTAGAAATGATATTCAATGAAAAATACAAAAGCTAATTTCGAAACTCATCCAAAAAAGTCTAAAATTGGAATCAAAATCATTCTAAACAATTTTATTTAATCAAATGAGAAGATCCATCAAGTTGATCACAAAAGAAAAACGGAAAGAAGATGATTCATACTGTTGGAACCTAGGGTTACAGATTGCGCAGCGGAAGGTTTTAAAATTTTTTATGCAATCATTAAACTAACCCATTTGTATAGTAATAATCAAATGCAATAATAAAGTGATGAACATTTTCATACCTACGTAGGAGGCTCCTTCACTTTAATACGAACTGCTCCTGATTTGAACCACGTGATCTTCCTCGCTATCTCCCGGAGCTGGTAACAGCGTGTGGACGCGTCACGATATTCAGGACCTGTATGGAGGAAGAATAGAAGAATACACACACACAAACAAAAGCTAGAAGTGCAGCACTTGAGCTTGCCACACCCTATTTTTTTCTTCTTTTGTTTGCTTTTGTTTACTGTGCACGACCTGTTTTTCTTCTTCTCTCAAGCAATCAAATTGCTTTTCTTTGATATGTTCTTTTTACTCATTTGGTTCACTCTTTTAACAAAACCGACATTCGGTTTTAAATTTAAAATATATATATATCTCATATATATTAAAAACAAACCAAAAATCTTATATTTGATTTTTAAATTTTTATAAAGATATCTCATATCTTTTTTAAAATTAATTAAATATTTATTTTGAATTCAAACATTTCAAATTCAATTTCAAATATTTAATTTAAAATAAAATAATCATATTATCTTATTTTATTCAAAATCAAATATCAACTAACACCCTCCATTTAGTGATTAACAACATAATTAAATAATCTTATTATTTAATTTATTTAATCACCATTATTCATTAATTAAATAATCACATTATTCAATTAACTCCCGAATAAATATGTGTCACTTTCGTAACACAATTAATTGGACAATCCAATTAATTAACCGTGACCCTTGTTACCTAAATCGATCGGGCTAGCAAGGGGACCTAATTGACCCACAGTATTTTGAGCTCTAATAATCCTTAGAAATTATTAATTAAACTCTTTAATTAATATTTAATTATTATTAACTTCGGTGTTATTCCACTAAAAACCCGAAGCTGCACTCTCTCAACTGTATACGTTTTTACACAAACCAATAACTCTCGGTGTCCATCGATATAGCTATTACATATGGTATAATCCTCCACAAGTAGTTCATAATTAGAGCTGGGTCATAATGTCCGTCATACCCCTCTAATCATATCTTTCCATTAAGTACCATTGATTCTCTAATGAACAATAAATCCTACATTCCTTACGGAATTAGGAGAGCGCTCATATTGTTCAAGCCCCGAATCAACCCTTAAGGGAACTACCATCTATTTCTCACAAGAAGGAGTGGATTCCACTATTGTGTACAAACCTTCCCAGCCACAAGCCAAACCGCGATCCCAACATACGGAGTATATTGATCGGGAATGCAACTCCGACCTCACCCATGGTATATCAAAGACCACGATCTAACATGAAGGAGTCGATAAGACACTCAGGATTAAGATCACCCACATATAGCCATCATTAGTTGATATATATGAATCTCATCGTTAAACGGATCTTAGTGAGAGATTCATATAGATCATGGCCCAGTCCTATATGATCACATCATACAAGGTGCCTCCATTCTCATATCTACATATGAATGATCCAGGATAGGATCACCGTACACTACGAAATGGACCGCAGCTGTAGATTAACCACAAATAAAGTACCCAGCTTTATTTGCTATCTACGGACTCTTTAGATTGCTCGTTTCAAACTGAATCCATCTATATATGACACTCATATACTCGGTTCGAAATTACATCCGGCAATTTTGGATGTTAAGTGCACATGTTATATAAAGTATGACACAAAATGAATGAATATACTACTTCTTTTATTTATGTTCAAATTCTATTTACATATTACAAGCTTTAGGGAAAAAACCTCAACAATCTCCCACTTGCACTAAAGCATGTGAGTCATGGCTTGTAACCCTAGACTTTCTAGGTGACCTTCAAACACTTTAGCCGGTAAGGTCTTTGTAAATGGATCAGCATGATTGTCTTGTGAGGCTATCTTGGTGACGATCACATCTCCTCTCTGCACTATCTCTCTAATGAGATGATACTTTCTCTCTATATGCTTCCCTCTCTTGTGGCTTCTTGGTTCTTTGGAATTAGCCACAGTACCACTGTTATCACAATAAAGTGTGATGGGCTTATCCAGATCTGGAACAACTTCCAGATCACTCAAGAACTTACGGAGCCAAACAGCCTCTTTAGCAGCTTCACAAGCGGCTACATATTCAGCTTCCATGGTGGAGTCAGCAATGCAAGATTACTTTATACTTCTCCACACAATGGCCCCACCACTTAGGGTGAATACTGATCAAGACGTGGATTTTCTAGAATCCCTGTCTGACTGAAAATCAGAATCTGTGTATCCTAACGGGATCAAATCCTGTCCGGAATACACTAGCATATAGTTTCTCGTTTTCCGAAGATACTTGAGAATAATCTTGACAGCAACCCAATGATCTAATCCTGGGTTGGACTGGTACCTGCTGACTACTCCCACTACATAGCAGATGTCCGGTCTCGTGCATAACATAGCATACATAAGACTGCCTACTGCTGATGCATATGGCACACGTATCATATTCTCAACTTCTTGAGGTGTCTTAGGACACTGTTCCTTAGACAAGTGAACCCCATGTCTAGAAGGTAAATTACCTTTCTTGGAGTTCTGCATCGAAAATCGCATAAGAATCTTGTCGATATATGATGCCTGAGACAATGCTATGAGTTTGTTCTTCCGATCCCTTATAAGTTGGATCCCTAGAACATAACTCGCCTCTCCCAAATCTTTCATTTGGAATTGGCTAGCCAGCCAGCCCTTTACATCAGACAACACTCCTACATCATTCCCAATGAGTAGGATGTCATCTACGTATAGAACCAAGAAAACTACTTTCTTGTCAATGATGCGCTTGTAGACACAAGGCTCATCAACGTTTTGCTCAAAGCCATAGGTTTTGATCACATCATCAAACCTTATGTTCCAAGATCTAGATGCTTGCTTAAGTCCATAAATGGACCTTTGCAACTTGCAAACCTTTTGCTCTTGATCTGGAAGCACAAATCCCTCTGGTTGCATCATGTATATGCTATCATCAAGATTGCCATTCAAGAATGCAGTCTTGACGTCCATTTGCCAAATTTCATAATCAAAATAGGCAGCAATGGATAAGAGAATCTGAATAGACTTAAACATGGCTACTGGCGAGAAGGTCTCTTCATAATCGACCCCCCCCCCTTTCTAGGTATAACCCTTGGCCACTAGCCTTGCCTTGAAGGTCTCTACCTTCCCATCTACTCCTCTCTTCCTCTTGTAGATCCACTTACATCCTATGGGTTTTACCCCATTCGATAAGTCTACAAGTTCCCAGACTGAGTTAGAGTACATAGACTCCATCTCGAGATTCATGGCTTTAAGCCATTCCTCTTTATCAGGATCTTCCATTGCATTCTTAAATGTCAATGGATCATCCACACTATCAGCAGAGACAAGATCTTGTCCCTCACTTACACCCAAATAGCGTTCAGGTTGTCTCACAACCCTCTCACTTTGTCTAGGTGGTAGTGTATCCTGACTCGGAATTATCTGACTTTCAGATGTTAATGGATTAACAACTCTAGTTGACTGAGTACTGGTCTCACCAGGCTCCAACTCGTTTAATACAACTTTAGAACGAGGTTTATGATCACTTATATAGTTATCCTCAAGAAACGTTGCATTTGTCGATACAAATACTTTGTTATCTTCAGGACTATAGAAGTATCCACCTCTGGTCTCCTTGGAGTATCCTACAAACAAGCAGACCACAGACTTGGGATCTAGCTTTCCAGTTCTGTTCTTCAGCACATGTGCTGGACACCCTCATATGTGAAAATGTCGTAAACTAGCTTTACGACCATTCCACAACTCTAGGGGAGTTTCAGGAACAGATTTGGATGGCACTACATTCAAAATGTATGCCGCTGTTTGTAACGCATATCCCCAAAAGGAATTTTGTAATGATGAGAAACTAATCATAGATCTCACCATTTCCATTAGGGTTCTATTTCTCCTCTCCGTGACACCATTCTGCTGAGGTGTACCAGGAGCTGTGAGTTGGGACACTATCCCATACTCGACCATAAAGTCTTCAAACTCTTGGTCAAGGTACTCACCTCCACGAACTGATCGTAGAGACTTGATAGTCTTTCCTAACTGGTTCTCAACTTCAGCTCGGAATTCTTTGAACTTTTCAAATGTTTCCGACTTCCGTTGCATTAGGTAGACATATTCGTATCTCGAGTAGTCATCTATAAATGTGACATAATACTCATAACCACCCCTTGCTTTAACATTCATTGGTCCACAGACGTCTGAATGTATAAGCTCTAGTGGTTGTTTAGCTCTAAGCCTTTTTCCAGTAAAAGGTCTCTTAGTCATCTTAGCTTCTAGACAAGATTCACAGACAGGTAAGGTGCCAACCTTTAACTCATTTAAAGATCCGCTTTTTACTAGTCTATTTATTCGGTCAAGGTTAATATGTCCAAGCCTTAGATGCCAGAGATACGTTTCGTTTTCTGGAGAAATCTTATGTCGTTTAGTTTTTGGTTTTTCAACCTTAAACATTTCGGTGTTAAGCAGTGTAGTATGTATTAACGGTCTTAACACATACAAATTGTTTTCATTAATTCCTGAACAAATATTCAGACCATTCTTTCCAATAATAACAAACTTATTATTAAAAGAAACAGAATACAATTGTTCTAACAACTTAGAAACGGAAATCAAATTCCGTGTAAATCCAGGAATATAAAAAACATTGTTCAATAATAAAAAACTATTATTATTACAAAATTGCAATCTTATTTCTCCCACTGCTTTGGAAGACACGACATCCCCCGACCCCACACGCATGGAGAAGGCTCCCTCCTCTAGCTGTGTCCAAGAATCAGTCCACTGCAAAGAAGAACAAACATGGTTAGTGGCCCCCGAATCAACAATCCAAGGTGAAGAATCATCTTCCACTAAACAAGATTCAAGAACAAGTAAATCATATTTACCTTTCTTCTTCTTCTTGGCTACCTCCTCCAGGTACTGAGGACAGTTCCTCTTCCAGTGCCCGACCTTGTTACAATGGAAACATTTTCCTTTGTTTTGATCGGTGGAGGTGCCCTTCTTTTTGCTTTGGACCTTCTTGGGTTTGGGCTTACCCTTCGCCTTTCCAGCAGACCGGTTCCTCTTCTTTTTATTGGAGGAAAATGGTTCGGCAACATTTGCCTCATCGGTCTTACTTTTGTTGTCCTTGGTCATGGACTCAAAAGTAGCGAGCTCATTGAGCAACTGTGTGAGACTAAACCTTAACTTGTTCATCCCGTAGTTGTTCTTAAACTGATCGAAACTCTTCGGAAGAGTCGTCAGTATGATGCTCACTTGACTGGGTTCATCAATGGCCCCGCTATTGACTTTTGCCATGTTGAAGTAGGACATCATGCTCAGGACATGTTCCCGAACTGATGTACCTTCCTTCATGCGAGCGAGCATAGTGGAACGAACAGCTTCGTGTCGCTTTTGCTCGGAGGGCTGCCCGAACATAGCTTGCAATGACTCCATAATTTCGAATGCTGTAGTCATTGCTTCGTGCTTTGTGACAAGCACGTCTGTCATAGAAGCTAACAGATATGTTCGGGCCTTCTCATCAGATTAGACCCATCGCTGGTATGCCTCCCGAACAATTCGTGTGGCATTGGCAGGAGGCACCGGAGGACATTCCTCCGTAAGCACAAACTTGAGGTCTTTGGTGACCAGTATTGCATTAATGTTAAGTTTCCATTTTGTGTAGTTATCACCAGTTAATTTATCGTTTGCAAGTATTTGTAATAGTGCAGATGACATGGCTGAAAAAACATATATTAAAGATTCATTCAGTCATACATTCTAAACATGTGCTAATGTTCGGCATAAAATTAAACATGATGCATGAAAATGTTTAATGAACAAGAACAACCCTAAAAACAATGTTTCTATGCCACGACAATCCAACATACCACAAGCAAGTGCCGCCTTAGGGTCGGTCAAATTCTTGCATGTTGGATCGAGACCTTCTCAGTCAAAGGATATACCAGAATAACTCTTATGCCAATATCATTCAACCATCGTTTATTAGGTCAGGTTTTTAATTAACCAATTTAATTAAAACCTTGTGAGTGTAACCTATCATTTCAGATCTCAAGAGCTTAACTCGAGAATTGCCGCCTTAGGGTCGGTCAATCCCGAAATCCCCTCCGAAATCCTATCTGTTAGGAAGTCAACCTTGGTATTGATTCTTATGGAAACCCTCCTTAGGGAGGTCGAAAACAAAGCCGTCAGGAGGCCCCACTCGAATCTCACGGTGTTGAACTAATGATGGAGACCGCGGGATATAATGTCATATATCCCTCTCCCACTCACTATTTTATATTAAGGGTTTTCTATTAATATTAATGCACCTAGATAAAACTAGATTAAACGGCTAATTTTAATCTAAGCGTCAAGTGCATTAATCACAAATTATTAGAATCCTATTCCAATAACTAATAAACTAAATTGATTTTTAACACTTAAAAATCTAGTTCATTAGTGATAATTCAAATCTATGTAAACTGTTTACTAAGACTAGAATTATTATTAAATGTGTATTTACCATGTTTTAACTATTAAAACTAAACACATTATTTAGGTCCAATTATTATAAGGAGCATAATCAAATTAAGCCTAATATATATATTAAGGACCCTACTAATCTAAGTATTTAAACTCTTTAATAAAAAGATTAGTAATTAATGAGATTTACCAAGTTTTTACTCCTAAAAACTAATCCCATTAAAAATAGCCAATTATGTGAATAACCCATTTTAATCAAATTAAAAAAAAAAATTAAACACATAATATGGATGGCTATTATGCATGTATGATATATCAACATATATATATATATATATATATGTGTGTAGGCACAACTAATTTAAATGACATGTATATGCATGACAATGCTTAATCATTAAATAATTAAAACATACATGAGCGAGTTGACCGAGTATTGTGGATTATTTAACCTAAAAATTGGAATCTAATTACAAAAAAAAATATTCCCAAGGCATCCCTTGATCTTCTTGTAATTTCCAAGATTTCCAATCTCTTCAGGTCATGTGCGCTGGTAGCATCGCTGGTAGTGTGCGCGCTGAGGCATCGCTGGACGAAGCGCTGGTAGCATGCTCGCGCGCTGAGGCATTGCTGGACGAAGCGCTGATAGCATGCTCGCGCGCTGATAGGCGCTGGTGGTATGCGCTTGTCTGCGATGCGCGCAGGTGGAAGGGGGCTGATGGGAGGCGCGCTGTTGTGCGCTGGTAGGCGCTGCGCTGGACGAGCGCTGGTAGCTGCGCTGGAAGGCATTTGCGCGCTGGAAGGCATTTGCGCGCTGGTCTACATGTGCAGGTCTTCGTTGAGCGCTGGTCATGCATGCTAGGCATTACTGGCCTATGATGCGCTCACCAGGTCTTGCTATTACATTTTTTTTTTAATAATACAACAGTAAAAAAAATAAAAAAAAATATAATACAACCCAGAAACACTCTAAATCCACAACACCATAAAATATTACGATCAACCATGTTTTTTAAATTAAACAATTTAATTAAAAAAAACATCATACACTCATAAAAAAAAAATATGTGCCTACACATTTATACATATCAGGAGTAATCGAATTCGATTATACTGTACAAAAATTGGCTCTGATACCAATTGTTGGAACCTAGGGTTACAGATTGCGCAGCGGAAGGTTTTAAAATTTTTTATGCAATCATTAAACTAACTCATTTGTACAGTAATAATTAAATGCAATAATAAAGTGATGAACATTTTCATACCTACGTAGGAGGCTCCTTCACTTTAATACGAACTGCTCCTGATTTGAACCACGTGATCATCCTCGCTATCTCCCGGAACTGGTAACAACGTGTGGACGCGTCACGATATTCAGGACCTGTATGGAGGAAGAATAGAAGAATACACACACACACACAAACAAAAGCTAGAAGTGCAGCACTTGAGCTTGCCACACCCTATTTTTTTCTTCTTTTGTTTTGCTTTTGTTTACTGTGCACGACCTGTTTTTCTTCTTCTCTCAAGCAATCAAATTGCTTTTCTTTGCTATGTTCTTTTTACTCATTTGGTTCACTCTTTTAACAAAACCGACATTCGGTTTTAAATTTAAAAAAAAATATATCTCATATATATTAAAAACAAACCAAAAATCTTATATTTGATTTTTAAAATTTTTATAAAGATATCTCATATCTTTTTAAAATTAATTAAATATTTATTTTGAATTCAAACATTTCAAATTCAATTTCAAATATTTAATTTAAAATAAAATAATCATATTATCTTATTTTATTCAAAATCAAATATCAACTAACACCCTCCATTTAGTGATTAACAACATAATTAAATAATCTTATTATTTAATTTATTTAATCACCATTATTCATTAATTAAATAATCACATTATTCAATTAACTCCGAATAAATACGTGTCACTTTCGTAACACAATTAATTGGACAATCCAATTAATTAACCGTGACCCTTGTTACCTAAATCGATCGGGCTAGCAAGGGGACCTAATGGACCCACAGTATTTTGAGCTCCAATAATCCTTAGAAATTATTAATTAAACTCTTTAATTAATATTTCATGATTATTAACTTCGGTGTTATTCCACTAAAAACCTGAAGCTGCACTCTCTCAACTGTAGACATTTTTACACAAACCAATAACTCTCGGTGTCCATCGATATAGCTATTACATATGGTATAATCCTCCACAAGTAGTTCATAATTAGAGCTGGGTCATAATGTCCGTCATACCCCTCTAATCATATCTTTCCATTAAGTACCATTGATTCTCTAATGAACAATAAATCCTACATTCCTTACGGAATTAGGAGAGCGCTCATATTGTTCAAGCCCCGAATCAACCCTTAAGGGAACTACCATCTACTTCTCACAAGAAGGAGTGGATTCCACTATTGTGTACAAACCTTCCCAGCCACAAGCCAAACCGCGATCCCAACATACGGAGTATATTGATCGGGAATGTAACTCCGACCTCACCCATGGTATATCAAAGACCACGATCTAACATGAAGGAGTCGATAAGACACTCAGGATTAAGATCACCCACATATAGCCATCATTAGTTGATATATATGAATCTCATCGTTAAACGGATCTTAGTGAGAGATTCATATAGATCATGGCCCAGTCCTATATGATCACATCATACAAGGTGCCTCCATTCTCATATCTACATATGAATGATCCAGGATAGGATCACCGTACACTACGAAATGGACCGCAGCTGTAGATTAACCATAAATAAAGTACCCAGCTTTATTTGCTATCTACGGACTCTTTAGATTGCTCGTTTCAAACTGAATCCATCTATATATGACACTCATATACTTAGTTCGAAATTACATCCGGCAATCTTGGATGTTAAGTGCACATGTTATATAAAGTATGACACAAAATGAATGAATATACTACTTCTTTTATTTATGTTCAAATTCTATTTACATATTACAAGCTTTAGGGCAAAAACCCCAACACATACGTCAAATTCACGTCAAAACCCCAACACATATTACAACTCCTTGCACCTAAGTACAACATTCGTGAGGCCCAGGTCCGGAGCTTGTTTCAAGAGACCTTCATGGTATCACCATATGTCAAAAGTTTGACTAGTATAGCGAACTAGAAGGAGAGAGGGAAGTTCTATTAAGAAGGATAGAGGCATTGGAGCGAAGACAAGGTCGCAGGAATTTGCTAATTGGTAACTCGGGTAGTCCATTCGCTGCTGCTATAAGGCAAGCTCGCTTTTCAGAAAAGTTCACGATGCTACATGTGGAGCAATTCAAGGCCAACATCGACCCCCTAAAGCACGTCAGAAGATACCAGAGTGCGATGGAGCAATATGATTATGATGATGTGCTCCTATGTAAGATGTTCCCTCAAACATTAGAGGATCAAGGGTCTAGATGGTTTGGTGGCCTCGCTAGTGGATCAATCAGGAATTTTGAAGAATTGATACAGGCTTTCACCAGGCAATTCATGAGGAATATCCAGCGTAGAAAATAAATATCCGTCATTTCAACCTTGAAACAAAGAAAGGACGAGAAGTTAAAGGACTACCTCTCAGGTTCTCGCAGGAAGTCTCGAAAGTGCAGAACCACAATGACGAGGCTGTAGTGCTTGCATTTGTCAACAGTTTGTAGCACAACCAGTTGTCACACTACCTAAGGCAATGAGGGCCATGGTGGACGATGTACGAGGATAAGCCATGGCTAAAGAAGAGTAGATAGCCCATGGAGGAGAACTTATACATGGCGACCGGCCGGGAGAAGGCCAAAAACCCAAAGATAATGGTTCGAAGGGAAATACTAAAGGAGACAAAAAGAACAATTATGGAAAAGGCAAGGAAGGTCACAATGACGATGATCAAAAAGGCAATAGGACCTTCGGGAGGTAGTACACTAACTATACCCCACTGGCCCAGAAGTAGGAAGAAATTCTAAACGTAATAAAAGACAAGAACCTGTACAAAAAGCCCCCAAAGCAATCCAGTTTTGCAAGGAGAGACATCTCTAAGAACCGCTGATTTCATTGGAAGAACGGTCACGAAACTTCCAAATGCTACCAACTGAGGGATTACATTGAAAAGTTGATTAGAGAGGGGCAGCTGAAAAATGTGGTTCTCAAGGAGGGGATGACCGACAGAATGACCCTGTGAAGAATGACCAAGACTAAAAAAGGCAGTCCAAGGGGAAATTCAGATGTCGGAGCCATCAACACCATCTTTTACGGACCATGCTCAGGAAGAAGTAGTTGGGAGAGAATGACTGAAGTCCGCGAGGCAATAGATGGCCAGAGAAACTTGGAAGTAAACTCAGTAGGTCCCGACAAATAAAAGCTCAAGCAAGGTTGGGACCCAATCATTTTTTCGAGGCTGATGCCTACGGCCGAACGATACAATCGTGGTGTCAGTTCATATCGTTCACAGAGAAGTAAGAAGAGTGTTGATCGATAATAGAAGCTCGGCAGACATCCCAAGTGTCGGGGTATTCGATCAGTTGGGCCTACAAATGAAGGATCTACATCCGTTGATGATTCCACTCAGAGGATTCGGTGGGGCGGAAGTAAGATCATTAGGTATGGTTAAACTGCCAGTTGAATTATGGAGCTTCTTATGTCAAAAGAAAGTACTATTAGACTTTGTGGTCGTCGACATTAAGAATTGGCCTTACAATGCCTTGTTAGGAAGACATTTCTTAAACAAGTCAAAGGCTGTCGCGGCAACCTACGCCCTGACCGTCAAATTTCCGACTGAGGCAGGGGTCGGTGTCATGATAGGTTCCCAGGAGTGGGCAAGGAAAGCCAATCTGGAGATTTATAGAGAAAAAACAGAGCCGGATGTAATGTAGATAGACCTCCCAGAGCGGGAAAAGTGTCTGAAGGTGGACGAAGAAGAGGAAAAAGCAAAGACACCAACCCAGTTCGACCTAGACTTAAGAGAGTCATCTCCAGAAGATGGGATAGACCAGATAGGGGAACCAACTAATGAGGTTGTGATAGACTACAAAAACCTCGAGCAGACAGTGAAGCTAGGGGTGCAGTTGACAGAACAAGTACAAAATAAACTAGTAAACTTGTTAAAAGAATACAATGACGTGTTCGCTTGGAAGCATGAAGATATGCCGGGGATCGACGCCAAAATAATTTACAATGCCTTGGCAGTTGACCCCGAGCAGAAATCGGTTATCCAGAACAGGCGACGATTCAACCTTGAGAGAAGTCAATCGATCAATGATGAAGTCCATAAGCTACTGGCAGCAAGTTCAATCAGGGAAGTGCAGTACCCGGAGTGGATCGCAAATGTCATACTCGTAAAAAAGAAGAATGGGCAATGGAGAATTTACATGGACTTCACGGACCTAAACAAGGCATGCCCGAAAGCCAGTTTTCCCTTGCCGCGAATAGACCAGCTGGTCGATGCAACGGCGGGGCATGAGCTACTGAGTTTTATGGACACCTATTCAGGCTATAAGCTGATAAGAATGTTCGGACCAGATGAAGAAAAGACTATTTTCACAACAGACCAGGGGCTTTACTGCTACAGCGTAATGCCTTTTGGCCTCAAGAATGCCGGGGCGACTTACCAAAGATTGGTAAACAAGATGTTTTCCCGTCAGATCGGCAGAAACATGAAGGTGTATATAGATGACATGCTGACAAAAAGCATCACAGTAAAAAAAACATGCAACTGATCAAGAAGAAACATTTGGGGTGTTGAGAAGGTATGTGATGAAGCTCAACCTGAACAAATGTGTTTTTCGGGTACCATAGGGAAAGTTCCTCGGGTTTCAAGTGCACCAGAGGGGGGTCGAGGTGAATCCTAAGAAGATAAGGGCCTTAGAGAAAATGAGGTCCCCGGTTACCCTAAAAGACATTCAAAGGTTATCGGGCTGCTTGGCCTCGTTAAACCGAATTATCAGCAAATCAACAGACATGTGCTTGCTTTTCTTTAAAGCCATAAAGAAGAGCAAAAGAGTGGAATGAAATGAAGAGTGTGAACAAGCATTCCAAAAAATTAAAGAATATCTAGGTAAGGCCACAATCTTGTCGAAGCCTCTGGACAGGGAAGTGTTGTATTTATACTTGTCAGTCACAGCAGTGGCCACGGGATCGGTACTTGTCAAGCTAGATGAAGGAGTACAAAAATCGGTATATTACACTAGCAAGGCCTTGCTGCTAGCGGAAACGAGGTACTCGGCAGCCGAACAGATGACATTAGCATTGGTGAAAGCAGTAAGAAAACTGAGACCTTATTTTCAGGCTCACAGGATTGAGGTTTATACGGATTGTTCGTTAAAGCAGATATTGTCTAAACAGGAAGTGTCAGGAAGGTTGACAAAATGGGCGGTGGAGCTAAGTGAATTCGATATCACTTACTTGCCAATGGCCACAATAAAGAGTCAGGCAGTGGCAGATTTGATCGTTGAGTTCACTGAACCAAACAGTGAAGTGATCAGAATGCTCGAAGACAAAGAGAGAAAGATTTTTAACTGGAAGTTGCACGTCGATGGGTCATTAAATACGCACGGCAGCGAGGTAGGCATAATAGTAACCAGCCCAGAAGGTGATCGGGTAGAATGTACCTTGCTATTTGACTTCAAAGCTACCAACAATATGGCCGAGTATGAGGCATTGTTGGCAGGACTCGGGGTTTGCATGGCACTAAGAGCGGACGAATTAGAAATATTCAGTGATTCACAGTTCGTAGTCAACCAGGTCTTAGATGAGTACCAAACGAAGGACAACAATATGGCGACTTACCTAGAAATAGCTAAGACATTTCTCAGGAGATTCAAAACTTACAGAATCATCCAGATCCCGAGAGAGAGAAATGAGAAAGCCGACGCTTTATCAAGGTTGCTTCAGCAACCACCGGTATCTGGTCCAAAACAATCCCAGTGGCCCATCTCAAGAGACCCAGTATCAAAGAAGAGGAAAAGTTGATAGTCGAAGTAGTTGAGGAAGAGTAGATCACCTGAATGACCCCGATTAGGGAGTACCTAGAAGATGGCACACTTCCCAAAGATACGATCGCAGAAAAACGTATCAAGTACAAGGCAGCCCGATATTTAGTAGTAGGAGGAAAGCTCTATAGAAAGGGGTTTTCAAAGGCCTTGTAGATATGTGTCAGTCAAGCTGATGGAGATTAGATTCTGGCAAGTATACACAGAGGTGTATGTGGAAACCATATTGGGGGAAAAAGTTTGGCTCATAAAACCCTCATACAAGGTTTCTATTGGCCAACCTTGTTTAAGGATGCACAATCGGTGGCTGAGAAGTGTAGTACTTGTTAAAGGATTGCAAATGACATTAAGCAGCCACCTAAGAGCTTGAAGAGTCTGACCTCGCCTTGGCCATTCGTAATGTGGGGATTAGATCTGATCGGCCTAATGCCAGTAGTGACCAAAGAGGGGTGCAAAGCATGTCATAGTAGTAGTTGACTATTTTACAAAGTGGCCAGAAAGAGAGGCGTTGGTACACATAACCGAGGCTAATACCACCAGCTTCATGAAGAAAAATATGATTTACCGATTTGGAATCCCAGATACAATCGTCATTGATAACGAGACCCAATTCGATAATGATAAGTTCAGGGAAATGTGCCAAAAGTACCATATTAAGAGCTACTATGCCACGCCAGCCCATCCTCAGACCAATAGACAAATTGAAGTTGTCAATAAGATCATCAAGCACACCTTGAAGGCCAAGTTTGATGACAAAATAGGAAATTGGGCAGACAAGTTGCACGATGTACTTTAGGCGTACCAGACGGCTGAAAGAATGTCAACAGGAGAAATACCTTATTCCTTAGCGTTCGGGACAGAGGCAGTTATCCTTATCGAAATAACCCACACTTCCCTAGAGTCCAGCTATACCAACCTGATGCAAATGTAAGGACTCTAGACAAGAATCTGGATGAGTTGGAAGAAAAAAAAGTATATGGCGAGAGTGAGAAACGCTGCCTATCAGCAAATGGTCGCTAGATATTACAACTCGCACGTCCGGATAAGAAAATTCTAGCTCGGAGATCTGGTCCTTAGAAGAGTATCCTCAAACACAAAAGAAAAAGTAGCTGGATTTTTGGCAGATAAGTGGGAGGTACTTTATCAAGTGGTCGGATTAGCTGGGTATGGAGTATATCGCATTACCCTACCAGAGGGGGGAGACTTGCCTCGACCTTGCAACACTTAGTATTTGAAGACGTTCTACCCTAAGGGGGTTTTTTCTTTTAGTTTATTTAGATGCCCTGTCAAACTTAGAATTATTGCAGATTTTATTTATTCCTGATCAATTGTCGCTTTTTCTAGCTTTTTGATTGAAGTTATCAATAAAAGCCCATCGAGGGAAGAATAGTTCAAGAAAAGTGTTCTAATATTGCTTTCGTTTACAAATGCAATCTCGTAGCACCTAAAGTCGTTAACACCGAATGGGTGCTCGAGGGATCCAATTATGGGGCTAAAAGTATATGTCATAAAGACAATGCACATTCACCGAAACTAACTGGGTGTATATAAACACTGTTGGAGCGCCTTCAGGTTATAGATACCTGATGGGATGTACAGAAAGTTGGATGGGGCAGTCCAGTTCTCATACTTGAACACCAGTTAGCCAGATACTCTGTTGAGATAAGTTAAGTTAATGAGATGCAGATCATCCTCATTGCAACGAATCTTGAGATCCAGACTACAGGGAGACGTCTTAGTGACTTAGTTGACAGATAAAAGATAAGCGTCTATAAATTAGATACCATGCAAATTGTTCATTAAAGAACACTACTTGACAAAATATACAAAAGCGACTGCGAACAGCCTAGGCAAACAAGGTCAGAAGTTGTTCTTGCAATAAACCAAAATGGGCCAGTTAGTATTAAAACTGGCCAGACCAAGTTTTATCAGTTAATAAGATAACTGATCGGGTTAGTAGTGATCAATTAATATGACAGCTGAATAATTCAAATAAGGTCAGTCAATAACAAAACTGGCTAGACGGGGGTCAGTTGATAAGACAACGTTGGAACCCCGATCACTAGTGACGCAGCGGAAATAGGTTTTCAAAATTTTTTTAATACAGGTCGTAAACGATCTGGGACCAGTGAACTTAGGATCTCAATTTTTCGGAACTTATACATACAAACATAATTACAATAATAAAATATATGTATACAAAAGAAATTGAAATCAACAATCAGAAGAAGAGAAGAAATCAACTCGTCATACCTACGTAGGGGGCTCATTCACTTTACAATATGCTCCTGATCTGTACCACCGATCTTCCTAGCTATTTCTGGAACTGGTAACTACGTATGGACGCGTCACGTTCTTAGGAACTTAGGAGGATGTAGAGAAAAGAAGAATAAACTGTTTCTTTCAAGAGAAAAATACTTAGAACAATTCTAGTTATTCACTTTTTGATTTCAATCGTGCACAGATGCACAATTTGCTTTTTTTTCCCCTTTTGTTTCACGCACCCAAATTCACCAAAACAAATTGATGCCTTTTTTCTCTTTTAAAATTTTGTTGATGTTTTGACTTTAAAAAAAAAAATTAAATCAATATTTAATTAAAACCAATCAATCTAATCTTTTAAAATATCAGATATCTTTAAAGATATCGATTAATATTTAGTTTATTTGATTTGATTTGAATTCAAACTATTTAAATTCAAAAATTAAAAATTTAATTTTAATAAAATAAAATATCAACAAACATCCTCCATTTAGTATTAATAACATAATTAAATAATCTTATTATTTAATTTATTTAATCACCATTATTCATTAATCAAATAATCTCATTATTCAATTAATTCCCGAATAAATACGTGTCACTTTCGTAACGCAATTAACTAGACAATCCAATTAATTAACTGTGACTCTTGTTACCTAAATCGATCGGGCTAGCAAGGGGACCTAATGGACCCACAATATTTTGAGCTCCAATAATCTTTGGAATCATTAATTAAACTCTTTAATTAATATTCCTTGATTTTTAACTCCAGTGTTATTACACTGAAAATCCGAAACTGCACTCTCTCAACTGCAGACGTTTTTACACAGACCGATACAACTCGATGTCCATCGATATAGCTATTACATATAGTGTGATCCTCCATAGTAGTTCATAATTAGAGCTGGGTCTTAATATCCATTATACCCCTCTAAATACATATATCCTTTAAGTACCGTTGATTCTCTAATGGACAATTAATCCTATTTTCTCATGGAATTAGGAGAGCGCTCATATTGTCCAAGCCCCGAATCAACCCTTAAGGGAACTACCATCTACTTCTCACAAGAAGAAGTGGATTCCATTATTGTGTACAAACATTCCTAGCCACAAGCCAAACCGCAATCCCAACATACAGAGCATATTGATCAGGAACTGCATCCGACCTCACCCATGGTATATCAAAGAGCACGATCTAACCTGAAGGAGTCGATATGACACTCAGGAATAAGATCACCCATATATAGCCATCATTAGTTGATATATATGAATCTCATCGGTAAACGGATCTTGGTGAGAGAATCATATATATCATGGCCCAGTCCTATATGATCACATCATACAAGATACCTCCATTCTCATATCTTCATATGAATGATTCAGGATAGAATCGTACATTGCGGAATGGACCGCAGCTATAGATTAACCATAAATAAAGTACCCAGCTTTATTTGCTATCTATGGACTCTTTAGATTGCACGTCTCTTACTGTATCCATCCGTATATGACACTCATATTCACAGTTCGAGATTACATCTGGAAATCTAGGATGTTAATATGCACAAGTTATAAAATAAACAACACAACAAAAGTGAATTGAACTTCTATTTTTATATATTTCATAAATCCATTTACAAATTACATCTTTAGGGCATAGACCCCAACAATCTCCCACTTGCACTAAAGCATGTGAGGCATGTTTCGTAACCCTAGACCATCTAGGTGACCCGAAAACACTTTAGCCGGTAAGATCTTCGTAAATGGATCATCATGATTGTCTTGTGAGGCTATCTTTGTGACGATCACATATCCTCTCTGCAATATCTCTCTAATGAGATGATACCTTCTCTATATATGCTTTCATCTCTTGTGGCTTCTTGGTTCTTTGGAATTAGCCACAGCACCACTGTTATCACAATAAAGTGTGATGGGCTTATCCAGATCTGGAACAACTTCCAGATCACTCAAGAACTTGCAGAGCCAAACAACCTCTTTAGCAGCTTCACAAGCGGTTACATATTCGGTTTCCATGGTGGAGTCAGCAATGCAAGATTGCTTGATACTTCTCCACACAATGGTTCCACCACCCACGGTGAAAACTGATCCAGACGTGGATTTCCTAGAATCCATGCTTGACTGAAAATTAGAATCCATGTATCATAAGGGGATCAAATCTTATCCGGAATACACTAGCATATAGTTTTTCATTCTTCAAAGATACTTGAGAATTATCTTCACAGCAACCCAATGATCCAATCATGGGTTGGACTGGTACATGCTGACTACTCCCACTGCATAGCAAATGTCCGGTCTCGTGCATAACATAGCACACATGAGACTACCTACTGCCAGTGCATAGGGTACACGTCTCATATCCTCAACTTCTTAAGGTCTTGGGACATTGTTCCTTAGACAAGTGAACTACATGCCTAGAAGGTAAATTACCTTTCTTGGAGTCTTGCATCGAAAATTGCATAAGAATCTTGTCAATATATGATGCATGAGACAGTGATATGAGTTTGTTTTTACGATCCCTTGTAAGTTGAACCCTAGAACGTAACTCACTTCTCCCAAATCTTTCATTTGAAATTGGCTAGCCAACCAGCCATTTACATTAGATAATACTCCCACATCATTCCTAATGTGTAGGATATCGTCCACGTATTGGACCAAGAAAACTACCTTTTTGTCAATGATGCGTTTGTAGATACAAGGCTCATCGACGTTTTGGTCAAAGCCACAGGTTTTGATTACATCATCAAACCTGATGTTTCAAGATCTAGATACTTGTATAAGTCCATAAATGGACCTTTGAAGCTTGTAAACTTTTTGCTCTTGATATGGGAACACGAATCCCTCTGGTTGCATCATATAGATGCTCTCGTCAAGATTGCCATTCAAGAATACAGTGTTGACGTCCATTTGCCAAATTTCATAATCGAAATAGGCAGCAATGGATAAGAGAGCCCAAATAGACTTAAACATGGCTACTGGCAAGAAAGTCTCTTCATAATCGACCTCCTCTTTCTGGGTATAACCTTTAGCCACTAACCTTGCTTTAAAAGTCTTTACCTTGCAGTCCACTTCTCTCATTCTCTTGTAGATCCACTTACACCTTATGGGTTTTACCCCATCCGGTAAATCTACAAGATCCCAGACTGAGTTGGAGTGCATAGACTCCATCTAGAGATTCATGGCTTTAAGCCATTCCTCTTTATCGGGATCTTCCATTTCATTCTTGAATGTCAATGGATCATCCACACTATCAGCAGAGACAACACCTTGTCCCTCACTTATACCTAAATAGCGTTCAGGTTGTCTTACAGCCCTCCCACTACGTCTAAGTGATAGTGTATTCTGATCAGGAACCATCTGACTCTCAAATGTTTATGGATCAACAACTCTTGTTGATGAAGCACTAGTCTCACCAGGCTCCAACTCATTCAATACAATCTTAGAACGAGGTTTATTGTCACTAATATAATTATCCTCAAGAATCGTTGCATTTGTCGATACAAATACTTTGTTATCTTCGGGACTATAGAAGTGTCCACCTCTGGTCTCCTTAGAGTATCCTACAAACAGGTAGACCACAGACTTGGAGTCTAGCTTTCCACTTCTGTTCTTCAGCACGTGTGCTGGACATCCCTATATGCGGAAATGTCTCAAACTAGCTTTACGACCACTCCACAACTCTAGGGGAGTCTTAGGAACATATTTGGATGGAACTACATTCAAAATGTATACCGCTGTTTGTAACGCATATCCCCAGAAGGAATTTGGTAACTATGAGAAACTAATCATAAATCTCACCATTTCCATCAGGGTTCTATTTCTCCTTTCTGCTACACCATTTTACTGAGGTGTGCCAGGAGCTGTGAGTTGGGAAACTATCACATGCTCGACCATGAAGTCTTCAAAATTTTGGTCAAGGTACTTACCTCCATGATCCGATCGTAGTGACTTGATAATCTTAACTAATTGATTCTCAACTTCAGCTCAGAATTTTTTGAACTTTTCAAATGTTTCCGACTTTTGTTGCATCAGGTAGACATATCCGTATCTTGAGTAGTCATCTATAAAGGTGACATAATATGCATAGCTACCCCTAGCTCTAACATTCATTGGTCCGTAGACGTCTGTATGTATGAGCTCTAGTGGCTCTATAGCTTTAAGCCCTTTTCCAATAAAAGGTATCTTAGTCATCTTACCTTCTAAACAGGATTCACATACAGGTAATGTGCTAACCTTTAACTCACTTCAAGGTCCTATTTTTACTAGTCTGTTTATCCGGTCAAGATTGATATGACCAAGCCTTAGATGCCAGAGATACGTGTCATTATTTGGAGAAATCTTATGTTGTTTAGTTTTTGGTTTTCAACCTTAAACATTTCGGTGTTGAACAGGTTAGTATGTATTCCAAATTGTTTTCATTAATTTCTGAACAAATATTCTGCCCATTCTTTCCAATAATAACGGACTTATTATTAAAAGAAACAGAAAATGATTGTTCTAACAACTTAGAAACGAAAATCAAATTCCATGTAAATCCAGGAATATAAAAAACATTGTTCAATAATAAAAAATACTATTATTATTATAAAATTGCAATCTTATTGCTTTCACTCACATTGAGAAGGCTCTCTTATCTAGCTGTATCCAAGAATTAGTCCACTGCAAAGAAGAACAAACATGGTTAGTGGCCCCTAAATCAACTATCCAGGGTGAAGAATCATCTTCCACTAAACAAGATTCAAGAACAAGTAAATCATATTTACCTTTCTTCTTCTTCTTCTTGGCTACCTCATCCAGGTACTGAGGACAGTTCTCCTTCCAGTGTCCGACATTGTTACAATGGAAACATTTTCCTTTGTCTTGGTCGGTGGAGGTACCCTTCTTTTTGCTTTCGACCTTCTTGGGCTTGGACTTACCTTTGGCCTTCCCAGCAGACATCTTCCTATTTTTATTATTATTAGAGGAGAAAGATGGTTTGGCAACATTTGCCTCACCGGTCTTACCTTTGTTGTCCTTAGTCAATGACTCAAAAGTAGCGAGCTCATTGAGCAACTGTGTGAGACTGAACCTTAACTTGTTCATCCCATAGTTGCTCTTAAACTGATCGAAACTCTTTAAAAAGTTATTAGTATGATGCTCACTTGATTGGGTTCGTAAATGGCCCCGCCATTGACTTCTACCCTATTAAAGTAGGACATCATGCTTAGGACATGTTCCTGAACTGATGTACATTCCTTCATACGAGCGAGCATAGTGGAACGAACAGCTTCGTGTTAGTTTTGCTTGGAGGGATGCCCGAACATAGCTTGAAATGACTCTATGATTTCGAATGCTGAAGTCATTGCTTCGTGCTTTGTGACAAGCACGTCTGTCATAGAAGTCAACAGATATGTTCGGGCTTTCTCATCAGATGAGACCCATCGCTGGTATGCCTCATGAACTCTTTGCGAGGCAGTAGCAGCAGGCGCTGGAGGACATTCCTCCGTAAGCACAAACTTGAGGTCTTTTGTGACCAATATTGCATTAATATTTAGTTTCCACTTAGTATAGTTATCGTCAATTAATTTGTCGTTTTCAAGTATTTGTAGTATCGCAGAAGACATAATTGCTGAAATAAATAAAACATTCATTCAGTCATTTATTAAAACAAATGCGAGTGCTTTGGCATAAATTTAAACATGATACATGAACAAGTTTAACGAACTAGAACTACCCTAAAACCAGTTAATATACAACGACAATCCAACATACTACAAAGAAGTGCAGCCTTAGGGTCAGTCAAGTATTTGCATCTTGGATCGAGATATTCTCAATCGAATGATATTCTAGAATAACTCTTATTCCATTTCATTCAACCATCGTTTATTTAGTGAGGTTTTTAATTAACAAAACTTAATCAAAACCTTCGTGAGTGTAACCCACCATTTCAAATCTCACGAGCTTAACTCGAGAATTGCCGCCTTAGGGTCAGTCAATCCCGAATTACCCTCAGAAATCCCATCCGTCAGGTAGTCAACATTGATATTGATCTTTGTGGAAACCTTCCTTAGGGAGGACGAAAGCAAAGCCGTCACGAGGCCCCACTCGGATCTCACGGTGTTGAACTAATGATGGAGACTGCGGGATATATATGACATATATTCCTCTCCCACTCACTATTGTAAAACTAGGGTTTTCTATTATCCGTTAATGCACCTAGACTCTATAGGATCAAACGGCTAACTTTAATCAAGTTATCTAGCGCATTAACTAATTCATTATTAGAAACAAATTCTAATTAACTAATAAATTATTAATGATTTTTAACTATTAAAAATCTAATCTATCAGTAAATAATCTAAGCTTTTGTAAACTATTTACTAAGCTCAGATTATTATGATAGTGTTTACCAAGTTTTAACTATTAAAACTCTAACACTTTATTCGATTCATTTATTATTAGGTTATTAATCATATTAATCCTAATTACAATAAAAAAGTCCTATTAATCTAACTTATTAAACTCTTTAATAACTAGATTAATATAAATGAGAATTACCAAGTTTTTTTTAATTAGTCTCATTTTCATAGCCAATAATGTATTTACTGATTTTAATCATATTAAAAAAATACATTAAAATTAGGCTATGATGCATGTATGACATATCAAATATATTTGTGTAGGCACATCTCATCTAAATGACATACATATGCATGCCAATGCTTTTATCATCACGTAATATAAAGCATACATGAATTGACTGAGTACTGTGGGTTATTTAACCTAAAAAAAATTTGGAATCTAAAATTACAAAAATACTCCCAAGGCATTCATTGGTCTTCTTGTAACTTCAAAAATCTTCTAGTCTCTTCAGGTCACTCCGATTCATCTCATGAATCCTTCTTCGTGATTTTTCTAGGTCTTCAATATATGTTACAATTATTTATTTATCTATTTACACTACAATAACAGTAAAAATAAAAAATAAAAAATATATATAATACAACCCATCAACCCTAAATCCGCAGTACCATATAATTAATGATCAATTTTGTTTTTGTAAATTAACAAGTTTAATAAACATACAAAAACCACACACAGTCAATTTAAACAGTGCATACACAGTCATACATACAGGAGCATCGAAAACAATTTCCTGTTCAAAAAAAAAAATTGGCTCTGATACCAATTGTTGGAACCTCGATCACTAGTAAAGCTGCGGAAATAAGTTTTAAATTTTTTTTAATACAGATCGTAAACAATCTAGGACCAGCGAACTTAGGATAGCAATTTTTTCGGAACTTATACATACAACATCATTACAATAATAAAATATATGTATACACAAGAAATTGAAATCAATAATCAGAAGAAGAGAAGAAATCAATTCTTCATACTTACGTAGGAGGCTCCTTCACTTTACAATATGCTCCTGATCTATACCACTGATCTTTCTAGTTATTCTCGGAACTGGTAACTGCGTGTGGACGAGTCATGTACTCAGGAACTTAAGAGGATGTAGAGAAAAGAAGAAGAAACTATTTCTTTCAAGAGAAAAATACCTAGAACAATTCTAGTTATTCAAAAAAAAATTATGAATTTTTTTTTCTTTTTGATTTCAATCGTGCACAAATGCACAATTTACTCTTTTTTTCCCTTTTGTTTCACGCACCCGAATTCACCAAAAACAAATTGATGCGTTTTTTTTTTCTCTTTTAAAATTTTGTTGATGTGTTTACTTTTTTTAAAAATTTAAAATCAATATTTAATTAAAATCAATTAATCTAATCTTTTAAATTATCAAATATCTTTAAAGATATTGATTAATATTTAGTTTATTTGATTTGATTTGAAATTCAAACTATTTAAATTCAAAAATTAAAAATTTAATTTTAATAAAATAAAATATCAACAAACATCCTCCATTTAGTATTAATAACATAATTAAATAATCTTATTATTTAATTTATTTAATCACCATTATTCATTAATCAAATAATCTCATTATTCAATTAATTCCTGAATAATACGTGTCACTTTCGTAACACAATTAATTTGACAATCCAATTAATTAACTGTGACCCTTGTTACCTAAATTGATTGGGCTAGCAAGGGGACCTAATGGACCCACAGTATTTTGAGCTCCAATAATCTTTGGAATCATTAATTAAACTCTTTTATTAATATTCCTTAATTATTAACTCTGGTGTTATTCCACTAAAAATCCGAAGTTGCACTCTCTCAACTGCAGACGTTGTTACACAGACCGATACAACTCGGTGTCCATCGATATAGCTATTACACATGGTGTGATCCTCAACAGTAGTTCATAATTAGAGCTGGGTCATAATATCCGTTATACTCCTCTAATTACATACATCATTTAAGTACCGTTGACTCTGTCATGGACAATAAATCTTATTTCCTCACGGAATTAGGAGAGCGCTCATATTGTCCAAGCCCCAAATCAACCCTTAAGGGAACTACTATCTACTTCTTACAAGAAGAAGTGGATTCCACTATTGTGTACAAACATTCCTAACCACAAGCCAAACCGCAATCCTAATATACGAAGCATATTGATCAAGAACTGCATCCGACCTCACCCATAGTATATCAAAGACCACGATCTAACCTGAAGGAATCGATATGACACTCAGGATTAAGATAACCCACATATAGCCATCATTAGTTGATATATATGAATCTCATTGGTAAACGGATCTTGGTGAGAGAATCATATATATCATGGCCCAGTCCTATATGATCACATTATACAAGATGCCTCAATTCCTATATCTTCATATGAATGATTCAGGATAGAATCACTGTACATTAGGAATGGACCACAGCTATAGATTAACCACAAATAAAGTACCCAGCTTTATTTGATATCCGTGGACTATTTTGATTGCACGTCTCTTACTATATCCATCTGTATATGACACTCATATACACAGTTCGAGATTACATCTCGTAATCTAGGATGTTAAAATGCACAAGTTATAAAATAAACAACACAACAAGAATGAATTGAACTTCACTTTTTATTTATTTCATAAATCCATTTACAAATTACATCTTTATGGCATAAACCCCAACAGATAACCGACTGGATAAATGGCAACCAGTTAATAAGTTAACTGATCAAATCAAAACTAATGACCAGCAAAGATTATCAACTAAAGTACAGAAATCCACATGAGTAAATAAAGATCTATATTATCAAAAATGAAAGTCTTTCACAAAATGGTATAGAAAATTTACAAGATGTGTGGCGATAATAAATGAGTGATAAAAGTAATGCTACCAATAGTAAAAGTGGCTAAATCAGGCTCCAGATGTGCTTGAAAGACCGCCAAGTCCAGAATTCCTAGGGGGGTTGCTTCCATCCTTATAGCCCTTGGTCAGGTCAACAAAATCTGGCCAACAAATGTCATCCTCTAGATGATCAATCATAAAGGGTGAGTAGTTGGTGACAGGTAAGGGTCCAATATCAAATCCCTTGGCCAACATACCATTCTCCCCACTCACGTGGAAAGTCACCAGGGAAGATTTGGAGGGGAGTTCTAGATGCATAATGTGAGGGTGTTTCCTGATCGATTTGCAGTAAGCCCTCAATCTTATCCTTTGATTTTTTTATTGCATCTAGAGACTCGGCTTTGTGCTTTTGGATTGTCCGATCCTATTTTCAGCAAGCCTCCCCGGAAGACCTCTCATTGATCCTAAAGAATATTTGAGCGGTAACGAGCCCTCGCTTCAGCTCCCTTAGCATAACTGCATTGAATGTAGGAGACCTCTTGTACCGATCGACACTCTAGATCTCGATAGCCAGTTTTGCTTCATGTGAAAGCACATCCATGATGACCTTCAGCTACTTCAGGTCTTCAACCATCCTCTCATTATGAAGCTTGTCATCCTCATATTCCTATTGAGCCATGAGCATGGATTGTTGGGAAGCATTTTTTAGCTGCACGAGCTTTCGCTCTTTGATTAGCAGCTGTTTGCTCTGCCAGAATGGTCTTTTACTCCAACTTAGCACACCGCTGCTCGATTTTAGATATGCTCGCTTCATGCTGGGTACCCTTCTTAGCAAGTTTACTGAGATTTTCAGCGGTAGTATTAGCTCGGGTCTCAACGTTGGCCACATATCTCTTTAAAACAGCTTCAGTTATATCGGTTTGCCTCAGCTTTTCTTTAAAAAATTCCTTCAGTTTCGATCCACTTGCTGAAGCAGAATTGAGTGCTTTCTTTTTCCCCTCGAGTTCCTTCTTCAGCAGCCTGCCTTTCTTGAGCAATCAAGGCCTGGGTTAGCTCTTCCATGGCCTGAAACAGAAAAGGAACAGGTTATAATAGTGAGCCCAAAACTGGACCAATCGCTCAGAAAGTGACACTTACATATACGCCATTGTTGAAAATTACACTGATTCATTCCGAGCTATTGGCATTCCGAAAGTCCCTCCAATAACCTTTCACAACATAGCCTTTTCTGATAGACATGGCACGCAACATGTCAAGGGGGTCGACTGACGCTTCCCTAGAGTTAGAAGGGCCGACACTAGTAGGTGGTTTCATCGCCTCATGACTTTGAGGCTGCTAACCAACCGGGAGTGTACCAAAGCGGACGGGGTGGCCTCAGGAGTAGCTTCCAAGGGTCTAGCGACAGTCTACTCATGATGAACTCACTTCAATATGGCCTACAAGATGGGACACTTCAACATTCGATAAGATCCTAAAAGGTCGGCCCAACTGCATAGCAATTTTATCGACATGGTCTACCTCATGGTCAGTCATGTTATCTTCAACTCCAGAAGTAGGAGGATCAGTTGATTCCCCATCAGAGTTAGCATGCCCCATGTCAGAGTCCGAGTCAGTAAAGACTATCTGACGCTTGTCAAAAAACTGCATCGGGGCCTTACCGGCACGTTACATAAAAGGCTCAATGGGAACGTGACCTGTTGGGTAGTCGATTTGGTAGGGAGCCGATTCAGATAGAGGTGGCGGTTGTGTTTGTTGGGGGATAGCTTGCTCACTGACCCCACCAGCGGCTTGATCATCCAATATGGGTTGATCAGATAGAGGAAAGGTAGATGTAGCAGAAACGCGATCTGTTCTCTTCTTCGATCGCGGCTCACTAAGAATCAGATCAGTTAACATTTCTTGATCATCATCTTCCTCTTCATGGTCAATAAGCCTGATCTCAGTTTGATGAGCCTCCAGACCCACTGATATCTGAATCTTTTTCTTTTTTCGAGCGGCCTTAGGGGCGGAGGACCCCTTAGTAGTTTTAGTCACCTTTCTAGCAAAGGACCTTTCAGAAGTTTTAGCCACCCTTTAGGCAGTCGTCTCCTTGATGAATCTCCTCTTCGTGCCTTTAGGGGAATTCCTCTTCTCGTTATCCAGATCGGAGGATCTCCTCTCTCCTTCCCAATCAGGAGCACCTGAAAATGTATTGGGATCGGGCTCATAGGTATGCTCAACCATGTCTTGTTGTGGGGGAGCAATATCCTGAGCCAGTTGAGCAGCGGCCTCCGATCAGCTAACCCTATTAAGGTTCTTAACCTTCTCAGCTTGCTTGCCAGCAATGATATCCATCTCATACACTGAGCAATTAACCCAAAGGACATCAGAAAAGGCAAATATAGTTAAGGTAAGTCAAAATTGGGAAGAAGCAGTGCTTACAACATTTGCGCCGGTTGGAAATACCAGGGAACAATTCCAGCTTCAGGAGGTCCCTTTCAACAAGTAACCCGACGATCTCTGGCCTCCCAAGTATTTTGGGTGACCTTAATCACATTCTTGGCTTGATCCTGGGTCAGCATTGTGAGAGCCTTGTTCTACATGTTAGGATTGTTAAAGTATCTGGGAACACTATTCTTAGCTAGTTCCAGCCAAGGGTCAGCAACTACAGTTTTGACTCATTCGCCTCTGTCGAAGAACCAGCTGTTTTTTCAGTATTTGTTGGATTAAGGAAACCTCAAATGAAGCCCTTATGGTCCTTGCTAGACACCGGGGTGGGCCGCTAGTTATACCCATTAGAAATCTAGTGGTTGAGAGAACTGGATTGAAGATGGAAAGTACCCACATTGTCTAATCGACCCAAGGTATAGAAGTTACGAATTTCCTAGGGGGTTGGGGGGAACTTGGCACCAATCTGCTTCCACATGTGCCATAAACTGATCAAGACCCGATAAGAATTTGGAGTAAGTTGCAAATGAGCGATTCCAGCTTCAGCTAGGAATCAGACGATGAAAGGCTGTAGGGGCAGTGTGACCCCAGACATGAGCATAGCCCCGTAAAGGGCCACAACGCCCCGATGGGGGTTCCAGATAGCGCGCTGACTGCTCATGAAGAGTTCAGCCGACTGAGGGAGATCAAACCTCTCGCTGTATTTTATTATCTCCTGCTCATTCACCACATTCACCTTAGAGTCAAAGGCGCTTGGTTGCTCAGCCAAAAACCTCGGAAAGTGAGCCCGACACCTATTGAGGACGTCTTCCATCTTTAGCAGTTGAGAAGGAATCTTCAAATCAACCATTGGGGAATCTTTAGAAGTTGTTCTGCTTCCCTACCGGTTCCTAATGTCCTCGACATATCTGGGGATGTATTAGGAGAAACAATGTTTGGGTTAACAGCGTTAAGGTCAAAATATGAAGGTTGAAACTCAGGATGAGCAACTGAATAATAAATGTTGAGAGCTGTGGGTTGAGTTGTAGGGATGTAATCTTGAGAACGTCCCCGTAAAATAAACTCAATCCCATCAGCGTTCTCTTTGTTGCCAGTTTCAAAAACACGCATTAATAATTCAACAAATTGGTGACGAAAAATAGGATCCATACCTTAATGATTAGAGTGGGTGGAGTGTGACCGTTGACAATGACGGAGTTGAGGGCCCAAAGAAGATGAAGAATTTTGAAGAAAACTTAAGTGATGAAAAGCTTCGAAGAAAAATAGGGTTACAGTTTTGAGAGAGAAAAACACAAAGATCGTGTAAGAGGGAAAATGAAGAGTTTTAAAAATATATATAGGTGAAAATGATGTCATGCGAGAGTGGGGGTTGGTGTGCTAATCCCGAAGATCACACGCCATTTGAAATTCGAATCAGTCGTCGTCAGTTACGTCATTCGAGTCAAATCACCTAGGCAAATCAAATGCTTACGGTTAAAATTTAAAGTTTAGCTGTTAAGTATTAATAAGCATTAATGAGCTATAAGATAAAAGGGCTCCCGAGTTAAACATATCTCATCGAGCGAGTACTCTTTGTTGAGCAAGATACTTGGTTTGAATGTTTAAGGGGGTATTGTTATTGGTAAAATCCGAAAAGATGACATGTCAAAATAAACATCGTGTTTTGTGGAGATAATAATTGAGGTGTCAACGAATGTCGACTAGATTGAACCAACCTAAGATGGCTAGAAGGTAACCCCATAATACCCGGTCAAGTTTACTTAAATGGTTGGGTGGAAAACATTCAACCAAGGTAATTAGATTGATCAAGTAAAGAAGATCCGGTCAGGAAAGCCCAAGATTGTCGGGGAAAGCTAAATGGTCGGGTCTAGTTATCCAATCGGGTGTAGATCCCTGGTCGGGGGGTGAAAGAGGTTTGGTCAGGTTTGGCCAGGTTTGGCAAACGGTGGGTTAAGCAACACGTGGATAATTTTGAGATACGTTCGGATGCATGACATGTCGACAATGTAGAATGCAATGTAATCACGACTCAAATACGCAAAAGAAGAATCTTACTGAAATAAGGTGTCATGAAGCATACTCTGATAATGAAAAGAACTTCCTTAGAGATATCAGAGTCCAGAAAAGACAAAAAAACCCTGATTTGTTTAAAACACAAACATTGCAAAACGGGAAAAAAAGATTAAAACGACTCCAACAAGGCATAGTTTCATTAAGCTACTACCACATTTTCTTTTACTTTTACTCCAAGAATTAGGGTTCTATACATGTATAAATAGACCCTAAAAACACTCTAAAAGGGATTAACGAAACCTAAGATACAAGAGTGTAAGAGAGATCGAATTTGTAACAAGATTCATCATAGTGAAGCTTTTCCCTCGCCGCCACTATCAATCGTGGTTTTTTCCCTTCTAGGGTTTTCCATATAAAAATGTGTTTGCATACTTTTTTTCTCTTTCATGTTTGTAATATTATCGTCAACTCACCATAACTTGTTAGACGTGTGATCGTGTTTACGTAATCCCAAAAATCACTGTCAACATCTAGCACTAGAAATTTGAACCTTAGCGAGCTTTGTATGTTTCCTCTCATTGATTTTTATGAATGGCATGTGCAGAAATTTACTCAAAACTTTATGTCTTTAAAAGCACTTTTTCTTTTTGGAATAAGTTTCATTCCAATTTATAGACTCAAATGTGTCTCTTGGTAAAGACATATCTTCTAGGAAGAGTTGCATCTCTTTATGAAAAGACATAATTTTCCAGTGAAAAGATAGGACTCTTGAATTTCATTCAAAATTCCAACAATACCCCACATTTGAATCGAAATTCAAGACCCCACATTTATGTTACAACCTTAGACTACTAAATGAACACCTTTGAGAGGAACATAAGTGTTATGCAACGGGAGAAGTGTCTTTTGATCTTGAACTTACCCTAGTGAAGACATATCGGATTTACTTGGTTACGCAATGGATATTAGAAGATCTTGAACTGTTCACCGCTGTAGTAAATCAAGACAATATGTTTCACACATATATACAACTTAATATATATATACATATATGTTAGTTCATATGTTTTTGGTCGTTTTGGTCCTGAACAGATCTCGGTTTTCATGATAGCTTTAGATAATTTAGCTTTATTTCAGTCTCATAAATACGACCACACATTTACTATCATATAAGCGACACAAATTAAGAGTTTTATACTTAGCTTCTCTTGATAACATGATATTAGTGTCATTAAATGAAAAGCATATCCTACACATCTGCATACAATAAACCAACTATAATAGGTGAAAATACAACTCAAGCGTGTGTCTAATACAACCTAGAGGGGGGTGAATGGGTTGTTAATCGATTATTACCACTTTTTCGATTAGTCAATATTAAACCCATTTAACCCAAACAATCAAACAATAAAAATCAACTATAAAGTGTGGAAATATAAAAGAACACTTGATTTTTACGTGAAAACCCTCCAAACGGGAAAAACCACGGGACTAGCCACAATGGTCACCTGAGCCACAGAAATCCACTATATGAAAAGAAAGTTACACCCTCAAGTGATACTCTGACTCTCACTCTCGATAACCTTAGGCTATGGACACTACCACTCACCACTCTTGGTTCAATCTCTAGTGATATCCCCTGATCCACTACTCTTGGCGTGAGCACCTCCTAATCTACCCTGCAGGCTTTTTACAGTGGCTTTTGGCAACCAATGCTTGCCAACCAACCTTTGGTTGCAAGACTTCAATGCTTGTGCAACTTCACCCGAAGCCACAAGACTTTGACTCAATGAAGAGAACTAAAAGTCTTAGTGTATATATGACAATATACTTGTTATTGATATAATTTGGAGAGATAACACGTCAGCATAAACATCGTGTTACATGGGGACAACCAGTGACGTGTCAACAAATGTCAACTAAATTGAACCAACCTAAAATGATTAGAAAATAACCCTACAATACTGATCAGAGTTACTTAGATGGTCGGGTTGGGAGTACCCGACCAAGGTAATTAGATTGATCGGGTTATCAAAACAACGATCGACGGTAACCTGAATGATCGGGTATAATTACTTGACCAGGTGAAGATCCCTGGTCCGGGGTAAAAGAGATCTGATCGGGTTTGTAAGACAGTCTGCTAAGCGACACGTGGACAATGTCTAGATACGTTCAAATGCTTAGCATGTTGATAACATTATTACGAATCAAACACGTAAAGAAGAATCCTCCTCAAATAAGGCTGTAAGAAGCATGCTCTGATAAGGAAACAGATTTCCTTAAGAGTTATCAGAATTCAAAACAGGCAAAGTCCTGATGCGAATGAATCGACTACAACAAGTCAGAGTTTTATTAAATCACTGTCACATTTCTTTTACTTGTACTAAAAGAATTAGGGTTCTATATATGTATAAATAGACCTTAAAAGAATACCCAACAAGGGTTAATGAATCATTAGATATTCAAGAGAGCAAGTAAGGTTGAGTGTGTAAGTCATATTATTCATAGTGAATTTTCCCTTTCGCCGTCGCCGGCAACCGTGGTTTTTTCCATTTCGGGTTTTTCATATAAAAACTTGCTTGCGTGATTTCTTTTATTTCTTCTTGATTTGGTTATATAATTGCAAATTCTACATACCTTGTGTGACGCATGATAGAATTTACACAATCCAAAAATTATCGTCAACAATTGGCGTTAGAAGAATGGGGGGTGGGCTGTGTTTGACACCACTAAAGGCTTGTGAAGCAGTAACATGGCAGATAATAAGGATGGAAGCCGGTCCCCGCATGAAACTGGTACTCCCCGTGATACCAACGATGCTGGTATAGTAAATATCAAAGGGGACCCGCAGTCCAGAACTTCACCTTCCATCAGACAAAACGTAACCACCTCTAAAAATACCCTTCCCAGCATCTCCACAGACGCCTTTGGGGAAGTTCAGAAATCCCTGCAGAAAGTTATCGAGGAAACCGCAAAACAAGGGATCAATATAACCACTACTGCAAATTTGACCTCACCAATCCATTTATCTACACCAACGGTGGCACGGGACCCCAGGATACGATTTGAGATAGTGATCCCAATTCCCGAAGCTCTGTAAAAACCTAGTAAGAATAAGGTGAATCACCACGAAAAGAGGGAGCGTTCCCAAAAAGGCGACGATCGACAAGATTACCAGGATCATAGAAGGAGTTGGGACCAAGCCAGCCAGAGAAGAAGGCAGTACAGTCTGTATGGTGATGTTACAAGAGATCACGGACGGGAAACGAGTTATGACTAGGGCAATAGGTATGACGGCCATAGGAGGGGATCTCGTTCACCTTCAACGGACAGAGAAGAACCTCCAAGGAGATACAAAGAAACAACTCCCGCTCCCAGATATAATGTTCGAGACACCCAAGTTACGGGGCGAGCTTCAAAAGACCATTATGGTTTCATCATCCGGAAAAAGTTTGATGAGCGAGATGAACCAGAAGGAGAACAAGAAGTTCCGCTAAGAAG
This sequence comes from Dipteronia sinensis, assembly GCA_033220585.1. Taxonomy (NCBI): domain Eukaryota; kingdom Viridiplantae; phylum Streptophyta; class Magnoliopsida; order Sapindales; family Sapindaceae; genus Dipteronia; species Dipteronia sinensis. The sequence goes on along the minus strand of CM065637.1, from coordinate 59,596,536 downwards.
GATAGAAGCACTGGAACGGAGACAAGGACGAGGGAACCTATTAATCGGTAATTCCAGCAGTCCATTCACTGCACTCATAAGACAGGCCCGTTTCTCGAACAAATTCCGAATGCCGCATGTGGAACAATTTAAGGTCAACACCGACCCTCATGAGTACGTCAGGAGGTATCAAAGTGCAATGGCGCAGTATGACTACGATGATGCACTTCTGTGCAGAATGTTCCCTCAGACACTAGGGGATCAGGGGTCTAGATGGTTCGGTGGCCTTGCAAGTGGATCGGTCGGAAATTTCGAGGAATTGATACAAGCCTTCATCAGGCAGTTCATGGGAAATATCCAACAGAGGAAGTTGATATCCGTCCTCTCGACCCTGAAGCGAAGAAAGGATGAGAAGTTAAAAGACTACCTTACCCGATTTTCGTAAGAAGTCTCGGAAGTGCAAGACCCTAATGACGATGCAGTTGTGGCTGCATTTGTCAACAGCGTGCAACACAGCCAATTGTCACTAAGTCTAAGACAGAAGGGACCAATCACTTATGCTAATCTGGTGGGCGATGTGGAAAGATACGCGATGGTAGAAGAAGAGCAAATAGCCCATGAAGGGGAATATATACATGGTGGTCGACCAAGTGAGAGTCAAAAACCCAAGGATAATGGCTCGAAGGGAAACCCCAAAGGTAACCAAAAGAATAACTCTGGGAAAGACAAGGAAGGCCGCAAGGAAGATAACCAAAAGGGTAACAAAACCTATAAGAGGCAGTATTCAAATTATACTCATCTGACACAGAAACAAGAAGAAGTTCTGAATGTAATCGAAGACAATAACTTATATAAGAAGCATCCAAAGCAATCCAGTTTTGCTCGAAGAGACACCTCGAAGTACTGCCGCTTCCATCGAGAGAATGGCCATGAAACCTCTAAATGTTACCAGTTAAGGGATTACATTGAAAAGTTAATTAGAGAAGGGCACCTAAAAGATATGGTTCTTAAAGGAAATGATGATCGGCAAAATTATCCCATAAAGCCCGACCAGAATAGAATGGGTAGTCCAAGGGGAAGTTCTGATGCCGGAGCTATCAACACCATCTTTGGGGGGCCATGTACAAGAAGGAGCAGCAGGGAGAGAATGTCAGAAGTTCGTGAAGCTATAGATGGCCAGAGAAACTTCGAGGTGAACTCGGTGGGTCCCGATCAGAAAAAGCTCAAGCAAGGGTGGGATCTGATTATTTTTTCCGAAGCTGACGCTTACGGATTAGAGGTTAAGCCAAACGACGCGATCGTTGTGATGGCTCGTATCGGACACCGAGAAGTAAGAAAAATACTGAACGATAATGGGAGCTCGGTGGATATCCTGAATGCCGGAGTGTTCGATCGGTGTGGGCTTCATAGGAAGGATTTACAACCACTAGTGATCCCGATCAAAGGATTTGGAGGAACAGAAGTGAGATCTCTGGGGACGGTCAAACTTCCAGTCGAGGTAGGAAGTTTTCCATGCTAAAAAAAAGTACTGCTTGACTTTGTGGTTGTTGATACCAAGAATTGGTCATACAATGCCTTATTAGGCAGACCATTCTTGAACAAAACAAAGGCGGTTACGGCAACCTATGCCCTGACCGTCAAGTTCCCAACAGAAGCTGGGGTTGGAGTATTGAAAAAATCCCAAGAATTGGTGAGGAAGCCAATCTGGCGGTTTACAGAGAAAAAACCGAGCCAGACGTAATGCAGATAGAATCCACCAAGCAAAAGAAATACTCAGAAGAAGATGAGAGCGAGGAAAAAGCAGAAACGCCGACTTGTTTCGATCTGGACCCAAGGGAGTCACCTCTAGAAGATGGGAAAGATCAGGAAGATGAGCCGACCGTTGAAGTCGTTATAGATGACAAGAATCCTAAACAAACAGTAAAATTGGAAACACATCTGACCAAACTTGTACATGATCAACTAGTCAATCTATTGAAAGAATACACTGACGTATTTGCTTGGAAACATGAAGACATGCATGGAATCGATGCCAAGATAATTTCTCACGCCTTGACTGTTAACCCCGAGCAGAATCCGGTAATACAGAAAATGAGGAGGTTCAACCCTAAGAGAAGCCAAGCAATTAAAGAAGAAGTTCACAAGTTATTGGTAGCAGGATCAATTAGAGAAGTTCAGTATCCCGAATGGGTTGCCAATGTGGTACTCGTCAAGAAAAAGAACGGACAGTGGAGAATGTGTGTGGATTTTACAGATCTGAACAAAGCATGCCTGAAAGATAGTTTCCTTCTACCCCGAATAGATCAGTTGGTTGATGCAACTGTGGGGCATGAGTTGTTGAGTTTCATGGAAGCGTATTCAGGCTACAACCAGATCAGGATGTTTGGCCCATATGAGGAAAAGACCGCTTTCATAACGGATCAAGGGCTTTATTGCTATAAGGTAATGCCTTTTGGTCTAAAACATGCCGGGGCAACTTACCAAATATTGGTAAATAAGATGTTCGCCCGACAGATTGGCAGAAACATGGAAGTCTATATAGACGACATGTTGACCAAAAGTATCACAGCCGTCCAGCATGCAACCGACCTCTAGGAAACATTTGGAATATTAAGACGATATGGGATGAAGCTCAACCATAACAAATGTGTGTTTGGGGTGCCATCGGGAAGAGTCCTCGAATTCCAAGTATACCAAAGGGGTATCGAAGCGAATCCTAAAAAATAAAAGCACTAAAAAAGATGAGGTCTCCGGTCACCCTGAAAGATATCCAAAGGTTGACAGGTTGCTTAGCCTCACTAAACCGATTCATCAGCAAATCAACTGACAGGTGCTTACCCTTCTTCAGAATAATAAGGAAAGGTAAGAGGGTAAAATGGAACAAGGAATGTGAGTAAGCGTTTTAGAAGATCAAAGAATACTTAGGTAAGGTTCCTATCTTGTGAAAGCCACAAGTGGGAGAAACGCTGTACCTATACCTATCTGTCACAGCTATGGCCACAGGGTCGGTATTGGTCAGGAAGGACGAAGGAGTTCAGAAACCAGTGTATTATACTAGCAAAGCTTTGTTGCCAGTAGAAACAAGGTACTCAGCAGCCGAACAGATGGCTCTGGCATTAGTAACAGCCGCAAGAAAGCTAAGACCTTATTTCCAGGCACACAAGATTGAGGTATACACAGATTGTCCTTTAAAGCAAATCCTATCTAAACCAGAAGTGTCGGAAAGGCTGACAAAATGGGCGGTCGAGCTAAGTGAGTTTGATATCACTTACTTGCCAAGGGCTGCAATAAAGGGTCAAGTTGTAGCAGACTTGATTGCCGAGTTCACTGAACCGAACAGAGAGGTGATAAGGATACTAGAAGAAAAGGAAAAGATGGTTTTTAATTGGAGGCTACACGTTGATAGGTCGTCAAATATGTATGGTAGCGGGGCTGGCATATTGGTGTCAACCCCTGAAGGTGATCAGATAGAATGTGCCTTGCGATTTGACTTTAAGGCTACCATAACATGGCCGAGTATGAAGCACTGCTGGCTGGACTCTGAGTGTGCACAGCGCTGGGAGCAGACGAAATAGAGATATTCAGTGACTCCCAGGTTGTGGTCAACCAGGTCTTAGATGAGTACCAGGTAAAAGACTCTAATATGGTGGCATATTTAGAGATATCTAAGGTACTTCTCGGGAGATTCAAGAATTATAGAATCACTCAGATCCGAAAAGAAAAAAATGAAAAGGCTGACACATTGTCAAGGCTAGAGTCGGTAACCACTGGTATCTGGTTTAAGATGATTCCAGTGGCTCATCACAAAAAACCCAACATTGAAGAAGAAGAAAAGCTGACAGTGGAGACAGTAGAAGTAGAGCAGGTCACTTGGATTACCCCGATCAGGTAATACCTAAAAGACGGCACACTCCTGGAAGATGTAACCGAAGCAAAGCGCATTAGATACAGGCAACCCGTTATTCATTATTAGGAAGCGAGCTCTACAAAAAGGGGTTTTCCAAAGCCCTACAGAGATGTGTCAGTCAGGATTAGGGAGATAAAATTCTGGCTAGTATACACGGAGGTATATGCGGGAACCATACTGGGGGAAAAGGTTTCGCCCATAAAACCCTCAGACAGGGTTTCTATTGGCCGACTCTGTTTCAAGATGCCAAGACGGTGGCCAAAAAATATGGTACCTGTCAAAGACTCAGAAATGATATGAAACAACCACCTGAGAACTTGAAGAATCTGACTTCACCTTAGCCGTTTACGATGTGGGGATTAGATCTGATCGGCCCAATGCCTACAGGAACTAAGGGAGGTGCAAAGCATGCTATTATGGCAGTTGACTATTTCACAAAATGGGCGGAAGTGGAAGCATTGGTACATATCACTGAAGCTAACACCACCAGCTTCGTAAAGAAGAACATCATCTATCGATTCGGGATCCCAAACACAATCATCACTGACAATGGGACTCAATTCGATAGTGATAATTTTAGGGAAATGTGTCAAAAGTACCATATTAAAAATTATTATGCTACGCCGGCTCATCCTCAGACCAATGGTCAAACTGAAGCGTCAACAAGATCATCAAGCACACCTTGAAAGCCAAGCTTGACGGCAAAAAAGGAAATTGGGCGGATAAATTGCATGAAGTACTTTGGGCATACCAAACAACTCAAAGAATTTTGACAAGAGAAACACCCTATTCCTTAGCATTTGGGATCGAGGCTGTCATCCCGGTTGAAGTCGCATATATGATCGGTCTATATCTATACATATTTTAGGTTCCCATTTCCTATTATTTGTGCTTTATTCTTGGGTGAAATTTGGTATTTTATGTGTTTGTTGAGCATTTATAGGTCACATTCCATAGAAGAGGTGTTAGAAGTTATTTTGAAGAAAAGGACCAAAAAGCTGAATTTCGGCCAGTGCAGATCACCCAGATTGAGGGCCCCTTATCTCTCTCCTCGGTTTGAATTATGTGTCCTGCCACCTATGGATGGAAAGCCCTGGAAGTCTTGTTTCCGGTGCACTTTTTGGATCGCAATTCCGATATTCCTAGAAGAGGTTATGCCCAATTTAGTAACCAAAGGTCGAGCTGGAGAAGCTGACCGCGGGCCAGACCGCGATTCGTGCGATTTCCTACCTAGCAGTCTACGTGGCGCCGTGGCGGTACATATCAGTACAGCACTGCGGTGCTAACCGCGGGCGACCTGTGGAGCGACCTAAGCAGCGGTTTTGACGTACTTTTGGCGGATTCCATTCCGAATTGGTCCAGAACTGTTCCAAAACTTCCCAAATCAAATTCTAATGATTTTGTAAGATCAAAACATGTTTGGAAAACTTCCTAAACTCAAATTAGGAGACAATTATCAAGAAAGGAAATCTAATTTAGGAAAGGATTCCAATTCCTTCTCTCATTCTACTTTCCTACTTTGTGAGTTTCCTACAACAAAGCAAATTGGGAGTTCACAGGGAATTATCACCTATAAATATCATGAGTTTCTTGAAGAAGAAAGGGACACAAGCTAAGGCAGGTCCCAAGCCACCAAGGGGGCTGTCCCCCATCACTCTGTCACCACACATCACCTCAAAACCCATCCATCCATTGTAGAAGAAGACGAAGAAGAATTGGAGGAGCTCTTTGATGATCATCTCGGGTTTTCTCTACTCAATCTCTTTTCTTTCTTTTTCCATGATGTGTAACTAATCCCATAACTAGGGAATCAATGTGAACCTTTTGTGAATGCTCATATATGGATTAATTATTATTTCATCAATTTCATTCTTGATTTATTCATTGTTCTTAATTGCTTAATCCTCATTAGTTTTAATATTTATTCACACCATAGACCAAGGGTGAATAACTATTTGGCATGATTTTAGGGTTAAGACTATCTGAGAATTAGGATTAGAGTATAGACCAAACCTAATCTTGATTAATGCTCTTTTGAATGAATGAATTTTATCTTTAGCATAGGCCAAGCAAAGTATAGAATTTGGTTCTTAATTCTTGCGCTTAAAGGGTTTTCGATCACTGTTCACACCATAGACCAAGGGTGAATAGTGGTTGGGGGCACGTGACTCATCCCATGACCATACGGTAATAGTCACACTAAAGACAAAGAATGAACCCTAGAATTGATTGAATCTTGTTTACAAATTAATTCCATACATTGAGTGTTCATAATTGGGGATCATTGATGACTTAGTGTTTTCTATCTTTTGATCACAACCATATTTTCTTTAATTGTTTTCTTAGCTTAATTTAATTTAGTTTTAGTTTAATTAAATCATCAACAAATCTTTGGTTACTTTAATTTAACTTTAATTAGAATTAGTTTTAATTAATAAATCTCTTTTCCTCGTGGGAACGATCCTTACTTGTCACTGTGCTAATCTTCACGATTCGTGCACTTGCGAGTATAGTTTTTAATAACACGATTTTACACTATCAAGTTTTTGGCGCCGCTGCCGGGGACTAGTTGAATTTATTGATTAATTCTAGTTTTAGTTTTAGTTAATAGTTTTAGTTTAATTTTTTTTTTATAGTTAATAGTTTATTTTTATTTTTATTTAGATTTTGTTTTCTTTTTATTTCCTTTTTCTTTTCTTTCTTTCAGGTATAATGGATTTCGACCGGCAAAACACTTATGATGAGGAAAGTGAAACACTTCAGGGATTTGTTATGCAACTGGCGGCTTTAGTGCCACAAATGGAGAGATTGATAGTTTCAGAAAGAGCACAAGCCCGAGCAATGAATTCTGACAATCTGTGGCCTGTGCATGAACCTTTTGAACATTCCTACAATCCGTATCCTATCAATGAACCTTATGGAAATTCTCACTGTCAGTGGTCGAGTTATGAACCATATGACAATACTTACAACCCGGATTGGAGGAATCATCAAAACTTCTCAATGAGCTACAATGAAGTCCATACCTATGAGCAACCGATCTCACCGTCACTTGAATAGACAATGAAGCAATTCATACAGAATATGGATCAGAGATTGAATCAAAGTGAACAAGACAATAATGTGAGGTTTCAAAACATTGAAGCTTCGACAAGGAAGATACAGGTGAAAATTGGGCAATTGGATGAATCTTTTCAAAAGAAGGAGCCCGAAAGGTTCCCGAGCCAACCGGAGCAAGAAGATGATATCATCATCCCTTCTAATGGTGAGATTGTCGATACCATAGTGAGCCATGAACTTTCTAATGATTTTTCTAGTGTTGTAGATGAAGAAGTAGAAAAGGAGGAGACGGAAGAAAAAGTGAAGGAAACGGAAGATGTACCTTTCGAGACATCGTTCCTATCCAAGGAACTCAAGCCTTATGTCCCTCCCATTACTTTCCCGAGCTGCCTACACAAAAGCAAATGGAATAAGTGGTTTTCTGAACTTATTTCATCACACTTTATATTGACATTTACTTGCTTTTGGTTATTGTGTGTAGGAACATGCCGACGCGTGAAATTTTTTTCCATGACTTGATCGCCCGAAAACGGAAATTTGAGACATTGGAATTTGGTTGAGTCATCCTTGCATCCGTCTTGCCAAGACGTTAAATAAAGCGCTTGGTAAGAGGCAACCCACCTAGGTAATTTCTTTTTAATTTTAGTTTTTAGTTTTCTTTTGTTTTTGTGTTTCAAGTTCATACACGCCATGCTTTTTTCTTTATTTTGTCCATGTTTTTAATGTCATATAAACATTGAGGAAAATGTTTAGATTAGGTTTGGGGGTGTGAATTCGTGTTTATTTTATTTTATTGTGTTTATTTTGAACCATTTGTTGAAAATCTGCGAAAAAGTGACCTGTTTTGAAAACTTTTTAGGCAAAAGTTTTGTTAAAACTATATTCATTGGTGAGGAAAGAAATTTTTCTGTCCATGGTGGGTTCATCGTTTTTTTGATACGAATCTAACGGTATAAAGAACGTAAAATTCTGGGTGGTGGTTTAAAAGTTATGATTGTTTCTTCAACCAAAGGTCATGGGCGATGCCCTGTTTTTGAAATTCTGCACGTGAATGTTTTTCGTCATCTGTTTTCTCACTTGTCTGATTCGAATTTTGAGATTTTTTCTATATGAAAAGTGTTTATTTGCATGTCTATTGTCTTGTGTTAAACTTTGGTTAACTTTCGTTGGGTATTTTGAGATATATGCATTAAAGAACAGACGTACGTCAATTTCAAAAGTCACCAGTTTTTGAATTTTTGTCCTCCACTTTGAGATGATTCTTTTGTGTGCTTTAAAAGCCGTAATAAATGCTTTATTCACTGAGTTTAGACTAACGCCTTGCCACTTAGAGTATTGCATTGCATTTTTCAAAATTTATGACATGCTCTTGATGTAATAGTGGATAGGATGCTTAGTTGAATTGCCATGATTAATAGTGGAGACTACCCTTGTGAGTTCACTAAGCCAAAAAGCGTAAATAAATATAATTATATGAGGGTTCTTTTGTTTCTACTCCTAAACACTCATTAGATTCAGGGCCGTCTCCAGATATTTTGGGGCCCGAGCGATTTTATGATATTAACAAAAATCGGGGCCCTATATAAAATTATTATCATTAACATAAAAATCAATGGTGATTTTTGGGGTTGATTTTTCTGGGTTTGGTTTCGAAGAGAAGGGATTTGTGGGTTTATGGTGATTTTTGGGTTGATTTTTGGATTTGGAGAGGGAGAAGAGAAGGGATTTGTGGGTTTATGGTGATTTTTGGGGTTGATTTTTGATTAATTTCTTTATAAAAAAAATCCCATCCATTCACGATTATTGAAGGGCAACAATGTCTTTTAACATGAAAATTAACTTTTTGAATGGAAAATCTAACGGTAGTGGGGAAATGACGAATATGGAAAACTACAGGGGCAAAAACTGTCATTACTGAAACTAGGGAGGGTAAAGTGTCTAATATGGTCAACTAAAGGGAGGAAAGTGATTATATCCCTTAATTAATTTACTATTTGGTTTTGTTTTAAATAGTGTAGTGATGTGGTCTCATAACCACAATGACAAGTTTATTGGGCCTGAAATTTTGATGGTTTAATTGAATTAGTTCATTGAGCCGAAAAGGAATATATATAAAAGAAGTAAAAGGTTTTGGAATTGGGCCCTGTTTAAAGATAATATATTGGGTTTTGAGGCCCCAAAGAAAAAGAATTAAATTGGGTCTGTTGGGGGCCCCAGCAAAATGTTGGGTTTGCTACCCCCATGGGCCGGCCCTGATTAGGTTATTAGCATTAGAAATTAATCTCAATAGGTTATGTATTGGATATTAAAGAACATTCATCATAAAAAGATATCACATGTGGACTTTGCTCTTATTTTGGTTGAACCATTAGAAGTGATATAGGCAATGTGTGCTTGAACTCACTTAAAAAGGCCTTAAATATTTCCTACCTTTATGTGTGTGCTCCATAGCCGATTTTGAAGCCAAACACTATAAGCCTTTTTCTTTCATCACCCATATTAACTTAACCCTAATTAGCCATATTTTAGCCATACCTTATAACTTGGGATCATATTGAGGTGATGACGATGATTGAAGAGAGTTCGAAATGGGTGACTCATGAAGTGCATGTACCAAGGAAAAAGCAAGAAGATCAAATGCAAAGAAGGTTTTTGAAGAGTTATGTAATTGAAGTAAAATTCTCATCTAAAAAAAAGTTGAAAAAATAAATAAATAAATGAGATGATGAATCAAATGAAAGTGAAAAGGAATAGAGCTTTACAATGAAATGATGACAAATCAAAGTCAACTCAAGAAGGAGGATGAACGAAAATTGTTCAAGAAGCCTAGATGCAAGTGGAATGAAGAATTCGAAGAAATTCAGCAAAGTATGAAGATTGCCGAAGAATTTCTCAATATGATCCTAGGTTTGTTTGCTATCCTTTTTCCCGTTTTTCTTAAGCCTCCACCCAATGGCCCCGTTACAACCAAGGAAAAGACCTAATTGATCTTTTGGGAATGCTAGCTCGAGAGTAAAGGTAAACATGTGCTCTATCTTGTTCTTAATGTCTGATTCCGTTCATGAGATCCGTTGCATAAAAATCAAGCGTTCTTTCAATTATAAATTCATATGTGATAATATCTTGAAATTTATTGTGCATAACTTCATTCGCATATGCTTGATGAGTGTATTTGCCTAGGTTCTGTGCGAATTAATGAGCGATATCTTGTGAGAATTAGAGTCAAGGCGAATTATATCTATAACGTTTGACAAATGTGTTTTCGAAGTTAGAGTGTCTTGAGTGTGGGCTTTTCATTAAAACCATGCATGCATTCAAATTTGTGGCATAATTTTAGTCTTTATTTAGTGGCTCTAGTATGCATTGGCTTTGAATTGTACATGTGAGTTTGCATCTTAATTATTTGATTTTTCGCAGAAATTTATGTTTGTGGGTAGCATATCTGTAAACCCTCATGAGACAAAACTCCTCCTACTAGGGACACCTAGAGGTTTAAAGGCTTGTAGCATACGCTCAATGCTATCGTGTTCCCTACGAAAGTGGCTTAGTTTATTTTTGTTCTATTTTTAGATTTTTGTTTGTTTTTAGTTTTTGTTTTTATTCTAGTTTTGCTCGAGGACTAGCAAAAGATAGGTTTGAGGGTATTTGATCGGTCTACTTCTATACATAGTTTAGGTTCCCATTTCCTATTATTTGTGCTTTATTCTTGGGTGAAATTAGGTATTTTATGTGTTTGTTGAGCATTTATAGGTCACATTCCATAGAAGAGGTGTTAGAAGTTATTTTGAAGAAAATGAGCAAAAAGCTTAATTTCGGTCAGTGCAGATCACCCAGATTACGGGCCCCTTATCTCTCTCCTCGGTTTGAATTGTGTATCCTACCACCTATGGATGGAAAGCCCTGGAAGTCTTGTTTCCGGCGCACTTTTCGGATCGCAATTCTGATATTCCTAGAAGACGTTATGCCCAATTTAGTAACCGAAGGTCGAGCTGGAGAAGCTGACCTCGGGCCAGACCGCGATTCGTGCAATTTCCTACCTAGCAGTCTACGTGGCGCCGTGGCGGTACATATCAGTACAGCACTGCGGTGCTGACCGCGGGCGACCTGTGGAGCGACCTAGGCAGCGGTTTTGACGTACTTTTGGCGGATTCCACTCCGAATTGGTCCAGAACTGTTCCAAAACTTCCCAAATCAAATTCTAATGATTTTATAAGATCAAAACATGTTTGGAAAACTTCCTAAACTCAAATTAGGAGACAATTATCAAGAAAGGAAATCTAATTTAGGAAAGGATTCCAATTCCTTCTCTCATTCTACTTTCCTACTTTGTGAGTTTCCTACAACAAAGCAAATTGGGAGTTCACAAGGAGTTATCACCTATAAATATCATGAGTTTCTTGAAGAAGAAAGGGACAGAAGCCAAGGGAGGTCCTAAGGCACCAAGGGGGCCGTCCCCCATCACTCTGTCACCACACATCACCTTAAGACCCATCCATCCATTATAGAAGAAGACGAAGAAGAATTGGAGGAGCTCTTTGATGATCATATCGGGTTTTCTCTACTCAATCTCTTTTCTTTTCTTTTTCTATGATGTGTAACTAATTCTATAACTAGGGAATCAATGTGAACCTCTTGTGAATGCTCATGTTTGGATTAATTATTATTTCATCAATTTAATTCTTGATTTATTCATTGTTCTTAATTGCTTAATCCTCATTAGTTTTAATATTTATTCACACTATAGACCAAGGGTGAATAACTATTTGGCATGATTTTAGGGTTAAGACTATCTGAGAATTAGGGTTAGAGTATAGACCAAACCTAATCTTGATTAATGCTCTTTTGAATGAATGAATTTTATCTTTAGCATAGGCCAAGCAAAGTATAGAATTTGGTTCTTAATTCTTGTGCTTAAAAGGTTTTTGATCACTGTTCACACCATAGACCAAGGGTGAATAGTGGTTGGGAGCACGTGACTCATCCCATGACCATACGGTAATAGTCACATTAAAGACAAAGAATGAACCCTAGAATTGATTGAATCTTGTTTACAAATTAATTCCATACATTGAGTGTTCATAATTGGGGATCATTGATGACTTAGTGTTTTCTATCTTTTGATCACAACCATATTTTCTTTAATTGTTTTCTTAGCGTAATTTAATTAAGTTTTAGTTTAATTAAATCATCAACAAATATTTGGTTACTTTAATTTAACTTTAATTATAATTAGTTTTAATTAATAAATCTCTTTTCCTCGTGGGAACGATCCTTACTTGTCACTGTGATAATCTTCACGATTCGTGCACTTGAGAGTATAGTTTTTAATAACACGATTTTACACCATCAATATACTTACCCAAGAGTCCAATTATATCAGCCTAATACCAATATAGGAACCCTAGAACAGAACCTAGATGAGTTGGAAGGAAAAAGAGACATGGCGAGAGTGAGGAATACGGCCTATCAACAAAAGGTTGCAAGGTACTATAACTCACACGTCCGGCAAAGAAAGTTCCAACTCGGAGATCTGGTCCTTAGAAGGGTATCCCCGAACACAAGGGATAAGGCTACTGGATCGTTAGTAGACAAATGGGAAGGACCTTATCAGGTGAGCAGACTAGCTGAGCATGGTGCATATCGCCTTGGCCGACCAGAAGAAGGAGAGTTACCCAGGCCATGCAATGCTCAATATTTGAAGACATTTTACCCTTAAGGAATTTTCCCTTTTTCTATTCTTTCTCAGAATTTTAGATATTCTGTTAAAATTAGAATAATTACAGATTTCGGTTATATTAATCATTTGTTTCTTCTTATAGGTTTTTCAAAGATATTAATAAAAACCCTTCAAGGGAAACGTAGTTCAGGGAAAAGTGTTCTAATTTTGCTTTCGTTTACAAAAGCAAATCTAGATTGAATTCCGAACAGGTTCTCGGGGGGCCTAGTGATGGGGCCGAAAGCATATGTCGCAAATACAATGCACTTTCACCAAAACTAACTGGGTGCATTAAAAGCACTGTCAGAGCGCCTTCAGGTGATCTGCACCTGATGGGATGCACAGAAAGTTGAATGAGATAATCAAATTCTCATGCTTGAATTCCAATCAATCAAATACTTGGCTAAGGCAAGCAAAGTTAATGAGATAGAGAAAACACCCTCATTGCAACAAATCTTGAGCAACAGACTACTGGGAGAGGTCCCAGCGACTTAGTTTCCAGAAAAAAGACTAGAGTCTATAAACTAGATGCCATATAAATGGTTCATTAAGAGAACACTACTCGGACGAACATACGATGCAATTACAAGTCAAACCAAATCAGGCCAGTTGATGAAGTAACTGATCGATACACCAAAAGGCTAGGAATGCATAAAATGATCAGACTAAGTTCAGCCGATCAAAAAGATGATCGACTGGGTCGAAAACTCAAAAGGATAAACTGAACGGATCAAAGATAATTGGTAGTTAGTTTTGCCAAGATTGCTCAGTTAACTAAAAGAATTGGATAGGTTAGTAGTCAATTGAATTCGTTCAATTGAAAAGTTAATCAAACATATTAGTTAAAGTCGGTTAATAAGATAACTGGTTAAATTAGAAGCGACAATCTGTTTGATTGAAATAAAAGATCACACGAGTAAATTAAATATTTGTATAATTAAGAATATGAATGAATCATCTATATAGTGTTACAAGAAAAATTTGTATAAAGACAAAAGAGCGATCAAACTCTTGAAGTGCTTGAAGGGCCACTGGGTCTGGAGGTATTAGGGGGATTAATTTCTTCTTCATAGCCCTTAGTCAGGTCCCCAAAATCTGTCCAACATATGTCATCTTCAGGATCTTCAACCATAAAAGGAGAGTAATCAGCCTCAGGCAAATGGCCAGCATCAACGCCCTTGGCCAGCGTACCATTTTCTTTGACAGCATGAAAAAGTCACTAAAGAATATTGAGATGGGAGCTCTAGATGCATCTGGTGAGGATCCTTTCTAACAGATCTGTAGTAAGTCATCCACCTCATTCTTTGATTTTTTATTGCCTTAAGGGACTCGGCCTTGTGCTTCTCGATTGTTCGGTCCCACTTACGGCGAGCCTCTTGGGTTGACCTCTCCTTACCCCCGAAGAACATTCGAGCAGTAGCCAGACCCTGTTCCAACTCCCTCAGCATAACTGCCTCAAATGCTGGGGACCTCTTGTAGCGATCAATGCTTTGAACTTCAAGGGATAATTTGGCCTCCTAGGAAAGCACCTCCATGCTGACCTTCTGTTGCTTCAGATCTTCGACCAGCCTTTCGTAACGAAGTTTGGCCTCCTCAGACCCCTGCTAGGCTTCAAACATAGATTATTGGGAGGTGGCCAGAACTTCTTTGGTAGCCCGAGCTTCTGCTTCCTGATTAGCTGCAGCTTGTTCAGCCAGAAGTAATTTTTGTTCCAGCTCAGCACTTCAATGTCCAACTTTAACTAGATTTGCTTCAAGCTGGGTACTTTTTGTAGCAAGTTCTGTCAGGCTGGTCGTGGCATTGTCAGCTTTAGTTTTTGCAACAGCAACAGACTTTCTCAAAGCTGCCTCAGTTGCATCACGCTACTTCAGCTTCTCTTCAAAAGACGCCTTCAACTTTGATTCACTTGCTGAGGCCGAACTGACCGATTTCTTCCTCTTTTCAAGCTCCTTCTTCAGCTGAGAGATTTCAACAGCTTATTTCTTCTGAGCTATCATGGCCCTAGTCATCTCCTCTACGGCCTATAAAAAGAGAAGGAAAACATGTTAAGTTTATATATAAACTTGAAGTGTAAAGAATGAGTAAGAGGATGAAAAATAAATACATAAACGCTGTTATTATAAATAGCACGGACTCTTTCCGCATCACTAGCATTTCGAAAGTCAGTCCAGTAGCCTACACCAACATAGCCTTTTCCAGGAGACATATATTTCAACATGTCGAGGGGATTGAGCAATGTCTCCCCCGAGTCAGGAATACCGGCCACATTAGGAATTATTTTATCCTTGGACTGTGAGGCGGTTGGTCAGTCGGGACTGAAAGTAGAACCGGAGCGGTTTCAAAGGCAGCCACCGGGGGTATGGTGGTAGTTTTCTCCTGAATTTGTTCCTGATTTGTGGCCCCCGATAGGCCTGTTTCAGCACCACTTAGGATGGGAGCTAAGACAGCATTGGGCAAAGGCCCAGAGGGACGATCCAGACTTAAAGAGACTTTGTCAATATGATCTGTATCATGATCAGATAAGTTGTCTATATGAGCAGGCAGGTTGGTTGATATTTTTTCGGGGCTGGATTGTCCTTCGTCAGTAAAGACTATCTGACGTTTAACGGAAAAGTGCATTGAGGCCTTGCTAGCACGATGAGTCGGAGAGCTAAAATGGCCTTTGTCAACTGGGCTGATGGTTTGTAGGAAGACCTGATTGGCTAAAGACGGGGGTTGATCATGGTGGGAGCTGACCTCAACAGTCGCCCGATCATCTGTTTTGGACTGTTCAGGTAGCAAAGTGGCAGATGGAGCTGAAGAACGATCATTTCCCTTCTTCAACCAGTGCTCCCTACGAATCAAGTCAGTCAACATGTCTTGGTCTTCATCATCCTCTTCAAGAATGACTGGTATGACTCTAGTCTGATGAGCTCTAAGGTCTTTAGCTGGCTCGGATTTCTTTTTTCCTCGAGCAGTATCGAAAGCAGATGAGCCTGTAATAGTTTTGGTCACTTTGCTGACCGGTGATCTCCCAGAAGGTCTGGTCAGGTGCTGACCAGCTGTTTCTTTAGTAAGTTTCCTTTTTGAGCCTCTGGGAGACTTCTTCTGCTCACCTCGATCAGAAGATTTCTTCTCTCTTTCCCGATCGGGAAATTCAAAAGACGTATTGGGGTCAGGTTCGTAAATATATTCAACCATGACCTGCTGGGGAGGAGCAATCCTCTAGGCCAGTTGGACAGCAGCCTTTGCTCGACTAACCTTGTCGAGATTCTTAATCATCTAGGCTTGTTTCCCTGCCACGATGTCCATCTAATATACTGAACCATGGGAAGAACGTCAGAATGGGTAAAACCTAGCTCTGAAAAAATCAAGATTTGGGAAAAATGGATGAATACTTACAACGTTTGTACCAACTCGAGATCGGAGGAAACAGACCTAAATCAAGGAGGACTTTCTCGGCAAACAGTGCCCGTCGATCCCTGGCCTCCCATGTTGTTTGAGCAGTTTTAACTACATTCCTAGCTTGATCTTCTGTGAGGGTTACAGGAGTCTGATTCCACAGCTCAGGACTGAAAAAAATGCATGGGGACAGAATTCCTAGCTAGTTCCTGACGAGGGTCAGCAACAATTGTCTCGCCCCACTCACCCTGAACGAAGAACCAACTGTTCTTCCAATATTTGTTAGAGGTGGGGAACCCTCAGATAAAACCTTTATGATCCTTAATGGATGGGGGAGTGGGTCTTTGGTTGTATCCTTCAGGAATCCAATGATTAATGGAGATGGACTGAAGGTAAAAAGTACATCCATTGTCTGACCGACCCAAAGTGTAAAAGTTACGGATTCTTGCGGGGTCGATGGGTACTTGGCACCGATTTGCTTCCACAAGTGCCACAAGCTCATCAACCCCCGATAGGAATTCAGTGAAATTTGAGCGGGGGCAATCCCAGCCTCTGCTAGGAATCGGGCGATGAAGGGTTGAAGAGGGTAGTGTGACCCCGAACGTGAGCATTGCCCCGTAAATGGCCACATAACCCCTAAGAGGGTTCTAGATAACGCGATTTCCGCTCAGAAAAAGTTCAGCCGACTGAGGGAGATCAAATCTTTCACTGTACTTTATCAATTCAGATTCATCTACTACATTTACTTCCGAATCAGATGTGCAGGGATGCTCGGCTGAGAACTTCAAAAGGAAAGCCCGTCACCTTTTAGGAACATCTTCCATTTTCAGAAGTTTGGAAGGGATCTTCAAGTCGATTGCGGAGGAATCCCTAGAGCTTGGTCTACCTCCCCGACCGGATCCAGTTGTCTTCGACATATCTAGGTATGTGTTTGGAGAAGAAATAGTAGGGTTAGCAATGTTTGATTCGAAAGAAGAGGATTGAAATTCAGGGAGAGCCTCTGAATAATCAACGTTAAGAGGAGTAGGTTGAGTGGGTTGAGAGAAATTTTGGAAAAATCCTCCTAAAATGGATTCAATTCAAGCAATATTTTCCTTATCACCTATTCCAATATAATGAATCAACAATTTGACATGACGATGGCGAGTAACATAATCCATACCTGAAGTTTGAAGTGTGCACGATGAAGATCTATCTGAGAACGAAGGACTCTGAAAAGATCTTTGAAGCAGAAAGGAAACTTAAAAGATGAAGAGTCGTGTAGTTTGAAAGAAAACACTGCGAGAAAGGGAAAAATGAAGAGTTTCGAAAATACATATAGGCGAGGGTGACGTCATACGAGAGTGGTGGTTGGTATGAGAATCCCGAAGATCAAGCGCCGTTTGAAATTTAAATCACCGCCGACAGTTACGTCATTCGCGTCAAATCAACGAGGCAAATCAAACGTTTGTGGCTGAAATTAAAGACCAACTGTCCAACAATAAATAGCATTAATGAGTTACATGACAAAAGGCTTCCAAGTTAAACATGTCTCACCGAGCGAGTTATTTCTATTAGGCGAGATGCTCAGTTTGAATGTTTAAGGGGGTATTGTTATTGGTATAATTTGGAGAGATAACACGTCAGCATAAACATCGTGTTACAAGGGGACAACCAGTGACGTGTAAACAAATGTCAACTAAATTGAACCAACCTAAAATGATCAGAAAATAACCCTACAATATTGATCATAGTTAGTTAGATGGTCGGCTTGGGAGTACCCGACCAAGGTAATTAGATTGATCAGGTTATCAAAATAATGATCGGGGGAAACCTGAATGATCGGGTATAATTACTTGATCAAGTGAAGATCCCTAGTCGGGGGTAAAAGAGATCTAATCGGGTTTGTAAGACGGTCTGCTAAGCGACACGTGGACAATGTCTAGATACGTTCAGATGCTTAGAATGTTGATAACATTATTACGACTCAAACACGTAAAGAAGAATCCTCCTCAAATAAGGCTGCAAGAAGCATACTCTGATAAGGAAACAGATTTCCTTAAGAGTTATCAGAATTCAAAACAGGCAAAGTCCTGATGCGATTGAAACGACTCCAACAAGTCAGAGTTTTATTAAATCACTGTCACCTTTCTTTTGCTTGTACTAAAAGAATTAGGGTTCTATACATGTAAAAATAGACCTTAAAAAATACCCAACAATGGTTAACGAATCATTAGATATTCAAGAGAGCAGGTAAGGTTGAGTGTGTAAATCATATTATTCATAGTGAATTTTCTCTCTCACCGTCACCGGCAACTGTGGTTTTTTTCCCTTTCGGGTTTTCCACGTAAAAACTTGCTTGCGTGATTTCTTTTGTTTCATCTTGATTTGGTTATATAATTGCAAATTCTACATACCTTGTGTGACGCGTGATGGAATTTACATAATCCAAAAATCATCGTCAACAATACTCAATGCAATAAAGTGCAAGACTAAACACTAAATGCTTAACTAGATGTTATAATGCAATTTAACAACCTAGTTATCATACAAGCCTACATACACACACATGAGATCTCAATTAGATTTAGAGTAATTCTAACTACCTAATTGTCAATTAAAACTCACATAAAAATTCAAGAACTTGACTAGATGGACAAAGTCAACCTAATCATCAATTAAGCATACATGAACATTTATGGATTAGCTATTTACGCATAAATGACCTAATGATGCAAGAAATCACAAACAAACCCAATCATGTTATCAAGACTCATAAATATATGCAATAAATAGAGTCTATGTATTTAATCAAGCAATAAATACTTAATCTAGAGTAAGAAGAACAATAAATGATATTCAGTGAAGTTCTTACTTATCTAGTCATGAAACTATGAAGACCCATGCTCAAATGATGTTGAATGATGCAAGATGGAGATGGGTTTTGGGTTTAGAGAGTTAAAGAAGCAATCTTGGTGCTTTCTCTCACTAGGGGAGCTCTTTCTCTCAGTAGGATCCGAATTTGTGAGCTCTAGGTCTGATTGGGGAAGAAGATGGTGTATTTATATGATCCTAGTGAAGTCACGTCATTTTTGGATAAGGAAAAATTGATTTTCGGTGACAAAACAAAAAGCGACCTTAGGGCGACCTGGAGGTCAGATCGCTTCAAGGTCTCTATTCTCTCGGGTAAAAAACCTAACAACATAACAGCTCCAGTTTTGAGCGACTCAAAACATGACCAAACGACATCGAAACCTTTCGTATAATATACCATTGGAAAGGTATGGAAGTGTACTTTCTACTCCAATTAATAAAACAAGATTTGGATGTCTACAGAAATATTTATGGTCAAAAGAGTGACCAAAGGTCAGAATTGGTCAATAACAAAAATCCCCAAATTCATGGTATAAGACCATGTTACCAAAAACCAATCCAAGAGAGCACAAATGAAGCCTCTCTATGGTCACAAATCTTACTAAGACTCAAGCACACCAATGTGCAAGCGCGGACACAACACAAGCACACCATCGTGCGAGTGAGAACGTTTCCAAACACATAAGGAAAAACGTAAAACAAAACAACCACACGTAAAGACAAACAAAACAACCACACGTAAAACAAAACAACCACACATAAAGTCAAGTGAGTATACATTTTGCTCTTGAAGTCATGGAGATGCTTGGAAGCTTGCCGACAAGGACCTAAGCTACCCATTACACAATCATCCCCAATGTGGTGTGGTTTGTCATGAATTAAGCCAATCATAAATTCGAGGTCCTTACAATAGGAATGGATTAAATTGTAGATAAATTGTGTGATCTACAATTTAAGTCTTACCAAACCAGTTTGCCTATTGAACCTAGACCGAGATCTCCAATCAGCTAAGTTATGTTTCCGCCTAGTTCGACTCATTAAGTGGCTTTAAACACATTCCTCTCAACATAAATTTAATTTTCTCTCTAGGTAGGGCTTTTGTCAAATGATCTGCAATATTTCCTTAACTTTACATAATTAATATATTTAGCTCTATTAAAGAGCAACAGCTTAATAGATTATGATGTATATGAGATACATCAAATTTATTAACTGAAAACCTTTATGTTGCACTTGTATTTGAAAATCCTATGAAAACACAATCAACCGTTTTAGGTCATAGTTTAGTTCTCTCTTGTAAAGGAACTTCAAATTTTGCTAGGTAACCCATACTTTAAGGGTCTTATAAATTGAAATTCGTCTTTTTCTTATGATTGCATTATATATTTTAAAATTTGGCAATAAACCTATGTTTACCATTTTATGCAAGGATTGAACATTTACATATTCGAATCTTGCATGCCAAATATTTAAATATTCAACAAAGTAAATGAAACCATTGTTAACTTTGTTAATAGCATTGGTAACAATTACAATTAGTTTGAATATGTCATCAGTCAAACAACCTTTTGGTTAATACAAACTTATCAAACTCAAATACAAGTTTTAACCCCTTATAACTAAGGAGAGGGCATGATACTATATTTTTCCTAATATTAGGAACATGGAGGACATCCAGAAGGGTTAGGACTTTTTCAGAAGTAAACTTTAATTTTACATTTCCTTTGCCTTCCATAGTTGATGCTGAAGCATTTCCCATGTAAAGTTTTTCTCCATCAGTAATCTGATTGTACTAAGAAAACAAATTTTTGTTACTGTAGATGTGTCGGGTGGCACCTACATCTATCCGCCAACCTAGACATGACGCTGGTTCGGTTCAAACAGGCGAACCGAACCGGAACCGTCGGAGGAAAACCAAAATCGGAACCAGAACCGGTTTCGGTTTTTCCGGTTCTGGTTCTGGAACCAACCGGAACCGGTACCGGGGCGGTTCCGGCTCCGGTTCCGGTTCCGGTTCCGGTTCTCTTTTTGGAGGAACCGCCCGGTTCGAACCTGAACGGAACCGGAGGTTCGGTTCCGGTTCGAACCTTCCGGTTCGGTTCCAGTTCGAACCGGGCAGTTCCCACATTAATTTTTTTAAAAAAAAATTAATTTTTAAAAATCAATTGAACCAATAAAATGAATTTATTTTATTTTATTTTATTTTACGGGTGATCCAATAAAATACATTTACAAATTACAATTTTACATGGCTAATATTTTTATGAAATAAGATAAAATTAAATTACAAAAAAATAACCGGAACCGCTAACCGGAACCAGAACCGGTGCCATGTCTACACCAACCTTTAACATCTGAAACCATATTTGTCTCAGAAACAACAGCAGCGAGATACTCTTCAGATTCAGCAACATTTGCTCGGTTGTTTTGAGAATTCTGGTCTTTCTTGTGGCGGTAGTCATATGCCATGTGTCCTGACTTCCCGTAGACCCAGCAACAACCTTTGACTTTCTTGAAATCTTTGCTCTTTGGCGCATGAATGTTGATTGGTTTCTCAGCACCTTTCTTTCCTTTGTTTTTCTGGAAATTCAGCCTTTTTCCTTCAATAAGATTGATTTTGGGTTCTTTGACAGGAACTTCCTTCTTATCTCTTTTTCCTGTGATCTTCCTCAACACGAAGCCTCAGAATTAAGTCTTCCATTGACATCTCTTGATGCATGTGCTTCAAGTTGATTTTGAAGCCATTCCATGATGAAGGCCATTTTTCAATAATTGCTCCAACTTGGAAGTGTTCATTGATTGAGCATCCTTCAGCATGCAGTTTATGAATCAACACTTGAAGTTCTTCAACCTGTTTAATCACAGATTTTGCATCAACAATGTTAAACTTGAGAAACTTAACTATTACGAATTTCTTCGAACCAGCATATTCAGTTTTACATTTCTTCTCAAGTGACTCCCGTACTTCCTTAATAGTTTTGTAGGCAGAATATATGTCATACGGATTGTCATCCAGACGATTCAGTATATAATTTCTGTCTAAGAAATCAGCCTGCTTCCAATCATCAAGCATCATCATAGTTTCTTTGGTTACTGGATTCTCACCGGTCTTGGGAGCATCTTCTCTGACCACATATGCCAGATTCATGGTTGTTAAGTAAAACAACATCTTTTGTTGCTATCTCTTGAAATCAATGCCCTTTAACTTCTCATGCTTCTCATCGTTAGAATTCTTTACAATTCCACTAAACGCTAGTTGGCTACTGACGATTGTGAATCAGCCATTTCATACACCATTTGTAAACTTTTTTGCAAGTGTAGAAGTGTATAACAAACGGCCATAATAGTTGACGGAGTTGACAATGGTCAAACTTGTTTGGAACCATTTTTCAATTGGAATTAATAAGCCAAAAGAGGAGAAAATACTTTAAACATAATGTGTTTGGCATGTCAAATTTCATCCACATTTGGATTTGTCTAATCCTTTAAATCAGATTGGTCAGACTCACATCGATTTTGGTTGACAATTAAAATCAAATTTGATGTAGTGCTTGAAGAGTTGTATCTCTTAATAAAAAGACACAATTTTCCAATGAAAAGACGTGACTCTTGAATTTTATTCAAAATTTCAACAGTAACAAAATCATATAAGCACATTTGATTTAATAAAACTTTTGTCTTTTCTATGATGACTCAAACTTGAGATATTATCAGACAATATGAACAGATTTACTATCAAATTACATTAGATGTGATGAATAATTGAAGTCTGGTAATATCTACTTTATTTAGCTAATTTTCATATTTTTTATTGGACGGGACAACATTTATTGAGCAATGTGTATATCGGGTATCATATTAACAAAAGTAACCTTGATAAATTTAAAAGACAATATTTAGTCATCTACTCACACGTGGATTTGGTATCTACCAAAACTATAAAAGAAAGAAAATACAGAGTGTTCGTGTTTGGTATCGTTTTTAAAATATATATTTTTAAAACGATAGTAACATGTTTATGGTTTTTTCTAAATTGAAAGTAATGCAATACATGTTTGATATATGTTATTTTTTAAAATGGATAAAATAGTTGTTTACATGGAAGAATTATGGAATATTCTGAAAACTTGTTTCAAAAACAATAACTAATTATTTTTTAAAAAAAAATAACCGTAAATTTTTTTAAAATATTCATTTTCAAAATTGTTTTGAGAGAACAATTTTTTATTTGTTTTTTGCTTTAAAAAAAAGAATGTTAATTTCGAAAAAAAATGTTTTTTTTTTAAAGTATTACATAAAGTGGAGGTTTATTTTTTGGACTGAGAAGGATCCGAACTTATAACCTTGTATTGTAGGTGTAAAGGGTATACTACCGGACCAATCTCATCTTGTTAAAATTGTTCTCTCTCTTTAGTTGATAAAGTACATAAAAGTCTCTTACCAAAGAATTTCTTTCTTTTCATTTTTTTTAAAGAAATTTTACCAAAGCATTTCAAGTACACTATAAGAAGATTAAACTTTATTAGCAGAAAAGGCGCAAATGAAGAAAGAAAAGAAAATCTTTTCAAAAAAAAGGAAAAAGAAAAGAAAATAAATTAATACAAAAACGTCCATTTTTTTTAAATTTTATATTAAGTTGTAACATAAACATCCAAATTAATGATTTAATGTAATATGATTTAATGGGCCTCCCTTATCAATGAAGAGGGACTCTACAAAGCCCTTGCTTGTACGACTGTTTTTTAGCAAATACAATTCCTACATCAATAATAAAATGGTTTTGTTATGGTCCCCATGACGTTAACACACAAGTACCCGCATTAGCATTAGGGTTAAGGTTAGGATTATGTAGTTGAATTCGAAATAAAGTTTCGAATGTGAATCTATATATACATGTCGAGTTGTACATATATTGGTTAATTTGAACATCAAATTCATCTAATTTAACTTAAATTTTGTTGAAACAAAATCGATATCCTAAAACTATATTAGAAGACCCTTATAAAAAGAATTGTTATATTTTTCATTAAAAAAAAAAAAGAATTGTTATAGTGCGGTTACCAACTAGTCCAGCCTGTTAAATCTATATAATAATACCGAAAATTCTTTTAAGTACAGACATACAATACTCTTCTAATAAAGGAATGTAATTAAATTATGATGCTTAAAATAAATTATGATGTTATAGGACTGATTTATTTTTTAAGAATTTGTAATGGAAAGTATTGATGATTATGAGTTTATGATCATCATTGCTTTCAGCTATCTATCAACTATTAAAAGTGCTAATAGCTCGATAACAGTAATAATAATAAACTATTAAGTGATGTTTTTTAGAAGCACTTCAAAAACTTGAAAAAAAAAAAGTAAAAACTACAGGTGACATGTACCTTAAAATTCAAAACAAAAATTATCAAGACTTACCGTTAATGAAATCCTATACTGTGTGATTCCTATGTTCACATTATTTTCTGTCCACATTACTGGGTCAGAGATGATTTGCAGTAGGTACATTGTGTCTGCCACTAACTATTATTATTATTATTATTATTATTATTATATTGAGAATATGACATCGATCAGGTCAGGTCAGATCATGTTGATTTTCAATTAATAGTAAATCAATTAAATAATCAGAGAATAAATTTCGAATTTATACTATTCACCATTGGAAATCCGAATTTACACTGCGAAAGCGGAATCGTCTACGGCAAATGCAAAACTAAATAAACAAACACTCTCTAATATTGTATGATGTATATCATACTTAGAGTGTGTTTAATATGACTTTTCAAGTAAATCTTTTTATAGTAAAATTTCTAATCAGTAGAGCTTATAACAAAAAAAAAAACTTTTTGTTGTATAAATTATAAAAAGGTATTGATAATGTATTTTTAGAAATAGCTTTTGATTGAGGGAATTATAAAAAAAAGTGTTGAAATTGTATTTATAATGAAATAGTTATTGTGGAATATTTAAAATTTATAAAGGGTGGTGAAGACAATTCATATGTTAAAAAAAGCTCGAAAAAAGCTTTTTGGAGAAGCCCAAAATTTGAGCTTCTCCAAATAGATATAAAATGGTTTTTATAAATGGTATTTGAGATAATTCATATATAAAAAAAAACAATTTTAAGTTTTACCAAACAACTAAAAAACACTTCAAAATAACTTATAATAGTAAAAAAAAAACGCTTTTGATCCTTTCAAGAACCATACAAAACATACACTTAGATGTAATTAATAAATGAATGGTACTTTACTATATATAGAGATGAATAATAATATGTGAGTGGTGCTATTGGCACACCCCCTAGGGTGCGTTTGGTATGTGGACTGGACTGGACAGGACAGGACTGGACTGGACTGGACAGGACAGGACTGGACTGGACTGGACAGGACAGTTGTTCCATATTGTGTTTGGAATACCTGGGACAGAACTGTTGACTGTACTGTTATGTGTTTGGTATGACTGGGACAGGACGGGACAAGAGGTTTAAATGATCATAGTGCCCTTATTGTTATTGAAAAATATTTTAATTAATAATTTTACAAGATTATTTAAGATGGATGGTTGGGATTAACTTAATAAATTTTCAGATATTTATTATTTTCCAGATTGAATCTCCACCGTCCATCAATAACCATCATGATTGATTAATTATTTCAGATATTAATGATTGATGGACGGTGGAGATCCAATCTGGGATTGGTCTCCACCAACATTCAAAAAACCTGGAAATTCAGATGTCTTCAAATTGTTCTTAAATCTGGAAATTCCATCAAATCTGGATATTCTGGAAACATTGAACATCCAAAACCCCAAAATCAAAAATCGGATTTCATCCAAAATCGGATTTCATCCAAAATCATAAATTCTGGAAACATTGAAATCAGATTTCATCCAAAATCAAAAATCAGATTTCATCCAAAATCAGATTTCATCCAAATTCTGGAAACATTGAACATCCAAAACCCCAAAATCAAAAATCAGATTTCATCCAAAATCAAAAATTCTGGAAATTCAGATGTTGAACAATCATCTTCAACATCCAAAACCCCAAAATCAAAAATCAGATTTAATCAAAAATCTGGAAAAAAAATTGAAAAAAAAAATAAAAATTACACAACAATCATCGTCAACGTCGATCAAACTTAGATTGTTTGGAGAGAAGAACACCGATCGATCGGCGATGTAAAGTAAACCAGGCCGATCGGGTTGTTTGGAGAGAAGAACACAAAGTCAGAGATGGTGTATAGAACGAACGAAGGGAGGGAGGCGACCGGGTGATGTGGCGGCGTGAGGGAGACAACCTGGTTTTGCGGCGACGTGAGCCGTGACTGAGGCGAACAATGAAGAAGAGAGAGAGAGAGAGCTGTGATGAACGAAAGAGAGAGAGAGAGAGAAGAAGATGATGAGAGATGGGTTCTGGTGGAACGAAGAAGAGAGAGAGAAGATGATGAGAGATCGGTTCTGGTGGAACGACGGAGAGAGAGAGAGAGAGATGCGTTCTGGTGGAACGAAGGAGAGAGAGGGAGATGGGTTCTGGTGGAACGAAGGAGAGAGAGGGATGGGTTCTGGTGGTGGAACGAAGGAGAGAGAGAGAGAGATATGAGAGATGGTTTTTAATTTATAGTTGGTTGTTTTGTAATATTTTAAAGATATAAAGGGCAATTTGGTCATTTTTACTCTTGTCCCATGCCCATGGACAACTTGGCCGAGGGTCAAGGGTGGGACAGTTTTTTGGGATTTTTGTCACATTCAGTCTCATCCAGTCCCACATTAAAATCGCACCAAACGCGGGACAAGGACAAGTTGTCCCACCTTGTTATGTCATGTCCCGCGTAACAAATGCACCCCTACTGATCTATTCATGCCTCACTTTTTAAAATTTTGATTTAATTAAATAAAATTAAATGTTTTTATTAAATTTTTTTGTTTATTTCCAAAACTACCCATTTTACTTATTTTTCAAACTTAATACATATCATATATGATCTATCTATCTCTTATCTCTGTATCTGTATACATCTCTCTCACCTCCATTGATTGATTTTTTTTTCTTCTTATTTCTTTATTTTTAGTTTTTTTTTCTTATTTCGGAAACGAAAAAATAAAAAATAACAGATTACTTTAACACAACGACAACTTGATATCATTCTAAAGAAAAAATAAACTTCAAACTTATTTTCAAAGAATGAATTGTTTCCAGATGTTTACTATCATTGTCAGACAATTCTTACTTTATGTCATTCTCAGATAATTCTTCAAGATGTTTGATATTGTTCTTAGACAATTCTTCAATTTTCTTGATATTGTTCTCAAACTCTTTCATAATATTTTAGATATATGTAAGAAGCAGATTTTAGGGTTTGAGAGTTAATTTTTTTTTTGAAGAAACAGATTACTGATTTTTTTTTTGACAAAGGAATATGAGATTTTAATAGATTTAATTTGTAGAAGATTTCTTTCCTAAATTGTATGTCTCTTTAAGTAATTTTGATAAAGGAAGAAAAAAGAATATTATATAATTAAAAAAATGAGGTATGAATAAATCAGTAGGGGGTGTGTCAATAGCACCACTCTAATATTTAAATTTAAATCGTATTTAAATTTAATATCCTTTATCCAATTTATCTCATTATCACTTTATCTAATAAATCTGAATTCAACTTATTTATCACTATTTTTGATAATTGAAATTCAATGTATCATGCGATTTATTTATATCAGTAATTCTCAAATAATTACTCAAATAATTACTTGATATTGTTGGAACCACTTGTACAGTTGTACGTATTCCAACAGGGCAGGGATCTGCTAGACTTGGTGAAATCAGTCATTAAAATTTGCCATTACCATCTAAAATACAAATTATAATATACAGAGGAGTCTCCGCATTTTGTGATTTAATAGACAAATACGAGACTCAATCATTCTATTACAAAAGTAAAGTGGAAGTACCCAACCACTTTGCCACAGATTTTTATTTACATCAATTTTGAGATTGTTGATTATTCACGTAATAGTAAATTTAAGATTATGAATCTGATCTTTAAAAAAAAAAGATTATGAATCTGATTAACAACTAATTAAAACCATTTCTAGTAAGAATAGTGAAGCCATGCTATTTTTTTTATTTATGCATTATTTTGAAATTATTGAGATTTCATTGGTTTTTGCACCCCGTGTAGTGACAATATACATAATAATTAGCTTGTCTTGATTTAGTTTAAAAAGTATAATCAAAACCATGTCCATAACTATCATATAAGAGTCAAATAAGGTATATAAATTCCACTGAACCTTCAACAAAACTTGGATTAAATATAAATAAATTCGAAATTTGTAATTTGTTTTGGACAATCTTCATTAATAATAATAACAAAAAGTTTCCGCTGAATTTCAAGAAAGAGATAGATTTTCTACAAATTGGGAGATTTTTTTTTTTTTTTAAGTATTATATAAATTTGAAGTTTGGAAAGAGAGATAACTCGAATCCAGATATAAGAAGTATACCATTAGACCAACATCATCTCATCAAAAATGAGAGACTTTTGATCATGAACTTTGAAACTATTCGATTTTGTCTATAATTAAGTTCTTAAATTGGTTCATTAGCACTAATCTTTTCGTAGTTCATTATATAATTGATTTATTAAGTTGGATCTCGCATAAGAAAGGGAATGTAGGAAATTAAATTTTCTTTCCTAATTTCCTTTTTAATTAAATT
Source organism: Dipteronia sinensis (assembly GCA_033220585.1). Taxonomy (NCBI): domain Eukaryota; kingdom Viridiplantae; phylum Streptophyta; class Magnoliopsida; order Sapindales; family Sapindaceae; genus Dipteronia; species Dipteronia sinensis. Next base: position 59,567,907 of record CM065637.1, on the reverse strand, counting down.
TGATTTCCTTTCATTTCCATTTCTAAATAGTAAGTGCCCTTTAATAAAGGGGGAATACAAATATATCTATAATTGTGAAGAGAAATTTATTCATGAGCACCAGTCTTTTCATAGTCTATTACTCTAATAGAGAGAGAGAGAGAGAGAGGGAGTGAAAATTTGAATAAATTTTGGTGTTCGATAGATTGGAATTGGATACGTCTGTGATGTGTTCCACCCAGAAGAGAAAGAAGAAGGGCCCATTGAAAATGTGAGAGAAAATTAGAAGAGACAAATAAGAGGTGGGTATTTGGGTGGGCCCTAAAATCAATCTCAACCGTCCGTACAGTATCATGATGATGATGATCATGTTTGTTTGCCCCTTAATGATGCCATTTCACTGAGCCCATATTGATGTAATCATGACCATTGTGTCAGCTCTTCTCAGGCTCTCAGCAACCCCCTCATCATTTCTTTTGGTCCCACTCTATTTCCAATTTCTTTCCCCAAGTCCCTCATAACTTCTTTCCTTTACATTAAATATATAATTTTATTCATTTTTTTGCCAAAAAAATAAAATGTATTCTTGTTTCTTGATTCTTGAGCAATTATATTCTTACTAAACCCATTGATTATAGAATCCTGATGTGAATAAGATTCGATCACTATATTCACATTCGATCAAAAGATTTCTTACTGTAAAAAGAATCTATATAGACCGTAAATAATTTAATAACATTAAAAACATTTATAAAAGTAATTTACATCAATCAATTGAACAACCCAATTATTAATTTCCTTTTTTTAAAGATAATGAAAAAGGGAGTGATGATGGCAACTAGAGTTGAAAAATATAATAGGGACAATGGAGTAATATGTGATTAGATGGATCAATAGACAAAAAAATAATAATAGACTTTCGGTGACTCACTTCCCATTACATTAATCAACAAAATATGAGTATTGTGTATAGTAAAAGTTATATAATATTAATTTGTGTTGAGTTTAGAATTTGCAATCATAAATTTGATATCTTATATCGAATACATACAATTGATTTAATATACATATATATATATATATATATATATTTTTATGTGTAACCTACTACCGGGACCGGTGAGATTGGACTCTATAAGCTCAGTCCGGAACACTACTCCCACTATAGGGGAGAGGATGCAAATGATATCCATACTTGGGATTTTATGGCTAAAGTGGGACAATGAAAATATATACAAATATATGCACACACCGGGCGTTGAACCGTGGTGGTGGAGGCTCCCAAAGAGCGTTTAGCCACATTGGCAAGAGGCCTATGTTACAATTGATTTAATATTACTAGATATATTTTCATCAAATATAGTACATAATTAAATTAACAAACATTTGTTTCGTTAATAATCAAATGTTGGTGTCCATGATATTTATTTTACAAGTACGTTTGAGATGTTTTTTTTTTGTCTGATATTGTGTGAGAATAAACAACCAACAATGCATGCAAATTCGGGTGCCCACAATTTAACTAAGTTAGCCTTATCCAGTGATGATGAGGATAAATTTGGCAAGAGGAGTTTCCTTCTTATATTAGAAAGTGTTTGCTGGAGGATTTTCCGGATTGTGTGTGATGTTTGTTTTAATAAAAATTTGGTTTGTAAGAAAAAAAAAAGGCATGTAGTCTTAATATTGACATACAAATCCATGTCGATTTTTAAAAAAAATTTAATTAATTAGAAAAACTTAATGGTTGCGAATAAACATTAAATCTTTAAGGATAATAGTAGACATCCAACCATTTTATCCAACATGTGCATCCAACTTGACATGTGGGCCATTGGATACTTTAATAAATGCATGCAGTTAAATCAAAGCATTTAAATCCAATAGTTCACACATCAAGTTGGATACAAATATTGGATAAAAAGGTTGGATGTCAATCATTATCCAATTTTCAAACCCTATTCCTTACACAACAACATTTAATATGGTCCCACGAACACAGACTTAAGGCGGGAAAGAACACGTGTCCTGATCCTAGCGAGCGGCGTGCATGAAGAATGATGATGAATGATGTCGGAGAATTACAGACCCTTGGATTGTGTTCTATCTCCCCTGGTCGTACGGACGTAATGTCCCCCATCCCTTGATGCTGGCACAACTGTACAAGCTTTTGTATTTTTCTTTTAATTTTTAGTATACATGTATATTATAATAATAATTCTCTTTCTGAAAATTAATAATAATTATATAAAAATCAAAACCCTAACCGTGTAATGTTATAGGTTATGTAAAATTACATGGTGATATATGTAACGTTATTTAACATAATTGTAACGTGATCGAGGAGGACTCGAAGCTTCCTAAAATAGGATTCTGAAGACTAGTCCACATCACTAGTCAACTTATACACCTTGATTTGTTGTCTGACTTGCTTTAACTCTCTTCCTCAAACCAACAATAGTAATTGTTGTAGCTACTTTGAGTTTGCTCATCAGTTTGTCAAAATGAACAAGTATATCAATTATTTGATTAAAGCATGGACATGTTGAACTAATACTATGATAGGAGTTCAAATTTCAAACTTCCGGTACGATCACATGTGTGATAATCAATAAGGGTTCAAATCTCATATTTATTTATAAAATTATAAAGTGTGAACAGACTTTTTCGATCGTACTTATAACAGTGGGTCTGGTAAGATAGTGGCAGATCTCTTACCAATGCAATTAAAAAAGAACAGACAAATATAAAATTATGTTAGCCATACCACGTCTGCTTTCAACAAGGGAATGAATGGCAAGTCCAATCCCATTCAAACCGATTTTTTATCATAAATCCTAGGAGGACACAAGAGGTTACATTTTATGGTCACACTTGAATGAAATTATAGGCTCATTATAGCATTCAAGTGCTATAGAAACCAAAACAAAATCAATTGAATTCAAAGCAATGTAAAGATAAAAACCCAAGTAAGCAGCAGCCCAAAGACAATGATATGGGCTTGGTTGTAACGCATATTCAAGTAAGCAGTGAATGGGTAGCATGAAGACTGAACAATGGATCGAAACAGAGCCAATTGGGTCCGCTCTGTTTTTTATTGGCTTTATATGGAAATTGAGTTATTGAACTTTGTTTTTTTTTTTGGCCGTATTTGGAAGTTTGAACAGCAGATAGCTACAACTTAGAAGCAGTAGTGTACTTGTGTTGCAATGATTTTGGAAATAATGTCTAGTAACTCTTTCAGTTTGCTTTTTAATTTTTTAATTTTATATTTAATTATTTGGGATTAATTTCATGATTTGATTGAATGAGGGTTTATTTCATTATGGAAAATTGTCTTGATTAGAACTTAACGAGGAATGACTTAACTATTCCTCCTCAAGTGTGACATTATACACTTTATTTACTAATCTTTGTAGATGGTCGATATGTAATTGATGTGGATTAGATTGGATGCAATCTAGGCCCAAGCAACATATTAACAAAACATAATCGAACCAACTTGTCGATTGCTCAGTAAATCTGCAAAAAGTGAAAAATAATTGGTTGATCCCCGAATTTGGTTTTATTTTGCTTGGGCTGAGCGTGATATTGTTTGATGTAAGGATTCGAGGGAAACAATTGGTAAATTAATTTAAAAGAGCATAGGAATTGAGCGATTCTGGTGGTTTTAGTCTTGATTTGGGTAGAGTTTCAACACACTAAGAAGCTTTTTGTTAGGAGAGCCAAATAGAATCCTCTCTCTATTGTTAGAGGGATCTATTTATAGGCCCTAAAAAATGGGAGTTAGTGGTTCGTGGAGGATCGAATCTCCACGATCACATCTGGAATTTTAGGGATAACAGTTTGAATTTCAGTCCAACTGTTACCCCTGCTGTTATCTGATGATAACTGAAGCTAGACCAAGTCAAACAGTTGTTATTTCAGCTGACTAGTTTTTGGGTTGACCTATGGAGTGTGGGCCTGACCCATATTAATTACTGGACAAGTCTTGGGCTTGAAGAGTGGGCCTAGGGCCTGTTTTTTGTTACCACAGTTTGTCTCCCACTCTCTAAGGAAGGAGTTCCCAAGTTAGAAAGTGTTATTTTATCGAGTCGAACGTTGATTCACCAATGAGTTGAGCGTAGGCCAATGCTTGGTCTCATATAGTGAGTCGTACGCTAGAACTTCGTCCAACGAATCTTGGGTTTTGCAATGATGAAATGTTGAGCACTCGCATGCTTTGAGAAAGAGAAAGGTCAACTGATTGGACTTAGCTGGTTCAATTCCCTAGGGTTGACGTGGCACCTCGGTTTTGGCGCACTCTTCAACAAGTGGAATTTCAAATTAACTCGTCAGTTTCTTTGGTTAACCGGTAATCGTGGCGGTTACGACACGTGGCAACCATGGTTAAGCATAAGTTTATTAACTAAACTCTTCCACTTCTCCCCACTATTGTTCATTTTCTTAGCTTTTGAAGCAAAGGTATTTCTTTGTAAATCTTCAACGAAATTGGTTTTCTTTTTCAGGCGGTTGATCAGCCGAATTCAACTTAAAACTTTTTCAAGGTAAGAATCTTTCTTTCGCTTTCATTCTTATATTTGCAAGATTTACATTTACTCTTTTATAGGGAACTAGCAAAGTAGTTTTAGGGATTTACCCAGAGAGTCGTTTGATTTCTTTGTCGTTCTTCGTGCTCAACCTTGAGAATGTATTTGATTTTCTTGACTAGATCCACTAAGGCGACATTTTGCAAGATTTAGCATGTTAGAGTCCCAATTTGGTCGTTGTAGGACTCTAGATTGGGGGTCGTTCGATTAAGTTTTACTAAGGTTTTATTGGATTGGCCTTGACTAGTAGAAATCTATAGGATTTTGTTTGGGGCTTTTGGTTCCTTGCTTGATTTTTGCGTTTATGTTCATTTTTCAGCTTTGGCAGCGTTATGTCAAGTGAGAGAACAAATTCAGATCCCGACCTCAAACCAATCTTCTCTTGGACCTCCAACGATTTGGAAGATTAGGTCGTAGAGGGTGCTGGGTTCGACACGAGAGATGTCGAGCGACAAATCACCGTAGCTAACCCATTAGATGTCGTAGACAGGCTAGGCTTAACGGAAACTGGGGTCGTACAGACCGTCGTACGCTCCGTAGATTTTCTAGAGTATGTAGAGGTTAATGACACATCCTACTCGAGTAGACCACTAGATGTCTTAGGCGGTGACAATCTAGAGAGCGTACTCACGGATGACGACATGGATCTCCTGAAGATCGCACATGGTATTCCTGAATCCATTGAGTTACGTGCTCCAAAGAAACATGAGCTAGCAGACTGGGATATCCCAAGGTAGACGTGCTTTTACGAGTATGTCCTTCGAACTAGGGTTTTGATTCCATATCCCTAGAGGTACCCACAGTTCGGTTTCGGTTTGAAACCGTCGGTTCCGGTTTCGTGGGAAGCATAAACCGTAACCGTAACCGTAACCGGCCGTGTCGGTTTGGTTTTTGATTTTTAACCGCCAGTTTGGCGGTTCGATTACGGTTTCAATTCCGAAGCTGACCGGTTTCTGTTCGGTTCCGGTTTGAGGCCGATTTTTCCTTTTTTTTAATTACATTAAAATTAATGATCAACGGTCAGCTCAATTTTGATTTCCAAATAAGTGCCACATGCCAGCTTCTAATTGGTTGGTGGAATTTTTTTATTTTTTTATTTTTTTAAATTTTTTTTATTGAAAATTTACGGTTAAACCATCGGTTTTGGGGCTTTTTTGGGACCACTAACCGTAACCGAACCGGCTCAAAACCGGTTTCAACCGATTTTATAACCGCCGTTTATGGTTATGGTTACGGTTTTGGTTCCAGTTTTGACCGTATGGTTCCTGTTTGGAACCGCCGGTTTAACCGAACCATGGGCACCTCTACCTATCTCTTCATTAGCTCGTAGGCTCCTAGTGTACTTCGACATTGCCCTTGGTCAGCTGATTCCCAACAGTTGGAGAATCTTTTTAAGCTTGATTGTCCTTCGTAAGAAGAAGGAATTAAATTTTGGGATAGCTTTGTTTCTACACACATACTATTTAAAGCAGCATGTTCACGAAAAAGGTGGATTTGCTATCTCCTCGAGGCCATGCATGAAACATCTTATCCCCGACCTTACTACGAACGATAGGAATTGGAAAGACACTTTCTTTTTTTATGAAAAGACCTTTGATAAATGGTCCTTAGGGTAATGAGAGATATTGGTATCCCTATTTGTGGAGTCGAGCTGGTGAGTAGTAACTTCTACTGTTGTTCTCCTCATTTACTTTTGTTTTAGTATTGATAAACATGTTTGCTCTTATAGATTTAGTGAACATGGTGAGTAAGATAGAGTGTTCAGACACTATCGAGCATACCTATAAGATTTTAGTGATACATGCTAAGGAGAGGAGAAGGAAAAAGTTGCTAGCGGAACGTAATCTTAGATCCACCACGTTATGGCTCTATTTGACATGGAATGTGTCACGGACACCATATCCTCATGTAAAGGATCTCGTGTCGTACGTTTAGGTCAGATGAGGGTTTGAAATTCTATGTGGTATGACATTTTTAACTCCTATATCTGACGTTGAAAGTCGTTTCACTGACAAATCGATGTCGAAAGTAAAATTCAGCCTTCCTGACTTTGATGAAGCCTTAAGGAACCAGAAGGAGCCCCTAAGGAAAAAACGAGAGGAGGCAGCAGCTACGAGGAAGGCAGCAGCCGACACATTGAAAGAGAAGTCGATCGTAGTGGTCGAAGAGCCATCCTTCGAATCTCCTTAATAGTCGAGCCTTACAAGGAGAATGAAAAAGAGGAAGACGAGTGAGGTTGATCCCAAAGGGAATGCCGTCAAGGCTGGATCAAAGGGACTCGACCCACCCCTGGTGCTATTTCCTCCCAGGGTGCCATCATACAAGGAGCCGACATGATTCTTAGAGAAGGCGAACAACCTACTATTCTATATCGTCGAGGAGCATCTCAAGGGAATGAAGGTGGAAGAGGCGATCGACACTGGTTTGCTCGCCACTTTACAAGTAAGTATTATTTTCAAAAAATTAATTTAAATTTTTCGATCGTTCATGGCACATCTTTTCTTTTTTTTATTCTTTTTACAGGCTTTATAGGTGTAGTTGCAAATGAAGAAGACTCATGGCCAATCAAGAGAGGAGCGTAAAGCTACAAAAAACGGATGAGTCTATCAAGAAAGAGCTCAACAAGATTGAGAAGGCCAAGAAAGACGTCGAGAAGAAGGCCACAAAGGAGTCAGATAGAGTTGTCCTCTTAGAGGAGGAGTTAAAGAAGACAAATGAGGCCCTCACTGAAAAATATGAACAATGCACTAGGTTGAAGCAGCAACTCATGACCATCGCCCGGTCGAAGCTATGTGTGCTACGATGGTCAAACTTTTCAAGCAGTATCTAGCTGGTGAGCACTCGAAATGGGATCCTCAGAAGGAGATAGATGAATGGGAGTAGGCGAACGTCTTAAGGCTGAAGGTTCTCCGATTGAGGGCGTTGCAAATGTTGAAGACGCCGGTGAGACTGACAAGGAGCCCTTAGAGGACACTCGAGAGCCCGAAGTTGCAACCGTGGTAGATGCTAATGTCAAGGGCTCGACCAAGGCCTAGCTTTTCTTTTCCAGCTTTCATCGTAATGAATTTATTTTCCCTTTGTTGTTATCATTAAAGTCTTTAAATATTTAATGTCGAATGAGAGTACTGTTTATAACTTTCCCGTGTCGAATTGACATGTAATCAAGTTGTATATATCTTGTTTTACATTTTTTGCTGATGAATGGAGGTCAAACTGACCATTTTAATTGATGTCGACTGTCACTCTTGAATTTCTATTGTGATTCTTGTATTGTTTTTATCTTTTCCCGCTGTACGTAAGTCAACTTGTATGTTAATCTGTATATGATACATCATTGTAGAATAGAGGTCGATAAGACCTTATAACTGTAATAGATATAATTTAGAGGTCGATGGGGACTTTTGAAAATATATAGAGGTCGACAAGGCTAGTTATTTGTAATTGATGTAATTGGAGGTCGACGAGGACCTTTTGATATAAAATAGAGTTTGATAAGACCTGTTATCTGTGATTGATGTAATTAGATGTTGACGTGGACCTTTGAGAGTGGAAAACAAACTTTTCTAATAGGAAAACGTAAATCGATCTTTTATTAATAAGACAGTGGTCGATTGATCAGTCTACAAAAATTACATGGAGAAATCTTAATAAGGCAGGGGTCGATTGACCAGTCTGTAATGATTACATGGAGAACTTCTTACATTCTTGAGCTTTACACAACTGTATACGTTTGTATTGATAGATTACATTTGACAAATTGTCGCGTATTTGTGTATTCTTGACATTTTAGGGTATCCCCAGTGATATTCCCATAATTCCCAGTGTTCTACGTCGAACGTGTGCATTGGGAATTGTAGTAGATCCTTGAATGCATGATGTTCACTTATCGATAGGGACTCGTGAGTGCAGGGCTTGAATGTCTAAGTGATGTTGGTCATGTCAGCCTTGTCGTAATCTCACTGATTTCCTAGAAGATCGCATTTTTAGGCTTGTCTAATGTCGATAGCTCTTAGTTGAAAACATTTGAAGTGGTTATTGGAAAATTGGATTTTGGTGAGCTCAGCTTGCACTTAATTACACTTAAGTTGTCATCATTGCTCATGTGTGTCGAATTGTTAGTATTAAAGGAGCATTTAGTAGGGTTTAGTTTCAGACCATATTTGTCGAGTACATCGAATGACTGCTTCAAGTGGTCTATGTGTTGTCGAGTGATTAGGGACTTGACCAGCATGTCATCGATGTACACTTCATCGTCGACCCGAGCATTTCAACGAACATCTTGTTGACTAGTCGTTGGTAAGTTGCACTTGTATTTTTCAAACCAAATGACATCACTTTATAATAGAAAATATCTCGTTCGATGATGAAAACGGTCTTTTCCTGGTCGTTTGGATGCATCAGGATCTGGTTGTATCCGTAGAATGCGCCCGTGAAGCTTAGTAGTTTGTGTCCTGCCGTGATGTCGACCATCATGTCGATGTGTTAAAGAGGAGATGGATCTTTTGGGCATGCCTTGTTGAGATCTGTGAATTTGATATAGACATGCCATTTTCCATTCTTCTTATTTACGGCCATGATATTGGCTAGCCAGTCCGGGTATTTGACTTCTCTGACCGATCCGATGTTGATCAGTTTTTGCACTTCTTTATTGATTATTTTGTTCCTCTCCGATGCAAACTTCCTTCTTTTCTGTTTTACTGGCGGATGGTCAGGGTCTACCTACAAATTGTGAACATTTACCTCTGGGTTGATTACTACCACGTTGGAGTGCGATTAGGCAAAACTGTCATGATGATATTTCAAGAAGTCGACCAGAACCTTTGGATTTCCTCGGGTAACCTCGAGCCAATGATTACTGTATGCTTTGAATGATTTGGATGGATCGACAATTCGTCGAGCTCATCCATTCTTAGTTTGTTAAGGGTTGGTTTGGGCGTAGGTTCTTATAATTGCTTCAACAACTCTTTCTTATTCTTCATGGCGTTTTGGTAGCACTCTCTTGCTGCTCTTTATTCACATTTGATCTCTCGAACTCCCCACTTTGTAGGAAACCGGATCAGCTGATGGTTGGTCGAAGGAATTGCCTTCATTTCATGTATCCAGGGCCTCCATAGGATAGAATTGTATGAAGATAGGCTGTCGAGCACCAAGAAGTTAATGCTAAGGTTCACTCCATATGCATACACTGGTAGCAAGGTCTCGCCCAGAGTGCTCTTTTGTTCGCTTCTGAATCCAATCAATACTGTCGATCGATGGCTTATCTTGGATTCTTCGCTCTACAATTCCCTGAGTGCACTGTAAAACAAAATGTTGCAAGAACTGCCATTGTCGATTAAGATTCTTTTAGTTAAATAGTTAGCTATATGTAATGAAATAACTAGAGCATAATGATAATGAGTGAAGAAATCTGATTTGTTGGATGCTTTAAAGGTGATGCTCCCATCAATCTTTGATTCATACTTTTTATTAGGCTGGATCTCTGAGCTCGACACTTGCCGAATGAGTCACGCCGTTTACTTCTGATCCACCTGTAATGAAATTAATGACTCTCTCCTATCGAATAGGTTCTAATGGACTCTTATCTCGATCGGTTTGTTGCTTCTCATTGCATCGAGCAAGGGTCTCTTTTCCCTTGTTGGTTAGGAATTCTAGCAGATGTCCACGTTTCAGGAGTTTGACATATACGTTTTTGTCGATAGAAAATGTCAGTCAAAGAAATTTATAAAACCACAACAATGCCACAAATTGTTTACAAAACAAGTATAATGGCAAGTTGGGTGTCGTCCACAGGGAAAGGGAAACTAAATGGTTAAAACTAGTTAACTACTATTAAACTAAAACAAAGCATGAAAAAGTAAATATCAATGATTGTTTTGAAAGTTAATAACTACGATGCAAACTACAATTAGGCTAGTTAATCTAACATGACATATCACATGGCATATCACATCACTTTCCTTTCCTTACACTAGGGGTATTTTAGCCTTTTCCAACCCTTCCCCCATTTTAACGTTAAAGCAAACGGATCTCTGTTAACATCTAGGGGCCTGCAGCAATTATTGTCATTTGTTGAATATTAAGCTTTAATGGAAAAATACATAGTATTTTATTGTAATTAACCCTTTAAATTAAAATTTTTTATTTTAAAATTTTGATTTTTAAAAATTTGGTCATAGATCAAGATCTAAAAGAAAATATAAACAAAAATAATAAACATTTAGTTATTTGAAATAATCTATGTCATTAAGGTTTAGAATTAAGGAAAGTGGGGTTTTATTAGTTTTACTTTGTACATGATTTTTTTAATAAAAATTGTATATCTCTTTAAGTAATTTGATAAAATAAAATAATTATTAAATAATTTTAAAAATAAGGTATATCTCTTTAAGCTATTTTATATATCAGTAATGCTACACATCCCACCTAAAATCGTATATTTTTCATCCTAACACATGTGGATGGTGAGTGAATACACATTAATGATGTTTTATCTCACCTCTCACATGTATCCTCTCACATGTATCCACTCATCATTTGACATTTCAAGTGCCACATGTGTTGAGATGAAAAATGTAGGATTTTAAATGGAATGTTTAGCGTTATTCAAAAGAAAAAAGAAAAAGCCTTCAACCACTGTGCACATATACAAAAAGTTTTCATAACTTCCCATAACTAAAGTTAAGTGATAAAAAAAGAAAGGTATACCTTAAAACTGTTTTTAAAGCCTGGTCTAAAACTCAATCCCATCCATTAGAATGAAGACAATTTTAGCAATTGAACCCCAAAGATGTATGATTATGTTAGGCAAAACTCTTATGGCAATTCAAACACAACTAAACTTATAATTTTCTTCACCAAAATTTTAACCACACATACATGAAGGTTTATGCATGAAGAATAATATATCATTTGACAAAAGAACTTCAAAAAATAAAAAATAAGCTGCTGTAGAATTCTGCTAATCACAGTCTATTAAAAATTTCAAAGGAAGTGCCAAGTAGTTAACTAACTACGGGCCTGATATTTGTCAAAACATTCAGAAGATACTCAAAGAAATTATACAAATTAAAGATGCATTTTTGGAACTTCAATTTTCCTCAAGGCCTATTATTTTTCAGTTCCTCCTTAGCCCCTAATTGGTAGTTTATTAAAATAAACAAGGCCAGAAAAGAAATGACAATTATGGGGAGCTTACAGTCCAGTATGTGAAAAGCCTTGTGTTGTTATCACCATACAGATCCGGGCTGACCTGTTTGCATGCACATCTCCAAGTATTAAACTTAATATTTTCAAGGTTCTATTTTCAGTTCAATTATTGGTCAATTTATTAGATTAATTAGTAGTTATAATCATAGTTTTAAAACTCGGAACGCGGTGCGAGGCGGGAAGATCTCCTCGAGGCGAGGCGGGTGCCTCGAGGCGTTCGAGGCGGCCGCCTCGCCCGGAAAATGGAATTTTTTTTAAAAAAAATTATAAAAAACTTATCAAGTAGCAAATATTCCATAATATTCATAAATAAGTCATATTCATAGATTGGAATAGTGTTGGAAATTTCAACACTATAACATTCATCAATATAGTCATTAAAACCCACGATAAAATATATTCAACTGTAGACATTTATGATATATTAAACATAACTTAAATGAAAACATATATGATAAGGCAAAACAAAACAGAGGTAACAGAGCAAATGTATATGTTGCACAAGACAAAAGTTAGGGTTTGTGGAAATTGAAATCAGATCGTGATGTTGAAGAGAATTTTGGTCTTTTTTTTTTTTAAAGTTAAACCCTTGTGCTGCGTTTAACATCCTTTTTTAAAAAAAAATTTACAAGCGCCTCTGTTCTCACTCGGCCGAGTCGAGTCGAGGCGGCTATGAGGCGGTCGCCTCACGCGGCAGAGGCGGGATTTCAACACATTCAAGCCTGTGCGGGCGCCTCGGTGCGTTTTTGGCGTGAGGCGGGGTGAGGCGGATTGAGGCGGCCGCCTCAAACCGCATTTTAAAACTATGGTTATAATAATACCTGCCATCCAGCTTCGATGCTGTTAAGATCTTGACCAAAAGAACCACCCAGAATCAAGAGCTGAGACAAGCTGAACTCATTAGGCTGTTGTATTTTAGGTTCTCATACATTAATGGTGGCATTTGCTCCATAATACTTATCCCCTTCAATACATGCTATTGCATGCTGAACAACACCAAAAACACAAACATTTACAAATTACAACAACCAGAATGAAGAAAGAAAAAATAAATAAATAAACAATGGTTGTGAATTTATTTACATATACCTGATGAACACTTTCATTGACAAGGTCAAGATCAGCAGATTTGGGCACATGGATGGTTCTGTGCTTCTTCCTACTGTATCTTTTGACGGAACTTGCTCTCATAACATCATCTTTTTTGGTCCTCCTTATGGGTATGGTATCTTCTGGGTATTTTCCATTCGTGTGCCACAACTGAGAGATAGGATTTGTTCTTTCCTTGCTTGCTTTTGCAGACACCTTGTTGTCATCAAAAAGCCCTTCTGGGTGGTAATTAGGCCTCATCTGATAAATCAACCCAACAATGCAAAATCAATAACACTAAAAATAAAAATGAAGGTTTTGAGTGAGTGAGGAAAAAAGTGAACCTGAATTTTGTGGTCTTTGAGATAAGGATGATCAAAAGCTGGCTGGTGAGAATGTGAACACAATCTATAACATCCCCATCTGGACTTTGTTCAACAAGCCAAAACCACAACACTAAATGAGAAGAAAAATCAAGAAATTGTATTCAGAGTTAATAAACCAAAGTACCTAATAGCATGTGTTCTCTTTGATTCGTGACAAAACGTATTACACCACCAAACACCCAAAAGAATTGAACTTTTCATTATTATAAAATTATTGTATCTTCAAAAACCTAGTTTCCCATGAAAAATATAAACTTTTGGTTGAAATTTTAAAATCAAGCTGAAAACTAAGAAATACCCATTTGATTTCATACCTGTATAATTCTACCAAAATGTAGTATGAGAGAAAGCAATCACTTCTATTGTAATAATTTCATTATTAGTGTCAAAACAATAAAACCACTGCTGATATTGAGCTTTAATAAAACTAAAGATACATGTACTCATTAAAATACCCAAAATCTACATACAACATAAACCTTAAAAAGTAGGGCGCATTTTCCTTTTATTTTCCTGCACCTTCTCTCTCAATTTCCCACAAACCAAACAGAAACACTTTTAAAGAGAGGAGAGAGAAAGAAATGAAGCCAAACCTCGATGGTTTTCACTAGGGGTTTGTTCAAACGATTCAAGTGCTTTTGAAATTCAAGTTTACAAAATTCCGATTTCTACAAATTTTCACATTAACAATCAAATTTTGTGGAGAGTTAAAGAGATAATTGAAGAGTAAACGTAACCTTTTCGTTTTTGAGGCTCATCCGCGCGAAGTCTCTCCTCCTCTTTGTTCTGCCAATTACGCACACAAAGACAGAAGCAAAGAAGTCGATACATGAAAACAAGCAAATTGAAGAGTCATTTAGAGAGATGACAGAACAAAGACACATGCGTCTTTAAACGGTGGATGACAGAGAGACAGATAAAAAAATCAGATGGTAAATTACAAGTAGAATTTCAAAACGGTCCCTAACCATATAATGTGAAAAACCCATCTATCCTTGCTTATAAGCCTTATACTCTTTTTTCTTAAAAACATTATGTTATTTCCGAATTCTCCAAGGATATAAATGTCATTTTACTGTGCTAAAAATTGTAAATAGGGTAAATAGCAATAACATAGCCTCACGTTTGCTCATACCACTACCGGATCGAACTTTTGCTTTAATTATGGAACGATACCTTTGACCGCTTTGACTTCAGTTAGACTTGATAGTGGACTTAACGGTGCAAGGGCAAAATGGGCCTTTTGACGGTAAATAAATAAAATATATGTAATTACAAATTAAAAAATGAAAAGAAATGTGTAAATAATTAAAATATATGTAATTACAAAATAAAAAATGAAAAGAAATGTGTAAATAAATAAATATAAAAAAAATAAGAAAAAGTTGAAGGGGGAGTCTCCATTGGAGATCTGGTGCAATTTGGAGATCGCACAAATCTCCTCTGCACATATCCTCCATTTTGGTGGAGACATTGTGGCGCGGTGGCGAGTTGATGGATGGCACGACGGAAGTTTAAGAACACAACGGTTGTTGGTGCGATCTCCATAGAGAGGATCACACCACATCTCTTCCAATTTACGGCGGTAGTGTATAGCTTTGGTGAATGGCGCTCGGCGGCTGCAGCGTAGCGGCATCTGGAGGGCGCGACAGCTGTGGTGTGGTGTGGTGTGGTGTGGTGGCTATGGTTGGTGATGGAGTTAGAGTTAGAGTTGGAGTTGGAGATGGGGATGGATATGGAGATCTAACTTGCTTTTGAGATGATGAAACGTGAAAGGATCTTTTCTTTATTTCGATCGGTTATGGATATGGGATGCTTTGATTCTCATATTTAAGATTTTGTTGTTGGTACTGCAAATTCCTTGTCATTAATCTATTTTTATTTTATTTATTTATTGAGATAATGGTGTGGGTGAATGACTGAAATGTGTTGGTGTCTTGGTGATCTGGTGGTGATTGATGTGGCTAGGTGCTGTAGATTTTTCGATTAGTGATGATAGGGTGTTGGAGATTTGAAATCACCAAATCTCTATTTTTAATTTTTAATTTTTAATTTTTTCAGTTTTTATTTCTTAAATTTTTATTGTTATTTTTTATTTTTATCATTTATTAAAATTGTTGATAAGATATTGAAGAAAAGGCAATTTAGACATTTCAATTTCAAAGTTAAGCCCTGTCAATTTTAACTACGGTCAAACCAGTCAAAGGTATCTTCCTGTAATTAAAGTAAAGTTCTATCTGGTAGTAGTATGTGCAAACTTGAGGTATGTTATTGCAATTTACCCTTGTCAATAAAATAAAATAATAAAATACCATATATACCCTTTATTTTCTATAGATTATATATATATATATATATATATATATATCAAGTATTCTAAGTAATTTTAAATTACATCCGGGACATTAATGGAATAGAAAGTTACAATAAATTCAAAAATTACAAAATAGGCTATAATTAAGAATCTGAAGCCATTTTTTATATAGAACATATTTTAATATTAAAATTTTGAAAGTATGTGAAAGAAATTATGGAATTATATACAATAATTTGGACATTTTGAAGATTTCAATTTGGTAAAAAAAAACACCGTATAATAAGGACATTTTGGATATTTATTTAATTGTAAAGGTATAAAAACAAAAATAATTAATGGTAAAATTGTCCTTTTAAACAAGTTTAAATAGTAACAAGGGCAACGTAGAACTTTCATATATCTTGTTATACATCAAGAGAATCTTAGGAGCAAGCTTTATTGCACATCAAAGGTATATCTAGACTTTATTCCTCTTACAATGTGTTTATGCACACACATTATATTCATATATGTCCCTGCATTGTTGTGCTCAATTGGTATAACATATATATATATATATATATATATATATATATATATATATTATTGTATGTACATGTATTAGATTTATATTAACAACTTTTATGAAATAAAAAAGGATATATCCATGGGCGGACCCACATAGAGACCAGGTGGGGCCCGTGCCCCACCTCAAATTTTTTTTTTAAAAAAAATCATTTTATATTTATATATATATATATCACAAATAACACATTATGACATATGTTATTATACAGCACTGCTGGTTTATTGTTATCATTTCATTGTTTTAGTCACTGATTCAATTCTCACCATAAGCAAAACAAATACCTTTTAATATCTATTTTTATTTTACACTCGTTTCCAATTCCTTTATCAAATTTCCATTTTCTTCTACAACAAAATAATCTATTTTCTTCTACAACAAAATAATCCATTTTCTTTTTCCCCTCATTGTTAAATTCTTTAACTATCCTTAATTTGTGATTTACTTAATTCAATTCTATTATATAGTAAATTATTTTATCTATTATTATTTTGAAATTTTCTTATTTCTAATATTTTTAGTTTGACATACTTAACAAATCCAATCAGTAAACCCTAAAATCTCAAATTTAAATTTATTATATTAAAATAGTCCATCTATTATTATGATTCATTTTATTTTATCCTTTATATTTTTCTTTATCTTATTATTCTAATTTATTTAGAATCAATAATTATAAAAATAAAAAATTCAAAAACATTTCTAGTAATATTTATTAATCAATTATTTTTGTATAAATTTAAAGTGAATTCATTATAAATACAAAACAAAATATTTTATTATAAAACTATATTTTAATTTTTTTACGAATAAATACTATAATTTTTCATTTTACATATTGTTTTTCTTGTTATTGTTTATTTTTTTAATATTTTGTTTCTTGTTTTTAGTTCTTTTAAATGTAAGATTATTTAATTCATTTCGAATAAGTATTCTATTTTTTTTATTAAAAATTCATTATACCATCATTTTTTATATATAAAAAACACATTTTATTATGATTTTAAATTTTCATTAAATTTTTTTAGATTATTGTTTTTTGTTCAAGTGCCCTACCTTATTAAAATTTCTGGGTCGCCACTGGATATATCCTTACTTAATCTCATTATGTGGAAAAAAAAATATATTAAAAAGGTTTGATCAAGTTGATTGCAAACCTGCGGTGATTCCATTTGATGCAAATGCAAATTGCAAATTAAAGAAAAATAAAGGAGATGCAATTTGTCCAGTGGAATATTCTCAAACAATTGGAAGCCTAATTTATTTAATGAATCCTACTAGGCCTAATATCGCATATTCAGTAAGTAGACTTAGAAGGTATAATATGAGTCCTAGTCATGATCATTAGGATGCTATTGATTATAGTGTTAAGGTATTTAAATACACCTTACATTATGGGTTGCATTATACAAATTAATGAAATTATCCACTAGTTTTAGAAGGATATAGTGATACAAATTGGATTTATGACAATATAGAAACAAAATCAACCGGTGGATATGTTCTTATATTAGGTTATTTGTTTTACGAATACAAAATATTTAAAAGTGTGCCCAGTTAAATGCAAATTCAATTTTCCAATATATATGTTTATAAATTACATTATTTGTTTCACGAATACAATGCATTGTGTATAAAGGTGTCCCTAGTTAACTTCAAATTCAAATATCCAATATATCTATTTATAAATTATATTATTTGTTTTACGAATTTAATGGCAATACAATTATAAAAGTTTGAATGATTTTGTTTGTATTTAATTTCCTTGGATGTAATAATTTATATAAATTTGAAATATTATTAATAACTAAATAATTTTTTTTTTGAATTATTAAATTTGTTTTTAATATATTAAAATATAAATATATAACAAATAATAGTTAAAAGAGCATAGATGTAAAAGTATTTATTTTCAATATTTGTAACTTTAAAAAACAAACAAGTTATCACTTGTATTCAGTTTTCAATGGAAAAAAACAAACATATTATTCAGTTTTTAGTTTACAGTCACTAGTCAGTTTCAGTAAAATTCAAAACTGTTTGGTCTTCAGACAAAAAATGAAACGCAATCTGAGATCCTTTTGAAAATACACAAAGTGTGTCTAATACAACCTAGAAGGGGGGGGGGGGGGGGGGGGGGGGGGTGAATAGGTTTTCGTTGATTTATTACCAACTTTTCGACTTAATCAATTTTAATAATCCTACTCCATATTAGCAATCAATCAATCCAATATAAATATACGGAAAACAATAAAAACACAAGGATTGATTTACGTGAGAAACCCTCCAACTGGGCAAAACTCACTGGCTATCCTTCTAGCCACATACGGTCCTCAAATCCACTATTTGAACGAAAGTTTACAACCTAGGTTGACCTCAAGTCACACCTACTTGGTCACTAACCCTTTCACTCTACCAAACGGGCCTTTAATAGTGATTCTTAACCACAAGCTTGTGCACTAACCCACTTAGTCACAAAGCTTAACAATCAATGAAGAGGTTAAACAACCTATGTGAATATATAAAAGATATTCAAACATGCAATTAATGCTAGGCAACAATAAATGTTTATCTAAGGATTTAAAGATGTCAATGAATGCAAATCCTAGATATCAATATCTAAATGCAAATGCATGAAGATTTAGCTAGAAGGGTAAAATCGTCCTAAATGCTAGCTATTAATGAACATACAACCTCAACCAACAAACAACAACTCAAACATGTTATAAATGCCAATGAACATAAAGATATGCAATAAAATCACATAAAAGAGCTAACCCTAGGCAAACAAGAACATAAATAAATACAATGAGATTTAGGGCATGTTCAAGTTACCTAGTCAATGAAAGCAAGAAGAATCCATGATGAGATGATGCTTGAAGATGTTAGATGCACATGGATTTGTGTTTGGTTGAGTAAAGATGAGTTCTTGGAGCTCTCTCTCTCTTGGATTTACTTTCTCTCACTTGGAGATATATTTTCAGAGCTATAGGTCTAAATGAAGGAGAACAAGATGTATTTATAGAGACCAAAAAATGAGCTAGTGTGAAATACCCTAAATGCCCAGTTCGGGTAAAAAGGCGACATGCAAGGCGACATGAGCAAGTCGCCTTGGAAGTCGCCTAACACACTGTGAGAAAACACGTTGCCTGAGGCGACATGTGAGGCGACATCCCCAAGTCGCCTATGAAGTCGCCTTACACAATGTGGAAAAAATAAGATGTCAGAGGCGACATGTAAGGCGACATCCCCAAGTCGCCTATGAAGTCGCCTTACACACTGGAGAAAAAAGAACATGACTAAGGCGACATTGGAGGCGACATGCACAAGTGACCTTGCATGTCGCCTATCACACTGTGGGAAAAACCTAAGTCTTAGGCGACTTGTCAGGCGACATGCACAAGTGGCCTTGCATATCGCCTAACCTACTGTGCAGTCCATCAACTCCAAAATGCAAGAAGTGTGTGTGTGCAACCATACATGCATGTCAATACAAATGCATAGAATGTGAGTGTGTGCAACTAAAACCTCTTCAAAGAGAATTAAGCAAGTGATATACCTTTGAAGAGCTCTTGAGAGAGATGATGTCCTTGAAGCTTGATTATACCAAATGAAGCCTAATATACCCTTACAAAAATTAATCCCCAATGTGGTTTGTCAACGAAATAAGCCAATCAAAATATGAGGAACTTACAATCTCCCCCTTTGGCTATTTCGTGACAAAACCACCTCTCACAAATCATCCTCACAAAAGAATAAAAACTAGAGGTCAACAAGGAAATACTACATTACAAAAAGATACCTAGATGCTAGGTCTTCAAATCTTCAAGCTCTTGTAGAATAGCCATCCTTACAAAACAATGAGACTACACTTTCCAAGACAAGTGTATGTGAGGTGATCAAGAGAGATAAATAAATAAGAGCAATTTGCATAATAAAAGAGAACTACAACATGCAACATGCAAATGCTCCCCCTATATAGGTTACTCCCCCTCAACGGGACAATCTGTCCAAATATGCAATCCTCTTAAATAAAACCACATTACTCCCCCTTTTTGTCATGAGATAGGCAAAGGAGTATTCCCCAACCGGGTCACTTTAGCAAAGAGAGCTATTTGCAAGATAAGTGCATAATCATATATAACAACTTTATGCAACTCAATTAATTGAGAGAGAATCATTGAGGGTTTTATTGTTTAGAAGAAAATGTGTGACTTAGTTGCTTTGGATGTAAGACATGTAACATCATGGTTCAAGCAAATGGTATTTGGCAAGGAGAACATCAAAAAGGGTTCCAAAAGAATTCAAACCAATTTGCACCCTTTTGCCATAAAGAAACATGATATAGTATTTTGAAAAGAAATTTCAACGCACACAAAACTATATCAATCCTTAAAAGCAAATCAAGACATTGGATCAAGAGATCCTTTTAGATTTTTCCGGACAATTTTCCGTATGATAGTAGTCTTGATTAACAGTTAAGAAGAGAGAGAAGACTAATTTGGATATAAAATCCTTATTGATTACATGGATACAAGATCCTTATTGATTAGTCTTCTCATTTGCATTCACACACATTTGCATTAACGCAATCAGGACATATTTCATGCATATCATTTTGAGCATGTCATAATCAAGTTCACATGTCATGGAGATAAATTATAGGTCATTCAAATGTACTTCCCAATCAATTCTCCTAATCCAAAAATGCATGTTTGAACATAGAGGTGACATGGATTACAAATCAAGCAAGACACATTTATTAAATAAAGAGGCCATATAAGAATATATATAAGCACAACCAAGAATACTCAAGCAATTAATAAAGAAGCATAAAGTTGATCAAGTTTTTGCTTATTCCAACATGCAAGGTTGCTCTCTTTGCTTGAGTTCCCCATAAAGGGTCAATCACCAAAACACATCAAGGCATATGACAAATCCCAATAGACCTACTAAGTGACTTGAACCTAGTTGAGTCTAAGGGCTTTGTAAATAAATCCGCTAGTTGATCATTTGTGCCCACATGCTCAAGTGCAATGCATTTGTTTTCAACTAGTTCCCTAATGAAATGATGCCTGAATGTCTATATGCTTTGTCTAGAGTGCTGAACAGGGTTCTTTGAAATGTTAATTGCACTCATGTTATCACAATAAGGGTTAAGAATACCTCGATCAAAGCCGTAATCCATAAGCATTTGTTTCATCCAAAGGAGCTGTGTGCAAGCACTCCCGGCGGCTATGTATTCCGCTTCAGCTGTGGATAGAGAGATGGAATTTTGCTTCTTGCAAAACCATGAGACCAAGTTGTTGCCTAGGAAGAAGCAACCGCCCGATGTACTCTTCCTATCATCACAATTTCCTGCCCAATCTGCATCACTAAAGCCAACTAAGCTAGCATTAGTGTCAAAAGAGTACCATATCCCATAGTTGGATGTCCCATTCACATATCGAATGATTCTCTTCACGGAGGAGAGATGGGATTCCTTGGGATCCGCTTGGTACCTAGTACACACACCCACACTAAAGGCTATATCGGGCCTACTTGCGGTCAAGTAAAGCAAGCTACCAATCATGCCACGATAAAGACTTTATTCCACACTCTTGCCACTAGCATCCTTGCTTAGTTTCAAGGTGGTACTCATGGGTGTGTCACAATGTTTGGCATTCTCAAGGCCAAACTTCTTCACTAGGTTCTTAGCATACTTAGCTTGGGATATGAAAATCCCATCATGCAATTGCTTGATTTGCAAAGCTAGGAAGTAATTGAGCTCCCCAACAAGACTCATCTCAAACTCATGAGACATGACATCAACAAATTGTTGGACTTTGGATTTGTTGGTGGAGCCAAAAACAATATCATCAACATAAATTTGACCTATGAAAAACTCATCTTTGTTCCTCTTGATGAATAAAGTTTTGTCAACACTACCCCTAGTGTAGTCATTGTCAACAAGAAATTGAGTGAGACGCTCATACCAAGCCCTAGGTGCTTGTTTCAACCCATATAAAGCCTTCTTGAGGCTATAGACATGATTGGGGTGGTGTGGATCCATAAACCCCTTGGGTTCCTCAACAAACACTTCCTCATGCAAGAAACCATTGAGGAAGGCACTCTTAACATCCATTTGATGCAATTTGAACTTGTGCACACATGATATGGACAAAAGAAGCCTTATGGACTCAAGACGGGCAACCGGAGCAAAAGTCTCCTCAAAGTCAATACCCTCAATTTGAGAGTATCCTTGTGCTATAAGTCTAGCCTTGTTGCGCACAATGTTGCCATTTTCATCCGACTTGTTCCTATATACCCATTTGGTGCCTATGACATTAGTATCCTTGGGTCTAGGAACAAGAGTCCAAACCTCATTTCTTTCAAATTGGTTTAGCTCTTCTTGCATGGCAAGAACCCAAAACTCATCATTCAAGGCTTCATCAACCCTTTTGGGTTCAATTTGAGAGGTGTAACAAGTATAGCTAATTTGATTAGCTATTTGACGTCTAGTCCTAACACCCTCATTCATATCTCCAAGAATGTCATTCTTATTGTGGAGATGTCTAACCCACGGAGCGGGTTCTTTAGAGTCCAAAGATGGATCTCTATCAAGAGGTTGGATGACCTCTTCATCAAGACTTGACTTCACATCAATTGAAGTCTCACCATTCTTCTCCAAGAAAGGATCATCAAGCACAGTGACCTCCTCATCATGGTCTCTAGTCTTAGGCCTACAATCATCTATGACGACATTAGATGATTCCATGACACTCCGAGTTTTTAAATTGAAAACTCTATATGCCTTACTATTAAAGGCATAGCCAATAAAAATCCCCTCATCACTCTTGGCATCAAACTTGCCAAGTTGATCTCGGTCATTTAGAATGTAGCATTTGCTCCCAAATGAGTGGAAGTAGCTAACATTTGGCTTCCTACCCTTCCATAATTCATAGGAGGTTTGCCTAGTACCGGGCCTTAGGAAGACTCTATTTCCTATGTAGCAAGCCGTATTGACTGCCTCGGCCCAAAGGTTCCTAGGGACATTGTTGCTAAGCAACATCACACGGCCCATCTCTTGAAGGACCCTATTCTTCCTCTCAACAACCCCATTTTGTTGAGGAGTTCTAGGAGCCGAAAACTCATGGGAAATGCCTAAGCTATTGCAATAGCTTTCAAAACAAGCATTTTCAAATTCCCTCCCATGGTCACTCCTAATTCTTTTAATGCTTTTAATGTGTGAGTTCTTTTCATTTTGAATTTTAGTGCAAAGCATTTAAAATTTTTCAAATGTCTCAGATTTTTCTCTAAGAAAATATGTCCATGTAAATCTTGAAAAATCATCAACACAAACAAAAATGTATCTCTTGCCACTGAGACTCTCAGTTTGCATGGGACCCATAAGGTCCATATGTAGAAGCTCTAATGGCTCCTTGGTGGTGAGATACTTGCCTTTCTTGTGCATACTTTTGGTTTGTTTCCCTTGTTGACAAGGTCCACAAACGCCATCGACTTTCTTCCCAAGCTTAGGGAAGCCACGTACAACCTTGAACTTATCTAAGATCCTCAAATCTCGATAGTTCATGTGGCCAAGTCTTTGATGCCATAACTCAATTTCCTCACATTTGGACATATTGCAAGAGATAGCACTAGCTTCAAGACAATAGCAATTGTCACTAGATCTCTTTCCTTTTAGCAAGGTTTGTCCATTTGGCATTAAAATAGAGCAGTCATTTTTGTTAAACAAGACAGAGAGTCCATCATCATTAAGATGAGAAATGCTTATAAGATTGGCTTGCAAGCCATCAACAAGTAAAGCATTGGACAAGGAGGGTAAATCGGGAATGGAAATGGTTCATTTCCCTATGACTTTCTTTCTAGATCCATCACCAAAGGTGACAAATCCTCCATCCTCCAAGACAAGGGATTTAAAGAAGCTCTTGTTCCCTATCATATGCCTAGAACACCCACTATCCAAATACCAAGTGTTAGAGGCATTTGCCTTCAAGGCAATTTGAGCCACATAGCAAGAATAGTTATCCCTTCTAATCCACCTAGGTGTAATGTTCTCATTCCTAGTGGTATTAGTCACATTGGCTTTAGATTTTCTAGGATCATGCAAATTTGCTCTAGATTTCCTAGGAACATGCATTTTAGCTCTAGCTCTATTTCTTTCAATCATGCTCTTGATTCTACACATTTCAATGTATTTGAAGCAATTAGGTCTAATGTGACCATCAACACCACAAAAGTGACAAGTGGGAATAAAATAAGAAGACATACCATGCCCTTGTGAGTACAAAGGGGCTTTTCCACGCATTTGAGCTTGTCTTTGGTGTTGGATTGGTTCTCTTCTTCTTTGTTGTTGAGTTGGAATGAATTGCTTCCTTGATTGACCTTGCATGAATTGCTTCTTGGCTTGATGGTATTTGGGTTGAGGGAAACTTGCTTGATGCACCCTTGTTGATTGAGCTTGAGCTTGTTTCCCTTGTGCTACCTTGACTTGAGGATCTTTAGAGCACTCTCCTAGTTCGATCTTCTTCCTAGGATGTTGTGGGGGTAGAGGCTCTTTGTTATCCAGACTCTTGACAAACACAATCTTGCTTGAGGATGAGGTCTCCTTGTCATCTTCATAGCCAAGACCTTTCTTATCACTTGGCCTCTTGCCAACTCCCAACATGTGATCAAGTTTATTCGTGCTTGAAGTCATCTTAGCAATGATCTCTCTAGCTTCTTCAAGCTCCTTTTCCATCAATTCCTCATTCCTTTTGGCTATCTTTACTACTTGGCCTCTTGCCAACTCCCAACATGTGATCAAGTTTATTCGTGCTTGAAGTCATCTTAGCAATGATCTCTCTAGCTTCTTCAAGCTCCTTTTCCATCAATTCCTCATTCCTTTTGGCTATCTTCACTTCTTTATTTAAGTGAGCAGCTTCGGTAGATAGCTTGAGATTCTCTCCTTTTAGCCTTTGAATCTCTTTCTTCATTTTCAATCTTGAGCTTTGAAAATGCTCTATAAAGCCTTCAAGATCCATTCCTCCTACATCCATATTTGTTGAATGGGATGAAGAGTCACCATCGCTAGAGTCATCTTCACTTTGTTTCTCTACCTCTTCATCATCTATTGCTTCCTTACTCTTGAGAGAAGATGTGAAGGCAATAAAGTTTGCCATATGATCCTCATCATCTGAGGATTCTTCTTCTTCTTCCAAGTCATCACCATCGCTCCACGTGGCGGCCATGGCCTTTCCTTTCTTCTTGTTTTTCAAATTTGCACAATCCGTGGAGATGTGTCCGAAACCTCCACATTCGAAGCATTGAATCCCTTTTCTTGTGGGCTTGTCTTCACTTGAGTCAAACTTCTTGAAAGGAGTCTTCTTCTTTATTTCCTTTCCTTTGGATCCAAATCCCCTCTTCTCAAAATTGATGAACTTCTTGAATCTTTTCACCATGAGGGCCATTTCTTCATCTTAGTCTTCTTCCTCCTTCTCAACCTTAGAAGTCTTCAGAGCAATACTCTTTTGCTTCTTTTGAGGTGTAGGTGTGGGAGTCCATCTAGACTCATATCCTAGAAGCCTTCCAATAACTTCACTTGGCTTCATATTCTTGTAGTCACTATTCTCCTCAAGAGCCGTCACTTTTGACTCAAATCTTGCTGGAAGCGACCTCATAATTTTTTGCTTGATCCTCCTATCCGAATAGGGATCACCAAGTTGATGGCTTTGATTAACTATGTCCATCATCTTCACTTGAAAGTCGTTGAAGCACTCATTCTCCTCCATCCTAATTTGCTCGAATTGTGTTTGGAGGACTTGAAGCTTGGAGTCCTTGACCACCTCGGTTCCCTCATGGGCCGTCTCTAGAATCTCCCATGCCTCTTTTGCAATTCTTGTTGTTTGGATCAATTTGTACTGATTGTCATCCATTGCACAAAGAATAGCATGCATAGCCTTGTTGTTCCACTTGGATGCTTCAAACTCTTGAGTTGACCATTTCGACTTTGGCTTGGGAACTACACTTTCGTCTTCAAGAGTCTTTTCCGGAAGAGCGTAGCCATCTTCAATTGCCATCCATGCTCAGTCATTTATTTGGAAAATGTAAGACTCCATCTTGCCTTTCCAAGAGGCATAGTTTACTCCGGTGAGCAAATGGGGTCTTGTGCTAGAGGCTCCCTCATTACCACTTCCGTTCCCACTCATAGTGTTTGGGTATGAATGAGATGAATGTTTATGATGCAACAAACACAAACAAAATGCAAGACACACAAAGAGCAAGGATCACCTAAGTGTATCTAGGAATCCGCTCTGATACCAATTGAAAATACACAAAGTGTGTCTAATACAACCTAGAAGGGGGGGGGGGGGGGGGGGGGGAGGGTGAATAGGTTTTAGTTGATTTATTACCAACTTTTCGACTTAATCAATTTTAATAATCCTACTCCATATTAGCAATCAATCAATCCAATATAAATATGCGGAAAACAATAAAAACACAAGGATTGATTTACGTGAGAAACCCTCCAACTGGGCAAAACTCACGGGCTATCCTTCTAGCCACATACGGTCCTCAAATCCACTATTTGAACGAAAGTTTACAACCTAGGTTGACCTCAAGTCACACCTACTTGGTCACTAACCGTTTCACTCTACCCAACGGGCCTTTAATAGTGATTCTTGACCACAAGCTTGTGCACTAACCCACTTAGTCACAAAGCTTAACAATCAATGAAGAGGTTAAACAACCTATGTGAATATGTAAAAGATATTCAAACATGCAATTAATGCTAGGCAACAATAAATGCTTATCTAAGGATTTAAAGATGTCAATGAATGCAAATTGAAAATACACAAAGTGTGTCTAATACAACCTAGAAGGGGGGTGAATAGGTTTTAGTTGATATATTACCAACTTTTCGACTTAATCAATTTCGATAATCCTACTCCATATTAACAATCAATCAATCTAATATAAATATGCGGAAAACAATAAAAACACAAGGATTGATTTACGTGAGAAACCCTCCAACTGGGCAAAACTCACGGGCTATCCTTCTAGCCACAAACGGTCCTCAAATCAACTATTTGAACGAAAGTTTACAACCTAGGTTGACCTCAAGTCACACCTACTTGGTCACTAACCCTTTCACTCTACCCAACGGGCCTTTAATAGTGATTCTTGACCACAAGCTTGTGCACTAACGCACTTAGTCACAAAGCTTAACAATCAATGAAGAGGTTAAACAACCTAAGTGAATATGTAAAAGATATTCAAGTATGCAATTAATGCTAGGCAACAATAAATGCTTATCTAAGGATTTAAAGATGACAATAAGTGTAAATCCTAGATATCAATATCTAAATGCAAATGCATGAAGATTTAGCTAGAAGGGTAAAATCGTCCTAAATGCTAGCTATTAATGAACAAGTCTCTCAACCAACACACAACAACTCAATCATGTTATAAATGCCAATAAACATAAAGATATGCAATAAAATCACATAAAAGAGCTAACCCTAGGCAAACAAGAACATAAATAAATACAAAGAGATTTAGGGCATGTTCAAGTTACCTAGTCAATGAAAGCAAGAAGAATCCATGATGAGATAATGCTTGAAGAGGTTAGATGCACATAGATTTGTGTTTGGTTGAGTAAAGATGAGTTCTTGGGAGTTTCTCTCTCTAAGGGAAGCTTGGCCTATTAAAAATGGCTTCTTGAACTCATAGGGACGAGCAAGGAAGAAGATAGATCATATATATGGGAGCCCTAGTTGAAACAGCGTCGTTTTGAACTTAGGGCACAAAATCCCGTCAATACCGCTAGATGGACCGCGTCGCAGGTAAGTGTCCAGACCGCGGTACACACAGCAGTGCACCGTCTGGACAACAACGCGGTGCAGGGCGCTGTGCATGCAGGTGCAGAGGCCGCGGTATGGGCAACAGAGGCTTACTGGACAACACCGCGACTTGGGTCGCTTTGCGTGCAAGTGTACAGGAAGCGGTACATGGAGCATGACCCTGCTGAGGTATACCGCTCTGTATGCCGCGGTGCAAGCATGTCTTGCCAAGCGGTCTAGGTCGCGCTAAGAGAAGAAATTGTCTTTTCTAGGCAAACTCAACACACTAAGTGATGTGCAAAATGTGCAAGTGTGGAGTGTGAAAAGAGGCATTCAATACATCATTCAATTACATGAAGATAGAAACATAATGCATGCAAGTGAGTGTGTGCAACTAGATCTCTTCAAAGAAAGTTAAACTAGTGAGATACCTTTGTAGTGCTCTTTGAGAGAGATGATGTCCTTGAAGCTTGATCACACTCAAGAGGCCTAACTTACCCTTACAAAGAATAATCCCCAATGTGGTTTGTCAACGAAATAAGCCAATCAAAATATGAGGAACTTACAATCTCCCCCTTTGGCTATTTCGTGACAAAACCACCACTCACAAATCATCCTCACAAAAAAAATAAAAACTAAAGGTCAACAAATAGATATTCTACATTACAAAAAGATACCTAGATATTAGGTCTTCAAAACTTCAAGCTCTTGTAGAATAGTCATCCCTACAAAACACAGAGACTACACTTTCCAAGACAAGAGTATGTGAGGTGATCAAGAGAGATAGATAAATAAGAGCAATTTGCATAATAAAAGAAAACTTCAACATGCAACATGCAACATGCAAATGCTCTCCCCCTATATAGGTTACTCCCCCTCAATGGGACAATCTCTCCAAAAATGCAATCCCCTTAAATAAAACCATTACTCCCCCTTTTTGTCATGAGATAGGCAAATGAGTATTCCCCAACCGGGTCACTTTAGCAAAGAGAGCTATTGGCAAGATAAGTGCATAATCATATACAACAACGTTATGCAACTCAATTAATTGAGAGAGAATCATTGAGGGTTTTATTGTTTAGAAGAAGATGTGTGACTTAATTGCTTTGGATGTAAGACATGTAACTTCATGGTTCAAGCAAATGGTATTTGGCAAAGCAAACATCAAAAGGGTTTCCAAAAGAATTCAAACCAATTTATACCCTTTTGTTATAAGCAAACAAGATATAGTTTTTCAAAATGAATTTCAATTTAAAGAGCAACTATATCAAACCTTATGAGCAAAACAAGACATGAGTGACTTTTGCACCCTTTTTGATTTTTCCGGGTGGGATACCCGTATGATAGTAGTCTTGTTCAACTGATAAAGAGAGAGAGAAGACTAAATTTGGATGAGATATCCTTATTTATTGCATGGATACTAGATCTTTATTTGGTTTAGTCTTCTCATTTGCGTTAACACATATTTTGCACTAGAGCAAACAAAAAAAAAACATTTCATGCATATTATTTTAAGCATGTCAATAAAGGTTCTCATGTCATAGAGTTAAATTATGGGTCATTCAAGTGTACTTTCCCAATCAAAATCTCCTAGTCCAAAAATGCATTTTTGAACATAGAGGTGACATGGATTACAAATCAAGCAAGGCACATTTATTAAATAAGAAGCCATATAAGAATATATATAAGCACAACCAAGAATACTCAAGCAATTAATAAAGAAGCATAAACTTGATCAAGTTTTTGCTTATTCCAACCTGCAAGGTTGCTCTCTTTGCTTGAGTTCCCCATTAGGGTCAATCACCAAAACACATCAAGGCATATGACAAATCCCAATAGACCTACTAAGTGACTTGAACCTAGTTGAGTCTAAGGGCTTTGTAAATAAATCCGCTAGTTGATCATTAGTGCCCACATGCTCAAGTGCAATGCATTTGTTTTCAACTAGTTCCCTAATAAAATGATGCCTGATGTCTATATGCTTTGTTCTAGAGTGCTGAACAGGGTTCTTTGAAATGTTAATTGCACTCATGTTATCACAATAAAGGGTAAGAATACCTTGATCAAAGCCGTAATCCATAAGCATTTGTTTCATCCAAAGGAGTTGTGTGCAAGCACTCCCGGCGGCTATGTATTCCGCTTCAGCTGTGGATAGAGAGATGAAATTTTGCTTCTTGCAAAACCATGAGACCAAGTTGTTGCCTAGGAAGAAGCAACCGCCCGATGTACTCTTCCTATCATCACAATTTCCTGCCCAATCTGCATCACTAAAGCCAACTAAGCTAGCATTAGTGTCAAAAGAGTACCATATCCCATAGTTGGATGTCCCATTCACATACCGAATGATTCTCTTCATGGAGGAGAGATGGGATTCCTTGGGATCCGCTTGGTACCTAGCACACACACCCACACTAAAGGCTATATCGGGTCTACTTGTGGTCAAGTAAAGCAAGCTACCAATCATACCACGATAAAGACTTTGTTCCACACTCTTGCCACTAGCATCCTTACTTAGTTTCAAGGTGGTACTCATGGGTGTGTCACAATGTTTGGCATTCTCAAGGCCAAACTTCTTCACTAGGTTCTTAGCATACTTAGCTTGGGATATGAAAATCCCATCATGCAATTGCTTGATTTACAAACCTAGGAAGTAATTGAGCTCCCCAACAAGACTCATCTCAAACTCATGAGACATGACATCAACAAATTTTTAGACTTTGGATTTGTTGGTGGAGCCAAAAACAATATCATCAACATAGATTTGAGCTATGAAAAGCTCATCCTTGTTCCTCTTGATGAATAAAGTTTTGTCAACACTACCCCTAGTGCAGTCATTTTCAACAAGAAATTGAGTGAGGCGCTCATACCAAGCCCTAGGTGCTTGTTTCAACCCATATAAAGCCTTCTTGAGGCTATAGACATGATTGGGGTGGTGTGGATCCACAAACCCCTTGGGTTGCTCGACAAACACTTCCTCATGCAAGAAATCATTTAGGAAGGCACTCTTAACATCCATTTGATGCAATTTGAACTTGTGCACACATGATATGGACAAAAGAAGCCTTATGGACTCAAGACGGGCAACCGGAGCAAAAGTCTCCTCAAAGTCAATACCCTCAATTTGAGAGTATCCTTGTGCTACAAGTCTAGCCTTGTTGCGCACAATGTTGCCATTCTCATCCGACTTATTCCTATATACCCATTTGGTGCCTATGACATTAGTATCCTTGGGTCTAGGAACAAGAGTCCAAACCTCATTTCTTTCAAATTGGTTTAGCTCTTCTTGCATGGCAAGAACCCAAAACTCATCATTCAAGGCTTCATCAACCTTTTTGGGTTCAATTTGAGAGGTGTAACAAGTATAGCTAATTTGATTAGCTATTTGACGCCTAGTCCTAACACCCTCATTCACATCTCCAAGAATGTCATTCTTATTGTGGAGATGTCTAACCCATGGAGCGGGTTCTTTAGAGTCCAAAGATGGATCTTTATCAAGAGGTTGGATGATCTCTTCATCAAGGCTTGACTTCACATCAATTGAAGTCTCACCATTCTTCTCCAAGAAAGGATCATCAAGTACAGTGACCTCCTCATCATGGTCTCTAGTCTTAGGCCTACAATCATCTATGACGACATTAGATGATTCCATGACACTCCGAGTTTTTAAATTGAAAACTCTATAGGCCTTACTATTGAGGGCATAGCCAATAAAAATCCCCTCATCACTCTTGGCATCAAACTTTCCAAGTTGATCTCGGTCATTTAGAATGTAGCATTTGCTCCCAAATGAGTGGAAGTAGCTAATATTTGGCTTCCTACCCTTCCATAATTCATAGGAGGTTTGCCTAGTACCGGGCCTTAGGAAGACTCCATTTCCTATGTAGCAAGCCCTATTGACGGCCTCGGCCCAAAGGTTCCTAGGGACATTGTTGCTAAGCAACATCACACGGCCCATCTCTTGAAGGACCCTATTCTTCCTCTCAACAACCCCATTTTGTTGAGGAGTTCTAGGAGCCGAAAACTCATGGGAAATGCCTAAGCTATTGCAATAGCTTTCAAAACAAGCATTTTCAAATTCCCTCCCATGGTCACTCCTAATTCTTTTAATGCTTTTAATGTGTGAGTTCTTTTCATTTTGAATTTTAGTGCAAAGCATTTTAAATTTTTCAAAAGTTTCAGACTTTTCTCTAAGAAAATATGTCCAAGTAAATCTAGAAAAATCATCAACACAAACAAAAATGTATCTCTTGCCACCGAGACTCTCGGTTTGCATGGGACCCATAAGGTCCATATGTAGAAGCTCTAATGGCTCCTTGGTGGCGAGATACTTGCCTTTCTTGTGCATACTTTTGGTTTGTTTCCCTTGTTGACAAGGTCCACAAACGCCATCGACTTTCTTCCCAAGCTTAGGGAGGCCACGCACAACCTTGAACTTATCTAAGATCCTCAAATCTCGATAGTTCATGTGGCCAAGTCTTTGATGCCATAACTCAATTTCCTCACATTTGGACATATTGCAAGAGATAGCACTAGCTTCAAGACAATAGCAATTGTCACTAGATCTCTTTCCTTTTAGCAAGGTTTGTCCATTTGGCATTAAAATAGAGCAATCATTTTTGTTAAACAATACAGAGAGTCCATCATCATTAAGATGAGAAATGCTTATAAGATTTGCTTGTAAGCCATCAACAAGTAAAGCATTGGACAAGGAGGGTAAATCGGGAATGGAAATGGTTCCTTTCCCTATGACTTTCTTTTTAGATCCATCACCAAAGGTGACAAATCCTCCATCCTCCAAGACAAGGGATTTAAAGAAGCTCTTGTTCCCCGTCATATGCCTAGAACACCTACTATCCAAATACCAAGTGTTAGAGGCATTTGCCTTCAAGGCAATTTGAGCCACATAGCAAGAATAGTTATCCCTTCTAATCCACCTAGGTGTAATGTTCTCATTCCTAGTGGTATTAGTCACATTGGCTCTAGATGTTCTAGGATCATGCAAATTTGCTCTGGGTTTCCTAGGAACATGCATTCTAGCTCTAGCTCTATTTCTTTAAATCATGCTCTTGATTCTACACTTTTCAATGTATTTAAAGCAATTTAGTCTAATGTGACCATCAACACCACAAAAGTGACACGTGGGAATAAAATAAGAAGACATACCATGCCCTTGTGAGTACAGAGGGGCTTTCCCACGCATTTGAGCTTGTCTTTTGTGTTGGATTGGTTCTCTCCTTCTTTGTTGTTGAGTTGGAACGAATTGCTTCCTTAGTTGCCCTTGCATGAATTGCTTTTTGGCTTGATGGTATTTCGGTTGAGGGAAACTTGCTTGATGCACCCTTGTTGATTGAGCTTGAGCTTGTTTCCCTTGTGCTACCTTGACTTGAGGATCTTTAGAGCACTCTCCTAGTTCGATCTTCTTCCTAGGATATTGTGGGGGTGGAGGCTCTTTGTTATCCAAACCCTTAATAAACACAGTTTTGCTTGAGGATGAGGTCTTCTTGTCATTTTCATAGCCAAGACCTTTCTTATCACTTGGCCTCTTGCCCACTCCCAACATGTGGTCAAGTTTATTCGTGCTTGAAGTCATCTTAGCAATGATCTCTCTAGCTTCTTCAAGCTCCTCTTCCATCAATTCCTCATTCCTTTTGGCTATCTTCACTTCTTTATTTAAGTGAGTAGCTTCGGTGGATAGCTTGAGATTCTCCCCTTTTAGCCTTTGAATCTCCTTCTTCATCTTCAATCTTGAGCTTTGAAAATGCTCAATGAAGCCTTCAAGATCCATTCCTCCTACATCCATATTTGTTGAATGGGATGAAGAGTCACCATAGCTAGAGTCATCTTCACTTTGTTTCTCTACCTCTTCATCATCTATTGCTTCCTTACTCTTGAGAGAAGATGCGATGGCAATAAAGTTTGCCACATGATCCTCATCATCTGAGGATTCTCCTTCTTCTTCCAAGTCATCACTATCGCTCCACGTGGCGGCCATGGCCTTTCGTTTCTTCTTATTTTTCAAATTTCCACAATTCGTGGAGATGTGTCCGAAACCTCTACATTCAAAGCATTGAATCCCTTTTCTTGTAGGCTTGTCTTCACTTGACTCAAACTTCTTGAAAGGAGTCTTCTTCTTTATTTCCTTTCCTTTGGATCCAAATCCCCTCTTCTCAAAATTGATGAACTTCTTGAATCTTTTCACCATGAGGGCCATTTCTTCATCTGAGTCTTCTTCCTCCTTCTCAACCTTAGAAGTTTTCAGAGCAATGCTCTTTTTCTTCTTTTGAGGTGTAGGTGTGGGAGTCCATCTAGACTCATATGCTAGAAGCCTTCCAATAACTTCACTTGGCTTCATATTCTTGTAGTCACTATTCTCCTCAAGAGCCGTCACCTTTGACTCAAATCTTGCTGGAAGCGACCTCATAATTTTTTGCTTGATCCTCCTATCCGAATAGGGATCACCAAGTTGATGGCTTTGATTAACTATGTCCATCATCTTCACTTGAAAGTCGTTGAAGCACTCATTCTCCTCCATCCTAATTTGCTCGAATTGTGTTTGGAGGACTTGAAGCTTGGAGTCCTTGACCACCTCGGTTCCCTCATGGGCCGTCTCTAGAATCTCCCATGCCTCTTTTGCAATTCTTGTTGTTTGGATCAATTTGTACTGATTGTCATCCATTGCACAAAGAATAGCATGCATAGCCTTGTTGTTCCACTTGGATGCTTCAAACTCTTGAGTTGACCATTTCGACTTTGGCTTGGGAACTACACTTTCGTCTTCAAGAGTCTTTTCCGGAAGAGCGTAGCCATCTTCAATTGCCATCCATGCTCGGTCATTTATTTGGCAAATGTAAGACTCCATCTTACCTTTCCAAGAGGCATAGTTTATTCAGGTGAGCAAAGAGGGTCTTGTGCTGGAGGCTCCCTCATTACCACTCCCGTTTCCACTCATAGTGTTTGGGTGTGAATGAGATGAATGTTTATGATGCAACAAACACAAACAAAATGCAAGACACACAACGAGCAAGGATCACCTAAGTGTATCTAGGAACCCGCTCTGATACCAATTGAAAATACACAAAGTGTGTCTAATACAACCTAGAGGGGGGGGTGAATAGGTTTTAGTTGATATATTACCAACTTTTCGACTTAATCAATTTCGATAATCCTACTCCATATTAACAATCAATCAATCCAATATAAATATGCGGAAAACAATAAAAACACAAGGATTGATTTACGTGAGAAACCCTCCAACTGGGCAAAACTCACGGGCTATCCTTCTAGCCACAAACGGTCCTCAAATCAACTATTTGAACGAAAGTTTACAACCTAGGTTGACCTCAAGTCACACCTACTTGGTCACTAACCCTTTCACTCTACCCAACGGGCCTTTAATAGTGATTCTTGACAACAAGCTTGTGCACTAACTCACTTAGTCACAAAGCTTAACAATCAATGAAGAGGTTAAACAACCTAAGTGAATATGTAAAAGATATTCAAGTATGCAATTAATGCTAGGCAACAATAAATGCTTATCTAAGGATTTAAAGATGACAATAAGTGTAAATCCTAGATATCAATATCTAAATGCAAATGCATGAAGATTTAGCTAGAAGGGTAAAATCGTCCTAAATGCTAGCTATTAATGAACAAGTCTCTCAACCAACACACAACAACTCAATCATGTTATAAATGCCAATAAACATAAAGATATGCAATAAAATCACATAAAAGAGCTAACCCTAGGCAAACAAGAACATAAATAAATACAAAGAGATTTAGGGCATGTTCAAGTTACCTAGTCAATGAAAGCAAGAAGAATCCATGATGAGATAATGCTTGAAGAGGTTAGATGCACATAGATTTGTGTTTGGTTGAGTAAAGATGAGTTCTTGGGAGTTTCTCTCTCTAAGGGAAGCTTGGCCTATTAAAAATGGCTTCTTGAACTCATAGGGACGAGCAAGGAAGAAGATAGATCATATATATGGGAGCCCTAGTTGAAACATCGTCGTTTTGAACTTAGGGCACAAAATCCCGTCAATACCGCTAGATGGACCGCGTCGCAGGCAAGTGTCCAAACCGCGGTACACACAGCAGTGCACCGTCTGGACAACAACGCGGTGCAGGGCGCTGTGCATGCAGGTGCACAGGCCGCGGTATGGGCAACAGAGGCTTACTGTACAACACCGCGACTTGGGTCGCTTTGCGTGCAAGTGTACAGGAAGCGGTACATGGAGCATGACCCTGCTGAGGTATACCGCTCTGTATGCCGCGGTGCAAGCATGTCTTGCCAAGCGGTCTAGGCCGCGCTAAGAGAAGAAATTGTCTTTTCTGGGCAAACTCAACACACTAAGTGATGTGCAAAATGTGCAAGTGTGGAGTGTGAAAAGAGGCATTCAATACATCATTCAATTACATGAAGATAGAAACATAATGCATGCAAGTGAGTGTGTGCAACTAGATCTCTTCAAAGAAAGTTAAACTAGTGAGATACCTTTGAAGTGCTCTTTGAGAGAGATGATGTCCTTGAAGCTTGATCACACTCAAGAGACCTAACTTACCCTTACAAAGAATAATCCCCAATGTGGTTTGTCAACGAAATAAGCCAATCAAAATATGAGGAACTTACACAAATCCTAGATATCAATATCTAAATGCAAATGCATGAAGATTTAGCTAGAAGGGTAAAATCGTCCTAAATGCTAGCTATTAATGAACATACAACCTCAACCAACAAACAACAACTCAAACATGTTATAAATGCCAATGAACATAAAGATATGCAATAAAATCACATAAAAGAGCTAACCCTAGGCAAACAAGAACATAAATAAATACAATGAGATTTAGGGCATGTTCAAGTTACCTAGTCAATGAAAGCAAGAAGAATCCATGATGAGATGATGCTTGAAGATGTTAGATGCACATGGATTTGTGTTTGGTTGAGTAAAGATGAGTTCTTGGAGCTCTCTATCTCTTGGATTTACTTTCTCTCACTTGGAGATATATTTTCAGAGCTCTAGGTCTAAATGAAGGAGAACAAGATGTATTTATAAAGACCAAAAAATGAGCTAGTGTGAAATACCCTAAATGCCCAGTTTGGGTAAAAAGGCGACATGCAAGGCGACATGAGCAAGTCGCCTTGGAAGTCGCCTAACGCACTGTGAGAAAACACGTTGCCTGAGGCGACATGTGAGGCGACATCCCCAAGTCGCCTATGAAGTCGCCTTACACACTGTGGAAAAAATAAGATGTCAGAGGCGACATGTAAGGCGACATCCCCAAGTCGCCTATGAAGTCGCCTTACACATTGGAGAAAAAAGAACATGACTAAGGCGACATTGGAGGCGACATGCACAAGTGGCCTTGCATGTCGCCTATCACACTATGGGAAAAACCTAAGTCTTAGGCGACTTGTCAGGTGACATGCACAAGTGGCCTTGCATGTCGCCGAACCTACTGTGCAGTCCATCAACTCCAAAATGCAAGAAGTTTGTGTGTGCAACCATACATGCATGTCAATACAAATGCATAGAATGTGAGTGTGTGCAACTAAAACCTCTTCAAAGAGAATTAAGCAAGTGATATACCTTTGAAGAGCTCTTGAGAGAGATGATGTCCTTGAAGCTTGATTATACCAAATGAAGCCTAATATACCCTTACAAAAATTAATCCCCAATGTGGTTTGTCAACGAAATAAGCCAATCAAAATATGAGGAACTTACACCTTTGTTTTTGCCACTTAAAACTTAATTGTCTGAATTGAACCTATTAAGTTGTTTTGTTTGTTTTTTTAAAAGTGGTCAAACTTAAAAATACTCAAAAACAACTAAAAATAAAAAGTAACAAATCGTGACTTTTTCACTTGATTTCAAATCACTGAATTGCATTTAAAATATTTCCTTCCAAGACTATCGTTCCAAAGATAAATTATTTCCAATATTACATGATTCTTATATTATACAAATTTTATTCTTTTGACATATTACTAATGATAAATAACTATAAACAAAATAAAATAATAATAATAATAATAATAATAATAATAACTTTAATATGACATTGTCATTTTCAACTTCATTGTTAAACCTTCAATTTTTTTTATATAAATCAAAACCATTTCAATATCTTAACCATGAATAATATCTTATCAATATTTATATAAAAATGGTTTAATATTTTTTAAATTATTTTTATTTAATTTTTGAATAATATAAAATTAAAATACATGACAATTAATAGTAACAAGGATATAAATGTCAAATTATTAGTTTTCAAACAGTTTTATCTTAAAAAAACAAATAAGTCATTCAGTTTCTGTTTTCGGTATCTATTAAGTTTTTTAGAAAAATTCAAGATCAGTGGGTCTTCAGATAAAAAACAAATGACCCGAAAATGTTTTGGACTACTAGAACAATCAATTACACGATTGAGATGATTTTCGAAACTTAGAAATGTTTTAGACCGCCTGAACAACATGCTACACTATTTGCATAGCATGTTAAGTGTTTGTATGGTAATTAAGTCATACCTCATTAAGTTATAACGAAATCATAAAATTAAGGGGTATTATCACTAAAGTTTCTACTTTTTCATGAATTGTTATCTTTTTAAACTTCTTTACCATATTAGTCACTTTAGTCCCTTATGGTCAATTATAATAGAATATGTAAAAATATAATTTTACCCTTATTGTTATTTTTCAAATTTTTTCTTTTAGTCCCTCTAGTTTCAATAATAGTTAGTCAACCCTTGAAAAAAAAATTAAAATGCCTCCATTAGGGTTTGAACCAAGGTTGAAAGACAAGCTCTAGCCAACTAAACTACACTAACTCATTGTTGAAGATTTGTTGGTTTAAATATATATATATATATATATATAATCAGTTTAAACTAATTTAAATCTATTTATATAATTTAAAATAAGCTCATATATATAATTTAAAATAAGCTCATATATATAATATTTAAAATAAACTCATATTTAATAATAATACATAAAAATAGATTTATGAAAATGAAAAAGAAAATAACAAAACAAAAGGAAACCAGGAAAATCCAAAAAATCAAAGTCCGTAAATTTGTTTATTTCTTTCTTTTTTGGATTTTTTTCCTTTTCAAAAAATATATTATTTCAATTTGATAAAAAAAAAACCCAGAAAATCAAAGCCTATAAATTGAAAACAGAAAAAAAAAATCATGAAAATATATATATATATATATATATATATATATATTTATACTTTTTTTTCCTTTATTTCCTTTTGTTTTGTTATTTTCTTTTTCATTTTCATAAATGTTTTTATATACTATTATTATATATTAGTTTATTTTAAATTATATAAATATGAATTTATTATTTGTTTTTATTTTTTCTATTTTTGTTGTTGATTTTTTACCTTTTCAATTTATGGGCTTTGATTTTTTGGATTTTTTTAATCAAATTGAAATAATATATTTTTTGAAAAGGAAAAAAATCCAAGAAAAAAAAATTACGGGCTTTGATTTCTTGGATTTTTTAGGTTTCCTTTTGTTTTATTATTTTCATTTTCATAAATATGTTTTTAAATATTATTATTAAATATGAGGTTATTTTAAATTATATATATATATGAGTTTATTTTAAATTATATATATATATATATGAGTTTGTTTAAATATATATATATATGAGTTTATTTTAAATTATATAAATAGATTTAAATTAGTTTAAACAAATTATATATATATATATATATGCATTTAAATCAACAAATCTTCAACAATGAGCTAGTGTGCTCAGCTAGCTAGAGCTTGTGTCTTTCAACCTTGGTTCGAACCCTAATTGAGGCATTTTAATTTTTTTAGGGGTTGACCAGCTATTATTGAAATTAAATGGGCTAAAAGAAAAAAATTTAAAAATAACAATAAGGGTAAAATTGTATATTTATATATTCTGTTATAGTTGACCTTTTTTTTTGGTCAAATAAACTAAAGTGATGTATTTTGAAAAAATAAAGGACTAAAGTGACTAATATGGCAAAGACGATTAAAAATGTGACAATTCATGAAAAAGTAAAGACTTTAGTGATAATACCCCTAAAATTAATCCCAAATAATTAAACAGTAAATTAAAAAGCAAACTGAGAAAGAGTTACAAAACATTAGTGTCCTAAACTAAGTAGGTTCCAGAACTCTTGCAACACAACTGCTTCTATCTAGTTATTCAGTTTCTAAATATGGCAAAAAAGTCGAAGTTCCAGAACCCAATTTCCATATAAAGCAAATTTAAAAAAATCTTCCCCATTCTCACTATCAAAAGCAGAGAACTTGAAAACATAGGACCCTGTTCAAAAAAAAAAAAGAGCAAAATAATGAAATCAGAGAGTTTGACATTGGTTTTGGTGAATCTGGCAGGAATAATGGAGAGAGCAGATGAGTCACTGTTACCAGGAGTGTACGAGGAAGTTGGTGTGGATCTTCACACGGACCCAACTGGGTTGGGTTCACTCACTCTGTTTCGATCCATTGTTCAGTCTTTATGCCACCCATTGGCTGCTTACTTGGCTATGTGTCACAACAGAGCCTATGTCATTGCTCTTGGTGCTTTTCTCTGGGCAGCAGCCACTTTTCTTGTCGCCATTTCCACTACTTTCTTCCAGGTTTTCTCTAAAACTTCCCAAAAGATTTTGTTTTGATAATATTGGGTTTGATAAAGTTGGTAACTTTATTTTTATTTTGGATAATTTGTGGGTGTTTTTTATGTGATTGTGAAGTTGGAATTTGCTTGCTTTGTGGATTTGTGTGATATTGTGTAGATTTTGAAGTGTTTATATGGTGTTATATGAGTTATTAGACAGATCTAGTCTAAGAGGTTCCATTTATTTTAGCTTTTGTGTTGGTTTTGGGGTTGTTTGTGCTTGAATATTGTGTTTTCTAAAATGGGCATCAAGTGTTGTTTTATATCAATAAATTATAAGGATTTTGGGTCTCTAACTTTACATTGCTTTGAATCATAATTTCATGTTGACTATAAAATGATGAATTCAATTGATTTGTTTTGGTTTCTATAGCATTTGAATCCAAATTGGTTATGTACATTTCACATTTGGTTAATTAGGTTGCAGTCTCAAGAGGTTTGAATGGGATTGGACTTGCCATTGTCATACCTGCAATTCAATCTCTTGTTGTTGATTCAACCGATGAAAGCAACCGTGGTATGGCTTTTGGATGGCTACAACTGACTACGAATCTCGGGGCCATCATCGGTGGATTCTTTTCAGTACTATTAACTTCAACATCCTTCATGGGTATACCTGGTTGGAGAGTAACTTTTCATTTGATTTCAATAGTTAGTGTCATGGTAGGCATTTTGGTCCGCCTCTTCACTAATGATCTGCGGTTCCCAAATGGTGATGATTGTAGTAGAGCTAAATATCAAACACAACACAAGTCATTTTGGTTGGAAATGAAGGACCTAATCAAAGAAGCAAAGATGGTTATCAAAATCCCATCTTTCCAAATAATTGTCGCTCAAGGCGTTTTCGGGACATTCCCTTGGTCAGGTTTGTCATTTGCTCCTATGTGGTTAGAACTTATAGGTTTCTCCCACAAATTAACAGCATCCCTCAACACACTCTTTGTAATTGCTGGGTGTTTCGGGTCTCTATTTTGAGGATTGATGGGGGATATTCTTGCGAAACATTTACCTAACACCGGGAGAATAATTCTGTCGCGGATCAGTGCTGGTTCAACCGTTCCTTTAGCAGTTGTTTTGCTTTTGGTTTTGCCTGATGATCCGCCTGCAGCATTCCTATAGGGTGCGTTTGGTACGTGGGACAGGACGGGACACGACGGAACAACTTTTTGTTGTCCTACGTTTGGCACACCATTAGCTTGGGACGAGATGGGACAAGGTGGGATAAAAACCATGAAAAATTATCCCACCTCAGACCTTAGGCCAGACTTGTTCCATGCATGGGACAAGTCTGGAAAAGACATTTTTGCCCTTAAAACTTCAAAAAATTACAAATATACCAACTATAAATTAAAAAATCATCTTCAAATCAATTTTCATTTGCTCCTCCCCTCTTTGCTCGACCCTCTCTCTCACTTTCTCACACCAGCAGATCCATCTAACGACGCCACATCAGATCGTCGTCGAGGCCGCATCAGATCGTCGACGACGCTGCTGCCGACGACGCCTGCCGCTGCTGGTCCGCTCCTCCGCCTGCCGCTGCTACTCCGCTCCTCCGCCCGCCGCTGCTGCTCAGCGCCTCCGCCCCTCTCTCTCTCTTTCTTACACTTTTTTGATTTGTTTTTCAGATTTGTGTTGGTTTGGTGTTGGTGAACTACCAGATTTAATTTGTATGGATGGTGTTGATGTTGACGATGGTGAAAAATTTCAGATTTGTGTTGTTTCCATATATATATATTTTTTGAGATTTGTGTTGTATAAAATTTTGGTGTTGACTGTTGATGATGATGATGATGATGATTTGTGGGAATTCAATTTTTCCAGAATTTTTTTTCTTCCTTGTTTGTGTTCCAGATTGTTTTCTTTGTTTAATTGATTTAAGAACAAATTAATTATTAGGATGAATTTTGTGGAATTGATTTGTTGTTTTTGTCTGTGGAATTTCATTGAAGAAACTTTTTGTGGTGTTTGTGAAGCGAGAAAATGAAAGAAAATATTAATTTTTAATGATTTTTAATTAGTTTTAATTCAATAATATTTGATATTTTTTTTGGTACAAAAGAGGGCAATTTGGTCATTGAACCTCTTGTCCCGTCCTGTTTCAGCCATACCAAACGTTTAAACAGTACAATTAATTGTTCTTTCCTAGGCATTCCAAACACAATACGGAACAGTTGTCCAGTCCTGTCCAGTCACATCCAGTCATGTCCCATCTAGGTGCCAAACAGTTATTACTCATGGGATTCTGCACATCATGGAGCGCTCCTGTTACACTGCTACAAACAAGTACGTATCCTCTTATCAAAGACCATTAAAATCGAATCGAATCTTACAAAAAGAAAAACACTCGGATTCCCCCGCTGATCAATCCTCTTATCAAAGACCATTAAAATCTTCCAAGAGAAACGAAAAGGGTGTCAAACATTCTTCATTTCTCATGTACTTCTTCAAAAGTGCTTCTCTTTGTCTGCTTTTTACTAAAAATACTTTTATTTATTCTTTGTTTTGTTTTTTTTTTCTTCTGAAAGCTAAAGTCAGGCAATATCATTGAATAAGATCAGTAGCTACAAATGAAACAATTAATTATTAATGTAAGGAGAAAAATTATCGATCCTCACCCTATCATCCACCAAATGCAGAGCATATTTAGCTAATGAAATTAACCAAAATATCCCATAAAAATAGGAAGTAAAAAAACGAATATTTGCAAAAACTGTACCCACCAAAGTAAAAAGACCATGTTTTGAAAGAGTCAACATAATCAAAATGGGAAAGTGTAAGCTTCGAACAATTTATATATATATAGTCGTTTTCCTGTCAGTTTGTCTTGATATCAAATATATCAGTTCTTTGAATGTGGACCATAGATTATGGAGAAGTCCTGACAAGTGCATACACACTGGTTCAAAACAATTAAATCTAATGACCCATGTTGACGGTAATTTTTGGGATTACATAAAGTTGATCACGCGTCTAACGAATTATTATAAATTGTTAATAATGCTGAGAGCAGAAAAGAGAAAAACAAGATGCAAACACAGATTTTACATAGTAAAACCTCAAGTTGGGCAAACGTCAACGGTTGCCGATGACGGCGAGAAGGAAAATCCACTATGTTAAAATAGTTACACACTCAAGCTCTCTTACTCTTACGTACTGTCAAATTCGCAACCCTTACAACGTTATTTTTGGGTCTATTTATATGTACATAGAACCCTAATTCGTAGTATTCAAGTAAGGAAAATTGTTGTGGTTTAATGAGACTCTGACTTGTTGGAGTCGTTTTAAACTTTTTTCCTCTTCCACATTGATTATGTTCTGAACGTATTAGATCTCTTGCCTAATCTGGACTCTGATATCTCTAAGGAAGTCTGTTTCCTTATCAGATTGTGCTTCTAGACATCTTGTTCAAAGAAGACTCTTTCTCTACGTATCTGAGTCGTAGCTACATTGAATTCATCATTGTCCACGTGTCGCTCATCTGACCATCT
This sequence comes from Dipteronia sinensis, assembly GCA_033220585.1. Lineage (NCBI taxonomy): Eukaryota > Viridiplantae > Streptophyta > Magnoliopsida > Sapindales > Sapindaceae > Dipteronia > Dipteronia sinensis. The sequence continues at coordinate 59,523,790 of CM065637.1, read as the reverse complement.
ACCAACCCGACCAAACCTCATTCTACTCAACCAGTTACTTGATCCTGACCGAGTGCATTGGCCAACCAACTAAGTTATCCGACCGGCTTATCTTCACCCGATCGATCTGACTACCTTAATAGAGTTATTTCTACCCGACTATCTGGGTTACCCCGACTGGGTGTTGTGGGGTCGTTTTGGCTATCTCGGGTTGGTTTAATCTAATTGACTTTTGGTGACATAGCATCTCTGATTACCATGTATCCCGGTAAGCATCTTGATCTGTCACCCTTCCAGATTTTACCAATAACAATATCCCTTTAAACATTTGAACCTAGCATCTCGTTCAACAAAGAGAACTCGCTCAGTGAGGTACGTTTAACTTTGCCTTTAATTTTGTCATGTAGTCCATTAATACTCATTAATGTTTAACAGCTAAGCATTTATCCATGGCCACACGCATTCGATTCACCCAAGATGACGTAACATGATGACGGAATAAGCGGCATATTTTTTGTTCCTCAAACATTGCCCATCATCTCGCTAGTTGGCACATGATTTTTGGAGTTCGTGCACCCGCCCCCACTCTCACGCGCGTCTCTCTAAACGTGGGATGACATCATCATCTGCTATATATTTTCGAAAACCTTTCATTTTCCCTCTTACTACAGACTTTCTTTGCAATTCTTCTTTTTTAAAAACTGCAACCCTAGCTTTTCCACTTCTTTCTTATTTAAATTTCTCTTCGAAATTCCCCGCCGCTCAAATCTTTTTCAAAGTCACTTACTTCTTACCAGATCTTCAACTTTACCAGCATCAGCATTCACATTATTCTCTTCTACTTAGAAGTCAGAACATTCAGGTATGGACCCAATTATTGGTCACCGTTTTGTTGAGTTATTTATGCGTGCCATTGAGACACGTGATAAAGAGAATACTGATATTATTGAGTTTATTTTGAGAAGGAGTTCACAAACTTCTGCTATTTTAACTCTGCCCAAAGCTCTCAACGTCGATTGTTCGTCCTGAATTTCAACCCTCTCATTTTAACCCAAACGTTTCTTCTGTCAACATACGTCCAGAGTTGTCGAGGACAACCAGTACCGGTCGAGGTAGAAGAACTGCTGCTAGGGATTCTCCATCGATCGAGCTAAAGATCCCCTCTCAACTTTTAAAGTTGGAGGATATCCCTAAAAGACACCTAGCGCATTTGCTGAAATTCTCTACTGACCAGCCGTGCGCTTTTGATTTTGAAGTAAATGTAGTGACAGTCTAGAAAATTGTAAAGTTTGTAGATGGATTCGACATTCCTCCCTCGATGGAGCTTTTCTTGAATGATTGCCGAGCCATGGAACCCGTCTAAAAGAGCCGTTGCCATATATGGGACCATGCTCACTTCTAGGGTGACTCTGTCCATTCAACCTTTCATTGCCAGATTTCTAGCAGACGTTGGGATCCCTCTTACTTAGTTGGCCTCCAATTCGTACAGGAATCTTGGTCAGCTTGTGGCATCTATAAGACCAGACCGGTGCCAAGTACTCCCCGACCCCCTAAGAGATTCGTAACTTCTACACTCTTTGTCGAACGGATACTTAGGCATCTTCCACCTCCAATCTAACTCCCTCAATCTCGGGATTCCCAAAGGATTCAAAGAGAGACCTCCTCCTACAACCAACAAAGAATACAAAGGTTTCATATGGGGCTTCCCTATACCAAACAAATACTGGAAGATCAGTTAGTTCTTTGTCAGAGGTAATTGGGGTGAAATGATAGTGGCTGACCCTTACCAAGACCTGTCCAGCAACAGTGTCCCGAGACACTTCTGCAGCCCAAACACTTGGAATAAAGCTCCTACTATACTGACCAAAAGGTAAGCCAGTCAGGTGATTAAAGCTTCTCAGGGGCCTTGGGAAGCGAGGGATCGCCGTGTGCTATTCGTGGAGGGAGAACTGATCAGGCTGAAGCTCTTCCCTGCTATATCCAGTCATCGTAGAAGCTATAAGTTTATATACATTTTCTATTTTTAGCTCATCTTATGTCAATCGTATATGTCTTGTGACACTGCTTGGGTTTGTCTTTCTGTGTATGATATTGATGTTGCTGCTGGCGAGCAAGCCAAGAAGTCCAATGGTATGGATAAAGCTATATGAATTAGAGCTGCTGCCCAATTGGCTCAAGGAATTGCTCCCCCAAGCGGGATTTGATAGAACACACATATGATCCTTAGCCCAACACATCCTCGGGTTCTGCTGATCGGGAGCAGGAAAAGAAAACTCCTCCCAAGGATTTGAAGAGAAAAATCACCAAGGAGCCTACTGCTAGGAAGGCTGTCAAAACAACAGTTGAGACCTCTGCCCATGTGGCTTCTCATGCTCGGAAGGCAGTGTTGGGGTTTATGCTCTAAAGCTTGTAATTTGTAAATGTAAATGAAACATTAATAAAAGAAGTAGTTTATTCATTCAATACATCTATCTCATACATTTATATCATGTGTACTTAATATCCAAGATTGTCGGATGTAATCTCTAACTGAGTATATGAGTGTCATATACAAAGGAATTCAGTTTGAGATGTGCAATCTAAAGAGTCCGTAGATAACAAAGTAAGCTGAGTACTTTATTTGTGGTCAATCTAAAGCTGCGGTATATTTCGTAATGTACGGTGGTCTTATCCTAGACTATTCATATGGTGATATGAGAATGGAGGCACCTGATATGATGTGATCATATAGGACTGGGCCATGATCTATATAAATCTCTCACCAAGATACGATGCATGATTCGGGGTTTGAACAATATGAGCACTCTCCTTCTTCCGTAAAAGAAGTTAGGATTTATTGTTCGTTAGAGAATCAATGGTACTTAATGGAAAAGATATAATTAGAGGGGTATAACAGACTTTATGACCTAGCTCTAATTATGAACTACTTATGGAGGATCATACCATATGCAATGGTTATATCGATGGACAACTGTAATTTCGGTTTGTGTAATACATCTACAATTGGAGAGTGCAGCCTCGGGTTTTTAGTGGAACAACTTCGAGGTTAATAATCATGAAATATTGATTAAATAGTTTAATTAATTATTTCTAAGTATTGTTGGGGCTCAAAACTGTGGGTCCATTAGGTCCCTTTACTAGCCCAATTGATTAAAGGTAACAAGTGTCACGATTAATTAATTGGATTGTCCAATTAATTGTGTTACGAAAGTGACACATATTTATTCAGGGATTAATTAAATAATGAGATTATTAATTAATATATTGATAATTAAATTAATTAAATAATTAGATTATTTAATTAATGAATTAATAATTATGGATTATTAATTAATTATTAATTGGAGGTTGCAGGTTCAAATCATGACTGAGACAAGGATAAAATAATTAGATTATTTTATTCTTTAATAAATCTAGTGTTTGAGTTTAAGTTAACTATGGTTATGTGGGAGTTAGAATCCTACTTTACCTAGGACACTTAAATACTCATTATCCTTTTAAATACATAAAGATATATTTGAAAAGGATATGTATCTAGTTTTAAATATATATATATATATATATATAGATATATTTACATAACTAGGATACAACATAATTGTCATTCATTGAACCAAATACACAGGAAAAAAAAAACCATAGAAGGTCTTGTTTAATTTTCGGCCAAAGAAACAAAATACATATTTTCCTTGTGGTGACCGAACATAGCAAGAAGAAAATGAGTTTTTTTCACGCCTCTGGATCCTCCTATACATTCCTTGAAGATCGTGACGTGCTCACACGGAGTTTCCGGATCGCGGGACATAGCGAGGAAGACTTGGCGGTTCGAAACCAGAATAAAGCTTAAGGAAACGAAGGAGTAGGTCTTAAAGGGTATGACCTAATTATTTTATATATTCTTATATATATTGTATACGGTTTATGTGTTGCACAAAAATTTTAAAACCCCGTTTTCGCTACACAACATAAATCCGCTGTAGACAGCATAACTTGTAGTTGGTCCAGAGGCTCATCACATAGAGGTCAGGTTGGCAGATTTTGAAGAGGAGGACGATGATAATAAAACGCTGACCGAGCTGATTTTAAGGGACCAACGTCCAAAGAGCAGGGCTGACTGTCCCTCATTGACATCCACTTCACTTCCATTTGGCTAAGTCAGATTGGAAGACCAGATTCCTGTTAAGACTGACGATCGGGTTAGTCCTCAATAGACTGTGTAAGTTACTCATATTTTGATTGTCTCATTTCGTTGACAAACCACATTGTGGACATATCTTGTAAGGGTAGATTAGGTGCTTCATTGTTCATGATCAAGCTTAATGGAATTCAAGCACTCAAGCTCTAGAGCTCATTGAAGGTACATCACTTGTGCTTCACCATTTTGAAGAGATTTAGTTGCACACACTCACTAGTTTGCATTAGAGATTATATCTTGCACTGTATCTTGATTGATAACATGTCTTGCATGTTAATTGTGCTTCATTTTGTATGCATTTCACTCACTTCACACTTGTACAACATTCATGTAAGATAGGTATTATTCTTGTGTGTTGAAAATGGATTTTTTTCCCTTTAGCGCGGTGATAGTCCCAGTGCGTGGGTCCTTGTGTGCTGGTAGCTACCCGCGCAGCCCCCAGCGCAAGTCGACCAGAAGAGCTGCGCTGGTCATGCGCTACTTTTCCAGTACAATACCAACGCATCTAGAGCAGTAGGTCAGCGTTGGTCGTGCACTGGTCATCATGCGCCACACCAGCGCATCTCGAGAAGTGGATCAGTACTGGTCATCATGTGCCACACCAACGCACAGTGCAATTTCTGGTCACGAACCAGCTAAACCCATGTGTGCGGGTCAGTGCGCGGGTTCTTACCCACGTAGTGGACCCACGCACTACGTCAGTTTTGCTTTGTCTTTTTGTAAACTTTTCTAAAACGACGTAGCTTTACTTTGACCTCATATATATGCCATTTTCTTTCCATTTCGTGCTAGGGAGTCCAGAATTGTGTTTTAGTGAAAGAAGGTGATTTTCTAGGGAGAGAGACTCCCAAGAACCCATTTTTACTCAACCAAACTCATACCCATGTGCATTTAGCAACTTCCAAGCATCATCTCATCATGGATTCTTCTTGCTTTTGTTGACTAGGTAATTTGAACATGCCCTAAATCTCCATTGCATTACTTTGCATCTCTTTGTGTTCTTATTTGCTTAAGTTTAGCTTCATATGTTGATTTAATGCATGTCTTTGTGTTTAATGGTATTTATAACATGCTTGAGTTGTTGTTTGTTGGTTGAGAATATGTGTTCATTGATAGTTATCATATATGTCTATTTTGCCCTCTAACTAAATCTATTTGATTTGCATTTAGATATTGATATCTAGTATTTGTACTTAGTGTCATCTTTAAATCCTAGATAAGCACTTAGTTTAGCCTTCCATTAATTGCATGAAAGAATATTGTCATATATTCACATAGGTTGCATAATCTCTTCATGGATTGTTAAGCCTTGTGACTAAGTGGATTAGTGCATAAGCAATTGGTCTAGAATCACTATTAAAGGCCCGTTAGGTAGAGTGAAAGGGTTAGTAACCAAGTGTGGTGTGACTAGAGGTCAACCTAGGTTGTAAACTTTCATTCAAATAGTGGATTTGAGGACCGTGTGTGGCTAGAATGATAGCCCGTGAGTTTTACCTAGTTGGAGGGTTTCTCACGTAAATCAATCCTTGTGTTTTTATTATTTTCCGCATTTTAGTTTGGATTGATTGATTGCTAATATGGGGTAGCACTATTAAAATTGACTAAGTCGAAAAGTCAGTAATAAATCCACTAAAACCTATTCACCCCCTCTAGGTTATTAGACATACGTTTTGTAGTATTTTCAATTGGTATCAGAGTAGGGTTCCTAGACATACCTAGGTGATCCTTGCTCTTGTTGTTTGTGTCTTGCATTTTTTTCATTTTGATTGTTGCATACATTAGCATTCATATCATTCATACCCAAAAACTATGAGTGGGAACGGAGGTGGACATGATGGAGCTTCTAGCACAAGGCCCCCTTTGCTCAATGCGGTGAACTATGCATCATCAAAAGGCAAGATGGAATCCTATCTTTGCCAAATAGATGACCGTGTATGGATGGCAATTGAAGATGGCTACACTCCTCCAACAATGATATCCGAAGATGGAAGTGAAGTCTCCAAGCCTAAGTCTCAATGTAGCTCACAAGAATTTGAAGCTTCCAAGTGGAACAATAAGGCAATGCAAGCCATCCTTTGAGCCATGGATGACAACCAATACCAGTTGATTCAAACAACTCGGAATGCAAATGAGGCATGGGAGATTCTAGAAATGGCTCATGAAGGAATCGAAGTAGTAAGGGACTTCAAGCTCCAAGTCCTACAAATGCAATTTGAGACGATTAGGATGGAGGAGCATGAGTGCTTCAACGACTTTCAAGTGAAATTGATAGATATCATCAACCAAAGCCATCAACTAGGTGACCCATATTCAGATAGGAGGATCAAGAAAAAGATTATGAGGTCACTTTCGGCAAAGTTTGAATCAAAGGTGGCGACACTTGAGGAGAATAATGACTATAAGAACATGAAGCCAAGTGAAGTAATTGGAAGGCTTCTAGCTTATGAGTCTAGATGGGCTCCTACACGTACACCTCCCAAGAAGCAAAAGAGCATAGCCTTGAAGACCTCCAAAGTAGAGAAAGAGGAGGATGACTCGGATGAGGAGATGACCCTCATAGTGAAAACATTCAAGAAGTTCATCAAGTTTAAAAAGAAGGGGCTTGAATCCAAATGAAAGGAAATGAAGAAAAATACTCATTTCAAGAAGCTTGAGCCGAGTCAAGACAAGCCCACAAGAAAAGGGATCCAATGTTTTGAGTGTAGAGGGTTTGGACATATTTCCACCGATTGTGGCAACTTGAAAAACAAGAAGAAAGGAAAGGCAATGGCCGCCACGTGGAGCGATAGTGATGACTTGGAAGAGGAAGGAGGATCCTCGGATGACGAAGACCAAGTGGCAAACTTTATTGCCTTCGCATCCTCTCTCAAGAGTAAGGAAGCAATAGATGACCGAGAGAAAGACAATCAAGTTGAAGATGACTCAAGTGATGATACCTCCTCATCTCATTCTACAAATGGAAATGTAGAAGGCATGGACCTTGAAGGTTCATTAAGCATTTCAAAGCTCAATATTGAAGATGAAGAAAGAGATTCTAAGGCTAAAATGTGAGAATCTCAAGCTATCAACCGAAGTAATTCACTTGAATGGAGAAGTGAAGATAGCCAAGAGGAATGAGGCATTGATGGAGAAAGAGCTTGAAGAGGCAAGAGAAATTATTGCTAAGATGACTTTAAGCACAAAGAAGCTTGACCATATATTGGGAGTTGTCAATAAGCCAAGTGATAAGAAAGGTCTTGGCTATGAAGATGACAAGGAGACCTCATCCGCAAACAAGACCGTGTTTGTCAAGAGCATAGATATCAAAGAGTCTTCTTCCCCACAACATCCTAGAAAGAAGATTGAACTAGGAAAGTGCTCAAGAAGTGTCCAAGTGAAGAAAACATCAAGGGTACAAGCTCAAACTCAAGCTCAACCCATGAAAGCTCACCAAGCAAACTTTCCTCGACCCAAATACCGTCAAGCCAAGGAATAATCCATGCAAGTTCAACCAAGGAAGCAATCTACTCCAACTCAACAACAAAGGATGAGATCCAATCCAACACCAAAGACAAGTTCAAAGACGTGGGAAAGCCCTTTTGTACTCATACAGAGATGGTATGACTTCTTACTTTATTTCCACTTGTCATTTTTACGGTGTTGATGGTCACATTAGACCTAATTGCTTCAAATACATTAAGATGTGTAGAATGAAGATCATGATTGAAAGAAATAGAGCTAGAGCCACAATGCATGTTCCTAGGAAATCTAGAGCCAATTTGCATGATCCTAGGAAATGTAGAGCAAATGTGACTAAGACCACTAGGAAGGAGAATATTTCACCTAGGTGGATTAGAAGAGATGAATATTTTTGCCACGTGGCTCAAATTGCCTTGAAGGCAAATGCCTCCAACACTTGGTATTTGGATAGTGGGTGTTCTAGGCACATGACGGGGAACAAGAGTTTTTTTGAATCTTTTGTCATGGACGATGGTGGATTTGTCACCTTTGGTGATGGATTTAGAAAGAAAGTTATAAGGAAATGAACCATTTCCATTCCCGATTTACCCTCCTTGTCCAATGCTTTACTTGTTGATGGCTTGCAAGCCAATCTTATAAGCATTTCTCATCTTAATGATAATGGCCTCTCCGTTTTGTTCAACACAAAATGATTGCTCTATTTTGATGCCAAATGGACAAACCTTGCTAAAAGGAAAGAGATCTAGTGACAATTGCTATTGTCTTGAAGCTAGTGCTATCTCTTACAACATGTCCAAGTGTGACGAAGTTGAGTTATGGCATCAAAAACTTGGCCACATGAACTATCGGGATATAATGATCTTAGATAAGTTCAAGGTTATACGTGGCCTTCCCAAGCTTGGGAAGAGAGTTAATATGTTTGTGGACCTTGTCAACAAGGGAAACAAACCAAAAACATACACAAGAAAGGCGAGTATCTCACCACCAAGGAGCCACTAGAGCTTCTACATATGGACCTTATGGGTTCCATGCAAACCGAGAGTCTATGTGGCAAGAGATACATTTTTGTTTGTGTTGATGTTTCTCTAGATTCACATGGACCTATTTTCTAAGAGAAAAATCTAAAACTTTTGAAAAACTTAAAATGTTTTGCACTAAAATTCAAAATGAAAAGAATTCACACAATAAAAGCATTAAAAGAATTATGAGTGACCATGGGAGAGAATTTGAGAATTCTTATTTTGAAGGCTATTGCAGCAGCTTAGGCATCTCCCATGAGTTTTCGGCTCCTAGAACTCCTCTACAAAATGAGATTGTTGAGAGGAAGAATATGGTTCTTCAAGAGATGGCCCGTGTAATGTTGCTTAGCAACAATGTGCCTTTGAACCTTTGGGTCGAGGTTGTCAATACGACTTGCAACATAGGAAATATAGTCTTTCTAAAGCCCGACACTGGGCAAACCTCATATGAGTTGTGGAAAGGTAGAAAGCCAAATGTTAGCTATTTCCACTCATTTGGAAGCAAATGCTACATATTTAATGACCGAGATCAACTTGGCAAGTTTGATGCCAAGAGTGATGCGGGGATTTGCATTGGCTATGCCTTTAATAGTAAGGCATATAGAGTGTTCAATTTGAAAACTCATAGTGTCATGGAATTATCCAATGTTGTCATAGATGATTGTAGGTCCAGAAATAATAACCATGATGAAGAGGTTGATATTGTTCATGACTCTTCTTCGGAGAAGTATGGTAAGACTTCTATTGATGTGAAGTTAAATCATGATGAAGAGGTCATCCAACCTCTTGATAGAGATCCATATTTGGACTCTAAAGAACCCACTCCATGGATTAGACATCTCCTCAACAAGGATGATATCCTTGGAGATATGAATGATGGTGTTAGGACTAGGTGTCAAATAGCTAATCAAATGAGCTATACTTGTTACACCTCTCAAATTGAACCCAAAAGGTTGATGAAGCCTTGAATGATGAGTTTTGGGTTCTTGCTATGCTATGCAAGAAGAGCTAAACCAATTTGAAAGAAATGAGGTTTGGACTCTAGTTCCTAGACCTAAAAACACCAATGTTTTAGGCACCAAATGGGTGTATAGGAACAAGTCGGATGAGAATGGCAACATTGTGTGCAACAAGGCTAGACTTGAAGCACAATGATACTCTTAAATTGAAGGTGTCGATTTTGAGGAGACTTTTGCTCTGGTTGCCAGTCTTGAGTCCTAAGGCTTCTCTTGTCCATATCATATTTGCACAAGTTCAAATTGCACCAAATGGATGTTAAGAGTGCCTTCCTCAATGACTTCTTGTATGAGAAAGTGTTTGTTGAGCAACCCAAGGGGTTTGTGGATCCACACCACCCCAATCATGTCTATCGCCTCAAGAAGACTCTATATGGGTTGAAACAAGCACATAAGGCTTGGTATGAGCACCTCACTCAATTTCTTGTTGACAACGACTACTCTAGAGGTAGTGTTGACAAGACCTTATTCATCAAGAGAAACAAAGATGAGTTATTTATAGCTCAAATCTATGTTGATGATATTGTGTTTAGCTCCACCAACACATCTAAAGTCCAACAATTTGTTGATGTCATGTCTCATGAATTTGAGATGAGTCTTGTTAGGGAGCTTAGTTACTTCCTAGGTTTGCAAATCAAGCAATTGCATGATGAGATTTTCATATCCCAAGCTAAGTATGCTAAGAACTTAATAAAGAAGTATGGCCTTGAGAATGCCAAACATTGTGACACACTCATAAGTAACACTTTGAAACTAAACAAGGATGCTATTGGCAAGAATGTAGACCAAAGTCTTTATCGTGGCATGATTGGTAGCTTGCTTTATTGACCGTAAGTAGGCCCGATATAGCTTTTAGTGTAGGTGTGTGTGCTAGGTACCAAGTAGATCCCAAGGTGTCACATCTCTCCTCTGTGAAGAGAATCATTCGATATATGAATGGGACATCCAACTATGGGACATGGTACTCTTTTGACACTAATGTCAGCTTAGTTGGCTTTAGTGATACAGATTAGGCAGGAAATTGTGATGATAGGAAGAGTATATCTGGCAGTTGCTTCTTCCTAGGCAACAACTTGGTCTCATGGTTTTGCAAGAAGCAAAACTCCATTTCCTTATCCACAGCCGAGGCCGAGTACATAGCAGTCGGGAATGCTCTTACACAACTCTTTTGGATGAAGCAAATGCTTGTGGATTACTACTTTGATCAAGGTACTTTAACCCTTTATTGTGATAACTTAAGTGCAATTAACATCTCAAAGAATCATGTTCAGGATTCTAGAACTAAGCATATAGACATTATACACCACTTTATTAGGGAACTAGTTGAAAACAAATGCATTGCACTTGAACATGTTGGCACAAATGATCAACTAGCATGTTTATTTACTAAGCCCTTAGACTCAACTAGGTTTATGGCACTTAGTAGGTCTATTGGGATTTGTCATATGCCTTGATGTGTTTTGGTGATTGACCTCATATGGGGAGCTCAAGCAAAGAGAGCAACCTTGCATAGTTGAAATAAGACTTTATGCTTCTTTATTAATTGCTTGAGCATTCTGGTTGTGCTTATATATAATTATGTGACTTTTTATGCAATAAGTGTGCCTTTGCTCTGTTTGTAATCCATGTCACCTTTATGTTCAAACATGCATTTTTGGACTAGGAGAATTGATTGGAAATTACATTTGAATGGCCTATAATTTATCTCCATGACATGTGAACTTGATTTTGACATACTAAAATATTATGCATGAGTTATATGTGTGCAAATGTGTGTGGAGGCAATTGACAAGGCTAAACTCAATAAGGACCTTGTGTCCATTCAATAAATAAGGATGTCTCATCCAATTTAGTCTTGTCTCTCTTCTTAATGGTTAAGAAAGATAACACCCAATAAGGATTCTATATACATTCAATTAATAAGGATTTTACATCCATGTCTTGATTGACCATTGAGGATTGACATAGTTGTTTATGTGTGTTATAAAGTTTTTAAAGTTATATCTTGTTTAATTATGACAAAAGGGTACAAATTGGTTTAAGTTTCTTTGGAAACTCTTCTGATGTTCACTTTGCCAAATATCATTTCTTGAACTTTGATGTTGAATGTCTTGTATCCAAAGCAATAATCTCACACAATTTGTTCAAATCAAACTTCCTCGATTCTCTTTCAATCAATTAAATTGCATAAAGTTGCTGTGTATGATTATGCACTTATCTTGCATATAGCTCTCTTTGCTAAAGTGACCCAATTAAGGGATACTCCTTTGCCTATCTCATGACAAAAATGGGGAGTAGTGTGGTAGATATAGATGTTGCATTTCAGGGGAGAATTGTGCTTTGAGGGGGAGTAACCCATTTAGGGGGAGCATTTGCATTTGCATTGCACTTCATTGCATGATATTTTCTTTGATTACAAATGCTTGTATCTTTTTTTATCATGATCACCTCACATACACTTGTCTTGAAAAGTGTAGTTTCATTGTTTTGTAAGGAGGGCTATTATACAAGAGCTTGAAGATTTGAAGATATAGTATCTAGGTATCTTCTAGTATCTAGGTATCTTTTTTGTAATGTAGAATAAATTTTATTGACCTCTTGTTTTTCTTTGTTTTTGTGAGTGGTAGTTTTGTCACGAAATAGCCAAAGGGGGAGATTGTAAGTTCCTCATATTTTGAGTGGCTCATTTCGTTGACAAACCACATTAGGTACTTATCTTGTAAGGGTTATTAGGTGCTTCATTGTTCATGATCAAGCTTAATGGAATTAAAGCACTCAAGCTGTAGAGCTCATTGAAGGTACATCACTTGTGCTTAACCATTTTGAAGAGATTTAGTTGCACACACTCACTAGTTTGCATTAGAGATTATATCTTGCACTGTATCTAGATTAATAACATGCCTTGCATGTTAATTGTGCTTCATTTTGTATGCATTTCACTCACTTCACACTTGCACAACATTCATGTAAGATGTGCATTATTCTTGTGTGTTGAAAATGGATTTTTTCCCTTTACTCGATGATAGTCCTAGTGCGCGGGTCCTTGTGTGCTGGTAGCTACCCGTGCAGCCACCAGCCAAGTCGACCAGAAGAGTTGCGCTGGTCATACGCTACTCGTCCAACACAATACCAGCGCATCTAGAGCAGTAGGTCATCGATGGTCGTGCACTGGTCATTATGCGCCACACTAGCGCATCTCGAGAAGAAGATCAGCGCTGGTCCAGCGCTGATCGTGCGCTGGTCTTCTTGCGCCACACCAGTGCACAATGCAATTTCTGGTCACGAACCAGCTAAACCCATGTGTGTGGGTCAGTGAGTGGGTTCCTACCCGTGTAGTGGACTCGTGCACTACGTCAGTTTTGCTTTGTCTTTTTGTAAACTTTTCTAAAACGACGTAGCTTTACTTTGACCTCATATATATATGTCATCTTCTATCCATTTTTTTTGCTATGGAGTCCAGAATTGTGTTTTAGTGAGAGAAAGTGATTTCTAGAGAGAAAGACTCCCAAGATCCCATTTTTACTCAACCAAACTCATACCCATGTGCATTTAGCAACTTCCAAACATCATTTCATCATGGATTCTTCTTGCTTTTGTTGATTAGGTAATTTGAACATGCCCTGAATCTCCATTGCATTACTTTGCATCTCTTTATGTTCTTATTTGCCTAGGTTTAGCTTTATATGTTGATTTAATGCATGTCTTTGTGTTTAATGGTATTTATAACATACTTGAGTTGTTGTTTGTTAATATGTGTTCATTGATAGCTAGCATATAGGACCATTTTGCCCTCTAGCTAAATATATTTGATGTACATTTAGATATTGATATCTAGTATTTGTACTTAGTGTCATCTTTAAATCCTAGATAAGCACTTAGTGTAGCCTAGCATTAATTGCATGATAGAATATTGTCATATATTTACATAGGTTGCATAATCTCTTTGGATTGTTAAGCCTTGTGACTAAGTGGATTAGTGCACAAGCAAATTGTCTACAATCACTATTAAAGGCCCGTTGGGTAGAGTGAAAGGGTTAGTGACCAAGTATGGTGTGACTAGAGGTCAACCTAGATTGTTAAATTTCATTCAAATAGTGGATTTGAGGAACATGTATGGCTAGAAGGATAGCCCATAAGTTTTGCCCAGTTGTAGGGTTTCTCACGTATATAAATCCTTGTGTTTTTATTATTTTCCGCATTTTATTTTGGATTGATTGATTGCTAATATGGGGTAGCACTATTAAAATTGACTAAATCAAAAAGTTGGTAATAAATCAACTAAAACCTATTCACCCCCTAGGTTATTAGACACACATTTTGTAGTATTTTCAGACTAAACACCCCCAACCAGCCAACCAGCCAACCAACCAATCGACCAACCAGCCTGCATCATCTCATTCCCAAGCTGGCCCTTCTGTAAGCCATCCTCCAACTGACCTTCCTGCCTAGAGAGCTGGCAAAACCCCGATGCAGTTTGTAGTAAAACGTTAGTTAGTCTTCATTGACTTTGACTCTGATGGGGACCAGGTCGACCCACTCGAACACGCTGTTGAGGACAATGTATCCGATCATCTCTTGGATCATGTCAACTAGATATCTGAGCAATCAGGTCGGCCATCCGGGATTCTGTCAAATGCTGAAGTGCCCCCCCCCTCCCCCCCCGGTAGATGATGTAGGAGCTAACCTGGCTGAGAACACCAACCAAAAGCAATCTGCCCCCATACCTTTGTAGACAATTCCTGACATTTCCCCGATCGGTGTAGGTGGTGATACTCAGGTGGTTCGTGTGCTGTTAACAGAAAATTTGTTCAAGGTGAGAAATCTCAGTTAACACCCACGAGACCACTACCACGTAAGTGGTGGCCAAGGTTGAATGTATGTTTGACAGTGCTTAGTAAAATGACAAGAAATATTGGTACTATTATCCACCAAAGAGAATCAAAAATGCTTTCTTTATTAATAGTGTGTGATATTCAGATCTCTCTTAAATTGCTCTCAATTTCTCTAGGGTGTAGTTGGGTTCCTATGTGGGTTAGAAAGAATGAACCCGCTTGCCTTAGTGCCCATATGACTCCCGTAGATGCATCTAGGTCCATTGGACTCGGTAGGTCTATAGGGGCTCTTGCCTCCCATTGACTTGGTTGGAATTGGCCCCATTTGGAGAGCTCAAGCAAAGAGAGCGAACTTGCATGATTTGCTATGTGTAAAAAGTTGAATTATTTTATGCTCTTTTGATAATTGCTTGAGATTCTTGGTTGCGCATATATGCTTATATGTTATTTTCTTAATAAGTGTGCAACATTGCTTTACTTGCAATCCATGTCATATTTATGTTCAAACATGCATTTTTGGACTAGGAGATTTGATTAGGAAGTACTTTTGAATGACCTATAATTTATCTCCATAACATGTGAACTTGATTATGACATGCTTTAATTGATATGCATGAAATGCTTTTGATTGCTTTAATGCAAATGTGTGTGAATGTAAATGAGAAGACTAATCAATAAGGATCTTGTATCCTATCAATCAATAAGGATTTTATATCCAAATTATTCTTCTCTCTCTTCTCAATGGTTGAACAAGACTACTATCATATTGATATTTATCCGGAAAAATCTAATAGGATCTCTTGATCCAATGTCTTGGTTTGCTTTTACGGATTGATATAGTTGCTCTTATTTGAAAATATCTTTTGAAAAACTATATCTTGTTTGCGTATGGCAAAATGGTACAAATTGGTTTGAATTCTTACGGAAACCTTTTTGATGTTTGCTTTGCTAAATACCATTGCTATATGTCTTGCATGCAAAGAAACAATTTCACATATTTTCATTAAATAAAACTCCTTGAATCTCTCTCAATTACTTAAGTTGCATAAAGTTTGTGTATATGATTATACAATGTTTTTGTGTGAATAGTTGATGTGTAAAATCGTGTTATAAAATACTCACTCGCAAGTGCACGAATCGTGAAGATAAGTACAGTGCCAAGTAAGGATCGTTCCCACAAGGAAAATAGATTTATTGATTGAAAACTAATTTTAATTAAAGTTAAATTAAAAGTAACCAAGAGATTGTTGATTGATTGATTAATCTAAACTAAATTAAATTAAACTAAAGAAAACAATTAAAAAGAATATGGTTGTGATCAATGGAGAGAAAACACTAAGTCATCAATGATCCCCAATTATGAACACTCAATGTATGGAATTAGTTTGTAAACAAGATTCAATCAATTCTAGGGTTCATTCTTTGTCTTTAATGTGACTATTACCGTATGGTCATGGGATGAGTCACGTACTCCCAACCATTATTCACCCTTGGTCTATGGTGTGAACAGTGATCGGAAACCCTTTAAGCACAAGAATTAAGAACCAAATTCTATACTTTGCTTGGCCTATGCTAAAGATAAAATTCATTCATTCAAAAGAGCGTTAATCAAGATTAGGTTTGGTCTATACACTAAACCTAATTCTCAGATAGTCTTAACCCTAAAATCATACCAAATAGTTATCCACCTTTGGTCTATGGTGTGAATAAATATTAAAACTAATGAGGAGTTAAGCAATTAAGCACAATGAATAAATCAAGAATTAAATTGATGAAATAATAATTAATCCATTCATGAACATTCATAAAAGGTTCACATTGATTCCCTAGTTATGGGATTAGTTACACATCATAGAAAAAGAAAAGAAAAGAGATTGAGTAGAGAAAACCCGAGATGATCATCAAAGAGCTCCTCCAAATCTTCTTCGTCTTCTTCTACAATAGATGGATGGATCTTGAGGTGATGTGTTGTGGTGGAGTGATGGGGGATAGCCCCCTTTGTGGCTTGGGACCTCCCTTAGCTTCCCTCTATCCCGAAATTAGGGTTCACAGGGGTTTAAATAGGCTTTAGATGATAAGCCAAGTCCTTAAACAACAAGGAAATTGGTTCCCTTTTGGAACTTTACCTTTTTGGGATTTAATTCTTTCCTAATCCACTCAAATTGATTACTTATTGAAGGATGATAAGGATTAGGTGTCAACTTACTTTCCAAGACTCACACTCATGTCCAAGAAGGTAATATTTCCCGTTCCGACAACTTGCAAAATAAATCCTGTCACTATTTACGGAATTATGACTGATCTGACCATCAGATAGTAAAACGGGCATAACATCTTCTAGCAATATCAGAATTGTGATCCGAAAAGTGCACCAAAAACTAGACTTCTGGGGCTTTCCATCTATAGGCTGTAGGACACACAATTCAAAATGAGGAGAGAGATATGGGGCCCGCAATATGAGTAATCTGCACAGCCAAAATTCATCTTTTTGCTTCTTTTCTCCAAAATAATATCCAACACCTCTTATATGGAATGTGACCTACACGTACTCAACAAACACATAAAATACCTAATTTTACTTGAGAACAAAGCACAAATAATAGGAAATAGGGACCTAAAACATGTATAGAAATAGACCGATCAATAGTTCTCTTTGCTAAAGCAACCCTATAAAGAGAGCCCATTTGCCTATCTCATGACAAAAAGGGGGAGAAGTCTTGAGAGGTATATGGGGAGCATTGGTTATGCTTTGGGGGAGAAGTTTTGAGAGAGAGTAACCATTTAGGGGGAGCATTGCACATGCATTCTTTGTATTGCTTTATTTGTTTTTAAGTGCAATGCTTGTTATTATTTGTTCACCTCACTTGCACTTGTTCTTGGATAGTGCTCCTTGCTATTGTGTGCAGGTACAATGATAATTCTACAAAGAAATTGAAGAAATTGAAGAAATTGAAGATTTAGATTCTAGGTATCTCTTTTGTAATGTATAATTAATCTCATGGACAATAGCTTAATTTTTGTTTTGTGAGTGCTATTTTGTCATGAAATAGCCAAAGGGGGAGATTGTAAGAACCTCATTTTTTATAATTAGCTTATTTCATGACAAACCACATAAGGGATGACTGTGTAAGGGTAGCTTAAGTCCTTGTTGGCAAGCATCCAAACATCTCCATGACTTCAAGAGCAAAATGTATACTCACTTGACTTTATCTCTTGAAGAGTTTAGGTGCACACACACATTCTATGAATGCTTTGTTTCATCTTGCATTTGTGTTCTTTTTGTTTATATGTGTGCATCCTTTTCACAATTACACTTGCAATTCATTTCTAGATTTAAGTGTGGCTTTGTGTGTGTGCTTGTATTGTCCGTGCTTGCACGATGGTGTGCTTGTCTTAGAGCATTGAGTGACCATTTGAGAAGGTCCCATTCTTCTATTGTTTTGGTCTTTGGTCACATGATTTTTTCCATGAGTTTGGGCATTCTTGTTGTTGTCTAAATCTGACATTTGGTCACTCATTTGACCATAAATATTTCTACAGTCATCCAAATCAAGTTTTATTGATTGGAGTAGAAAGTAGACATCGATACCTTTCCAACGGTATATTATACGAAAGGTTTCAATGTCGTTTAGTCATATTTTGAGCTGCTTGATTTTCAAGTTGCAGTGCTGAGATTAGTTTTCGCAGGACACTTCATTTTTGTACCTCACGCTAACCAACCCGTGAAGAAAGCCTTCAGTAGGTTTTCCGGGACAGCCTTCGCGAGAGCCTCCAGTGAACAAGACAACGAAGTTGTCCCCAGTAAATATCATGGGACATGTCTTCGTCGCTCCTCCCGCGAACGACGTCTGTTGGGGGCAATTTTGTCTTTTCCCGTCAGCTTGTTTTTCCTCACTATAAAATCCTCTCTTTCTCTTCTTCTACTTCCTCCCGAACTCTCATGCATTTACAAAAATCCTAGAGAGAGAAAGAGAGAGTCTTAAGAGAGAAGGCTTCCTTGAGCTTCATTAACTCTCTAAACCCAAAACCCATCTCCATCTTGCATCATCCAACATCATTTGAGCATAGGTCTTCTTGGTTTCATGACTAGGTAAGTAAGAACTTCATTGAATATTATTTATTGTTTTTCTTACTCTAGATTAGGTATTTATTGCTTGATTAAATACCTAGACTCTACTTATTGCATATATTTATGAGTCTTTATTGCATGATTGAGTTTGTTTGTTGATAGCTAGCATTCAGGACATTATTGCCCTCTAGCTAAGTCTCTATACTTTGTATTTAGACATTATTGTGTATGCCTCATTAATTGCATTTCTTGATTCCACATTTATTGCCCTCGATTATATGTTGTGACAACTTGTGTTGGTTGGACTTTATTTGACAATTTGGTTGTTAGATTTTATCTACATCCAATTGAGTCTTTATATATGGGTATGTTGGCATTTTTTTGATAACTAGGTTGTTTGATTGCATCATAACATCTAGTTAAGCATTTTGAGTTTGGTCTTGCATATTATTGCGTTGAGTATATTGTCATATATACACTTAGACTTTTAATTCTCTTCATAGAGTCAAAGTCTTGTGGCTTCTAGGTGAATTTGTACAAGCAAGAGAAGACTTGCAACCTAGGGTGGGTTGGCAAGCATTGGTCAAGTGCCACTAGAAAATGCCAGAGGGGTAGAGTAGGTGGTGCTCACGCCAAGAGTAGTGGATCAGGGGATATCACTAGATATTGATCCAAGAGTGGTGAATGGTAGTGTCCATAGCCTGAGGTTGTCGAGAGTAAGTCCAAGTATCACTTGAGGGTGTAATCTTTTATTCATATAGTGGAATTCTATGATCGTGTGTGGCTAGAAGGATAGCCCGTGGTTTTTCCCTTGTTGAAGGGTTTCCACGTAAAAATCAAGTGTTCTTTATATTTCTGCACTTCACTTGATTTCGTATGTTTGTTTTGCTGGGTTAATTGTCATTAATATTGACTAAGCCAAAAATTGGCAATAATCGATTTACAACCCGTCCCCCCCTGTAATTTTCAATTGTCCACGTCACTCATCCGACCATCCACCAACCTGACCAAACCTTATTCTCCCCGACCAGTTACTTGATCCCGACTGGGTGCCTAAGTGATCCAACCGGATTACCTTCACCCGATCGATCTGTCGACCTTAACCGAGTTATTTCTACCCGACCATCTGGGTAACCCCGATCGAGTGTTGTGGGGTCGTTTTGGCTATCTTGGGTTGATTTAATCTAATTGACTTTTGGTGACATGGCATCTCTGATTATGGTGTATCCCGATAAGCATGTTGACCTGTCACCCTTCTAGATTTTACCAATAACAGCCTACATTCAAGGAATTGATATATTTTATATCAGGACGAACTGACAGGAGAAAGATTGATATACAGTGTTTCTCCTGTCAGTTCGTCCTGATATTAAATATATTAGTTCCTTGAATATATATATATATATATATATATATGTGTGTGTGTGTACTGATAAATATATATCAGTGTCTTATATGTGGACCATTAGATTCAATTGATTTGACTCAGTCTACATGCACTTGTCAATGCTTATCCATAATCTATGGCTCACATACAATACACTGATGTATTTTATATCAATACGCACTGAAGAGAAAAGAAATATATATACCACATGCTCCAACTGACTTATTGTTAGGTTGAATGAATACTTTTTTCCTCTCTTTTTTCCTCAAGCCACGTGGTGCAAGCTTTAAACATTTTTTTTTTGAAACTCAAGCTTCAAACTATTTACTTTTTGTTTTTAAATGAGAATATTTGAATCTTTAAGAAATGTACACATATCACCGCACAATATGGCTCAGGGTAAAAGCATTTATCCATCCTGATAATTTGTTCTATTAGATGTAATCGCAAGTGATGTATATACAGGGGTGGAATACTGCAGAGGCCAGCAGGGGCCACGGCTCCTGTTGACTTTTCAAAAATAAAATTTATGTAGTTTAAGTGGTATTAAAAAATCCTGGTTGATGTTATTAAAAAAACCCATGATTAATTTGTATTCATTAACAAGACAACTGCACTGATTTTTTTTTAATTATATATATGTATAAATATTTAAAAGTACTTTTGTGTTCCCCACTTGTAATAAAATATAAAAATAACTGTACTCCTTTTTGTTACCTCATATTATATTCAGGTTACTCTTTTGTAAAGAGTAACGCTAGACGTCCCAAATTTATTTTTCCAAATTCTGTCCTAAATGATGTGGCATGTGATGTGTCAACATCACACCAATCACAACATAATCTCATGATTTATAAAATGTTGACTCATCACATGGTACATCATTTGGAACGAAATTTGGAAGAAAAAAAATTGGGACGTCTAGCATTACTCTCTTACAAAATATTGATATCACAGTAAACCAATGATGCTTAAAAGATATTTTTTATTGTTAGAGTATCTTCTCAAGTCAAAGACGAATACATTGACATGATCTATTTCTAAATAGGTATGCTTTTACTCTTTTTATTTTAACCTACAAATAAAAAATTACTAATTTGATTGTTTGTGTCATCATCATACATACCGTAGAAAATTCGTTAGATAAACTTTGGCTCCCCCAACTTCAAACTTCTAGTTCGGCCCTTGTGTATATAAAAAGGAAAAGAAAGAAAAGAAATGCACACATTATGACATTAATATGAGTTATTAAAATTCACGTTAAATTCCGATTTAAAAGTCATTACTATTAAATCAAAATAAAATATTATTTAACAAATGAAAACAGAAACTGAGTTATTGGACATTATTTACAGTTTCCTAACATAAGACATGATCCCAAGATTCTTGCCAAAAAAAAAAAACCAAGTTCAAGACAGACAAGTAAACTCTTTCAATCTAGCATCTGCACCTCCACAAATCTCAACCCTACACGTGTCAATCCCACACCAAATCTTCCACTTTTGGTCCCACTTCATACTCAAAACACAACATAATATTATTACAGAATTAATACTCTGTTTGATGCGCGGAATTGGACTGGACTTCTTTATGGGATTGAATTGGATTAAATTGGACTGGATTAAATATAACACTATCTATTGTTTGGTGCTAACATGAGATTTGACTAAAATAGTTCAATCTTATGTTTGGAATTATTTGGGATTGGATTAAAAATAATAATGAAATAATATGATGAATAATTTATATTTTCATTATTATTTTTTACTTTCTTCAATAAATTATTTTTATATGATTTGATTTGATTTGATTTATTATTTTTTTAAATATGTAAATTCCCTTAAAAATTTTTTGGGGAATCGGGTATTGGATACCCAAAAACCGGAGTGGACACAACATTTTTTTAAGAGGCAATACAATGTTACACTTGGAACCAAGACTATAACCCTAATATTTATCTATAGTAATAGTCTATCTATCGAATCCAACGTCCATAAGTACAAAGCATATCATAAGTCTCAACCGGTTCATTGATTTTCTGCATTGGTGGTGATGAACAGGACGCTAACCTTACCGGATGGTTCCATAACGAACACGTTAGTGGACAGCACCCAACGCCATCAAATTCCCCACTGCTTGTTTTGAGTTTGCTCGTGAGGGAGAGTCAATAGGATGAGATGGAAAAAACGTGAGATTAAAAAAAACTAAAGGATTAAAATTATTCAACCAAATATTAAAAAAAATCAGTAGAAATTCCTCTCACCACCTAACGGCATCCAATTCTCCACCGCTTGTTTTGAGTTTGCCGATAAAATCAATGGAATGAGATATTTTATATGATTTTATTCATCAACTAAATTTTAACAAATATTATTTTAATAACATTTTAATTTTCTATCTAATTATTACATTCTAACAATTTTCAACTAACTGAACTTATGTGGAAAATATTATATTATGAAGAAAATAAATTACAATTAAATTTCAGTACTTTTTTTTAACTTAGACAACAATGACTTATGATTCAATTTTCTTTTAAAGAAACCAAATGCAAACTTGTTTTGAGTAAAATATTTAAACGATACTAGTTTCAAGTGTATGAAATTAGTGCATTTGTAAAATCATACTAGTTTCACGTGTAAACTAATGCATTTGTAAAACAATATTAGTTTCACGTATATAAAACTAGTGCATTTGTAAAACAATATTAGGTTCCAAAATAATAATATGTTATGTTGCTATTATTTAAGTTTTTTGTTATTTTTTTCCTTTTGCTATAATTATTTTAATATGTCTATGTTATCGTATTTTTCATTTGGAAGTTTTAATGTAACTATGTTTGTCTTTATTTTATTGCTAACTTTAAATTATTAATATACCAATAATATAAAGTACGGTAAGAATACGTAAATTTAATTATTAATACGAAACTAGTGCATTTGTAAAACAATACTAGTTTCACGTATATGAAACTAGTGCATTTTGTAAAACCATGAATTTATGTAATACTTAAAAAAATAAGTAAATTTTGATATATGAAAAATCATTAAATAAAAATATTATTAATAAATGTTCAATATTAGTCTCATTTTAAAGATCTATATGAGACTTTTCTAATGATATAATTTTTATGATATTAAAATTTATAAATTAAAACTTATTATATATAAACTGAATTTATATATAAGTGGGGCCCATGTGGGATTGGTGATGTAAAAGAGATATAAATTAAATAAGTGGGGTCCATATGTAAAAATAGTCCTAGGATAACTAAAGACAAGGGCATAGGTGAGTTTATTTTAGGGAAACTATCATTTTCCCCCCTGACGTTTGCCCTATTGTTAAGACGAGGACAGAGTTTGGCCATATTGGCCGTTTTCCCCCCCTAAAATCAAAGAAACGTTAGAAACGCCCCTTCTGTTACATTTTCCATCCATTTGGACCGTTGACCGTTAAATGGGAAGGGCATTAACGTCATTGACCATCTAAAATTCTAAAAATAAATTTACAATTAAAATAAAAAACAATTAAAAAACAGATGGATCTCCACCGTCCATCTCAAAGATGGACGTTGGAGATATCTCTTTTTTATTTTTTATTTAATAATAACAATAATAATAATAATAAATCTTTATTGAATATATATTTATTACCAGACAAACAAAAAATTATCACACCAAATCATTCATAATCATCTCTTTTATTACCTAAAAAATTTTATTTCCTAAATTCATCTCTTCCAAATCACACCAAATCAATTATAATCAAACCCTTCCAAATCAGATTAAACACTCTACCATTCATAATCATCATCTTCCAAATCATTCCCAAATCTCTTCAACCTAAATCTGAAAACCACTACACAAACACACCATCAACCACCACAAATCAAACCCTAGCCACCCACAAACACACCATCAACCACCATCCCCAAACCAAACAAAACACCCACTGTCAAACGAAGAGAGAGAGAGAGAGAGAGACAGTGAGAGAGAAGGCGTTGGTGGTCGGCGTCGCTGCGACTGTCCGTGCCGGTGAGTCCGAGCGCCGATCGGGCTTCCGGTCGTCTTCGCGCTTCCGGTCATCGTCGTCGCTTCTCTCGCTTCCGATCGGGCTTCCGGTCATCTTCGTGATTCCGGTCAACGCCAATTATGATGGTTTTCTGGGTTTAAAAATCGGTGGTTTTCTGGGTTGTGTTTGTAGGTGGGTTTTAGGTTGTGTATAGCTGTGGTTTCAAGGTGTTTGGCGGTGGTGGTGTGGCAGTGGTGATGGTGGTGAACCGATGATGGTGATGGTCTGATGATGGTGAAGGTGTGTGTGTTTGGTTTCTGGGTTGGAGATGAATTTGAGTGGGTTTGGTGTTGATGAATTTGAACTGATGTGATGATGAGAAATGTGGATGGTGTGATGAAGATTGAATATGAATATTGTTGTGCTTGGTGTGTTTCGTGAAGATGAATAAGATCTGGAGATCAAAAATCCAGATCTTAATTTTTGTAATTTTTTTTTAATTTTTTTTTAATTTTTTTGGTGAAGATGAATAAGACCTGGAGATCAAAAATCCAGATCTTAATTTTTTAATTTTTTTTTGTTTTTTAATTCTTTTATTTTTAATTTTTTTTATTATTAAATTTAAAAAAAAATTAAAAAAAATATCTCCACCGTCCATCTTTGAGATGGACGGTGGAGATCCATCTCTTTTTAATTGTTTTTTTATTTTCTTTTTTGTTTTCTTGTTTTTTAATATATATTTTATTTAATGAATATTTGAGGGTAAAATGGTAATTATAAGGAGGAAAGATAACAGAAGGGGTATATAATACATTTAATGGATGGAATTTGTAACAGAAGGGGCATATAATACATTCTTTCCATTTGAGGGGGGAGACCGGCCAATATGGCCAAACCCTGTCCTCGTATTAACAATAGGGCAAATGTCGGGGGGGAAAATGATACTTTCCCTTTATTTTATCCTTTGATCATGAGACTAATTTGCTTTTAGAATTACTAATCTCATGTTGTAAAACGTCACCTAAAACATGATAATGACTAAAATTGTCCAATCTCAAGCCAATCCTACATGCCAAACATGGCATAAATATCAAAAGATACACCGAAATATCCATAGATATATCCATATTTTAGAGGGACCGACATTGAAACAGACAAATATCCAATATATGACAGAATATCTGACCGATTTCGAAATAGACAAATATCCAATATCCGACAGAATATCCGATCGATTTTGAAATATCCACAAAAATATCCTGATATTCTCAAAATATCCCGATATTCTCGAAATTTTGTGAATTTCATCTTACAAACCCATGAATATTTTACAAACTATTAAAATATTTTTTTTAATCTTAAACACTTAAATAATTGTTCAAATTATATAGATTGAAAATTATTTTAGAAGAATCATTACCAAATTTATAAAAATTCCCAAGACAAAAGTCAATAGTGAACTTATTAAAGTAGAATTGAACAAATAGTGAATTCGTAAAACATGTCCTATTATCTTTTACTAAAGTTGAAAGTAATCTGAAGAAGAAAAAAAACACCCTTATATATGGATGGAAACGATGCTCCATCATTGCATGCAATATTAGTTCGCATACTGTCACAAACATCATCATTTTCTGCATGTGAAGGAAATTGGTCCATATTTACTTTAATCCACACAAAACAAAGAAACTGCATTGCATATTCTAAGCTTTAACAACTTGTTTATTGTTATTAATTATTATAAATTATAATGTGAAGTTTTTTTTTTTGAGACTATTATAATATCAAGTTGAAACTTAGGGATATGATAATTGAAAAAAGATAAAGTAATAAAATTGATTTTATGGATTTACTTTAAGTAGTTTCTTAAGAAGGGGGCGATAATGATAATTGTTGTGCTAAATTTTGAAAATATTGTACTCGCAAGCGCACAAATTAAGAGTACGAGTTCGTTCCCACGAGAATTGTGAAAAACTAATCGAATCTAAATTTAATCTAATCCTAACCTAGTTAACCGAATGTGATGAAATGAAACTAAAATTAAACTAAACTAAAAGCAAATAAGGTCAAAAGCAATCAGTTAAAGAATGCTAAGGTATTTGAATCCACCACTGTGTAATTTCATGGTTTCCAGATAATTTATTAATTCCTCAAATTAAAGAGACAATTAAAAATCAATTTATTGTCTACCCATAAATTTAACAATAAGCATATTAATCAAAATTCTTAAGTTGGTTTTCCTTCGCTTTAAAGTACAATCCCTAAGCATTCTATGTATCCTAATTAATGAAAAACAAAGAATGAAAGAAATTATAATTAACATTACGAGACCAAGCCTTGATTAAAATATATACCTAACTATCAAAAATACATGATATTAGAGTTGAAAGGGTTTTATATTTAAAAATCAATAGAAGCGAAAACCATAAACATTGAAGAACAATATTTGGGAATTAATAAAAATATCTGAAATTATTTCATAACACAGGGTTTCATTGTTTACCCTAGTACAAAGAAAATTAGAAAGACATTAATGTTGGAAATTTGGGGTCTGAAAGAGAGAATAGCTGCAAATAAACACGGTAAGAATGCAGAAAAATGATTATAAGACTTCAAGGCTCGGAATTCGATTCTTTCAGACAATAATTCTCTCTTTTTCTGTAAAACGGAGAGTACACAATGGGTTTGAGAATTTTGCCGTCAGGATTCAATGAAGCCTAATAATCTTCTTGTTGATTTCAAGTTATGTATGACAAGAATCAACCACTTAGAACACTCTTAATAATATTCTAGATGATGCCTGAGAGAATAGAAGAAGAGAAAGAGAATTTAAAATGGTAGAGAATTGTATGTTGTTGTGATACAAAGACAAACTATACATGTGTATTTATAGTGTTTTCATAAACGGTTGTATCTCTTCACAAAAGTTGTGTCTTTACACAGTAAAAGTTATGTCTTTACACAATAAAAGTTATGTCTTTTCATATTAAAAGTTGTGTCTTTACACAATAAAAAATTTGTGTCTTTACAAATAAGAGTTGTGTCTTTTGTAATTAGTCACAACCTTTTGTTTTAAATTAAATGAAAATTCCAACAATCCCCACCAATTTTCAAAAAATGAATTTTTTTTTTATTAATTTCAAGAGAAGATATTAGGCATCATCTACAAGTCAAGTACATAAATAATAAGTGTCTTTTGGCTAGAAGATATTGGGACAGTTGCTTTGACTGAGGAATGTAGTGCAATCATTCAAAATAAGCTACTTCCTAAGTTGAAGGATTCGGGGAGGTTCACCATCCCGTGCACAATCGGAAACTCAGATTTTGATAAATCATTGTGTGATCTTGGGGCGAGTATAAATCTCATGCCGTATAGTGTCTTCAAGAAGTTGGGATTGGGTGAAGTCAAGGCCTCAAATATGACTCTTCAATTGGCAGATCGATCCATAAAGTACCCACATGGAGTCATAGAAGATGTACTAGTGAAAGTGGGAAAGTTTTACTTCCCTGTTGACTTTTTGGTGCTAGAAATGGAAGAGGATATTGAAGTCCCATTGTTTTTTGGGAGACAGTTCCTAGCCACCGGAGGAGTATTAATAGATGTACAAGAGGGAAAGCTAATGTTGAGAGTTGGAAAAGAGAAAGAGGAGTTCAACGTGTTCAATGTCACCAAGAGCCCCTTAATATGACACTTGTTGTAAAATTGATACTTTGAGTCCTCCAAAGGTGGAAGTTGTTAAGAGGGAAAATTTGAAGAATCCATTTGAAGTTTGTATGGGCCAAAATACAATTAACAAAGATAGTGTAGGAGGTTGTAAACCAACCTCATATGGGGACATGAGCAATAAGAAAAACTCGCCTAGGAGAGAAAAGAGTGAAAAAAAGGATAAAAGGAAGAGAACATGTGCGATTGAAGAAACAAATAAAGTGAATGGGTTTTGGGTGAGGATGTTCTATGCCTCACACAAGTTATGAGAGGAAGGTGGAGATGATGTCGCACCGGTTGGTGATCCAGATTGATGAACCGAGCAAAATGCGTCTAGCCGAGACGTTAAATCAAGCGCTTAGTGAGAGGCAACTCACCTAGGTAACCCTTTCTACTCTTTTCTTGTTTAGAATTAAGTGTGTGGCGTTGTACTGTGCCTAGTTTTAGGTTGTGGAGTTGCTTGTGTAGGTTGCATTTGGCCTCCCTCCCGCTTCTAAGCTTACATTGTCTGATCCGTTATTGTGCAAACATTGGGGACAATGTTTCGTTTAGGTTTGGGGGTGCGGCCATCCAGTGACCATTGTGTATCTTGCTTTGTATTTGCATGATTGTCTTGTGTGTTTGTTCAAATATTTTTTCAAATTTTTGCTTGATTGCGTGAGTGTAGTGTCAGTTTTGTCCATTCTCCTGCTTTGCCAAATTTTAGAGCATTTCCTTGCTTAATGAGATGCCCTTGGGTTATGCCTTTGGAGGCAAATTTTTGTATGCTTTGTGCCACTGAGTCTAGGCAAGGGATGGTGCTAATTAAAGCTACACCACATTGCTTGCACACATCTTACCAGACTCTAAGATGCCTCAGTGAATGGGTATCGCGCTTGAGAAGTCTAGATCATTAGTAGAGACTACCCGTGTGAGGCCAGAACCCATATAGCGTCCTTATGAGTGCATATTTCATTGTCAAATCTCAAACACTCTTCTTATAGATAACTAAGCATAAATGAAAGGACCTTACTCCACATCTTTGGACATTAAAGAATGACCATTTAAGAGCATCACCGTAATTTTCGCCTTTGTTTGTTTGTTGGACCTGTGCCTTTAGAGATGAGGTAGGCAATGTGTGTTAAGTCACTTAAATATAACCCAAACACTTTCCTTGCCTTGTGTGTGTGCTTGAATGTCCTAACAATGTAGACCTACACACTAAACCCAATCACCGTACCCTCTCATTTCATATACACACCACCATAAAACAACCAAACACTAGCCTACCCTATGGCTATGAATATGACTAGAGAAAATGGAGAAACGAAGCTCAAAGTAGTACAAATGTGCAAACTAGCGTCTGCTTAGGCAAAAGTGTAAAGATAGTAAGTGCTAAAAAGAAAAGCATAAAAAGCCCTATGAGTTCAAAATGTAAAAAGTTGTCAACTATAAGGCAACTATAAATAACACAAAGAGCTTAAAAGTCAAAACTCATGCCTAGACGCTCAATTAAAGTGTGGAAAGATCACCGCAAGGAATTCTCTAGCATAATCACTAGCTCACCCACAATACCATATCCACCTAGCCTCCCAATCACCAACATAATTTCAACATCACTTGAGCCTAAAAGAAGCCCTAATTGATCTTTAGGAGGAGTCTTACTTATAGATGAGGGCGTGTTTGGAGCCTTGCTCTTGTTCTTAATGCTCAAATCTGTTCTATGGTCCATTTGCATTTAAATGAAGCGGTTTTTCAAAATTCATCATATGCGTGTAAAGTTTGAAATTTTTTTGTGCATAATCTCCAACCGCATATGCTTGTTGAGTGAGCCTAGGTTCTGTGTGGTAAAATGAGAGAGATCAGGAAAGGTTTAGAGTCTAAGCGAAATGCTATCATAAGACTCTTGTGTTCGATGCTCTCGAAGCTGAGTTCATTAAGAAGCATGGAATTGCAATCTCTTTTGTTGTAGCACATTGGCATGCATTGTTCTAAACCTTAACTTAGTGGTCTTAGCATGCATATGCCTCCATTTCGGTTCACCCATTGTTGCATCTCTATCTATAGTTGGCTCAGCAGGAAAGACGTTTGTGGGTATCGTTCTGTAAACCCTCATGAGAATTCACTCGTCCTCTAGGGATCGCCTATGGGTTTAAAAAGGCTTGTGGCACATGATAAGTGCCATCGTGTCACCTGCGAAAGTGGTGTTTTCTGGTTATTTTATTTATTTTTTATTTTTTTTTTTGCGTTTTGCTCGAGGACGACCAAATGATAGGTTTGGGGGTATTTGACTGCTCTATTTCTACATGCAAATGTAGCCCCAAATTCTTATCAATTTGTGCATGTCTCTTGGGTAAAACCGTGTTTTTAACCCTTAAATCAAGTTATGTAGGTCAAAGTTTGGTTTGGAGCTTAATGGTGTTGGATGGAGTTGAAGTGGAGCAGAAAAAAAACTCAAAAATGCAAAACAGATGCAAAAGCGACCTCAAGGTGACCTCGTCAAGGTCACCCTAAGATCGCTATTCTCTCGGCTCAAGAAGCTCTCCACTAGAGGCAAAAGCGACCTCAAGGTGACCTCGTCAAGGTCACCCTAAGGTCGCTATTCTCTCAGCTCAACAAAAGCGACCTCAAGGTGACCTCCAGGTCACTTCAGCCAAAGTTGCCCCAAAACTCCTCCTTTCAGACAGAGAGCAAAGCGACCTTAGGGTGACCTCACCCAGGTCGCCCCAAGGTCACCCCTTTACCCAGAAAAAGTATAAAATCAAGAAAATGACCTTTTTGCCCATGCCCTAATTCACTCTTCTATATATTCTTTTGCCATTTTCAGAGCTAACCACCACTACCTACCCAAAGACACTTTCTTGAAACCTCACCCTTTCATCTTCCTCACACACAACTCACACATTTTCTAAGAAAACTACCAAGACACCACATTTCCCTACAATCTAAAGCCTTCATCACTTCCATCCACCAAATCCATCTTTTCTTGATATTTTTAGGCAAAGGGGAGTTGAAGACAAGAAGAAGGAGAAGAAAAACCAAGAAAATGAGGAGACTTTCCATCTAGTTTTCTCTAAACCCTTTCTGTTTTACTTTTTGTGGAGAGTCATGTATTTATTTTCATATATGTTGTGTATGGCTCTAGTTTGTAATATGAACTAATTTTCTCTTGCTAAGACTTGATGAAACCAAACCCTTGAGTTTATCTATAAAGACTACTCCTTTATTCATTTGTGCTTTGTGTTATGTATGGGTGTTTTGGAATACTTAATGCTTTCACTAGATTGATCACCTTGTGAATGATTTTTAGTCGTGTGTTATGGACCGAGGGGTGACACCCACCACTTGTTTGATGAAATGTCCACTATATATGTCTAGTAAGGTAGAGATACGCGAGGCTAGCGTATAGGACCATTTTGTGTGTGCCAAAGTCCTTAGTGAACTCTTGCATATATTCTAAGGTCATCGAGGGATAGGCTTTGGGTATGTTTGGGTGTAATTTCTATTACTCGAGGGAGATTAGAGATTATTATTGGGTACACGGGTCTACAACACACACTTGTACTAATTGGGTAATTGAGTGAGTCTAGAGCTTCATTAGTTAGAGGGTGAGGTGGATTCTTTGTCTTAACATCTCTCATCATATAGTTACATTTATTATTACTTTCGAATTCATCATTTAAATTGAAGTTGCTTGATAGTTTAATTTAGAGTAATTGTAGTTCAAGAAAATCACTCTTTTTAATCATTGTTCAAATAGTAATTGAATCAATCAATTTCGGTAATCAACTCCTCAATCTTCGTGGGAACGAACTTTACTTATTATTGTACTACACTCCGGCCTCGTACACTTGCTAGCGCCCACTTGGAGCGAGTCAATCGACGTCGTTCACAGACCTTAGCCCCATTCTTTTAGATGTCTTATAGATCATCTCATTATCGACTCCTTTTATTAAAGGATCAGCCAAGTTTTTGTTTGACTCAACATAGTCAACCGTAATTACTCCAAATTTGAGTAATTGTCTTAAAGATTGATGTCTTAGACTCACATGTCTAGATTTGCCATTGTAGGTCTTATTCTCAACCCTATTAATTGTTGCTTTATTGTCACAATTTATCATGACTGCGAGAGATGGCTTTTTCCAAAGAGGAATATCTACTAAAAGATTCTTAAGCCATTCTGCTTCTTTAGCTGCATTCGCCAATGCTATAAGTTCAGATAACATAGACGAATCAAAAGCCATTGATTGCTTCTTTGATCTCCATGACACTGCAGCACCTCCCAAAGTGAAGATCCACCCAGTAGTAGACTTTGATTTTATCTCTACATTCTTCCAGGTTGCATCACTAAATCCTTCCAAAATAGGAGGGGACCCTTGATAATGTAAACTGTAGTCCATTGTTCCCTTCAAGTATCTGAGAACTCTAGAAATTGCTTTCCAATGTTCATTACTTGGATTACTTATGAATCGACATAGCATAACTACTGCATATGCTATATCAGGTCTTGTGCAATGCATAGCATACATAAGACTCCCAATAATACTAGAATATTCCAATTGTGAAATAAAGCGACCAGTATTCTTCACTAATTTGATACTTGGACCTATTGGTGTTGGGGCCGGCTTATGACAAAAATGTCCATATCTTTTTAAGATCTTTTCAACGTAATGAGATTGTGTAAATAACAACTCATTGTTCCTTCTTATGATTTTAATTCCCAAAATTACTTCGGTCTCGCCTAGATCTTTCATATCAAAATTAGAGGATAAAATTTTTTTAGTTTCTTCAACACAAGCCAAACTAGTCCCAAATATAAGCATGTCATCAACATATAAACAAATAACAGTGCATCCTATATTATCATGTTTGCAATAAATACATTTATCAGCATCATTAACTATAAAACCATGTGATAATAGTATTTTATCAAATTTTTCGTGCCACTGTTTAGGCGCTTGCTTCAGGCCATAAAGAAATTTAATCAACTTACAAACTTTCTTTTCTTGGCCTGGAATCACAAACCCTTCTGGTTGCTCCATATAAATTTCCTCTTCTAAATCACCATTTAAAAATACAGTTTTAACATCCATTTGATGAATAACTAAATTATGAATTGATGCAAGAGAAATTAATACTCTAATAGATGCAATGCAAGCAACAGGTGCATATGTATCAAAATAATCAATGCCATGTCTTTGTTTAAAACCTTTTGCTACCAGCCTAGCCTTAAACTTGTTAATGGAACCATCAGCGTTCAATTTCTTCTTAAAAATCCATTTAGAACCAATAGGTTTAGCACCTGGTGGTAAATCAGTTAAAACCCATGTTTGATTAGTAAGAATTGAGTCCATTTCATCTTTGATGGCTTCTTTCCAAAAACAAGCGTCACGTGATTGTATAGCATCTGTATATGTGACAGGATCATCTTCTATATGCATAACATATTTAATAGTATCCACTATATCTTTCCTATTTCCTTCTACAAGATAGACAAGGAAATCTGGACCAAATGTGCGTTCTGTTCTAGCCCTTTTACTTCTCCTGTATTCAATTTCTTCATGTAAATTTGGACTAGAATTTTCAGATGTATCATTCATATCAATATCGATAGGTAATGAATTTGATGGAATATTAGAATCTCCTAGCAATTTATTATGAGTGCTAGATTTATTCATGTTCTCAAAAAATTCAGCATCAATTGATTCAATGATATTAAAAGTATCTAGATTAAGAAATCTATATTTGATACTATTTTTAGAATAACCGATAAATGCACATCTATAAGTGTTGCAACCCAATTTTGGTCTTTTAGGGTCAGGTATTCTTACATAAGCAAGACACCCCCAAAATTTTAAATTTTTAAGATTCGGTTTTCGATTGAACCAAAATTCATATGGTGACATGCCAACCTTTTTTAAAGGAACTCTGTTCAGAATATAATATGCAGATAGCAGGGCCTCACCTCACCAAGAAAGAGATAATTCTAAACTTAGTAACATAGCATTAACCATTTCAGTCAAAGTTCTATTTCTTCTCTCAGCAATTCCATTTTGTTCAGGTGTATATGGCGCCGTGAACTGATGGACAATACCATGAATTTCACAAAATTTTATGAATTCATTTGGTAAATATTCACCGCCTCGATCAGATCGTAGAACTTTAATCTTACGGTTCAATTGTGTTTCAACTTCCGCTTTGAAAGATACAAACTTTTCGAAAACCTCTTCTTTACATTTTATTAAATAAATACATGCATATCTAGAGTAATCGTCAATAAAAGTCACAACATATTTATTTCCATCACGAGTAACATGACTTTTATAATCACACACATTACTATGAATTAAACTAAGCAGTTCAGGTGATCTTTCAATATATTTATGTGATTTTTGAGTGATCTTAGATTGAACACATATGTGACATTTATTATAATGACCAAAGTTACATTTTGAAATAAAACATAAATTATGCATAGTCTTAATAGTGCCATACTTAACATGTCCTAATCTACCATGCCATAAAATAGATGAGTCAACCATATAAGCAGAAGAAATGTTATTTATTATATTTAGTTTAATCATACCACTACAAGAATATCCTTGTCCAATAAATGTACCATTTTTGGACATTACAAATTTATCCGACTCATACACTAATTTAAAACCTCTTTTGTTAAGAAGGTCTCCAAATGCAAGATTTTTACACATATCAGGTACATGTAAAACATTAACTAGTGTAAGAGTTTTTCCATAAGTAAAAGAAATTTTCACTGTGCCTTTGCCAATGACTTTACTTCGGAAGTTATTTGCCACTTTTACTTCATTTCCGTCATCAGTCTTTTCGTACGTCTTGAATAGACTAATCCTTGCAAATGTGTACAGTTGCTCCTGTGTCTAGCCACCATCTGCTTTCAATATCAACAGAATTGGCTTCACACACAGTAGCAACATATTTGTCATTGGTCATGTTTAGTTGATTCCTGTGATTTTGAATATTTTTCTTTCTTTTAAGATAATCTCGCGTCATATGACCGGGTTTTTGACAGTAGTAGCAATTTCCCTTAATCTTCTTTTGATTCTTCTTCTTGTTTTGGTGATGATTCTTAAACTGATTATTATTCTTAGGCCCAAGATAATTATTAGATTTTTCATCTTCAACAATATTGGCCTTAGATATAATATCAGTTTGCTCATTATTCGATTCACGGATCCTAGAATCTTCCTCAATACGAAGATGACGTTGAATTGATTCCAAAGTATGCTTCTTTTCATCATGTTTGAGTTTTTTCTTGTAACCATTCCAAGATGATGGGAGTTTAGAAATTATAACCCCCACCAAAAATGATTCATCAAGATTAACTCCACCAACTTTGAGATCACTTATTAAATTTAATAATTCATGGACTTGTGTCATAAATGACTTATTATCAAACATTTTATCATCCATAAAATTACCAATGAGAAATTTTTGATTACTTGCCTCTTCAATGCGGTACTTGTTGTCCAAAGCAGTCCACAATTCTTTTGCAGTGCCAATATTCCGATATGCATTGTAAACATGTGTTTCCCAGAGCATTGAGAATGTGTCCGCTACATAAATAATCTTCCTCCTTACGCTTCTTTCGCTTTTCCTTTAGTTCCTTCGAATTATCAGCATTTTCTTCAGGTATTGGTTCCAAATCATCTTCGAGTATGTGAGCCAAATGAAATGCTGTTAAGAAGAATATCACATTTTCTTGCCAACGAGTGAAATTTTCTCCATCGAATTGTTCAAGACGAACAAGGTCTTGATTCATCACTTGAATAGATTGTGCAACAGCCAATCCCTCCATTACATATGAATTGATTATTGTCTGAAAATTATTGGAAATTTGGGGTCTGAAAGAGAGAATAGCTGCAAATAAACACGGTAAGAATGCGGAAAAATGATTATAAGACTTCAAGGCTCGGAATTTGATTCTTTCAAACAATAATTCTCCCATTTTCCGTAAAATGGAGAGTACACAATGGGTTTGAGAATTTTGCCGTCAGGATTCAATGAAGCCTAATAATCTTATTGTTGATTTCAAGTTATGTATGACAAGAATCAACCACTTAGAACACTCTTAATAATATTCTAGATGATGCCTGAGAGAATAGAAGAAGAGAAAGAGAATTTAAAATGGTAGAGAATTGTATGTTGTTGTGATACAAAGACAAACTATACATGTGTATTTATAGTGTTTTCATAAACGGTTGTATCTCTTCACAAAAGTTGTGTCTTTACACAGTAAAAGTTATGTCTTTACACAATAAAAGTTATGTCTTTTCATATTAAAAGTTGTGTCTTTACACAATAAAAAATTTGTGTCTTTACAAATAAGAGTTGTGTCTTTTGTAATTAGTCACAACCTTTTGTTTTAAATTAAATGAAAATTCCAACAATCCCCACCAATTTTCAAAAAATGAATTTTTTTTTATTAATTTCAAGAGAAGATATTAGGCATCATCTACAAGTCAAGTACATAATAATAAGTGTCTTTTGGCTAGAAGATATTGGGACAGTTGCTTTGACTGAGGAATGTAGTGCAATCATTCAAAATAAGCTACTTCCTAAGTTGAAGGATCCGGGGAGGTTCACCATCCCGTGCACAATCGGAAATTCAGATTTTGATAAATCATTGGGTCTGCTTCTTTGATCATTTAGAGCTTAGATGTGTTTTTTTGAGCCTTTATGTGACTTAGTGGATTAAAGGGATCTGTTGCTTTACTCTTGCTTCATTATCTGCCTCAAATTCATATAAAATGTTTTGAGTTTTATTGTTTTAATTAGTTGTGGAATGGGGTGATATTTGATATTTTCTTGCTTTGTTTTTGTTGTTATGTACACCTGTATTGTTTGGTACTGTGGCTTTGTTTTGATTTATATATATATATATATATATATGTGTGTGTGTGTGTGTGTGTGTGTGTGTGTGTGTGTGTGTGTGTGTTTGATGGGATCACACAAATATATAGTATTTCCACTAGTTTGGAGTTTACGAATATCAAAGCTAATGAATGACACCTTATTTGCATGTTTGTGCAAGTGAAATGAATACAAATATATAGTATTTCCACTGGTGGTAATTAAATGGTTATCCATACAAAGTAAATGGTTATAGTATTAGCTACTCTCCTTACATTATTTTATTTGTTTGGTAGTCTAGTGATTTTTAATTTAGCTTTAGTAAGATACAATGATTAATTTGACTGAATATATGTTTTTTTGTTTGATTTGTAAAATATGAAGATATGAATGAACATGACAATCACTTGATAGTACTCATTAAAGCATGGAGGCTTTCAATACACATGTTGATGTGTTTTGCTGCATTTCATGTTTATTTATTTGAATATGAGAGAAGACTATCTAAAAGGAGAATTTTAGGTCAAACGACATTTTCTAGACTTCAGATTAGGTCAACAGAAATACAACGTATCACATGTGTAAGTGATACTAATTATATATGGGAGTTGCGGATGGATAGAAATGCTTTTGCAATGTTGTGTGATTTGCTAAAAACTCGTGGTGGATTGTTAGATGATGGTAATGTCACCATAGAGGAGCAAGTTGCTACTTTTGTAAACATATTAGCACACCACAACAAAAATAGAAGTATTCAGGTTAGATTCTATAGGTCCGGTGAAACAATTAGTCGATATGTCCATCGAGTTTTGCGTGCTTTGTTGCGTTTGGAAGATGCGCTATTTGTCAAACCAACTCCTGTCCCAGATGATTGTACGGACTCGAGGTGGAGATGGTTTAAGATAACCATTGTAACATTACCATTATATACATTACATAATTATTTATATTATCCTTATAAAAACATGAGTTATCTTTTGTTTTTAGGGTTGTTCAAGAGCACTAGATGGAACATACATAGAAGTGACTATACCTGAATTTGATAAACCAAAGTATCGAACAAGAAATGGACATATAGCAACCAATGTATTAGGCGTATGCACTCGTGATTTGAAGTTTGTATATGTCTTATCTGGTTGGGAGGGCTCAGCAACCGATTCTAGGGTTCTTCGGGATGCCATTACTAGACATCATGGATTGAAGGTCCCATTTCGTAAGATAGTATTTATTATAGATAGTATTTTAAAATACAAAAATTTACTCTTATTAGTTCGTCGGTGACGACTAATATGTGTAGTTATTTTAGGTAATTATTATTTGGCCGATGCGGGGTATACCAACTGTCAAGGTTTTCTTGCACCATATAGAGGTACTAGGTATCATTTACAGGAATGGGAAGACTTTGATCGTGCACCTAGGAATCACGAGGAATATTTTAATATGAAGCACTCACAAGCTAGGAATATTATTGAGAGGTGTTTTGATCTCTTGAAGAAACGTTGGGCTGTACTACAAAGTCCTTTTTTCTGTCCAATTAGATTTCAAGGGCGAATGATCATAGCTTGTGCCTTGCTCCATAATTTTATTAGGATGTACGTGGATGTTGATCCTGAGGAGTATACGCCAGTCACACTTGATGATTTGCCTATTGGAGAAGAGGCACCAAATGAGTTAGAATCTATTGATGTTGTTGAAGGAATCGATGAATGGAGTCAATGGAGAGATGATCTAGCCGGAGAAATGTTTGACTCTTGGATGTCAAGCAGAACTTGAGAGATTTCTGTTGAACATGACCGATTTATGTTGTTGTTGTTTCTTTTATTATTATTATTGAGTTTGAGAGATTTATGTATTTTTTTTTTTTGTTATTATTGAACTTGACAGATTTATGTTATTTTTTTCGTTATTATTGAACTTGATCGATGTATGTTTTTTTTATGTTATTGTTGATTTTTTGTATTGTCCATTGGTCTAAACTTTATTAAATGATAGGAAAATTTCATATGTCTGATAGACGTAATTGGAAACTTGAAGAAGAGGATGTAATGATTAGCATCCTCGAAGGAATTGTTGCTGATGGTGGTAGATGTGATACTGGTAGTTTTAGGCCAGGTACCTATGAGCAGGTTGCTTCAAAGATGCGTGAAAAAATTGAAAATATTACCATAACGGCAAAACATGTGCAAAACAAAATGAAACGAATGAAAGATAAATATTCAGCGGCCTATGATATGCTCAACACAAGTGGGTTTGGTTGGGATGACACTCACAAATGTGTGGCTGTCGACGGTCCTGAAATCCTAGAGGAATACTTGAAGGTTATATTAATTCTCTTTATATATGTAATCAATTAATAGTTTTATTGTTATAACACACACACACACACACACACACACACACACACACACACACACACACACACACACACACACACACACACACATATATATATATATATAATAGTTTTAATGTTCTAACATATATTTGTTTGTTGTGATAGAAACATCTCAATAAGAATTATACAGCTAATAGACCATTCCCACACTATGAACCACTGGGAGTGGTGTTTGGGAAAGATCGAGCAATAGGCAGTATGGCTGAACCCGCAGCAGATGCTTTGGATCACATGGGACTGGAAAATGAAGAGTCATACGCGTGTAGTTTCACTTAGCCTTTGTCTACTCCCTCAAATGTTGCCTCTGCTTCCTCTAAGCCAAATACAGAACAAACCTCAAAGCGGAAAAGAAAGAGGAATGTCAGTTCACTAGCATCAGATATCACTAATGTCATTGAAAAAAGCATGGAAAGGACATCTGCGGATATTGCTAAGTTGACTGAGGCTATTACGGGAGGGGATGCAATGACTCGTTTAGGTGTTGAGCTAGAGGGTACAGGTCTTGATCGTATGTAAGTGATACGAGTTGTGATGTATTTTAGAAATAAGCCAAATCAGTTGCGCATTTGGAATGGCTTGAATGACTCTTATAGGCCAGATTTTGTGAAATCAATTCTAGATGAGTAAACACTTATATATATGCTTTTGTGAACATGTTTGAAACACATATTTTGTTAGAATTGTGAACATGTTAGTGTCATAGATTATATCTTATTAATCAGTTATTTATAAATCTATAATACATGTGGTTTTTTCCTTGATGTTAATTACACCATTAATTATCCAACATTTGATGAGTATTTGAGCAATGGAATTAAGTTAGGATGCTATTTTGCATTGCATTCCTCACAGATTATATTAAAATTATTTAGAGGGCACTATTGAATCTTTTCCATGAAATTGACATGGAAATGACCAAGGACGAAATTGGAAAAAAAAAAGGAAATTGCAAACAATAATCCTATAAAATTATTACTTTTTATTTTATGTACTATACAAATACATTTATTTAATAAATAAATACAATATTATTTAATAAATATAAATATTATTTAAAAAATATAAATATAATAAATACATTATTTAATAAATATAATATATTATATTTATTAAATAATATTGTATTTATTTATTAAATAAATGTATTTATATATTATATAATAATATATTATTTAATTAATATAACTTTAATAAAAAATTATTTAATAAATATAAATATAATAAATATATTATTTAATAAATATAAATATAATAAATACATTATTTAATAAATATAATTCTTTATATTTATTAAATAATATTGTATTTATTTATTAAATAAATGTATTAATATATTATATAATAATATATTATTTAATAAATACAAATATAATAAATACAATCACAATATTATTATTTTTTTAAATATAATATATAAATACATTTATTTAATAAAATCATATAAATATTAACTTGTCATGTCTCATTTGTTATTATTATGTGGTAACAAACATTAGATAGAACAATAGGGGAACTCTAGTCATTTTAACCTCTTGTCCTGTCATGTCCCAGTCATACCAAACACATAACAGTCCAGTTAACAGTTCTGTCCCATACATTTCAAACACAATATGGAACAGTTGTCTTATCCCCCGTCCCGTTCCATCCCATCCAGGTGCCAAACGCACCCCATGGGATTTTGGATGTCCTGGAACGGTGCCGCTACAAACAAGTACGTATCCTTGATCCTTACACTTTTTAATGTGTCTCTATCTAATGTTCCGAATTAGATAAAAACAAAATTATATAAAAATATAGAACGTTAGAAGTCCTTTTAACGCGTACTGTCAGGACAACTAATTAAGGTGCCTACAGTCCTATATTTGCAGAGATAGTACCTCAGAAATCCCGAACGCGTATCTACGCGTTGGATCGATCTTTCGAGACTGTACTATCATCGTTTGCTCCCCCTGTCGTTGGTGTTTTGGCTCAGCACATATATGGCTACAAACCAGCTCCGAAAGGGCATCAGACTCAGTAGAGATTGAAACCAATAGAGAAAATGCTGCATCACTCGCCAAGGAACTTTACACAGCAATCAGCATTCCAATGGCGATTTGTTGCTTCATCTACTCCTTTCTCTATTCCACATACCCGAGAGACCGCGAACATGCAAGGATGGATGCATTGGTAGCATCGGAAATGCAACAGTTAGAGGCTGCCGATGATGATGATGATGATCAGAAGTACTCTTAACAACTTCATGTTTCGATTTCGAAAGCAGTGAATGGAAACGAAATTGACATAGATTTTGCAAGGGAAGAGAGCATTGATCATTTGAATGATAATGATGAGAATTCTTTGCTAATGCTTCCCTATCAACCAAACTTATCGAGTTCACGGGACTGACAAAGATTTTTGAATAGAAACCTTGCACAAAATACAGAAAAGCGAAATTCATCAACATGTTTTTTTTTCGGATACTAATTTGTTTTTTCTTAATAGATCATTTTGAAGTTTAAGATCAAGTACACGAATTCTACTTCTTGTTTATGTTCTTAGTATATGATGCAATCCAAATTGCTCATTTGTTTAGAAGTGGTAATATAGATTTTCTGCTTTAGTGTAATCAAAAGTTCACTTTGATTTCATCGAACCAAAAAACAGAAAAAAAAAAAAAAAAAAAAGTTCGCTTTGATTGTTTACAATTTTAAAGTACGTTTGAACCATATATCTATCGCTTTTCAGCATTAATAAATCATCCTTGGGTTGGTGGCGCAGTTGGCTAGCGCGTAGGTCTCATAGCTATTGAGTTATCCTAAGGATGAGAGTTCGAGCCTCTCTCACCCCATTACATTTTTCCTTTTTTCTTTTTTCCGTTTTTCTTTTTTCCGTTGTGTTCCGCTAAGATGTCAATGCGATAATTTTATGAAAATCATCCAACAATATATCCACTTCAATAATATACAAATGAATTCTATGAGCAAGTTGACTAAGGAAGAATGCAATTATGCAACATCCGTAATGTGATACACGAGATTTGAGAATCCTAATTGTATTAGCATTTATGTGAAGTATAACAGAATTGAGCTTTATTACATTAGAGTATCAATTAAATCTGCTTAACACGGGCTAAAACTAGAACACAGTACGTATGCACGTGCACGAGGGCAGGCATTCGCTCTTCCACCTCCCCCCTAGGTATGTAAGATATGGAGCTTTCGTTTAAGTGGAATGTGATTTTTATGAGTTTTGCTGTTACTCGTGAGCAAGTTCAAATAGAACGAAAATGATTCTTCCACTCTCCGGTAAGTCGATCTCCGGCCAGCGCAGTCGCTCCGCTCCGGCTCTTAGGAAAGAGAAAACCTCTTCGGTCTGTTAAGGTAGACTTCAAAGATTTCCTTCTTCCTACGGGCAGGAAAAGACAAAGGCTATACTAAAGGAAGTGGAATACTCCCCACACTCCGGGGGAGGGTTTCCCTTGTTACTACTTCCTTTCTTTCTTGAGGGGGTGTCAGAGAAAGCCCAACATTCTCCCAGAGGGGGATTTAGGGGGGTCTCATCCTTAAGAATGAGAGAGGGGGAGAGGAGGTTCCCCCTCTCCAACCGATACCTCCAAGCAAAAAAAAAGAAACTTTTTTTTATTTCTCACCTTTGCCTTCCGCCTTCCCTTCGCCTTTTGGAGTGCTCGCCTTCCGTTCCTCTCCTATTTGCTCCTACTCACGAAAACACAAACATAAATCAAGATCCACTTCACCAAAAACTAAACTTCTTACACACATTCCTAGGAGGTATGGCATTGTCGCTTTATGCTGCAGTTGACTGACTCTCGCATCAGCAGATCAGAGACCTCACCTCCGTCCTCCACTAGCAGTTTCAACGAACGAATGCGTTTCAAGTCAAGAAACGGGTAGCCCGCTCTCTCTGCGGCTTACCATGGGTCTTGCCTAGTCCAGTTAATTTTTTTTTTCATTACATAATGGGTTAAGGTATTGATCTAATAATTTATCGAAACTATCCGACTATATTCCAGTTACGTTATTGTGTCGGTAAGTAATTAAACTAGTAATGACTGACGCAGCCCACATCAATTTTTTTTTACAGAACGGGACTCTTCCTAAAATATCCTATTTTTTTGAGACAACATATTTATTAATTCAAGTATTTTTTTTGAAAACTTTCGCCATTGGAAGGATTCGAGCCGCTGACCTGGGAGTCATTTACCCAAGCCCCAAGCTCGTCCATCTACCAGCTGAACTATGCCAACCCCACTGCTATTAGAGACAACATGATTGGATTCAATTGCTATTAGAGACAACATGATTGGATTCAATTTCACGAATAACTGCAACCTAACAGTTAACTATAGGTACCAAATTGAAAGAGAGATATTATTGAAGATTTTTTTGAAGGCTTTATATTTTAAAAATAATTTTTTAATTAATATCTATTATTATGTTTCTTTTTACAATAATGATGTGGCAACACTTTAATCCATTCAGTTAAATGATGTAAATATAATATAATTTAAATGAATGGATTAGAGTGTTGCCACATCATTTGGACATCAGATTTTGACACCAAATTTAGGCAAAGTAGCATTACTCTTCTTTTTATTGCATATTTAATTAAGTAGTTAATTATTTTATTATTTGATTTTTAAAATCAAATCTTATTTCCTGTATATTTTTAATGTTTTAGGATTCTTTTGACTTTTTTTTAGGAGATTTGATTTTTTTTTTCATTTGGGATTCTTTCCCATTTGATTAGAATTTTTGTTTAGATTTCTTTCTTGTTTAGAATTCTAGGAGAAACATAATCTTTTTGGATTCGTGGCTTGTATTATGTCTTGCGAATCAGCTTTTGATTAATAAAAATTTTAGACTTTTCTCTAATTATCTCCCAATTTCGGTACCCTGCGCTTGTCAACGAGCTTGATATTCTGGCATCCGTGGACGGATCAACAGAATATTGGTAGGTTGCCTTTCGAATTTGTCGTGCGAGTTTTTCTCGTAGACGCTTCCGCTACACCACAAATCCATTGTAATTAGTACTAATTACTTAAAACTTAATTGACTAAACAGCATATTAGTAGTCTTCTTGAAGCCTTGAAGGTGATCTCCCCATGATGCTTCGTAATAAATAAATAAAATTCATTATTACCTTGAGAGTTTGAGACCATAACAAAGAATTGTTTTTTCTTCCCAAGTTATGTATTAATTAATGCCACCATATGCATTCTGAGATCAATTAAAGATATAAAAAGACATTTGAATTTTAAGGCAAATTTCCTATAAGTCCCACATTTTTGGCTATTTGTCACCTTTATAAATATCTTTTCATATTTATCACTTTAGTCCCTATTTTTTCCAAAAACTCATCACTTTAGTCCATTTGACCAAATATTTGAAAGTTAACTATTTTAAAACCTATGAAAATACCATTTTGCCCTTATTACTATTTAATTTAGCTAAAATGATTATCTTATCTTTAAATTAAAAAGAAAAATAATAAAATTTTCAATAATAAAATCTTAAATAAATAGATTACAAAAAAATCTTTAAAAAATAAATAAAAATATATTAAATTTTTCTTAATTTTTATTTTTTTTTTCAAAATGGATTTTTATTTAGCTAAAATGATTATCTTGGCTTTAAATTAAAATGAAAAACAATAAAATTCTCAATAATAAAATCTAAAATAAATATATTACAAAAAAATTAATGAAAAGTAATCATTTAAAGCTAAGATAATCATTTTAACTAAATAAATATCCAT
Organism: Dipteronia sinensis; assembly: GCA_033220585.1. Lineage (NCBI taxonomy): Eukaryota > Viridiplantae > Streptophyta > Magnoliopsida > Sapindales > Sapindaceae > Dipteronia > Dipteronia sinensis. The sequence continues at coordinate 59,479,097 of CM065637.1, read as the reverse complement.
TATGAAAAGAAATACAAAATAAGAAAAAATTAATGGATTTTTTTATTATTATTTATTTAAGATTTGTTTTTGTAATCTATTTATTTAAGATTTTATTATTAAGAATTTTATTGTTTTTCATTTTAATTTAAAATTAAGATAATCATTTTCGAAAAATTAACTAGTAATAATGGCAAAATTGTATTTTTACAGGTTTTAAAATAGTTGACTTTCAAATATTTAGTCAAATAGACTAAAGTGATGAGTTTTGGAAAAAAAATAGGAATTAAAGTGATGAATATGAAAAGATATTTATAAAGGTGATAAATTGTCAAAAAGTGAAACTTATATGAAATTCTGTTGATTAAACAATTAATTGATATTATATAATCAGTAAATTTAACTTTTGTCCATAACAATGATAGTGATTAATCTATACAATAGCATTACAGGTAGCATGTGGAAGAGAAGAGAAGATTAGGAATAATTATACATTATTCATGACTTTAATAAAATAAAATGGGGTTATTTTATGAATATTTTTCTTCACAGTTCATACCTCAGCAGCCATTCACTTTTGGTTCATGTGCATTCCAGGTTGCATGAATGATGGGTTTATTTATATAAAGCCATTAGTCAACATTTCCATACTTTTTGGTTACTAAAGCTTTAAGGGTTTTTATTATCATCTTGTTAATTAGAAGATTGGTACCCACATTAAGTAATTAAATATATACGGTTGAATGTATCACCCGCTCAATGCCTCTATTTAGTTTTGTGGTAAGAAGTGCTCATTCAATATGATAATGTCTAGGTTCAAGTCACCATACACACGTTGAATAATAGACTTTATATTAGGGGTGCGTTTACTAATTAAGAATTCTAATGATGAAAAATGAACTAAATTCCTGATTGTGATTATCAAATTAAGGTTCTATTAGAAAGGAAATTTAATTCCCTCATCCTACCTAAGAACTTAAATTCCCTTATTCTTAATTCTCTATCCAATAGAATTTGATTCCCTTTAGATTTTCATTTTCAATTGATAAAGTGCGCCCCATATGTAATTAATGTTATCGGGTCTGGCTAGAATAAAATTGTTGTAGTGAAAATTAGACACTGGATTTTAATCCAAAGGTTTAAAAAATAAAAATAAAAACTAAAGAAACTATTTTCTTTTGATTACTAACCCAGTAACATTGTTGTGACATCAACTTAACCAAACCCTTAACATTAATTCTCTTTAAAATGTTACATTAAGTTGATGTTATGATTACATAGGATTGGTAGGTTCTCTTGATTTTGATCATAGATTCATAACAATTATATCTAAAGGAAATGAGAAAGAGAGAGAAATCTCAAAAGGGTACATAATTTATGATGGGTTTCAATTATGGGATGAGAAAGGTTGGTTTCTTAATCTTTTACGAGTTTTAGTGACCAACAGCTTGCAAGTTTTATGTGGCCAAAATGAGTAAATATAACACATTCTATAGATGAATATGACTACTCATGATCCTTACAGCCAAACAAACTTTCAAAACATTCAATTGATCATGATAATTGGAATAAATAGATTGTTTGGTACTAGGGTTAAAGGTGCCATGAACCCTTTCCCACTTGTATATTTCTAGGAAAAAATCTTCTAAGGGTCCGTCTCACACAGCTGATGTTGGTGACATGGACCCAATGAAATATTTGGCATAAGATGAGAGTTGTCACGTCCGGTCAATCAAATTTCATCACATCTTTAATTTTATAAACCCAACACAAATACTTGCTGTTCATAATTTTAGCTTTTCTCTCTTGTCATCTTTACTTATCAACTTGGTCTCATCACCTCCGTCTCAAATTTTTAAAACTCATTAAATAAATATTTCATATTCTGTATTTAGGTATAAATTTTTTTTCACTTTTATAAATCTGAAGCATAAAACAATATATCTCTATCTATATCTCTAAAATATAGTTCAAATATTTCTCTCATATTCCATTTCTAAAAAAATTTCACTTCCACCGTACTCTCTATCATTATCTTTATCTCTATTTTTATCTCTATCCGATTATTTATATCTTCAAATAACTTTTATTTTCATTATTAATTTTTACTTTCTTTAATAAATTATTATTTTTTCAACTAAATTTTAACAAATATTATTTTTAATAACATTTTTAATTTTTTTTAAAAAAATTGTAAAAATATAATGTTTTATTAGTGCATGAATTTGTAATAACTAATTTTTAGGTTCTAACATTTTTCAACTAATTTTCTCAACCTACTTATTTCTTTTCTAACTTTTTCAATCAATTTTTTTATAATCTAATTTTTTCACCAAAATTATAACAAAATAATAAATAGATTTTCACCAAAATCTAATTTTTTTCACCAAAATTATAACAAAATAATAATTAGATTTTCACCAAAATCTAACTTTTTCAACAATTTTCAACTAATTTTCCCTACTTAGCTACCTAATTTTCTCTATTTAAGTATTTATTAATGTTATGGTGCTATTATTTATGGTTTTTTTTTGTTATTTGTTTTCTTGTGGAAATAAGGGGTTTTAGCACTTTTTTGAGTTGGTGTTGCACGTGAGGCACAACTTTAATAACTTAAGTTTAAAATGCACCAAACTAAGTGACTTCCAAAAATGCCCTTACTGTACACATTTTTTAATTATTTATTTGACTTTAACTTTTAGAAGACACTTTGAAGTTGTCTGAGATCTACTTATCTCTCTAACTATCTTAAAGTGAAAAACTCTATAAACTGAAATCCAAGTTCATCTTCTTCTTCAACGAGTTCGACGTTCATATAGTTACATAAGATCACTCATTTTATCAGTTTCTTATCTCAGTTTTTTAAAACTGTTCGAGCCTTTTAAATTGTTATACGAGTTTTTTTTGTTAGGATTTTAATTTATGAAAAATTTGTGTATAAGACGATGAAGATCTGGGTTTTCGAGACTTTTAACATTGTGTTTGAGCCTTTTGTAAAACTGCCCGAGCCTTTTAAATTGTTGTCAGAGATTTTTTCAAGAATATTCGTTTTGTCAATTTTGAATCTCCGAGCCTTTTTAATGAGTCTCCGAGCTTTTTCATGAATTGACTGAGCCTTTTTGTATTAACTTTAAACTTTTTTATACCTGAGCCTTTTGAGTAAATGTCTGAGACTTTGTATAAAATGTCCGAGCCTTTGTGAGTTATTTTCGAGCCTTTTGAACAATCATTTTTTTTTGTTAATTTTGTATTTCTGAGACTTTCTATAAAGTGTCCGAGCCTTTTAAACAAGTGTCCGAGACTGGGCGAGCCTTTTAGATAATTGCCCGAGCTTTTTAGATAATTGTACGAGCCTTTTAAATAAGTGTCTGAGACTTTAGATAACTGTCCGAGCTTTTTAGATAACTACCCGAGCATTTTAAATAAGTGTCTGAGACTTTTAAATAACTATCTGAGCCTTTTGTATTTGGGTTTTAAATTGAAAAAAAAAAATCTCTGAGACCCCCCCCCCCCCCCCCCCTTGCGCGAGTTGACCGGGCAGCTCGACCATCGCGAGCTCGGCGAGGAGCTCGACCCCCAAGTGCGTCAGCGTAGCGCCACTTCATCGTCGTTCGAGTGATTGCATGGGTTTCAACGAGATTTTCTCTCTCTACTTCACAACTCTGTCATTGTAAACTGAATGAAAGAAATCTGATGTGGAACAACTATTGGGGGCATTTTTGTCCGTTCATCATAATAGGTGTCTTTTAAATATAAGTTATTATAACAGTGACAGTGTTGAAAAGCCGCCTCTAAAAAGTGTCATTTAATTTTTGAACCCTGTTTTTTCTATCCTTATTTAAATATGTTTATGTTATTGTCTTAAGTTTCATTTGGAAGTTTTAATGTATTTATTTTATTGCTGACTTATAATAATTAATATGCAAATAATATAATGCATGGTAAGAATAAGTAAATTTTGATAAATAAAACATTATTATTCAATATTCAATATTAAACTCATTTTAAATATCTAGATGAGACATTTTTAATGATATGATTTTTATGATGGTAAAAGTTATAAATTAAAACTTATTGTATAATAATTGAATTTAATTAATAAGGTAAATATGGATATGGGGTAAAAATGGAATAAAAAAAAGTTAAATAATGGATTTAGAGTTTCAAATTTGGTACTCTAAATTTAGAGCATCTCCCACCATATATTTATCTCTATTTCTAAAATAGAGTTCTAAATAGGAATATTCTTAGATTTCATCTCTAAAAAAATTTCACTCCCACAGTCCCACCACATTCTTTATCCTTTTTTTATCTCTATCTCTATCCCTATTTCTATTTATATATTCAAATAACTTATATTTGTTGTAAATAATCATAGAATAAATGAATAATAAAGTGAGAGAAGGAGAGAGAGACACGAGAGAGTGAGAGAAAGCTTATGTATTGATATTCTGGAGAGTTTTTCAAATGATACAGTACACATATATATAGGCAAATAAGAGAGTGGTTGATATGGTAATATTACAACATATATATAACTTAATCATGAAGTAATCCAAGTTCAAGTGAGTGGGAGATACTTATGTAGTGGTGGAATCCACACTATATTCACAACACTCCCCTTTGGATTTCACAAATTGTATTTTAATTTGCTAAGTAAAACCCAATGAGAAGAAAACCTTGGCAAATAATATATAAAATTATCTTCTGGATCTTGTAATGTTGGCTGTTCTCAAAACTATCTCGTTAAAAATATTGTTATGAAAACCCAGTGGAATAAAACATAATCGAAGGGAAAAAGAGTATAGTATACATATGTCCAGATTTATTGTTTTCTTCAAAACATTTATCACATTTATACTTTGCTAGGGAAAATCCAGTGGGATAAAAACCTGAGCAAAGATATTCATTGATCTATCGAATCAAAGTAATATTTATGATGATCTTCTGGATCAAAATAACATATATATGATGATTAGCAAGATCAAAGTAATATTTACAATGATTTTCTTGATCAAGTCAACATATATACGATGATCAACTGTATAAATGTAATATTTATGATGATCTTTATAGATCAAATAATTTTTTTGTGTGCTAATAGAATTGTCTCACTAAAACCTTATTAGGAAAACCCAATGGGACAAAAACTTGATTGGAAGGAAAAATAGTACAATGCACATATGTCACAATATAATTAATATACTTCATTTGATGTGCTCCCCCTGATAAAAGTTCTTTTGAAACAATCTTCTAGATTGCTGAACTGAAGCACATTGATGTTTATTTCATGAAATGCAATAACATCATAAATGATTGGAGGGAGTATTAGCAAAGATTTGTTTTATGGAGTAATATCCATATGGAATCTTTTCTGAAGCTTTTCAACATATTCTGATTGATGGACAAACATTTCATTTGATATATGTTCGATCTTCAGGTCGAGACAATATTTTCTTTCCCATTTCTTTATGAAGACACGTGAGTATATAATATGATTATTATATCCTTATCTTATCGGATATTAAATGAGACGGTTATATCAAATCTGTTCATATTGTTTTTAATCCATATAAGGATTTTTGTATGTTCATCAAATAATGATTGCGAGATCTCGATTTACATGATTCTAGCATTTTGAATCCTTCAGGATTTATAAATATCTGCGTTTAGTGAATCATATAGATAAATGATTACTATGTCTAGAAGATGTATTTCAAGCCTTTAAAGACAGCCAAATTTATCAAGAATGTAATCTTATTCATCGGTAGTGAATACCAAGTTTCTGTAAGAAACCTCGCACAACGAGTCGTGCCTCATATCTCACGATCTCATTTTTCTCTTTACGTTTCCATATAAAGATCCATTAGTATCCAACTAGTTTGACATCTCCAGGTGTACGGAGTACTATTGATCTAAACACTTTATTTTTGGTTTATGAAGTCAATTCTTCTAGAATTGCATCTTTAATCTAGGCCAATCATATCTTCTGTCTACAATCATTGATATTATGAATATCATAATTATCATTTATAATTTCAGTAGCGCTATTGTATATAAAAATACATTATCAATGATTATTTCCTTATGATTCCAAATTTTTCTCATATGACTTATAGAAATTTTCTCAATTTCTATACTCTTGTATCTCTGTTGAGATTACTTCCATTTCAATGGATTTAGACATTTCATAGACTTGTATGATTTATAGAATTTCTCTCAATTTCTATATTCTTGTATCTCTGTTGAGATTTCTTCCATTTCAATGGATTTAGTCATTTCATATACTTGTGTCTCTTTTAGATATATCAGACTCTTATATAGTTGACTTAGAGAAATTGGATTTATTTATAACTCGAGTTTTGTTTACTTTTGGGATCCCAATAACAATGCCTTTCAAAAATGTTCATAAGCTTATGATATGCATAAGATGATTTGATTGTTGCATTTTTCTCTGATCGTTCTTCAATAACAATCACCTGGTCGGGGTTTATGAGATGGCAATTTATAAAATCTTGTGACCTTTAATATATCAGGTAACAGATTAATAATTATCTGATGATCAATTATCTTTCATATTTGAGAGATACGAAGATTGAAATGAGACACACATATATAGAGAGAGAACCAAACTGGTATCTCTATTTTGTATATAAGTAATTTTTCATTTACTTTTCTCTTCTAGAGAAACTGGAAACGTTTGATAAGTGATTCCCCTCATCCATTTTGATTATGAGTATATCTGAAAAAACTAATAAACAGTGCAAGTAATATGGAGATGTTTGATAATCAACAAACATATGATCATCTCGTGGATGCATCAATTAGAATCATATAATAATTAAATGGATCATTTGGTGGATAAATATGTCCACATATATCCCCTTGGATTCTTAAGAATGATGAGAATTCAAAACCAACTTTTAGAATAAGATGGTTTTACTGCTAGTTTTCCCTGTGAACGTGCAGTACATAAGTTCTTATTGGATAAAGAATCTTCTGGTTCTTTAATGGATATCCATGAGAATTTTTAATGATTATATGCATCATTGTAGATCCTGGGTGACCGATACGGTCACGCCAAAGTACAAACATTTTTGGATCTGGAAACTTTTGATTTATTACCGCATAAATATCTACACTCTTTATAATAGTGTAATATAATCTAGATGATAAAGCACACAGCTTTTCTATAATAAGTTTCCGGCCTGAATCATGAGAAGTAATGCATATATATTAAACATTCTTATTACTCATAGTTTCAATATGATATTTGACTTCGCGGAACTGTATGAGTCATTGCACTCTCGGCAAGACATATATTTCTCTTCTGAGAATTTTATGGACATTATATGTAATGTCATTTTATAACTCATCTGACATGATAATAATCTTTTCAATATGTTTATTCTATAAACCTTTTCTCTTGTCATTTACAAACATCCACTCATGGGGTGTGTTTTGATATCACATGAATATAAATATATCCAAATTTACTCTCTTGATATTGCTCATTCAGGAGCAAGTATAAAATTAATAAAATAAATAAAATATCATTTACAATCTCATTATACGTGATATTAAGATAAATTCTTTTATGTTACTCACAGCATCCTGTTTGATATGTATGAAATGGATAAAATATTATTTCCAATTTCATTATTCATTAGGTTCTTAAATCTCTTTTATGGTACTCACAACATCCTACTGGATGTGTAGATCTTTTTTCTCAAATGAATGATATGTTAGGATCTTAAATCCTTTTGATGATACTCACAGAATCCTGTTGGATGTGTAGCTCATTCTTTCAAATAAATGACATGTAAACATATCACTTCATATATATGAGATAACTTCATATTCTGAACGTGTTTGAAACCCCAGGTTCCAAATAATGAAGTATGGCATTCATGTATATAACACTAGATCCAGAACTCCAGGTTCTCATCGGTTTTCAAAACCGTGTCAACTTAAATATCATAATTTCAAGAACTTTAAGTTCTGGTTAGTCAGTCTAGCCGATCTCATATATCGCATATAAATAAATGCTGAATATTTAAACAATTTATCTGAAGACACAACATAAGCCGGTCTTGAGCAGCATAAGCCAGTCCCGAGACACGGCACAAGCCAGTCTCATAAATTGCATTAAAATAAATGCTTTCAGGGTCTTGAGATCACCTTTCAGGGTCATGAGAGCACCTGATATGTGCATAAAAGTACGCGATTTCAGGTTCATGAGATCGCCTGATATGTACAAAAAAATAAATGATTTCAGGGTCATGAGATCACCTGATATGTGCATAAAAATAAATCAAGAACTATAATATATAAGTTTCATTGACGGCATAAGCCATCTTGTTATACGCAGTTATATATATATATATATATATATATATATATAGATCCAGAATGTAGAGATGTAAGTAAATTACCCATCAGAGGATCCCATTTTACTTATACGCAATCGTGCTGGAGATCTGGATCTTCCATCGTGCCTGAAAACAGAGTTAATAAAACTTGAATAAGTCAAAACAGAACTTACAAGCAGAATTAGCTGAAACTGATGGCACGGTTGCATCCGAAACGGTCGAAATAGCTGGAAATAGGTCTGACTCGGTCAAAAACGGGTGAAAATTACACTGAGTTGGGCAAAAAATATTTATGAACCGAGTTGACTCGGAAATATTCCATTAGACTAACAGAATATTCTAACGGTAACGGAATATTCCCTGATGGTAACGGAATATTCCTTGCTTTGCCACATAGAGCTGACAAAGCGTACTGCTGACATGGCGCTGATGTGGGGCTGACCACTGCTGACATGGTGATGATGTGGCGATGATGTGGATCTACAGTGTCGTCTTCTTCCTTGGAAAGTGGCAGAAAATTTTTGAAAATTTTTCCAGGTTTGACCAAACTTTGACCAGAGCTAGAGGGTTCGTTAGAGCTCCGTTTGAGACGCGGTCAGCGGCGTCGGAATCGTATTTTTTAGACGAATGCAACAGTATCCTCCTAACAATGATTTGAGCACTTCGAAAATTTTGGGTTTTTCGAAAACCAAAGATGAAACTCACATGAACTTTCTTTGGAACATATTTGCTATTTGTCTAGTCTATAACCACTAATCATGCTGATAACGTATTGTAAATAATCAAATAATAAATGAATAACAAAGTGAGAGATGGAGAGAGAGAGAGAGAGAGAGAGAGAGACAGAGATGAGAGAGACACGAGAGAGTGAGAGAAAGCTTATGAATTGATATTCTGGAGAGTTTTTCAAATGATATAGTACACATATATATATATATATAGGCAAATAAGAGAGGGGCGGAAATGGTAATATTACAACATATATATAACTTAATCATGAAGTAATCCAAGTTCAACTGGGTGGGAGATATTTATCAAGTGGGTGGGAGATATTTATGTAGTGGTGGAATCCACACTATTTTCACAAAAATATTTTCATTATTATTTTTTACTCTTTTTAATAAATTATGTTCAACTAAATTTTAACAAATATTATCTTTAATAACATTTGTAATTTTTTTCACTTTTTATAAAAATATAATGTTTTATTAGTGTATGAAAATATTATCTTTTTTATAAAAATAAATGAGTTCACCTCCTTGATATAAATTATTACTTTTTATAAAAATAAATGAGTCCATCTCATTGATATTCAATTGTCCAAATTCAAATATTGAACAACTCTTTCTTTTTTGTTTAACCCAAATTCTTTTTATTTTCTTTTTAAACCCAAGTTTTTTTGTTTTATCTAGTTAGTATTGTTTTGAATTCCAGTGTAGGAATTCCAGCGTAGGAATTCTTGTTAATAATTTTTGACTAATCGAAAATAAAGATAAATTTCTGCATCGTATGAAAGATAAATTTTAACAATTTCAGTGTATGAAAGATAAAATTATGATGATAGATTTGGATTCCATTAAAAATCCAAACGAACGTGAATTCTTTTGAAGGAAAAAAATGGAAATTTTAGAGGAAAAAAAAACACTCACAATTTCCAAATACAAGGTGGATCACTTTTAGGTGGATATGAAAGTCATTTAGATGGTCTTCAAAAATATTAAGGTATCCGGACATTATCATATATTACGTTGTTATTATTTAAGTTTTTTTTTTCTATCCTTATTTTAATATTTTTATGTTATTGCAATTTTTAATATTAATATTGTTTATTTTAATACTATGTTTCGGTATTTATTTTATTACTAACTTATAATTATTAATATGTAATAAGATATTTTTTTATAACATAATAATATTTTTAGAGAAAAGTATAACAAAATAATAAAATGAAAATGAGAAAAGCATAAAATATTATTAATCAATATTCAATATTGGACTCATTTTAAAGATCTAGATGAGACATTTCTAATGGTATAATTTTTATGTTAATTAAATTTATAAATTAAAATTTATTATACACTAATTGAATTTAATGAAAAATGTAAAATGCTATAAATTGAATAAAAAATATTGAAAAGTAAATTTAGGGTATGAGATTTGGTACTCTAAATTTAGAGTATCAATATTAGAAACTCTACAAATATTTCTTGGAGACATAATTTTAGAGTATGGTGGGAGCAACCCATACTCTAAAATTTTTTAGAGACATCATTTTAGCGTATAACTCTAAAATAGAGTATGGATTGCTCCCACCGTAATCTAAATTTTGTTTTTAAGAAAAAAATTTAGAGTTACTAAGATTGGTACTCTAAATTTATAGTACCAAATCTCATACTCTAAATTCACTTTTGAATATTTTTTATTCCATTTATATCATTTTACTTTTTTTATTAAATTCAATTAATATATAATAAATTTTAATTTATAAATTTTATTAACATAAAAATTATATCATTAGAAATGTCTTATCTTGATCTTTAAAATGAGTCCAATATTGAATATTAATTAATAATTTTGTATTACGCTTTCATTTTCATTTTATTATTTTGTTATAATTTTCTCTAAAAGATTTATTATGTTATAAAAAAATTTCTTATTACATATTAATAATTATAAGTTAGTAATAAAATAAAAACCTAAACATAGTATTAAAATAAAAAATATGAATATTAAAAATTACAATAACATAAAACATGTGAGAAAATTAAACCAATGTAAGACATTTGAGAAAATAACATAAAACATATTATTAAAATAAAACATTTGATGCTCTTAGATGATAAAAATTTGATTGAAAAAGTTTGATGGAGAAAATTAGGTAACAAATAAAACATGTGAGAAACTTTGATGAAAAAATTAGATGATAAAAATTTGATTGAAAAGTTTGATAGAGAAAATTAGTTAACAAATAAAACATGTAAGAAATTTTGGTGAAAATATTAGATTAAAAAAATTGATTGAAAAAGTTAAAAAACAAATAATTAGGTTGGGAAAATTAATTGAAAAATATTAGAAACGAAATAAGTAGGGAAATAGTTATTAAAACTTCAAGCACTAATAAAGCATTATATTTTTATAAAAAGTAAAAAAAATTACAAATGTTAATAAAAATAGTATTTGTTAAAATTTAGTTGAACAATAATTTATTAAAGAAAGTAAAAAGTAATAATGAAAATATAAGTTATTTGAAGATATAAATAGAAATATGGATAAAGAAAATTATAGGGAGTGTGGTGGGAATGGAAAAATTTTAGAGATGGAATATAGAAGGAATATTCTTTTTTAGAACTCTATTTCAGAGATAGAGATAGAGATAGAGATGGAGTGTGAGATGCTCTTAATGACAAATAGGGTTGACTCGGTGGTAAGTTATTCACATATCATACATAATAGTATGATACATCTAAAAGGTTGTGGGGGTTGAGCAGGTGAGGAGATAGGTGGGGGCCAACACGGGCCATGGCCCCCAACCAAAATATTTTCAATATATTTTTAGTGAATAAAATTGTCATAATATGTTATATAGGAAATGATATCTCTTGCCCATCTCATTATTTTATTATTATTATTATAAATATAACTATTACCCTTTAAAGTTTGGTCTAGCCAACATATCTAAAAAAGTTTGATGTGAAACAACATTAACAGCTATGAGCCTGTAACCATATGGTCTTATTAATGTATCTAATTAGGGATGGCAAAACATAATCACTAATTTACTTTGTCAAGTTCTACAACAAAAATCTCAAGACATTTAACAATTAAGAGATACTGAAGTACTAAAATAAGTTCATTTTTTACGAAGTCAAACTCACCATCAATAAGATAATTAAAGAATTGAACAGTATTACTAGGTAAATATATTTTATATTACAATTGGTTCTCAATTACAAGAATTAAATATGAGTATAGATTCGATTATAGATGATTTTGTAGATCTTAAAGACCGACAAGTTTCATTTTGATTCATAAAACTTATGTTTATTTTATTAATTAATTTATGAGACTATACGGTATTACATTTGTTTTTTTTTTAATAATTTAGTTTTTAAATATTAATATATTTGTCTTGCAAAATCTTGAATATTTTTGTCTTGGCCCCCCAAATTCAAAATCCTAGCTTCGCCCCTGGGTTGAGTCATATCCCATTCCTAAATTCCAAAATATTGTAATAGTTAAAAAAATACATTATTAATCCAAAGGTGAATGGTCCATGCGTTGTGAAAAAAAAAACATTGATTTTTTTTTATTTATTTTGATATGTCACTTACGATGGCAGTGACTCAAACGTGAGATATTTTCAACTTAAATAAATATTCTTACCACTAAACTACATTGAATTGCAGTAATTATTGGAAAGTTGTTGTTTAGCTTTATTTATGCAATTATGGATTTATGGGTTAGACCAACAAGGCAACAACAATAAAAACTGAAAAAATCATTAAAAGCTAGTCATGATTTATATCGATTTTTCTCTTGTATACACACAATAACATGAGAGAAAAATTGTATTGTATATCTTCAAGAGAAAAACTTGTATGCCTAAGAGAAAAATTGTAATTTATATAGGCATTCATTTGATAAAAAATATCAAATTTCTTTGAAAAGCCTAGAATATCTTTTATTCGGTTCATATTATATATATATATATATATATATATATTTAAATATTACAATAATTAAAAAAAATTCGAAAAGAGAGAGATACTTAAATTCACAACCTCATAATGTAGGTGCATGGACGAACCATCAAAGGGGTTAGATGGGGTTGACCCTGCCCCATCTTTAAAAAAAATTGCAGAATACACCCTATGCACATTATTTAATTATCATTTTAGATCCAATAAATAAATCTCCTTGTTTTTATCATTCTAAATTATATTTTCAATTTTGACCCACACCTACCACTTGAAATAAAAGAGATATCTACTCTCTCATATGTACTATTTCTCTTTAAAAAGATTGGTATTTGTTGTAAATCAACTAAGAAATAAGTAAATGAAGATGAAGAAAGAGTGAGAGATGAGAGATGAGAGACACGAGAGAGAGACAGAGAACAAAACTGATGTATATATATTCTGTGATCAACCCAACACAAACGAAATGAAACATATACATATAGGCAAAGAGTAAAGTGGGAGGCGGTTGAAAGGGAGAGATATTTGTGTGTGATTCGTATGATGATGGCAAGTGGGGAGGCGGTGGATGATGAAGATATTTGTGTAATACATACAAGTGGTCAATAAAGCCACATATTATAACACTCCCCCTTGGATTTATACCACTTGTATTAATATTCTAGGAAAAACCCAATGGGATAAAATCCGAGAAAAATGTATACAATGATCTCTTTGGATCTAGTGGGGTTGGACATTAAAAACTATCTCATTAAAAACCTTGTCAGGAAAACCCAGTGGGATAAAACCTGATCGAAGGAAAAAAGAGTATAGTGTATATATGTCTAAATTTATTGTTTTCTTCAAAACATTTCTCATATTTATACTTTGCTAGGGAAAACCCAGTGGGATAAAAACCTGAGCAAAGATATTCATTGATCTGTCGGATCAAAGTAATATTTATGATGATTTTCTGGATCAAAGTAATATATATATATGATGATTAGCAAGATCAAAGTAATATTTACAATGATCCTTTTGATCAAGTCAACATATATATGATGATCAACTGGATAAATGTAATATTTATGAATCAAATAATTTTGGGTGTGCTTATAGAATTGCCTTATTAAAACCTTATCAGGAAAACCCAATGGGATGAAAAACCTGATTGAAAAGAAAAAGAGTACAATGCACATATGCCCCAAATAATTAATATACTTTATCTGATATGCTCCCCTGGTGGGACGCTCCCCCTGATGGGACGTTCCCCCTAATAAAAGTTCTTTTAAAGCAATCTTCTAGATTGTTGAACTGAAGTACACTGATGTTTATTTCACGAAATGAAATAACAACATAAATGATGGGAGGGAGTATCAGCAAAGATTTGCTTTATGAAGTAATATCAATATGGAATCTTTTTAGAATCCTTTCAACATATTCTGATTGATGGACAAGCATTTCATTTAATCTATGCTCGACCTTCAGGTCGAGACAATGTTTTCCTTCTCATTTCCTTATGAGGACACATGAGTATATAATATGATTATTATATCTTTATCTTTATCAGATATTAACTGAGACGGCTATACCACATCCGTTCAAATTGTTTTTAATCCATATATGGATTTTTGTATGTTCATCAAATACAGATTACGAGATCTCGATTTATATGCTTCTAGCATTTTAGAATCCTTCAGGATTTATAAATATCTGCATTGAGTGAATCATATAGATAAATGATTACTACGTCTACGAGACGTATTTCAAGCCTTTTAAAGGCAGCCAAATTTATCAACAACGTAATCGTATTCATCAATTGTGAATACCAAGTTTCTGTAAGAAACCTCGCACTACGAGTCGTGCCTCATATCTCACAATCTCGTTTTCTTATTACGTTTCAGTATAGAGACCCATTAGTATCCAACTAGTTTGACATCTTCAGGTGTCTGGAGTACTATTGGTCCAAATACTTTATGTCTGGCTTATGAAGTCAATTCTTCTTGAATTGCTTCTTCCATCTAGGCCAATCATGTCTTTTATCTACAATCATTGATATTATGAATATCATAATTATCATTTTATAATTTCAGTAGCGCTACTGTGTATAAAAATACATTATTAATGATTGTTTCCTTATGATTCCACATTTCTCTCATATGACTCATAGAAATTTTCTCAATTTCTATGCTCTTGTATCTCTGTTGAGATTTCTTCCATTTTAATGGATTTAGCTATTTCATAGACTCCGTATGATTTATAGAATTTCTCTCAATTTCTATATTCTTGTATCTTTGTTGAGATTACTTCCATTTCAATGGATTTAGTTATATCATAGACTCCGTATGATTTATAGAATTCCTCTCAATTTCTATATTCTTGTATCTCTTTAGATATATCAGACTATTATAGAGTTGATTTAGAGAAAGTGGATTTATTTATAACTCGAGTTTTGTTTACTCTTAGGATCCCAATAACAATACCTTTCAAAAGGTTTATAAACTTATGACATATATCAGATGATTTATTTATTGCCCTTTTCTCTGATCGTTTTTCAAGAACAATCACCCGGTCGGGGTTTATGAGATGACAATTTATAAAATCAGGTTACCTTTAATATATCAGGTAATAGATTAATAATCCTCTGATGATCAATTATCTTTCATATTTGAGAGATACGAAGATTGAAATGAGACACGTATATAGAGAGAAAACCGAACGGGTATCTCTATTTTGTATATAAGTAACTTTTCATTTACTTTTTCTCTTCTAGAAAAAACTTTCCCAATTGGGAATTAATAAATATAATAATATGCAGATTATGCATATAAATATGAACTATCAGAAGTTTAAATGATCTAATAAAAGATTACTCAAAATCAATATTAATCTCAGATTGATATAAAAGTCTTATCTTAGATCATGTCAGATATGCAATAAGGGGATATGCAATACAATCAAATATCTTAAAAGTGAGTAAGTCCCTATATGGAATTTGGTAATTGTACCGAAATAATGAGGTTCTCGCAATTACCTGGAGAAGTTTGATAAGTGATCCCCTAATCCATTTTGATTATGACTATATCTGAAAACTGGATGTTGAACATCAATCTCTGCTGCTTTATATTTATTGAGATGTTTGATAATGAACAAACATGTGATCATCCCGTATATGCATCAATTAGAACCATATAATAATGAAATGGGTCGTTTAGTGGATGAATATATCCACATATATCTCCTTGAATTCTTTGTAAGAATGATGAGAAATCAAAACTAACTTTTAGAATAATATGGTTTTACTGCTAGTTTCCCATGTGAACATGCAGTACATAAGTACTCACTGGATAAAAAATCTTCTAGTTCTTTATTAGATATCCATGAGTATTTTCAATGATTATACTCATCATTGTAGATCCTGGGTGACCAATACAGTCACGCCAAAACACAAACATTTTCGGATCTAGGAACTTTAGATTCATGATTCATAACTGCATAAACATCTACACTCTTTATAATAGTGTTTTATAATCCAGATGATAAAGCACGCAGCTTTTCTATAATAAGTTTCTGGCCTGAATCATGAGGAGTAATGCATATTTATTAAACGTTCTCATTACTCATAGTTTCAATATGATATTCATTCCTCCGTATATCTTTGAAAAGTGAATGATATAAAGTATCATCGATACACAATTTAATACCATCTGGTAATAATATCGTGGCTCTTTTAGAGCCTTTGATCAGTTCTGCTGGATCTGATCTGGTATTAACTTTATATATTTTTGAACTTAGCATATTCTTTTATGTTATGCTTGAATAATATCAAGTATCACTGATACATTATTTAGTATTGTTTGATAACAATATCATGCCTCTTCCAGAGCCTTTCTATCATGGCTCTTCTAGAGCTTTCTATCAGATCCATTGGACCTGATATAATATTAACATTTTACTCATATCAAAGTCCAATTCATAAAATATTCTGACTCCGCAGAATTGTACGAGTCGTTGCACTCTAGGCAAGACATATATTTCCCTTCTGGAAATTTTATGGACATTATGTATAATGTCATTTTATATCTTATCTGAAATGATAATAATCTCCCCATATTTTTTCTTTTAATAGTGTTATTCTGTAAACCTTTTTCTCTTATTATTTACAAACATCGACTCATGGCGTATGTTTTGATATCTCATGAAAATAAATATATCTTAACTTATTCTCTTAATATTTGCTCCTTCAGGAGCAAGTATAAAATAGATAAAATATCATTTACAATCTCATTACACGTGATATTAGGATCTTAAATCCTTTTATGATACTCACAGCATCCTACTGGATGTGTAGCTCATTCTTTCAAATAAATGATATGTAAATATATCACTTGATATATATGAGAGATAACTTCGTATAACTTCATATTATGAACGTGTTTGAAACCCCAAGTTCCAAATAATGAAGTATGACATTCATTTATACAACACTGGATCCAGAACTTCATGTTTTCATCGATTTTCAAAACCGTGCCGTATGGCATGTAATAACACTGGATCCAGATCTCCATGTTCTCATCGGTTTTCAAAACCGTACCAACTTAAATATTATAATTCCAAGAACTTTAAGTTCTGGTTAGTCGGCCTAGCCGATCTTATATATTGTGTATAAATAATATGAATATTTTAACAATTTATTTAGAGAAACAGCATAAGCCAGTCCTGAGACACGGCATAAGCCAGTCCCATTTATTGCATAAAAATAAATGCTGAATATTTAAACAGTTTATTTGGAGACACAGCATAAGCCAGTCCTGAAACACTGCATAAGCCAGTCCCAAGACACAGCATAAGCCAGTCTCATATATTGCATAAAAATAACAGTTTCAGGGTCATAAGATCACCTTAGACACAGCATAAGCCAGTCCAGAGACATAACATAAGCCAGTCTCATATATTGCATAAAAAATAAATGTCAGAGTCGAAGTCAGAGTTAGAGTTAGAGTTATAGTCAGTATATATATATATATATGTTCCATTGACGGCATAGCCATCTTGTACGTTAGGATTTTTAACCTTTTTTATGATATTCAGAGCATCCTTCTGGATGTGTATGAAATAGATAAAATATTATTCCCAATTCATTATACATTAGGATCTTAGATTATTTATATGATGCTTACAACATCCGACTGGATGTGTAAATTTCTCTGAATATTTCTTTGAATATTGCATCAACCATGTATATAATACTGGATCCAGATCTACATGTTCTGGATATTCCATCGTGCCAGAAAACAGAGTTAATAAAGCTTAAATAAGTCATAAACACTTACAAGCGAATTTAGCTGAAACGGATGGCACGGTTGCGTCCGGAACGGTCGAAATAGCTGGAAACAAGTCCGAATCGGCTGACGTGCGCACAACTGCTGACGTGGCAGCATCACTGGCTGACGTGGCGCTGATGTGGCATGCACAGTTCGCTGACGTGGCGCTGAAGTGGCAGCCTGATGATGACGTGGCGCTGACGCATGCTGACGTGCGCTGACATGGCATGACATATGCGGTGACGTGGCAGTGACGTGGCGCTACAGTGTCGTCTTCAACCTTGGAAAAATTGCAGAAAAATCTGGAACAAATGAGGGTGTTGACCAGACTTTGACCGGACCTAGAGACTTCGTTAGAGCTCCGTTTGAGACGCGGTCAGCGGAGTTGGAATCATATTTCCGAGACGAACATAACGGTATCCTCCGAACAGCGATCGGAGCAATTTGAATTTTCTGGGTATTTCGAAAAATTCAAAACCAAAGCTAAAAACAGTCCAGAACTTTCTCTAGAAGTCCTAGACTAGATTCGTGCTGATAACGTGTTGTAAATCAACTAAGAAATAAGTAAATGAAAATGAAGAAAGAGTGAGAGATGAGAGATGAGAGACACGAGAGAGAGACAGAGAACAAAACTGATGTATATATATTCTGTGATCAACCCAACACAAACGAAATGAAACATATACATATAGGCAAAGAGTAAAGTGGGAGGCGGTTGAAAGGGAGAGATATTTGTGTGTGATTCGTATGATGATGGCAAGTGGGGAGGCGGTGGATGATGAAGATATTTGTGTAATACATACAAGTGGTCAATAAAGCCACATATTATAACAGTATTCAAATTATGTATCTTTTAATGAATTATATATATATATATATATATATATATAAAATTTTGAAATTTTATTGTTTGTCTAATTTATAATTTTTTAACTTTATATTATCAGATTTGGTTTAATATCCTTGTCAAAACAAAAAATTTAGTCTTTAAAAAAGATATGTTTTGTGAATTATGTAAATTTGAATATTTTATTTTATTTTTAAATTTTAGGGTTAATTTACTTTTAAAATTACAAAGTAATAATATAAAAAGTGAGTGCAGCATTAAGTGAATTAATTCAACGTCATAATAGATTGTTTAGTAAAAATCTTTTTGATGTTGTTTTGGTATGGCCCGAGCTATTATTACAAATAAGGATTTTGTTTCAATTTTACATTAAGATTGAGCTCTTTATTGTGTTATGTTGATTGTAAATGAGTCTTTTCTTGATAGTCTTTTAGAATTTTTGACTATAATTTTTTATAAGAAAACGAAAGTCGAATTTTCTAAAGTGGTTGTACATGTTGATGTGTAAATATGAGTGTCGGGGATTTCACCAAAATATTGAGCTTGCATGACCTTAGGTCAACATGTTGTTTAATTTTGCTAAAATGGGTCTCATTTTGATATATTTGCATTGTATGTTTCTTTCCTACTTTTCTTTAGGTTTCTTTTGTTAACATATTTATTAAAAATATATATTTTTCGGTGTAAGGGTTGCTATGTCTCTCTACTAGGTCTAGTACATCTTTATTTTTCAATTATTAATATTTCTTACCGTAGAAGTTTATTAAGAATTTTTATTCTAGCACACCCTAATGATGAATCCTGGTTACGTCCATGTGTGGGTGAGAGGAGCATACCACCGAACCAACCATATTATATAATATATGAATTAATGTGATTGATTAATCATATCATATGTATTCTAAACTTTCTCTTGGACCATAGGGGTATGCAAAGTGGATTTGGATCCTCTCCTCACCTCATTTCTCCTCACCTAAATCAATTATTTGAATTAATTCTATTTTTTAGTTGAGTAAAACATAAAAATTGATATAAATAATGTAAACCATTAATTTACTATATTAGATATGTGTCAATACATTATGAAGGTGTGAATAAAAAAAGGTGATGAGATAATCCAAATAGATGCAAAATTAGGTAGTGATCATAGTGAGTCCAAAGCATTATATACAAGGAAATCATAAATGCGTTAAAGAAGACAGTTTTGGCCAAAAAAACAATTCCTTTTCAAGGTGTACATCACAGAATTTACCAAAAAAGTTCACTTTTTTTTTTCAAAGCATTTACTTGTGGGCTCGGAATCACAAGATGATTCACTGATCTGTCCTTTTGTTGAAACAAAAAAAGACAATTTAATTCTTCTGGCATTTGTGGGTCATTCATTTAATAGAGATATTATCAGTTTAGTCCCTGATTTTTGGGGAAAGATCGATTTTTTAAGTGTGTTTGTTTTATTAGGACCCTTGGTCCCTCACTTTTTATAAATATATCAATTTGGTCCCTCTGACCCTAATTTTGACGATCAAACCTGACAGAAAATATGAATTGACTATGTTACCCTTTATAATTAATTATTAAATAAAAACTAATTATTAAAAATATATATATTTAAATAGCTCAAATAAAAATTAACTTAATGAATTATAAATAAAAAAATTATATTAATATTTAAATAATAAATAACTAATACTAAAATATTATAATAAATAATTGTGAAAAGAATTAAAAAATATTAAATAAGAAAAAAAAACCAGAATATCATATCGTCTTCTTCACCTTCACCTAAACATTCTTCATCTTCTCTCTCTAAAAAAACCATTACCCATTCTTTTTTTCTCTCTCATCTCTCTTTTCTTTGTTTGGTTTTGGTTTCTAGTATGGGGATCTCGCACTAGATCCGCGTCCAGGCATGGGTTGATCTATTCAAACCCACACACAAACACATGTCGTCTGCATCATATCTCCCTCTTCATCTACCCATCGACATCAGCGTCGAATATCTTTACCAGATTTGGCATCGACTTCCAAATTATTCTCTCCTGAAAAAAAAATTTGAGAGCCAAATACTTTGATATTGAGTTCAATGTTTGATAGAGATGACAAAAATAATAATGCCTCAGTTTGAATTTTTTTTGATCTAGGTTGTGGTCTGTAGAGAAATTTTGTTCTTATTGAGATGAACTAGTCTTATGAATTCATCTTGTCTTAGTTTTGTTATTGAGTTGATAATTTGGTGGAATTGAAGCAAGCATAGGGGAGGGTTCATATCCATGGAGATCTGGAGATTATCATGGATCTAGATTGATCATTGAATTGGATATCTGATTTTATTTTCATTTTCATTTTTTTTTAAATAATTATTTCTTTTTTAATTTACTTTGTTGAATTAATTTCTGATTTTTGTTTGTGGGATTTGATTAAAGAAAGTTTGATCATGTTTGGAGACCGATAAATTGTAAGAAAAAAAAATATTTTCGGTTAAGGATAAATTTTTTGTTTGTTGCTTGATGATTATGTTTGATAAAGATGAAAATATGTTTGATTTTGGACGGTGAACAATGAAGTAAGAGAAGATGATGTTATTAAATTTTGGAAATTTAGAGTTAAAAATTCTGGAAATTTTGAGTTAAAACAATATCTGGAAATTTTGTGTGGAGGATGGACAAGTTGTTTCGATTTGGAGATTAGGTGAGAAAATGATAGAAAGAATTTGTATTTTAAAAAAAAATTCATGGCCATTTTAAAAATTTTGGGATTGATGAATGGTTTTGGAAAAAAAAAATTGAATGATTGGTTTCTTAGAAATTTTTTTTTTTTTATTGAGAAATTGGTTTCTGGAATTTTGATGAAGAAGAGGATGGATCTCTACCATTTTATGGAATTTTTGGTTTTCTTAAATTTTTAATTGTAAATATAAATATTTAATTCTCTTTTTTCTTTTTCTTTTTTTCTTTTATTTAATAATTGAATATTTATTTTATTTTGGGATAAATAAAATAGTGATTTGTTTTTATTTCTTTTTTGTGATAGATGACAGGTTTTTTATTTAAAGACCAAAATACCCTTGCAAGTGTTAAGTTTGACCAAGTGTTAACCAACGAATGGACCAAATTGATGTATTTATGAAAAGTGAGGGACCAAAGGTCCTAAAAAAACAAAGAAACTTACAAAGTTGATCTTTCCCCAAAATACAGGGATTAAATTGATAATACCCCCATTTAATAACAATCTATAATATTATATATATATATATATATATATATATATATATATATATATATATGCTTTAATAATTATCTAAATTGCCAATCGTTCTATGAAAACCACTTTTCAAGCACATTTTTTTATAAAAAAAATAAAAAAATCCATATGTTTATGTCTATACAGAATTATGGGTCGTTTATTTTTCTGTCTGAAGACTGAACAGTCCTGAATTTTTCTGAAGACTGAATAGAGACTGAAATTTGAACCTGAATGATATGTTTGTTTTTTTTTTCTCACATCTGAATGTACTGTCAAAATGTTTGTTTTTTAGAAATAAAATTGTCTGAAAATACGTAATTTTACATTTATACATATACTAATTAAAAGAAGTAATTTAACATGCACCATTCTTTATAGCATTTTGTATGTTTTTTTTTACAAACAAAGTTCAATTTAACAAAATAAAAAAATTAATCAAAGAATATAATTTTCCATGTTCTGCAAACAAAGTTTAAGTTAAATTTATTGTCAAAAAAAAGTTCAAGTTCAAGTTCAATTTTTTTTGTTGTCCACGTTTCCGGTGAATATAATTCATGAAACATTTTTTTTCCTGGATCATATGCACCATAAACCAAATAAAAAAAAAGGTTCTTGAATTTTTCATATATAATAATTCTATAACATCTTCAAGCCACAAAATCTACTCAATATGATAGACAAATTTATTAAGCATTATACGAATAGTTAGATAAAAAAAAATAAAGAGTTCTTACCGGGATTTGGCAAGAGAGAAATTAAATTGTTCAATTTTTGAAAAATTTCATTATGAGAAGTAATTAGGGTTTTTTTTTTCTAAAACCTGTTTAAATAAGAAATATGTTAAAAGAAATTTTTTTATACCATATCAAATTAAGATAAATTTGGAAATATATCTTTTTTTAGAGGATAGACTTGGAAGAGGATATTTTAATTGTAATCCAGTGATTTGGAATTAAGTTAAAAGTCAGGATTTCTTACTTTTTATTTTAAGTTGTTTTTTTGATATTTTTAGGTTGTTTGTTGATATTTTTAAGTTGTTTGACCACTTAAAAAAACAAACAAAAAAACTGAATGGGTTCAATTCAGACCCATTAAGTTTTAAGTAAAAAAAAAAACAAACGACCCCTTACTTTTTTAATATCGAAAACAATACTTTTTATGTTTGTTTATTTCAGTTAACCATTACCAAACATATACAAGATGCTTTTAATCACTTAAAAACTTTTTTTTTCCAAAGTATCTAAAACACAATTCAATGTGCACGCCATCTTTTTTTGAGTTAGTTATTTATATCCGTATGTGTTTTTGTGTTAAAGTAGCGATTTGAACTGTGATTATAATATATAATCTACACAAATCTAGACAGAATCCTGATTTATCCGGTATCGACCCTGAATATACACGAAAACATTATCAGACGGTGGGAAATTGCTTGGGAGGGGACCAATCACATAGGATGCTCACTAATGATTCATGAAAACGTGGAGTCATGCGGAAAAAAACGTGTATAGGGCCTACCAAAATGGGGATTTTTGTTTTCACTAAACTTTCTAGATGGGAAATCCCAATTGAATATTGTGCACACAAGTCAACATTTTCAGCTATTGGTCTCTCACCACCATTTATTAAATCATTCTTAATATCTTAGATCATGGATCTGATCTTTGTTAATGTTATATACATACCAACTTTGAGTCAAACGTTTCGTCAAACAATTCTTTCACTTCTTTGTTATTGTTTGGACTTTTTAAGACTAGTGAAGTAATGATGATATCACATAATAAATGGAGTTAAAAAAAAGTTTTATCCGATTAATATATCAAAATTCTTTGAATTTCTTTCTAAATGTAATTCAATGTGGAGCGGTAGTCGATAATCGGTAGGTACACACTAATAATCGAAGTTAAAAAAGTTTTATCCAATTAATATATTAAAATTCTTTTAATTTCTTTCAAAATGTAATTCAATATGGAGCGACAGTCGATCGTAAATACGTATACACTAACAATTCTATCTTTAAAAGGATTCATCGAAGAGTTATGGCTAACATTTATTTGTTTATACTGTATAATAGTTTCAACCATAATCCATATGGAAAAAAACCTATAATGTTAAATTTTAAGAGAAACGATATAAATGGATATACAATATGTTAATGATAAATTATTTTTTATTAATTATTAAAATATATTTATATCTTAATCATATAAAAAATAAAATAAATTGAAAATAGAAAAATTAAAATTAAAAAATAAAAATATAAAGTGGTGGGAGAATAGGAAATGATGGGACTAATTAGTCTTACTTTAATGGGATAAATTACTTGTATGAGATTAAATAATCTCATCACATATAATCAATAAACGTAGGATATAAAACTAAAATTGTCATATCCAATGTAACAAACATAGATCTAATTATAAATTTTAAGAGAAATAATCTGAACCGACATATATTTGTAAGGAATATAATAATTTAAAGCAAAACATTGAAATTTTATTTGGTACACAAAGTTATAGACTTTGGTTGACTATTGATGATCATATCACAATAATGTAGTCAAAAACTTTTCTTTAAAAAAAAAAATCTAATTCATCAATTAAATTCTCTTGACTTCTTTTAAAGTTTAACTCAATAAGAAAGTTAAAAGTTTATCCTGTTTTTTGTCGATAAGAGAAAACGTAAGAAACTTTTGATGAAAATTAGGAGAAATAAAATATATATCCCGATAAATGATATTAGGTATCCCAATTTTTTTCTCCGAAATCTTTTTCAAATGATGTGGTACATGAGTTGTTAATATCCTGTAAATTATGATAATAAGTGATGTGATGTTGACAACTCATGTACAACATCATTTGAAAAAAAATTCAGTAAAAAAATTTAGGATACTTTATATTACTCTATAGTCTATCCTGACACACATTTACAAGGAATATATAATAATTTTGGTACAAAACATTGTGTACAAAAGTCATGGAGATCTTCTTTCCGTGTGAGAATGCAAGTAGGGATTAGTATTACATTATAATTCAAGTTGTAATAAGAATCTCTAAACCAAAATTAGTCAAATTAATCTAGTACTACTACTAATCTTGGACAAAATTAATTTTGATTAATTATTGTATTGACCGATGAAGTCATCATGTAAACATAGTTTGATTTACTTACTTTAACACAAGTTGATGAATTATTTAACTTGATCAAAAGTACTAAACTATAATTTTTATCAATTTTCCATTGCATTAGTGGTCGGAGACTTCAAAATAAAAATAGTTAATATTAAAAAACTCACTTCACCTTTGAACTATTATTGGATGTATAGTTATAAATGCTTTTATTTTAGAAACCTCACATATGAACTAACACCGTTAGCATTTCGTTTGTATTGACTGAGCTTGACCGTTAAAAAGTCTAAATGTCCATATTTAAACTTCAATTGTCTGAATTAACCATTATACACTCATACTTTACCAAATAAATTAATAAAATGATAAAAAATGCGGGAATATTAACTTGCAAAGGAGAAGTTATTTTGTGAACAATTTTATCCCTAAAAATAACAAAATTACAAATGAACCAAAAGCATAGAAAATGAGTATTTGCTTGGATTTATAAAAAAAAAGACAAATAAATGCATAAATAAATATTTATTTTGGTTTATTTTCAATGTTTTTGGTTCATTTATAATTTTGTTATTTTTAGGGATAAAATTGTCCACAAAATAGCTTCTCTTTTGCAAGTTAACATTCCTGTTTTTTGTATTATTTTATTAATTTTTATTTGGTAAACGTATAAGGGTATAATGGTCAATTCATATAATTGAAACTTAAATATAGATATTTTAAACTTTTTAACGGTCAAACTTAGTCAATACAAACGAAATGCTAACAGCGTTAGTTCATAGGGAAGATTTCTAAAATAAAAGCATTTGTAACTATACATCCAATAATAGTTTAAAAATGACGGGAGGTTTTAATATTAACCCAAATAAAAAAGTGGGGAGACCCCTCTTGGGTGGGATTTGCATTCTGAACGCCTAATCTCGTGGATCCAACAAACCCTTAATCTACAACGATGTCAGATTATTACCTTACTAGTTGAGAGTCGAGAGTAGACAAAAGCGCGTTTTGGGAGAGTACTTCCAGTTCATACATGTCTACTTGAGGAGAAAATCTTGAACGTATCCGTCCAATGGATGCACACCATGCGGTAAGGAAAACCAATCAAATGAGTTTTCCATGTCACATGGCATACATCCATTGATTAGGATTCACTGCTTCAAGGGTGCATACAAGTTTTTCTCCTACTTGTGGCCATGTGACTGACATTAAATTCTTCTACTCTACTTCCAACTATATATAAAAATATAAATTCCATTTTCATTTGCCATCTTTCTCCATCTATCTATCTATCAATCACATAAAATTCAGAGATCCCAATCTAAGTCTAAGGAGAGCTTTTGAAGCATCTATAATTCTATATATTGGATCTTCAAAACACACCTCCTTAATCTTAGCTTAGCTTAAGCTAGATTTCGGAGAAATAATATGGCTCCACTTGTGTACTTGAGTTTCAGAAAAGTGCTTCTCATTTATCTTGTTGCTTCTGCTTTTTTTCTTTCTGCTTTCTCTCAAACTATTAATGACCACCACCAGCTTCTTCTTCAAAGCAGAAACCAGATTCTTGGTGGTAGTAGGAGAAGATCAATGTTAGCAGATTTTGAAGAGGAACAAGAACAAAAGCCGAACAAGCCAAAGAACAAACCCAAAAACAACACCACCACCGCCGCCGACGCCGCCACTTCTTCTTCGTCCAACAAAAACAAAACCAAACTCATCAAACCCAACTTGTCCACCACCACAAAAAACCAAACCAAGCCTCTCAAAACAACTACAAATTCAACCAAAACAACAAAAACACTTGATTCTCTCTCCAAGAAATCTGAGCTCATCATCAAAAAGCTGAATTCGACCACATCAAAATCAATATCCAAACCAAGCTCATCAAAAAACTCAACCAACACAAAAACAAAATCCTCCTCAGATCCACTCAACATCATCAAAATCAAACCAAGCTCAAGCTCAAGCTCACTCAAGAACAAACCCACCTCACAAAACACAAAACCACCACCCAAGACGCAGAAAAAAACTACACAACAAAAACCCAGTTGGCTTGACGATGATGGTGATGAAGAACAAGATTTCGTGTCGGAAATCAGAGATCTACCAATCAAATTCCACCAAACTCTGTTACCAGACCTTGAAACAATCTCCACAACTTCAAAAGCATACATCAACAAATACAACAAAGAGATCACAAAGAAATACTTCAACCCAATTGTCGGCAACAAATACGCATCCACCATTGCTTCCATAGTCTCCTTTGCATTCATTTTGATTCCTCTGTTATTAGTCTCTCTGGTTTTCAACCACTTCAAAGCCTATTTCTCACTCCAAAAAATCATCATCTTCGTCCAAGTCTATCTCTCAATCTACTTCACAATCCTCTGTTTATCTTCCATGGTTACAGGGCTCGAGCCGTTGAAGTTTCTCTACGCTACTTCGCGGTCTACGTACGTCTGTTTACAGGTTTTGCAGACCCTCGGATATGTTCTCTATTTGTTGATGCTGTTGATGTATTTGGTTCTGGTTTTTTCTACTGATTGTGGACTGGGCCTGAGGGTTCTGGGCCTGGCCCAGATATTTGTCGGGTTCACAATAGGGTTACATTATTACGTGGCGGTGTTTCATAGGGTGGTTCTCCGTCAACCGCCCAAGACTAATTGGAAGGTCCATGGGATTTACGCCACCTGTTTCCTTGTGATTTGTCTGTTTAATAGAGCTGAGAGGAGGAAGAAAGCTTACTTGGAAGATGGTGGTGAAGAAGGCAAGAAAAGTTAAATTTTACCATTTTTTTTCGTTATTATTATTATTTTTCCAGGGTAATCTAGTAATTTTCTTGCTCACAATTCCATAATTAATGTAAAATCTTAGCCAATCAAAACAGAAAAAAAAAAAATTGTAGTAATGAAATTGATTGGTTGAGAGAATACAGAATTCTTCATTTTTTTCTATTTTGTTATTTATCATTTGATTTTTTTTCCTCCACTAGAGATAGAAATGTATTATTAAGTGGGTATTATAAAAATCATTGCCATGTCAAGAAATAAAGTAACATTTATTTATTTTATAGCATTTAATTGAATTATTTACATTCTTTTTTTCTTTTCTTTTTTAGAAAGTGGGATTAAAAACTCAGAACAAATTTATTGAATCATATTATCAATAACAAACTGGTGGATCAAACTGAGACAATCATCCGGTCATAGTTTGTCCTCAGAAAGAGAGGTTGCCATTTTAGCTAAATTATAAACAACCTTATTCCCAAGAAAAATCTCATTTCTTGGGATAAAAGAGAATAATTACAACCCAAAATAGAAAAAAGATTGACGATATCAGCAACAAGAACACTACCAAATACAAAACGAGAAACATGGTTGATATTGTGAAGAGTCACTTTGGAGATGATGGATTGGAATTCCAATATAGGAAGCATATTAATGTAACACTTCTCTCACTGCAAAAAGCTCTCTAATATCCCGCATGAAAGGTCCAATACGCTGCAAGACAAAAACAGCTCGGACATGGTCTTGACAATCACGAACTAGTGAACTACAGCACCTACACCTAAAGCAAAGGATCCCTCCACACCAAAAGCTATCAATATTTAACAAAAAAAAAGTAGATATTAGAATTAATCAACATCAACGTCAACATTTAGAATTAATTATATTCTAATTTAGATATTAGACATATAATCACTTTAAGTAATTGTTTGTTATCAACTAGTAAAGTAGAAGAATTTGAATTTTACAATTTACTTATTAAATCGTAAAGTATTAGGAGCCAAGTCTCCACGGTGGGTGCCAACTCTCGACAAACTGTGGCCTACTTAATGTTAAATTTAAAATAAAAATTTGATTTTCTTTTTATCATGTATGACTATTAAGATAAAATTAAAATTAATATTAAAATGGGTAGTGTTAGGGCACAGGTTAACAACCATAAAGGAAAGTATTTATTGTTGTTTTTGATGAAATCCATATAATAAATGTATTTATGTAATAAATAGTTTCTCTTTACAGTAATTATACGGTTGTTATCCAGTGCCCTAAGGACACAGGTTAACACTACCCTATTAAAATTAGTTCATTGAAATTGTAAATCGAAATTTAATTTATTTATTGGTGTATGAAATTATGAAAATGGCACATAAATCATTGTTTAGAGATTAGATTTATCCGTGAAAGACCGATAATCGAGTATTGATTAGTCAGTATATAAAATACTGTACCGACCCCATCAATGGAAGTACAGTACGTGGTTTTTTAACTTTTATTTTTTACATTTATCTCTTAAATTAGCCCACGTGTTGTACTCCTATTAATGAGATCAGTATTTTAGGTACTCCTATTAATGAGATCAATATTTCAGGTAATGCAAGTATTGTTCTTTTCAAAAACTATTTTGTTTTTTATTAATTTCAGATTCTAACTCGATATCTGGTTTCACGTGTCACGTGGAGAGTGGTCATCACGCTCTCTAATATGTCCGACGTATAAGTATCGGTTCCGACACCCTGTTCCGTTTCATTGGAGCGTGTTCTGCGCTCGACAATGTCGAGACTGAGAGAGTTTAGCGAATGAGGTCATTTTGGTCATTCTATAGTCAACCGACGGTTTTGATGCGGTGTATGAGCTTATGGTACAACCGACAGTATTTCTGCATACGTGGCTTGACAACATTTAATGCTCTTCCCCTCTTTTAATCTTATAACTTATTAGCAACAAAGGTCTTTTCAAGTGAGAAAACAAAAAAATTGGACCCCACATGATTCCATTTTCAATTAATTTGAGATGATTCGACGAGATCATGACCATTTATTTCATCATGTGCCCAAAAAAAAGAGGAACATGATAGGTCCCACCACTTGATGTCATTATCAGCTTGATTAACATGAACATATTCATGCTAGTAATTAAGAATGTGAATTTGCGTTTGTTTTATTTATGGTGTGTTGAATCATAACCAAATGATTTAGATTTTATACATTGTGTATAAAAAAAAATTAGAAAAATGAGTTTCTTTTTTCCCAATTTCTTTTCATTTTTAAATTATCATATTTCATTTCAAAAAAACATTAATAATGTTATTAAACTTGTATTAATCATTATGACAAATCATTAATTTTTACGTTCAAGTTAGACAAATTATAAAAACTTAAAATTAATAAAACTGTTATAAATAATGTAGATCCCCACCACTAGCCTTTGTACATTTGATGCCTACTTGTCCACTTGACACACGTTGAGAAGATCTTTACTTGCTTCAATAACTAAGGCTTCCAAGCCTTCAAGACACGGTATAAATATAAGGCTTTCTATTGTAAATACTGTTGTTGAATCAGAGCTTTGAAAATCAATACAAAGGCACTATCCTTCTCTCTCTTTCTCTTTCTCTTTCTCTTTCCCTCGCATCTCTCTTCATTTGTTACAGACTTACAGCCACTCTCTTCTCTGATGTCTCATTTTTCTTATTTATTATTTATTTCACCTTTTATTCAATTTATTTACAACACGTTATCAGCATGATTGTATGTAAATAGAGAAGATCCTCTGATGGGTGATTTACTTACATCCCAATATTCTGGATATATATATATATATATATATATATATATATTTCCGTATGCTAGATGACTTATGCCTTCAACGGAACATAAATATATATATATATATATATATTATTTATTTATTTCTATATACTAGATAAATTGTTTAAATATTCAGTATTTATTTTTATGCAATAAATGATATTGGCTTATGATGTGTCTCGGGACTGGCTTATGTTATGTCTCCAGAATAGTTTATGATATGTCTCCAGATAAATTGTTAAAATATTCAGCATTTATATTTATGCAATATATGAGACTGTCTTATGATGTGTCTCCAGAATGATAATGTTGTGTCTCCAGATAAATTGTTTAAATATTCAGTATTTATTTTTATGCAATATATGAAACTGGCTTATGCTGTGTCTCCAAACTGGCTATGTCTCATGATAAATTATTTAAATATTCAGCATTTATTTATATGCAATACATGAGATCTGCTAGACCGACTAACCAAAACTTAAGGTTTCTGGAATTATGATATGTAAGTTGACACGGTTTTGAAAACCGATGAGAACCTGGAGTTCTGGATCCAGTGTTATATACATGAATGTCATACTTCATTATTTGGAACCCGAGGTTTTCAAACCCATTCAGAATCTGAAGTTATCTCATATATATGAAGTGATATGTTTACATATCATTATTTGGAACCCGAGGTTTTCAAACTCATTCAGAATCTGAAGTTATCTCATATATATGAAGTGATATGTTTACATATCATTTATTTGAGAGAATGATCTACATATCCAACATGATGATGTGAATATCATAAAACAGAATTAAGATCTTAACGAATAATGAAATTGGAAATAATATTTTATTCATTTCATACACATCCAACAGGATGTTGTGTGTATCATAAAAATGATTTAAGATCCTAATGAATAATGAAATTGGAAATAATATTTTATCAATTTCATACACATCAAACAGGATGTGGTGTGTATCATAAAAATGATTTAAGATCCTAACAAATAATAAAATTGGAAATAATATTTTATCCATTTCTTACACATTCAACAGGATGCTGTTTGTATCATAAAAAAAAGATTTAAGATCCTAACGTATAATGAAATTAGAAATAATATGTTATTCATTTCATACACATCCAATAGGATGCTGTAAATATCAAAAAAGGATTTAAATCCTAATATCATGTATAATGAAATTGGAAATAATTTATCCATTTCATACATACTAGAAAAGAGAAAAGAGAAAAGAAAAAGAGGTGTGTGTAGAAATTGTGTGAAGAACACTACTACACAATCTTGATCAAACATGAACATCTCATTCGTATGAGATCAGTTTGGACTGAAATTTAGTCAGACATTCTACTCTTGTAGTTCTTAAATCTTTACGGTGGGATTGTCAATCGGAATTCCATGTCGTGAGTTCTGCAGTTCCGAACAGGGTTGGACAGAAAAACAGGGGAGAAATTCCAGTATTGCTCATGTTTTATCAAAGAGTGATATCTCTTTGATATGTGGTCCGATCGGGTTGAAATTTGATCTGAGCGTTCTTCACCCATGGTTCTACAATCTGGTAGGTTAGATTGTTGATCGGAAGTTTCTTCAGAGAGATATACACCTTGAACAGAGTATCCAAAATTAAAAGAGAAAAGGTTTATAGAATAAACCTATTAATAGAGGAATTATTATCGTATTAGATAAGATATAAAATGATATTACACCTAATGTCCATAAAATTTTCAGAAGGGAAATATATATGTCTTGTCGAGAGTGCAACGACTCATACAACTCTGCGGAGTCAGAAATATTTTATGAATTTGACTTTGCTCATAGCAAATGTTAATACTGTATCAGGTCTAACTGATCTGATAAAAAGCTCTAGAAGAGCCACGATATTGTTAGCAAACAATACTAAATCATATATCAATGATACTTGATATTATTCAAGTAGAAAATAAAGGAATATGCTTAGTTCAAATGCATATAAAGTTAATATCAGATCAGATCCAGTGGATCTGATTAAAGGCTCTAGAAGAGCCACAATCTCATAACCAAGTGGTATTAAATTGTGTATCAATGATACTTTATATCATTTAAGCAGAATGTAAAGAAATATGCTCAGATCAAAGATATATAACTTTATTAATGTTATATTAAGTGTTGAATATATGTGCATGATTCATACCAGAAACTCATTATAGAAAAGTTGTGTGCTTTATCATTTAGATTATATATCAGAAAAGGGATGTATGTGGATATATTCATCCACCAAAATGAACTCTTTCATTATTTTATGGTACTGGTTAATACATCGGTTAGATGGTCACATGTGTGCTTATTGTCAAACACTTAATGTTGCCTTTGCAAGATTACTTGTACAAATTATCAGGCTTCGATCACATTTTCTTGATTATCCAATTAAGTCAATATGCCCTGATAATGCTGATGAATTTACTTCCAAGGCATTTGATGAATATGGCAAAGTGGCTGGGATTGATATTCAACATATAGTTTTCACATATACTCATAATCATAATGGATCAGTGGAATCGCTTATCAAACGTCTCCAGTTGGGAATGATGTTCAACATCTAGTTTTCACATATACTCATAATCAAAATGGATCAGTGGAATCACTCATCAAACATTTCCAGGTAATTACAAGAGCATTATTATTTCGATACAGCTACTAATTTCTATATTGGGACATTCTATATAACATGTTGTTGCATTCTATGACCACTACTTATCATTATTATTTACCATTACAACTTGTAATTGGTCATTGACTTGCTCACATATTTAAGATATTTGATTGTGTTGTATATCTTCTCATTGCATCTTTGGCATGATCTAAGATAACACGTCCATATCATTCTAATATTAATATTAATTTTGATTAATCTTTTATTAGATCATTTAAAATTCTGATAAGTTTATAAGCACAATCTGCATATTATTATATTGATTAATTTCTAAATGGAAAGTTTCTCTAGAAGATGAGAGTAAATGAAAAGTTACTCTTATACAAAATAGAGATACCAGTTCGGTTTTCTATATATAAATGTGTCTCATTTCAATCTTCGTATCTTTCAAATACAAAAGATAATTGATCATCAGATGATTATTAATCTTTTACATGATATATTAACGGTAACAAGATTTTATAAGTTGTCATCTCATAAACCCTGACCAAGTGATTGTTCCTGAAGAACGATTAGAGTAAAGGGCAACAAATAAATCATCTGATACATATCATAAGCTTATGAACCTTTTTGAAAGGTATTGTTATCTGGATCCCAAAAGTAAACAAAACTCGAGTTATAAACAAATCCACTTTCTCTAAATCAACTCTATAAGAGTTTGATATATCTAAAGAGACACAAGTTTATGAAATGACTAAATCCATTGAAATGGAAGAAATCTCAACAGATATACAAGAATATAGAAATTAAGAGAAATTCTATAAATCATACAAGTATATGAAATGATTAAATCCATTGAAATGGAAGTAATCTCAACAGAGATACAAAAATATAGAAATTGAGAAAAAATTTCTATAAATAATATGAGAGAAATGTGGAATCATAAGGAAACAATCATTGATGATGTATTTTTATACACAGTAGCGCTACTGAAATTATAAATGATACCTATGATGTTCATAATATCAATGATTGTAGACAAAAGGCATGATTGGCCTAAATGAAATGAAGCAATTCAAGAAGAATTGACTTTATAAGCCAAACATAAAGTATTTAGACCAATAGTACTCCAGACATCTGGATATGTCAAACTAATTGGATACTAATGGGTCTTTATACGGAAACATAATGAGAAAAATGAGATCGTGAGATATGAGGCACGACTCGTAGTACAAAGTCTCTCATAGAAACTTGTTATTCAATAGTGATGAATACGATTACGTTCTGAATTTTTGATAAATTTGGCTATCTTTGAAAGGCTTGAAATACGTCTTCTAGATGTAGTAATCATTTATCTATATGATTCACTCAATGCAGATATTTATAAATCATAAAGGATTTAAAATGCTAGAAACATATAAATCAAGATCTCGTAATCTGTATTTGATGAACATACAAAAATCCTTATATATATATGGATTAAAAACAATATGAACGGATGTGGTATAACTGTCTCCATTAATATCCGATAAAGATAAGGATATAATAATCATATTATATACTCATGTGTTTTCATAAAGAAATGAGAAAGAAAACATTGTCTTGACCTGAAGGTCGAGCATAGATCAAATGTAATGCTTGTCCATCAATCAGAATATGTTGAAAAGATTCTAAAAAGATTCCATATGAATATTACTCCATAAAGCAAGTCTTTGCTTATACTCTCTCCAATAATTTATGACGTTGTTTCATTTCATGAAATAAACATCTGTATGCACCAGTTCTAGCAATCCATAAGATTGCTTCAAAAGAACTTTTATCAGGGGAGCGTCCTATCAGGTGGAGCATATCAAATGAAGTATATTAATTGTAGGTATGTGCATTGTACTCTTTTCCCTTTCAATCAGGTTTTCGTCTCATTGGGGTTTCCTGATAAAGGTTTTTAATGAGGCAATTCTCCAAGCATACCTAAAAATCATTGATCCATAAAGATTATCATAAATATTACATTGATCTAGTAGATCATCGTATATTTATTGTCTTAATCAAGAAGATCATTGTAAATATTACTTTGATCTTGCTAATCATCGTATATATGTTATATTGATCCAGAAGATCATCATAAATATTACTTTGATCCGACAGATCAATAAATATCTTTGCTCAGGTTTTTATCTCACTGGGTTTTCCCTAGCAAAGTATAAATGTGAAAAATGTTTTGAAGAAAACAATAAACAAGGACATATGTACACTATACTCTTTTTCCCTTCGATCGGGTTTTATCCCATTGGGTTTTCCTGACAAGGTTTTTAACGAGATAGTTTTGAGAACATCCAACACCACAAGATCCAGAAGATGATTTTATATATTATTTGCCGAGGTTTTTGTCTCATTGGGTTTTAGCTAGAAAATTGAAATACAAGTGGTGGAAATTCAAGGGAGAGTGTTATAAATGATGTGTATCCCCACCACTTGCCTTTGTGCACTTGATGCCTACTTGCCCACTTGACACACGTGGAGAAGATCTTTACTTGACTTAAAAACTAAGGCTTCTAAGCCTTCAAGAGGCGGTGAACTTTGCCATATACTTTGCCTATACATATATGGCTTTCTATTGTAAATATTGTTGTTGAATCAGAGCTTTGAAAATCAATGCAAATGCATTATCCTTCTTTCTCTCTTTCTCTCTTCATTTGTTACTGATATAGTGATATCTCTCCACTCTCTTCTCTTATGTCTCATGTCTCTCATTTTACTTATTTATTATTTATTTCTTCTTTTCAATTTATTTACAACAAGAACTAAATTATAAAATACAAATTTTCAAAGTATTTTATATAATTGTTTTTCCTAGAACCCGGGGGCCATGGCCCCTAGCCTCCATTGGGCTCACTCCATTTGTTCAAGCTTGGCATTCTTTAAAGAGTATTATGTTAAAGAGTATGATGTAGTGCCTCGTTAAAAAAAAGTATTTTTTTGTTGATAAATGTGGCTTGATGATAAAGAGCATTTTTTATTGAGCTTAATAATGTTTCAGGTTTAAGTTGTCATACTCGTAAAGCTATCCTTATATATAAAGGAAAATTTTCACCTCAGTGCACACTAACAAATATTTATCAGTGCGTTGTATGTGGACTATTAGATTCAATTGCTTTGATCTAGTATGTATGCACTTGTTAGTGTTTATCCAAAATCTATGGCCCACATGCAATTCACTGATGATATTTATATCAGTGCGCACTTAGGAGAAAATGATTATATACATTCAAAACGAGTTTTCAAATTCTTCTAAAATCCATAAATGCCTATCAACAGGACTTATACACAGGACCACCAAGGAGTTTTTAACTGAAAACTATAATACTTGCTTCTATAAAAACGGAACTCTACTAGATACTTTTACAGCATAAATTTCATCACAACCTTTCAACGAAATATATGGACCTAGTTACTTTAAAATTTTAGCATTTTTCTTATACTTTCGTTAACCTGGCAAGACTTCCTAGGTTGTAAAATAGATAAAAATTAAAATTGAGAAAAGTTTACTTTGATCAGATTCTGGAAATATTTACAGCTTTATTAATGATTGTTGAGATTGTACATAAGAGAAAATACATGAGAGTTTTTTGAGAGCTCTGAGGTTGCAAAGGATGGAGTATGTTGATCTCGGTGTGTCTATGTAACTAAGAGCATGACTCTATTTATACAAGAAAATATATGTAAGGCCTAAGACAATGGCCGACACTGGGAATCTTCTTTACAGAGAGATGAAAGTAAAACTTTTTTGATCTTATCTCCTAATCTTATCTTCATTATTGTCTTAATCTTTTCTTCTTGATCTTTTCTTCATTATTGTCTTGATCTTATCTTCTTAACGTTTTGCTTTTTTGTTATTCTTGTCTGTTGCTGCCGACGCTTTACTGTTGACTGTTTTTGTCCACTTCTGTCGACGCTTGCTTTTTGACTGATGTTGTCCACTTCTTCCGATGCTTGCTTTTGACTATTTGTTCTTGGTTGTTTCTGCCAACGCTTTGCTTTTGACTCTTGGTTGCTTAGGTGTCGAGGTTATGGTAGGCTTCTTCATCGAAATCGTACCAAACTCGTCTTCATCCTCTAGAAGGGGATCGCCAAGCCTAATTTCTTCTTCTTCCTGGAGTTCTCTGAGGGCTTCATCTGTTTCAGGGTTGAGAAAAATCCAAGGAATAGGATATTTGAACCACACATCATTGTTTCGTATAAAGATGGACATATGTGGTGTCTGTCCAACCAGCTTGGGCCTAACATAATTTATACAAAGAAAATATTTTTTAGCTCTGTACCGCTGAAGATATTCAGGGCAAATGTCCTGGCAATCTAAATGAGGATTTCCTCTTGCATAAATGATATAGAGTGATTATAAGGGTCTATCATAATATAGTGATAAGTTAGAAGGTAGTTCATCATTTTGTAAGGCTGACTGATGATCCATTCCCAAGGTAGAGATTCCATATCTAGGCAAAAGCCTTTTCGTCCTCCATACATCCGGATTGATCGTTGTAGCTTGTCGGGGAGGAAAGCGATCTTTAGTATGTTGGTAGCATGAAGACTATCAATCATAAGATAGATAAAAGTTTTTCAATACCAACTTGTCTAGAGTCTGTGATATTAAATTCCAGTGGAAATATATCCAGATTTATTTGAACTGATATGAATTTGTACCAAATTTGCTGATATTTTATTCTTTTGTGTAAAAATGTAGTACCCTTTGGTAATCCTACGCTTTAAGCAAAAAACTTTTATATTTTCAGAAAAAGCTTCAAACTATCATTTTTAGCATGACAAAAAATGGTTTGCTTTATATCGTTAGGTAGGGTTTCTACCGCTTTATATATATATTTTGCTTGATCCCTCATTAGGGTAATATTTATAATATCAAGGGGTCTTTTAGAAATTGCCGCCTTGTCTTCTTTATTATTCTTTTGCTTTTCTTGCTTTTTGTATACTCTTTTGCTCTTCATCTACAATGTCTAGCTTTTGCTTTAGTATTTCATTTTCTGCTTGTAGCTTTTCTAAAGCTCATTCATTGTTGCCTTGCAACTTTCTAGTTCTTCAGAAATCTTATTTTTTTTGCTTCATTAATGCCCTTGAAATGGTTCATAAAGCTTTGAACTTGGGTTCGATCATATGTGATCCCATTAAACTCTAAAATGGATTCGAAACCGTTTTGGTTTTGTAAAAACATATTTAAAGATGTGTTAGCTTCTTCTAATGAATAAAAACCTTTAAAGATGGGGTTTGGAAAATCTTCAACATAACTAGCAGTTTCTTGCCATGTAGAATAGATTCCAACTTTTCTTCCTTTATAAACTACGTAATAAGATAACTTGTTATTTTCTACAAAATACTAGCTTAAAATACAAAGCAAGATTAGAAAACCCTTGTTATCATTTCTGAAAAATCAAATATTGTTAAGCAGAGCTTGTTGGGGTTTTGTAACTTTATCTTTCAAATTTTTTAAAGGCTGAAAATCTTCTGGACTATAATTAATAGTATAGGATCATTTACTAAGCTTTTCTGTATTAATGCTTTGTGCTGGGAAACTAAAGCTTCGCTGAATATTTTTTGAGCTTCATGCAATTCCTGCATTAATTAACAATTTAGTAGTCTTGACAGAATATCTAATACCGTGTTATCCTTTCCACTTATGTGTTCAAAATCTGCTTTGTAACCTCTATCAGTTAGTGTTTCTAAAAAGTTTATCCATCGTTTATTAATGAAAGAATTCTTCTTTTCGAAATTCTTCTTTTGTACCTTCTTGTAAAATTCTACAATATTATTGCAAAATGTTCTGACAGTGAATGACTCATTCTATATGTAGATGTGAAATTTAGTTAACGAATTTATTATCCCTAATATTTCTAGTTATGTACTGGATTTTCTACTTTTTGGCTCGGTAAATTTACCGCTAGCATACCCTACTATTTCTTCTAAATTTTGTGGGCTTGCTTTTGTGGTCTTTTGGATTAGTATGCCGACCCATCCTCTGTTACTAGCATTAGTTTGTACTATTTTATAGTAATTGTCTATCAGGAGTGCTATGGGGCTCAAAGCTTTTACTATTTCTTTTATCCTTTTTATTAATTTTATGTCTTAATTATTAAAGTACTTTTGACCATTTTTGCTAAGCTTATTATAGGAAGGTCTTACTATGTACTTAAATTTAGGATGAACTTTCATCCATAGTTTAACAATCCTAAGAATTTTTGCAGTTATTTTGTTTCTTCCAATTTATCTGGGAAACTTAATATTTTAGTAGTTATGTGAGGTTGTAATTCTATTTTCCCCTTATCTATGGTTAATCCTAGAATGTCTATTTTGTTTTTGAATAACTCTATCTTCTTCTTTGAAATGATTATGTTATTTTGCTTAAAAGAATCTAAAATTAGATTTACATGAACTGTATGTATGTATCTATAATTGCTAAATACAAGGATATCATCTATATATACTATACAAAAATTGGAAAATTGCTTAAAATTTTTATCCATTCTTGCTTGAAAGACTTGAGGGGCATTCTTTAACCCAAATGGCATAACTAACCATTCAAAATGAAGTTCAGGGCAGCTAAAGGCTGTCTAGGGCACTGATTCTGCATCTAGTTTTATTTGCCAAAAACCGCTTTTACAATCAAACTTAGAAAACCAAGATGCATTTTGTATGCAATTTACTAATTCATCCTTATTAGGGAGTTTATAATTATTTCTTAATGTATTATCATTTAATCTTTTATAATTGATCACCATTCTACTCTTGCCTCTTTTCTGCTCACTATGATTTATTACTATAAAGGCTGAACTCCTATGTCCACTGGTGCTTTTTCTTATTACTTTTAAATCTAATAAGTCTTTTATATACATCCAACATTCTTTTCTATCTTCTAAGCTGTAAGGTAGATCTTGAGTTATTATAGTAATATTTGGGTTTATTATTTCTATCTTATAGGTTTTGTTGACGGTGATTTTTCGGATTATGTAAACTCGATCACACGTCACACAAAATCTATCATATTAACGAATTGCTTTATGAGTAAAAAGAAACAATCAATACCATGCAAGAGAAGATTTACGTGGAAAACCCAAAAGGAAAAAAAAACACGGTTGACGATGACGGCGAGAAAGCAATTCACTATGATAAAATCGTTACAATTCTTAGTCTCACTTGCTCTCTTGAATGTTCTATCATTCGTGAACCCTTATTGGGTATTTTTAGGGTCTATTTATACATGCATATAACCCTAATTTTTGGAATACAAACAAAAGGAAAAGGTGGACGAGGTTTAGCCCAACTCTGACTTATCAGAGTCGTTTTTATTCTTCTTTCCTGTTTTGTATTGTTTGTGTTTAGACAAATCGGGTCTTTTGCTTATTCTGGATCCTGATATCTATAAGGAAATCTGTTTCCTTTTCAGAGTATTCTTTGTGGAACCTTATTTGAGGAGGATTCTTCCTTCACGTATTTGAGTCGTGATTGTATTAATTTCGACGTTGTTGACGTGTCATTACCCAGAGTGTATCTCTAATATGTCATCTTGTCTCTCAGCCGACCATCTGCCAAACCCCACCAAATCTCTTTCACCCCCGACCAGGGATCTACAACTGATCGGATAGCTAGACCCGACCTTTTAGGTTTCCCCAACCACTTTCTTTACTTGACCAGTTTAATTACCTTGGTTTAGTGTTTTTCACCCAACTATCTAAGTAACCCTAATCAGTATCTTGGGATTAACTTTATAGCCATCTTTGGTTGGTTCAATCTAGTCGATATTCGTCGATTATCCTGACATGTCATCTTTCCAGATTTCACCAATAACAATACCCCCTTATACATTCAAATCGAGCATCTTGCTCAACAAAAAACTCGCTCGATGAGATATGTTTAACTCGGGATTCTTTTGTCGTGTAGCTCATTAATGCTAGTTAATGCTTGACAACTAGTCTTTTATTTCTAACCACAAACGTTTGATTTGCCTAAGTGACTTGATGCGCATGACGTAAATGACCGCATCGGTTCAAATTTCGAATGGCGCGTGATCTCCGGGATTCGTACACCAACCACCACTCTCACATGACGTCATCTCGGCCAATATATATTTTCAAACCCTTCATTTTCCCTCTCACGCAATCTTTTCCTTCAAACTGCAAAACTCTTTCTCTTCTAAAATTTTTCTTTGCTCCATCGTTCTCTCAGAGTTCTTCATTTTTTCCAGATCTTTAACCTCGTTTGGTGCCAACATTTTCGTCCATTCATTTTAAATATTAGGTATGAATCCTATTACCCGTCACCGATTCGTTGAGTTATTGATACGTGCCATTGAAACAGGTGATAAAAAAAATGCTGCTAGGATTGAATTTATTTAAGGGGCCGTTTCCAAAATTTCTCCCCTCTTGTTCAACCTGTAGCCCTCAACATTGATTATTCGGTTGCCCATCCTGAATTTCAGCCTTCATCTTTCGATTCGAATAATGCTAACCCCAATATTTCTTCTCCCAACACATGCCCAAATATGTCGAAGACAGCAGGATCCGTTCGGGGAAGTAGACCGGGCTCTAAGGACTCCTCTGCGATTGATTTGAGGATCCCTTCCCAACTACTAAAGATGGAAAAAGTTCCAAAAATGCGCCGAGTCTATTTATTGAAGTTTTCCGCAAATCTACCCAGCGCCTTTGACTCAAAGGGTGCGTTTGGTACACGGGACGGGACAGGACAATGTGGGACAACTAGTTCTTGTCCCATATTTGGCACGACCTTAGCATGGGACAGGACGGGACAAGGTGGGACGAAAATCACAAAACTTTGTCCCACCCAAGACCCTAGGACAACTTGCCCCATAACATGGGACAAGTGTCAAAAAGACCAAT
The DNA here is from genome assembly GCA_033220585.1 of Dipteronia sinensis. Lineage (NCBI taxonomy): Eukaryota > Viridiplantae > Streptophyta > Magnoliopsida > Sapindales > Sapindaceae > Dipteronia > Dipteronia sinensis. Next base: position 59,436,410 of record CM065637.1, on the reverse strand, counting down.
TTGCCCTTTAAATGTTCAAACAATTACAAACATATCCAATATATTATATTTTATATATATACATTAAAATTATATATAATAATATATAATATATAAAATATATTATTATATATATTAATATTTAATAATATATAAAAATTATAATTACATATATAATATAATATGATATAATTTTTATATATTATAAAATTATATATAATATATTAAATATATTATTATATATATAATAATATTTAATATATATATTTTAATAATATATATATAGCATATATATATATATTATATTATTATATATATAGGATACATATATATAATTTACAATATATATTATTAATATATATACATATATTATAATATATATATAATACTATATTTTTTATATGTACAAATATTTTATAATATTATATTTTTTATATGTACAAATATTTTATATTATATATATATCTTATATATTATATATAATATAAAATATTAATATATAATATTATTAAATAAGTATAATATATTTCAATTACAATATTACTATTTGTGTTAAATATAATAATATTGTAATTGAAAACAAGAGGTCATTTGAACCTCTTGATTTTGTTTAATATTATAATATATTTCAATTACAATATTTATTTAATATTGTTTGTTTAATATATTGTTTAATATTAGACAAAACAAGGAGGGCACTCTGGTCATTTGAACCTCTTGTCCCGTCCTGTCCCAGCTATACCAAACGCATAACAGTACAGTCCACAGTCCTGTCCCAGACATTCCAAACACATCATGGAACAACTGTCCTGTCCTGTCCTGTCTTGTCCAGTCCAGTCCCGTCCCGTCCTGTCCTGTCCCCGTACCAAACTCACCCAAAGTGTGAATGTGATAGATGTACCAGAGTTAGTGAAGTACAACGAGAGATTTGATCTCCCCCGGTTGGCTGAACTTTTCCTGAGTTGCCAACGCGTAATCTGGAATCCCCCTCGGGGTGCAGTGACCGTTTATGGGGCAATGCTCACGTCTGGGGTCACGCTGCTCTTTCAACCTTTCATTGCCCGATTCCTAGCTAAAGCTGGGATCGATCCCGCACAACTCTCACCAAATTCTTTTCGAGTGCTGATGAGTTTGTGGCACTTATGGAAACAGATTGGTGCCAAGTACCCCCCGACCCCCCCATAAGAAATTCGCAACTTCTACATTTTGGGTTAATCAGACAACGGGGGTACTTTTCACCTCCAATTCATTTCTATTAATCATTAGATTTCTGAGGGATATAATCAACGACCCACTCCCCCATCCAAGGAGGATCATAAGAGCTTTATCTGGGGTTTTCCTACCTCCAATAAATACTAGAAGAACAGTTGGTTCTTTGTCCGAGGCGAGTGGGGCGAAACAGTGGTTGCTGACCCTCGTCAGGAACTGGCTAAGAACACCGTTCCCTGGCACTTTTACAATCCTGAGCTATGGAACAAGGCTCTTACAACGCTCTCAGTGGATCAGGCCAAAAATGTGGTCAAGGCCGCTCAGACAACTTAGGAGGCCAGAGATCTGCTTGTGTTGTTCGATGAGAAGGAACTTCTGAATCTAAGATTGTTTCCTCTTATCTCGGGTCGACGCAAATGCTATAAGTCTACTTTTTCCAAACCTTGATTTTTCTGAATTAAGTTTTATTCGTTTTGATGTTCTTTCAATTGCTCAGTATGTGAGATGGACATCGTAGCGGGTGAGAAAGCCGAGAAGATTAAGAATCTTGATAAAGTTAGCCGAGTAGAGGCTATTGCTCAGCTGGCTCAGGGGATTGCTCCCTCCCAACAAGCCATGGTCGAGCATACTTATAAGCCTGACCCCAACACATCTTCAAGCGCTCCTGATTAGGAAAGAGAGAACAGACCCTCTGATAGGGATAATGAATAGAAGAAATCTATCAAATTAACTAATTGCTTTATGAGTAAAAAGAGAGAATAGACCCTCCGACATCTGAACTTCCCCTTGGGTTGCCCTTTTTGTCTTTGTCAGTCTTTGCAGGGTCATTCTGCCGATCATCACCCCACTTGAGAACCATGTCTTTCAGGTGCCCTTCTCTAATTAGCTTTTCAATATAATCTCTTAGATGGTAGCATTTGGAAGTTTCATGACCATTCTCTCTATGAAATCGGCAATACTTTGAGGTATCTCTTCGTACAAAATTGGATTGCTTCGGGGGTTTTTTATACAGGTTTTTATCTTCTATTACATTCAGAATTTCTTCCCGCTTCTAAGCCAGGGGGTGTAATTAGTATACTGCCTCTTGAAGGTCTTATTCCCCTTCTGGTCATCATCCTTGCGGTCTCCTTTCCTAGGTTTGCTCTTCTAGTCTCCCTTAGTATTTCCTTTTGAACTACTTTCTTTGGGTTTTTTACTCTCCCCCAGTCGGCCACCATGTATAAGCTCTCCTCCGTGAGCTTTCTGCTCCTCTTTCGCCATGGCGTATCCTCCCACACCATCCACCAAACTTGTATATATAGTTGGCCTCAGTTTAAGTGAGAGTTGGCTGTGCTGCAAGCTGTTGACAAATGCAGCCACTACTGTATCGTCATTAGGGTCCAGCATTTCTGAAACTTCCTGTGAGAAACTGGTAAGGTAGTCCTTCAATTTCTCATCCTTTCTTTGTTTCAAAGTCGAAAGAACGGATATTGATTTCCTACGCTAAATATTCCCTATAAACAGCCTTGTGAAGACCTGTATTAACTCTTTAAAGTTCTTGATTGATCTGTTAGCAAGGCCACCAAACCATCTAGACCTCTGATCTCATAGTGTTTGAGGGAACATTCTGCACATAAGTGCATCATCATAGTCATATTGCGCCATTGCGATTTGGTACCTTCGAATGTATTCTTGGGGGTCGGTGTTGGCCTTGAACTGTTCTACATGTGGCATTCTGAACTTTTCAGAGAAACGGGCTTGTCTTATGGAGGCAGTGAATGGACTACCAGAACTATTGATCAATAGATTCCCACGACCTTATCTTCGCTCCAGTGCCTCTATCCTTCTCAATAGGACTTCGCGCTCTCCTTCCGGTTTACCACGCTCCTCGAACTTCTAGCGGATGATGAGGCCATAAGGGTCCTTCGAAGTTCGCCCTTTGACCTGAGTGTCACGAATGTTATATTTTGGTAAGGGGGTTATTTCACTGCTCTTCTTAAGGGGCACCTTCTCATTAGTCGAAGCTGATCGAGACCTTCTTCTGTGACCATCATACCTATCATCTCGGTCGTAACCCATTCCCTGTGCATGATCCCTTCCGGTATCATCATGCAAGCTATGTTCCTTTTTTTTCTCGGTTGCCCTGATCCCCTTTCTTTCTGTGGTCCTGGTAATCTTGGCAATCTTCTCTCTTTTAGGATCGCTCCCTCTTTTCACGGTGATCGACCCTATCTTTTCCAGTTTTTTACGGCGCGTCTGAGGTTGGAACCACTATTTCAAACTGTATCTTGGGATCTCGAGCCACCACGGATGTAGATAACTGGTATGGTGAGGTCAAGTTGGCAGTAACAGTTATGTTGATTCCCTATCTAGCGACGTCTTCGATAACTCTTCGCAGGGACTCCTGAACTTGCCAGAAAGCTTTCGGGGAGATACCTGGAATGACATCTGTAGAGGTGGTTATGTCTTGACGGATGAAAGGTGGAGTTCTAGAGGGCAAATCCCCTCCGGTGTTTACTACACCAGTACTGTCGATGTCATATGGGGTACTAATATAATGTGGGGATTGACTTTCACTCTTATTATCCGTCATGTCACTGCTTCACAAGTTCTTCGAGGTTAACTTAGCAAAAAGTTAGTCTAGATCCCCCTCCTTCTAGATCCCCTTCCTTCTAGCACCAATTGTTAACGGTGATTTTTGGGATTATGTAAACTCGATCACACGTCACATAAAATCTATCAAATTAACGAATTGTTTTATGAGTAAAAAGAAACAATCAATACCATGCAAGAGAAGATTTACGTGGAAAACCTAGAAGGGAAAAAACCACGGTTGCCGATGATGGCGAGAAAGCAATTCACTTTGATAAAATCGTTACAATTCTTAGTCTCTCTTGCTCTCTTAAATGTTCTATCATTCGTAAACCCTTATTGGGTATTTTTAGGGTATATTTATACATGCATAGAACCCTAATTTTTGAAATACAAATAAAAGGAAAATGTGGCCGAGGTTTAGCCCAACTCTGACTTTTCAGTCATTTTTATTTTTCTTTCTTGTTTTGCATTGTTTGTGTTTTAGACAAATCAGATCTTTTGCTTATTCTGGATCCTGATATCTATAAGGAAATATGTTTCCTTCTCAGAGTATTCTTTGTGGAACCTTATTTGAGGAGGATTCTTCCTTCACGTATTTGAGTCATGATTGTATTAATTTCGACGTTGTTGAAGTATCATTACCCCGAGCGTATCTCGAATCTGTCCTCGTGTCGCTTAGCCGACCGTCTGCCAAACTCGACCAAATCTCTTTCACCCCCAACCAGGCATCTGCACCTGATTGGATAGCTAGACCCGACCATTTGGGTTTCCCCGACCACTTTCTTTACTTGACCAGTTTAATTACCTTGGTTGAGTGTTTTTTACCCAACCATCTAAGTAACTCTAGTTAGTATCTTGGGATTAACTTTATAGCCATCTTTGGTTGGTTAAATCTAGTCGATATTCGTCGATTATGCTAACATGTCATCTTTCCATATTTCACCAATAACAGGTTTCATTATTGTTTGCATTTATCAGATTATTGATCGGTACATTTATATACCTATTTTAGGCTCCTTATTCCTGGCCTTTGTTCTCGTTTTCGAGTATTTTTGTGTATATAATATGTGTTTGAGTCTTGTGTATGTTCATTTTCCCATAGGCTAGGTGTTTGAGTTTAAAGTGAAGATTTGAAGGCAAAGATGGGGAAAAAGAGCTGAAATTGAGATGGCTTGTGCAGAATGTCTAAATTACGGAAGCTATATCTCCCTTCTTGGATTGAACTAGGTGTCAAGCCATATGTTTTCGAAAAGCCCTGGAAGTCTAGTTTTCAGCGAACTTTACAGATCACGATTCCTGATTTTCTAGAAGAAGTTACTCCTATGTCAGCAACTGCTGCGCGAAGTAGAAAAATCTGCTAGATGGAACTGCGAGTATCAACTCACAGATTGAAGTCGCAGATCCATTCCACAGCCTTCCGCTAGATGAATCTATGAGTTACAACTAGCAGAATGAAGTGGTAGTGTACTGCAAGTTGTGTTGGAGTGTATGCCCTAAAGATGTAATTTGTAAATGGATTTATGAAATAAATAAAAAGAAAAGTTTAATTCATTCTTGTTGTGTTGTTTATTTTATAACTTGTGCATATATTAACATCCTAGATTGCCAGATGTAATCTCAAACTGTGTATATGAGTGTCATATACAGATGGATACAGTAAGTGACGAGCAATCTAAAGAGTCCATAAATAGCAAATAAAGCTGGGTACTTTATTTGTGGTAAATCTATAGCTGCGGTCCATTCCGTAATGTACGGTGATTCTATCCTGAATCATTCATATGAGATATGGGAATGAAGGCACCTTGTATGATGTGATCATATAGGACTGGGCCATGATCTATATGAATCTCTCACCAAGATCCGTTTACTGATGAGATTCATATATATCAACTAATGATGGCTATATGTGGGTGATCTTAATCCGGAGTGTCTTATCGACTCCTTTAGGTTAGATCATGGTCTTTGATATACCATGGGTGAGGTCAGATGCAATTCCTGATCAATATACTCTGTATGTTGGGATTGCGGTTTGGCTTGTGGCTGTGAAGGTATGTACACAATAGTGGAATCCACTCCTTCTTGTGAGAAGTAGATGATAGTTCCCTTAAGGGTTGATTCGGGGCTTGGACAATATGAGCGCTCTCCTAATTCCGTGAGGAAATAGGATTTATTGTCCATTAGAGAATCAACGGTACTTAAATGATATATGTAATTAGAGGGGTATAACAGACATTATGACCCAGCTCTAATTATGAACTACTGTGGAGGATCACACCATGTGTAATAGCTATATCGATGGACACCGAGTTGTATCGGTCTGTGTAAAAACGTCTACAGTTGAGAGAGTGCAGTTTCGGGTTTTTAGTGGAATAACACCGGAGTTAATAATCAAGGAATATTAATTAAAGAGTTTAATTAATAATTCCGAAGATTATTGGAGCTCAAAATACTGTGGGTCCATTAGGTCCCCTTGCTAGCCCGATCGATTTAGGTAACAATGGTCACGGTTAATTAATTGGATTGTCCAATTAATTGTGTTACGAAAGTGACACGTATTTATTCGAGAATTAATTGAATAATGAGATTATTTAATTAATGAATAATGGTGATTAAATAAATTAAATAATAAGATTATTTAATCTTATTATTTAATTATGTTATTAATCACTAAATAGAGGATGTTAGTTGATATTTGATTTTAAATAGAATAAGATAATATGATTATTTTATTTTAATAAATTAAATTTTGAAATTGAATTTAAAATGTTTAAAATGAAAATAAATATTTAATTATCTTTTAAAATAAAAGATATGAGATATCATTTTTAAAAGATTTAGTTTTAAAATCTAAAGAGATATCAATTAAAGAGTTTTAGTTATAATAATATATATAGGATATATATTGATAACAAAAATAAAGCACACAAAAGAAATATACACAAGTGTTTGTATATGATACAAACTCATTATGTGTGCGTTAAAATACTAGAGAAACAAAAAGAGAAAACAAGATTTTTAAGCTGTGCATGTGATATTGAAAAGAGAGAAAAAGAAAGCTGGAAGTGGCGTGCACCACTAAAAACAAAAGAAAAAAATATTATATTTATTATATTTTGTCTTTAAACAACTAGAATGGTTCTAGTTTTGTTTTCTCTTTGGAAGAAATTGTTTCTTCTCCAATCTCTCTACATCCTCCTAAGTTCCTGAGTACGTGACGTACCCACACGCAGTTACCAATCCCGGGATATAGCGAGGAAGATCAATGGTACAGACCAGAAGCATATCGTAAAGTGAAGGAGCCTCCAAACGTTGGTAAGGTTCTAAATTTTCTTTTAATATATTGATTACAATTTCCTGTGTTTACATATTGTATGTATTAGTTCCGGAAAAAGAATTGCGATAAGTTCACTGGTTCCAGATCGTTATGATCTGTATAAAATTTTTAAAACGTATTTCCGCTGCGTTACCAGTGAACGGAGTTCCAACAAGTTGGAACTGAGAGATTGAAGTCTCAAAGGTCGCTCGTAAAAGTTTTCCAGAACCTTCAGTTAGATGAATATGTGAGTTAGACCTAGCAAAATGAAGTAGCAGATGTACTACGAGTTGAAACTGGGAGATTGAACTCACAGTTTTTGGTCGAAAAACTTTCCCAGAACCTTCTGCCATCTAGATCTGCGAGTTACGACCAGCAAAATCAATCTGCTAGATGAATCTGCGAGTTCCAACTCGCAGATCTATGTCGGCAAAACCTTATCCACTTACAGATCACGTGATTTTTAAGGGTAAAACTTGACTTTTCACACCCAAGAAATATCTAACATTCAAACACTATAAATATCCCACATGCTGGGAACGTTTTCTCGTTTCAAACCATGGCTACCAGTAAGAAACGATGGGAAAAATTCTTCATGTAGTACAAGATCCTGACTCCAACCCCAAGTTAATACTGGTGTTCAAGTCAGGGGGGGTGGGGGCTTCTGTTAACATGGTATTTTGGCAGGGGTCCAAAGAAGAATTTTCCACCAAGTAACCACCTCGTAGGGACCATTCCCATCTCCCAAGTACCCAGCATGATCGATACCGCGACCTTGGAAGAATCGATACCTAGTAGGGCCAGAACCTCGACTGCCTGTCTACCTAGATGAGGCACCAGAAATACGAACCAGGAAGAGCATGTACATCTACCCCGACACCTGGTGAAGCTGGTACTACGATACCATGCACCCAACACCTCTCATATACCCGGTGCCTCCTACCTGGCACATGGGTACCATGACATGTATCTGGTACCCTAGGGTACCTCAACATCTACCTGGTGCCCGAATACCTCGATATCTACCTGGTACACAATACCTTGACATCAACCCGGAATCCACCCCAAACAGGTATCCTACTCGTCGAGCAGGACGAATGGTACCATGAAGATACTAGCATGCTAGAGCAAGTGCCACGCCAGCGAGAAGGGATTGGTACACCAGAGTACCTCGCCTGAAGGGAAGAAGCATGCAACACCATCTGACCTCATTAATGGCCATTCATACCTCTATTAATAAGGGAATCAGTCAACTCCATCAATGGCCATTCACAACGCCATTAATGAAGGAATCAGTCAACTCCATTAATGGCCATTCACAACGGCATTAATGAATGAAGCAGTCAACTACATTAATGGCCATTCATAACGCCATTAATGAGAGAATATTCAACTCCATTAATGCCGTATCAACATTCCTTTGATTGCGTATTAATTAATGGAGTGGGCCAATAAGAATGAGACATATAAATATGACCGAGTTCTCTCCAAGGAGGGGGTGGAGTCCAAAAGACAGTAACCACAGCCTATAGCTGGGTTCGAACGATAAAGAGAGTTCACCAGCTCAAGGTCTGACTTCGTCACCATGCTTGGGCTTCAATCACAAAACTCATGTCCGATATCTCCACTCTCTGATGGTCAACAATATACCTCTAAGCTCTCTCATATCTCCAAGGTGTCTCCGATCCTAGATTTCACCCACTTCTTCACCGGAAATATTGTTCGACATCTCCTACCATTGTATCGACTATTGTACATGTCAATTTTCTCCATGAATGTATCGGTACCTAATGGTATCCCTCTAACGATGACCTACCAGGTCCCGAATTGTATTTATGTAAGCTCTCCGGAGCATCTCTCGAGATATATAAATATAAAGAAAGATCTTTCTCCTTCCTATGGATACTGCCTGGGGGTTTTTCAGCATGTGATCAATTGTGATGCTTTTTCCCCCTAGGTCAGTCCACCTCTACCAAATGAGTTGTCATTCTCCCTTTTATTTCATTCATTATGCAAGTATAAGAGCTAGGTACCGACCTCGCTGATCCTAGCCCTCATGTACCTCTCCTTGCACGTTATCTAGATTGGGGAATTATGGAGGGCACCTAGAAAGGTAACCAGGTACATGTATCAGATACCTAGACCGGGTACCAGCCTACTACACCAGATGGGCGGGATGATGGTTCTCCTACCTACCTCGCCCTCACCTTGCCTCTCTCGGCTATACAAGAACCACGGTACCTCGAGGTACTTACCACACCTTGTTGTATCATCTTGTCAGAACCACGGTACGAAGTTCCTACCCCCCGCTGCGACCTCCGGGGTAACGGGTTGAGGGTGTTAATTGAGATTCCCCCCCCCCCCCCCCCCGAGTGAATTTTTTCGTTAACACTTGTTGGCGCCGTCTGTAGGGAGCTCACTGACGTGGCTTCCTTATCTTTACATACAAGCTCTACTTTTTCTACTATCGAGATGGTACGTGGGACTCCTGGCAGAACTGGTCTACTATGTCGCCCCTATGTAGTGAACCTACTCAGACACTTATGGAGCTCCACTACATCAGCTCTATGCCAGTACGATCTTCTCTACAGCAGATCCGCTCCAGTACATCTAGAGCTCATATGTAGCAGAGCTGTCCATCTCATGTTACCATACAGAGGGTTTGCTCCGCTAGCAGAAGATCTCTTATCCAGCATATCCATTGGACTTGCACCTGTTCATACGGATCTCTCATGTCACCGAATCCACTCTTCAAAAGCTCCTAGCTAGCAGCTCAACCAATGTACCAGAGAAACCAACACAAATGTATGAGCAACACGACCGATAGAGGCCTAGTGGATCCTCACTTCGTGTACCGGTGACTTAATGCCCAAGTGAGCCACTAGGATTCAGATTCAGATTCAGATTCTTTCCAGGAGGGTCCAGAGCCTCATTTCACTTGTTGGGGACTTTTAGGATCCCAAGCATGCCTCTGGACCAGTATCATACCGGTGGATCCATACCTCTTGTATCGGGCTACACAACGCCCTAGTGAGCCACCCTAGTCCTGATCCGTTCAGGGAGAGCTCAGAGGCTTCCTACATTGCTGTGGCCTTCTACATGGTTTAGTAAGCCCCTGGAGCAGCAGCCTAGCTGCATGGTCCAGTGGCTCCTCACTTCTTTAATCGGGCTAGTCAACGCCCAGGTGAGCCACTGTGTCTCGATTCTTTCCATCATGGTCCAGAGCCATATTTCAGTTACCGGGTACTTCTAGGATCCCAAGCATGCCTCTGGACCAGTATCATACCGGTGGCTCCCTACCTCACATACGGGGCTCTACAACGCCCTAGTGAGCCACCCTAGTCCTGATCCGTTCAGGGAGAGCTCAGAGGCTTCCCACATTGCTGAGGCCTCCTACATGCCAAAGCAAGTCTCTGGAGTAGCAGCACTGCTGCATGGCCCAGTGGCTCCTCACTTCTTGTACCGGGCTGGACAGCGCCCAAGTAAGCCATTGTGGTCCCGATAAGTTCGATCTAGATCCAGAGCCTCATCTCAGTTGCTGGGGACTTCTATGATCCCAAGCATGCCTCTGGACCAGTATCACACCGGCGGCTATATACCTCTTGTACCGGGCTCCACAACGCCCTAGTGAGCCATATATGTCCCGAACCGTTCGGGTAGAGCCCAGAGGCTTCCCACATTGCTGAGGCCTCCTACATGCCAAAGCAAGCCTCTGGAGTAGCAGCACCACTGCATGGCCCAGTGGCTGCTCACTTCTTTTACCGGGTTGGACAGCGCCCAAGTCAGCTACTGTGGTCCTAATCATTTCGAGCTAGGTCTGGAGCCTTATCTCAGTTGCTGGGGACTTCCATGATCCCAAGCATGCCTCTAGACCAGTATCACACCGATGGCTCTATACCTCTTGTACAGGGCTCCACAACGCTCTAGTGAGCCACCCTAGTCCTGATCCGTTCAGGGAGAGATCATAGGCTTCCTACATTGCTGTGGCCCTCTACATGGTTTAGCAAGTCTCTGGAGCAGAAGCCTAGCTGCATGGCCCACTGGCTCCTCACTTCTTTAATCGGGCTAGTCAACGCCCAAGTGAGCCACTGTGTCCCGATTCTTTCCAGCATGGTCAAGAGCCATATTTTAGTTGCTGGGGACTTCTAGGATCCCAATCATGCCTCTAGACCAGTATCATACCGGTGGCTCCCTACCACACATACCGGGCTCCACAATGCCCTAGTGAGCCACCCTAGTCCTGATCCGTTCAGGGAGAGCTTAGAGGCTTCCTACATTGCTGTGGCCTTCTACATGGTTTAGCAAGCCTCTAGAGAAGCAGCCTAGCTGCATGGCCCAGTGGCTCCTAACTTCTTTAACCGGGCTAGTCAACGCCCAAGTGAGCCACAGTGTCCCGATCATTTCCAGCATGGTCCAGAGCCACATTTCAGTTGCTGGGGACTTCTATGATCCCAAGCATGCGTCTGGATCAGTATCACACCAGTGGCTCCATACCTCTTGTGCCGGGCTCCACAATGCCCTAGTAAGCCATCCTAGTCCTGAACCGTTCAGGGAGAGCTCAGAGGTTTCCTATATTGATGTGGCCTTCTACATGCTTTAGCAAGACTCTGGAGCAGAAGCCTAGTTGTATGGCCCAGTGGCTCAACACTTCTTGTACCGGGCTAGACAGCATCCAAGTAAGCCATTGTGGTCCCGATCAGTTCGAGCTTGATCCAGAGCCTCTAAAGCCATTGTGGCCTTCTACATGGTTTAGCAAGCCTCTAGAGAAGCAGCCTAGCTGCATGGCCCAGTGGCTCCTAACTTCTTTAACCGGGCTAGTCAACGCCCAAGTGAGCCACAGTGTCCCGATCATTTCCAGCTTGATCCAGAGCCTCATCTCAGTAGCTGGGGAATTCTATGATTCCAAGCATGCCTCTGGACCAGTATCACACTGGTGGCTCTATACCTCTTGTACCGGGCTCCATAACGCCCTAGTGAGCCACCTATGTCCCGAACCGTTCGGGTAGAGCCCAGAGGCTTCCCACATTGCTGAGGCCTCCTACATGCCAAAACATGCCTCTGGAGTAGCAGCACCGCTGCATAGCCCTTTGGCTCCTCACTTCTTGTAACGAGGTGGACAGCGCCCAAGTCAGCCACTGTGGTCCTAATCATTTCGAGCTAGGTCTAGAGTCTCATCTAAGTTGCTGGGGACTTCTATGATCCCAAGCATGCCTCTGGACCAGTATCACACCGGTGGCTCCAAACCTCTTGTACCGGGCTCCACAACGACCTAGTGAGCCACCCTAGTCCTGATCCGTTCAGTGAGAGCTCAGAGGCTTCCTACATTGCTGTGGCTTTCTACATTGTTTAGCAAGCCTCTGGAGCAGAAGCCTAGCTGCATGGCCCACCGGCTTCTCACTTCTTTAATCGGGCTAGTCAACGCCCAAGTGAGCCACTGTGTCCTGATTCTTTCCAGCATGGTCCAAAGCCACATTTTAGTTGCTGGGGACTTTTAGGATCCCAAGCATGCCTTTGGACCAGTATCATACCGATGGCTCCCTACCACACATACCGAGCTCCACAACGCCCTAGTCAGCTATCCTAGTTCTGATCTGTTCGGGGAGAGCTCAGAGGCTTCCTACATTGCTGTGGCCTTCTACATGGTTTAGCAAGCATCTGGAGCAGCATCCTAGTTGCATGGCCCAGTGGCTCCTCACTTCTTTAACCAGGTTAGTCAACGCCCAAGTGAGCCACTGTGTCCCGATTCTTTCCAGCATGGTCCAGAGCCACATTTCAGTTGCTAGGGATTTCTATGATCCCAAGCATGCCTCTGGACCAGTATCACACCGGTGGCTCCATACCTCTCGTACCGGACTCCACAACGCCTTAGTGAGCCACGCTAGTTCCGATCCGTTCAGGGAGAGCTCAAAGGCTTCCTACATTGATGTGGCCTTCTATATGCTTTAGCAAGCCTTTGGAGCAGAAGCCTAGCTTTATAGCCCAGTGGGTCCTCACTTCTTGTACCGGGCTGGATAGCGCCCAAGTAAGCCATTGTGGTCCCGATCAGTTCAAGCTAGATCTAGAGCCTTATCTCTGTTGCTGGGGACTTCTATGATCCCAAGCATGCCTCTTGACCAGTATCACACCGGTGGCTCTATACCTCTTGTACCGGGCTCCACAACGCCCTAGTGAGCCACCTATGTCCCGATCCATTCGGGTAGATCCCATAGGCTTCCCACATTGCTGAAGCCTCTTACATGCCAAAGCAAGCCTCTGGAGTAGCAAAACCGCTGCATGGCCCAGTGGCTCCTCACTTCTTATACTGGGCTGGACAGCGCCTAAGTAAGCCACTTTGGTCCCGATTAGTTCGAGCTAGATCCAAAGCCTCATTTCAATTGCTGGGGACTTCTATGATCCCAAGCATGCCTCTGGACCAGTATCACACCGGTGGCTCCATACCTCTTGTACACAGCTCCACAACGCCCTAATAAGCCACATATGTCCCGAACCATTCAAGTATAGCCCAGAGGCTTCCCACATTGCTGAGGCCTCCTACATGCCAAAACAACCCTCTGGAGTAGCAGCACCGCTGCATGGCCCAGTGGCTCCTCACTTCTTGTAACGGGCTGGACAGCGCCCAAGTGAGCCACTGTGGTCCTAATCATTTCGAGCTAGGTCTAAAGCTTTATCTCAGTTGCTGGGGACTTTTATGATCCCAAGCATGCCTCTAGACCAGTATCACACCGGTGGCTCTATACCTCTTGTACAGGGCTCCACAAAGCCCTAGTGAGCCACCCTAGTCCTGATCCGTTCAGGGAGAGCTCAGAGGCTTCCTACATTGCTGTGGCCTTCTACATGGTTTAGCAAGCCTCTGGAGCAGAAGCGTAGCTGCATGGCCCACTGGCTCCTCACTTTTTTAATCAGGCTAGTCAACGCCCAGGTCAGCCATTGTGTCCCGATTCTTTCCAGCATGGTCCAGAGCCACATTTTAGTTACTGGGGACTTCTAGGATCCCAAGCATGCCTCTACACCTGTATCATACCGGGGGCTCCCCACCTCACATACCGGGCTCCACGACGCCCTAGTGAGCCACTCTAGTCCTGATCCGTTCAGGGAGGGCTCAGAGGCTTCCTACATTACTATGGCCTTCTACATGTTTTAGCAAGCCTCTGGAGTAGCAGAACCGCTGCATGGCCTAGTGGCTCCTCACTTCTTGTACCGGGCTGGACAGGGCCCAAGTGAGCCACTGTGGTCCCCATCATTTCGAGCTAGGTCTAGAGCCTCATCTCATTTGCCGGGGACTTCTATGATCCCAAGCATGCCTCTGGACCAGTATCACACCGGTGGCTCCATACCTCTTGTACCGGGCTCCACAACGCCCTAGTGAGCCACCCTAGTCCTGATCTGTTCAGGGAGAGCTCAGAGGCTTCCTACATTGTTATGGCCTTCTACATGGTTTAGCAAGTCTATGGAGCAGAAGCCTAGCTGTATGGCCCACTGGCTCCTCACTTTTTTAATCGGGCTAGAAAACGCCTAGGTGAGCCATTGTGTCCCAATTCTTTCTAGCATGGTCCAGAGCCACATTTTAGTTGCTGGGGACTTCTAGGATCCCAAGCATGCCTCTTGACCTGTATCATACCGGTGGCTCCCTACCTCATATACCGGGCTCCACAACGCCCTAGTGAGCCACCCTAGTCCTGATCCGTTTAGGGAGAGCTCAGAGGCTTTCTACATTGCTGTGGCCTTCTACATAGTTTAGCAAGCCTCTGGAGCAGCAACCTAGATGCATGGCTCAGTGGCTCCTCACTTCTTTAACCGGGATAGTCAACGCCCAAGTGAGCCACTTTGTCCCGATTCTTTCCAGCATGGTCCAGAGCCACATTTCAGTTGTTGGGGACTTCTAGTATCCTAAACGTGCCTCTGGACCAGTATAATACCGGTGGCTCCATACCTCTCGTACCGGGCTGCACAACGCCTTAGTGAGGTACCGTAGTCCTAATCCGTTCAGGGAGGGCTCAGAGGCTTCCCATATTGCTGAGTCCTTCTGCATGTCTTAGCAAGCCTCTGGAGCAGCAACACAGCGGCAAGATCTGTGATTCCTCACTTATTTTATTGGGCCCCCTCACAGCGCCAATGTGAACTACCTAGATCATAGCTGTAAGATTAGCAGTTCCCAACCTTTTATACCGGGGTACCTAACGCCCCAGTGAGCTACCGAGGTCCAGGTTCGTTCAAGTAAATTCTCGAGTGCCATTATGATGGTTGAAGACTTTCGACCACTCCAAGTAGGCTCCTTAGCTGGTTACATCACTTGGGGACTAGAAGCTTATCTTTCTCCCTAGTACTCCTGTGGGAAGGGTGGTGATCTCAACATGAGAAAAGTTCTCCTAATGACCAGTCCTCGATGAAAGCTCATTTGCGGAAGGTCGCTCAATTACTTATAACCGTGACGTGGGTCACCTCAGAAGGTTCTACTGATGAAGCCTGTAGGGTGAGCATTTACCAGTATCGCCTTGAGTATGATCGCCTTGGTGTTCTCCTATGATCGCCTTGGTAATTCTCTTATGATCTCTTTGGTAGTTCTCATATGATCGACTTTCGCTTATGATCAAAAACAGGAAAGCCTCATGACATTCATGAGGTCTTGGCCGGGCACCACCCCCTGCCAAGAAAGATTTGGTGTTAAAGTGGCTTTAGTTGCCTACCAGGACCATCACTTGAAGAACGAGATTCCTTGCACAGGAATGCCCGATGCCTTGGATTGGGACTACATCCTTTCCAAGAAATGATACGGTCCTAAAGTGGCCTTAGTTGCCTACCATGATCATCGCCTTAAAGCCAGGAAAGCTACACAACACTCCTGATACCCGAGACCAGATTAATCCCTCCCAGAGGATCGCCTCGAGACCAGGGACTAACCGGGGAAGCCCCCTCATTACCCCTGATGCCTTGGTCGGGCTACCACCCCCAAGAAGGGTCTGAGTGTAAGAGCATGGTTGCCATTCAGACCTCGAGACCAGGAAATAGCTAGACAGCCCTCATGATGCCTTGGTCGGGCTACCACCCCCAAGAAGGGTCTAAGTGTAAGAGCATAGTTGCCATCCAGACCTCGAGACCATGAAATAGCTAGACAGCCATCCTGATGCCTTGGTCGGGCTACCACCCCCAAGAAGGGTCTGAGTGTAAGAGCATAGTTACCGTCCAAACCTCGAGACCAGGAAATAGCTAGACAGCCCTCATGATGCCTTGGTCGGGCTACCACCCCCAAGAAGGGTTTAACTGTAATAGCATAGTTGCCATCCAGACCTCGAGACTAGGAAATAGCTAGACAGCCCTCATGATGCCTTGGTCGGGCTACCACCCCCAAGAAAGGTCTGAGTGTAAGAGCATAGTTGCCGTCCAAACCTCGAGACCAGGAAATAGCTAGACACCCCTCTTGATGCCTTAGCCAGGTACCACCCCCCGCTAAGAAAGACCTGGTGTTAAAGTGGCCTTAGTAGCCTACCAGGATCTTGTTGCTAGTATGTTCGCCATTATTTTCGTCATGGTACTAAGATTCCTAGAAAAGGAATGCGAGGTACTTGTGTTCTCCTCTTGTCGCCAAGGTACTGAGATTCCTAGGATAGGAATGCGAGGTACCTAGATCAAGGCCTTGGTCGGGTACCACCCCCCGCCGAGAAAGACCTAGTGCTAAAATGTCCTTAGTTGCCTACCAGGATCTTGTTGCCAGTATGTTTGCCAAGGTACCAAGATTCCTAAGATAGGAATTCGAGGCACTTAGATTAGCCAAATGTGTTCCCCTATGTGTTTTGGCCTCAAGACAAGGACAGCCAAATGGCCTCCTGCTGCCTTGGCTGGGCACCACCCCCCGCCAAGAAGGACCTGGTATCTAAATCGCATAGTTGCCCACCAGGATCGTTTTCACCCAGGTGCCGCTAGCAAGAGCGACAGGTACCAGGTTCACTTATGTATTTTCGTCAGAGTACCAAGATTCCTGGAAGGGAATGCGAGGTAACCATGTTCGCCAATGTGTTCGTTTTGTTTTCGCCAGAGTACCAAGATTCCTAGAAAGGAATGCGAGATACCCAGATTTACCGAAGCCAATAGTGCTGGGAACGTTTTCTCGTTTCAAACCATGGCTACCAGTAAGAAACGATGGGAAAAATTCTTCATGTAGTACAAGATCCTGACTCCAACCCCAAGTTAATACTGGTGTTCAAGTCAGGGGGGGATGGGGGCTTCTGTTAACATGGTATTTTGGCAGGGGTCCAAAGAAGAATTTTCCACCAAGTAACCACCTTGTAGGGACCATTCCCATCTCCCAAGTACCCAGCATGATCGATACCGCGACCTTGGAAGAATCGATACCTAGTAGGGCCAGAACCTCGACTGCCTGTCTACCTAGATGAGGCACCAGAAATACGAACCAGGAAGAGCAGGTACATCTACCCCGACACCTGGTGAAGCTGGTACTGCGATACCATGCACCCAGCACCTCGCATATACCCGGTGCCTCCAACCTGGCACATAGGTACCACAACATGTATCTGGTACCCCAGGGTACCTCAACATCTACCTGGTGCCCGAATACCTCGATATCTGTCTGGTACACAGTACCTTGACATCAACCTGGAATCCACCCCAAACAGGTATCCTACTCGTCGAGCAGGAAGAATGGTACCATAAAGATACTAGCATGCTAGAGCAAGTGCCACGCCAGCGAGAAGGGATTGGTACACCTGAGTACCTCGCCTGAAGGGAAGAAGCATGCAACACCATCTGACCTCATTAATGGCCATTCATAACTCCATTAATGAGGGAATCAGTCAACTCCATTAATGGCCATTCACAGCGCCATTAATGAAGGAATCAGTCAACTCCATTAATGGCCATTCATAACGCCATTAATGAAGGAAGCAGTCAACTACATTAATGGCCATTAATAACGCCATTAATGAGAGAATATTCAACTCTATTAATGCCGTATCAACATTCCTTTGATTGCGTATTAATTAATGGAGTGGGCAACAAGAATGAGACATATAAATATGACCGAGTTCTCTCCAAGAAGGGGGTGGAGTCCAAAAGACAGTAACCACAGCCTATAGCTGGGTTCGAAAGATAAAGAGAGTTCACCAGCTCAGGGTCTGACTTCGTCACCATGCTCGGGCTCCAATCGCAGAACTCATGTCCGATATCTCCACTCTCTGATGGTCAACAATATACCTCTAAGCTCTCTCATATCTCCAAGGTGTCTCCGATCCTAGATTTCTCCCACTTCTTCACCGGAAATATAGTTCGACATCTCCTACCATTGTATCGACTATTGTACATGTCAATTTTCTCCATGAATGTATCGGTACCTAATTGTATCCCTCCAACAGTGACCTACCAGGTCCCGGATTGTATTTATGTAAGCTCTCTGGAGCATCTCTCGAGATATATAAATATAAAGAAGGATCTTTCTCCTTCCTATGGATACTGCCTAGGGGTTTTTCAGCATGTGATCAATTGTGATGCTTTTTCCCCCTAGGTCAGTCCACCTCTACCAAATGAGTTGTCATTCTCCCTTTTATCTGATTCATTATGCAAGTATAAGAGCTAGGTACCGACCTCGCTGATCCTAGCCCTCATGTACCTCTCCTTGCACGTTATCTAGATCGGGGAATTATGGAGGGCACCTAGAGAGGTAACCAAGTACTTGGATCAGATACCTAGACCGGGTACCAGCCTACTACACCAGATGGGCGGGATGATGGTTCTCCTACCTACCTCGCCCTCACCTTGCCTCTCTCAGCTATACAAGAACCACGGTACCTCGAGGTACCTACCACACCTTGCTGTATCACCTTGTCAGAACCACGGTACGAAGTACCTACCCCCCGCTGTGACCTCCGGGGTACCGGGTTGAGGGTGTTAATTGAGATTTTCACCCCGAGTGAATTTTTCCGTTAACATAATTAATTAAGATTTTAATTATTTAATTAAAAGTCAAAATATTTTTCTATCTAGGAGAAGGATTCCTAGTGTCATACTATTGTTGGTAGTATGATAAGTATTAGATAAATAAAAGTATTTTATTTATCTAGTCAAATTAGGAAGTTTTTGATATAGTCACAATTTTTATATTCAATAATTAATTATTGGATAATACATTCATGAGTTGGAATAAGGTTAAAACTCAAAGTTGATAGGAGACTTGGAAAAGAAGAAATCCTACTTGTATGAGGATTTGACTACAAGGTAGAAATCCTACTTGTGTGAGGATTTGACTACAAGGTAGAAATCCTACTTGAGTGAAGATTAGGCCTTCACCTATATATATATATTATTAAATTCGTTTTTGAATAGTAGTTCAAAAAAAAGTTTTTTTTTAGAGAAAGAATTTTTTATTCTCTTGCTTTTGATTATAAAAAAACTTCCAACGCAAGAAAGGGGTGTATTGAATTCGGCCAAAAAGAAGAGAAAAAGGGGAACGTTTTTGTTTTTGATAGTACACTAGTATCCTTTACATTAAAAAAGATTTTGTGTACAAAATCGAATCGGGTTCACGTGAGTTTCAATTAAATAGATTGATAATTCACAAGTGACTGGACGTTCTTGGGTTTTTCTTGGAGGATTATTGTGACTAACAAAGAAGAAGATTTTGTTTGTTTCTTCCTCAGGTATACAATTAAATAAAAGAAGCCCACACTCCTAGGTGATTCACGTTCGTGATTGGATTGGAAGATCTTACGGATTCAATTCGACGCTAGTTCAATCGTCACGAGAAAAAGGTACGATACTTTTAATTATATGTCAATTAATCTAGGGTTAAGGTTCTTTCTTTTAAAGAAATTTTTTTTTAAATATACCACTCAATTTTTTGCTTCTGCCGTGTTTTGAACCGGTTTTCCCTACATAAACGTCTTTCATCCATCTTTAAAGTAGATCCAAGGAGGAAGGAGAGCAAAACGAAATAAAGATCTTGGTTATCTCTAAACTCTTCTCTTTGTTTTATTTTCTATTTCTTTGATGTGTAATCCCCATTAGGAAATATTTGTAAACCAACACTTGATCTTGTTATAAATGGTATTTACTTAGATTCAACTTGGATCTTGACTCTATTCTTTGAGCTTATTGCTATATATCTCTTTTCTTGACATGTATGTTGGTGAATGAGTAGAAATTGATATGTTTGCATAAGTGAGACTTTAGATTAAAACAATGATGTAGTGTAACTTAGTATAAACAAATGATGTAGTGTAAAATTAGAGTTTCACTCTTGTTTGCATGTTGGTGATGAAAGAGAATCGATATGTATGGATTGATTCGAGTGAAAGAGCACATCTGTGTTTCGATTGATTAATTGTGAATGGATCTTTATTGTTAACGGTTGAATAAAGGGAACTTGATTTATGCATGCTTATGCTAGATTAGGTTGTTTGGTTTATTGTTCTTGTGCTTAATGGGTCTAGACCAGACACAATTGCTCATTTCATGCCTTTGGTTGAGTGATGAGAATTGATTTCGGTATTCCTTAATCAACAAATGATTCGTAATAATAAATGATTTGGTTTCGGAATCCTTAATCAAGAGAACTAGCCCTTGAATTCGTTTTGAATGGTATTTGAATGTTTATAATCAACATGACTAGCTTGTGTGTTTGGTGAACTTATGTACCTATTGTAACCACTATCTTGCATCTCTCCAAGCCACATTTATTTTCGTAGCTAGGATGTTTTGCCTTTAGGAGTAGACTACTTTATATTGCTTTGTAGTGTAATTGATTTCCCTTTTTAGCTAGATTTAGAAAGGCAAGCACCCGGTTACATTTCTATCCTTAGTGTAATTTATTTTAGTTTAGTTTATTCACACATCACACACCTTCCGCATTATACATACACTTCACACGCACCATTCTCACCACTTCCATGTTCTATTTACATCGCTTTCAATAACGCTTTAGCTAGAGACAGTTAGACAGATACCACCTCTCTGTGGGAACGACCCTTGCTTACATGCTATGCTAGTCCTTTGACTCGTTGCATTTGCGAGGTAGATTAAATTAGATAAATCTTTTTTGAGAGGCATAACGACAGCCTCATCAATTATCGCCTATTATGCTTAAAGTTTCTAATTCGTCTATTTTATTTTTTATTTCTATTAGCCAATTTTTACAATCTTCTAATCCACTTATATTATTACATTCTTCTTTTAGGTATTCTTCTAGTTCGTCGGCACTTAATATATCTTCAGCCTCTAGATTTATATCTAAGCCTTCCAATAGAGAGTCAAAGTATTCTAAAGTGATAGGTTCTTCTATATTATTAGTTTTCTTTATATAAGGGAGGTTTTGTGTTTCTAGCTTTGGTTGGACAAAAGTTGACTTTTAAAAGAAATTCACACCATTCTGCGTGATTAACATGCTTCCATTATTTCCTAATATAAAATTTAGACCTAAGACGAAGTTATGGTTACTCTTCTGCTTAGTGACTAGTGTTTGGGGAAAATTATGAGTTTCTCCATTAATCCTAATAGGTATAATAATTATACAGTCTGTGATTTGTAATATATTTCCACTAAAGGTTCTTAACCCTACATCTGCTCCTAACTGGGTCCTATGTTTTTCTGGGGCTAGGCTTTCATGAATTATACATTTATTAGCTCTTGTGTCTATCATGGCTCTAGTTTTTATACTTTTTATCTTATAAAGGATTTCTACACCTATTATTATAAGTTCACTACCAGCTCGATTTACCCCGTCTTTTTCTATACGTTCTTCTACACAATTTTTACAATAATAAAGTTCTTTGCTTTTGTATCCTTTGTTAAACTCTTTATTGCATTCTTTGCAACTTTTTCCTAATAATGATACTATTTCTTCTTTTTTATTTATATCCGATTCTGATTCGGTACTGTTTTCTATGATTCCTTCCTCTGATTCTTTTGAATCACTTCCTAAATCATTTTCATAGATTATGCATATACTTTCATTATCTGATAGATTGTCTATAATATGAACTTCAATTTCTTCTAAATTATACATATCTTCTATCTCTACTATTAGTTCTATCATATTAGCTTTGACATTCTTATCCTCCGGACAATTTGGCTTTATATGTCATATTTTTCCACATAGATAACACTTACAAGTCTTATAACTTTTCCTTTCGTAGATTTTATTTCCTCTTCTTATAGCTTTTTTAACCTTATCCCTGTTATATCCATACTTGAAGAAGTTCTTTGTATATGGCTTGTTATACTTATTATATTTTCTTTTATAACCCTTCTTATACCCTTTATCCTTATTCTTATAATTTCTACTACTTTTCATGTACTTATGTTTGTAAATTTTTATTCGTCCACAACCTAAAGTAGGTACTTCGTATAAATATACACACATTCTACTAAATTGTTGTTGTGCATGTCTTCTAAGCTTCTCTTTATCACAAAGATCTCTAATTTTTTTGTCTAACAAATTCAACTGATGGTATCAAAGAGACTTGCCAAAATAAACCTTCTTCTTTTATACTCTTGAACCATTCTTCTAAATCTTTATATAATCTTTCTCTTATCTCTCTAGGTAATTTCGTCACAAATTTTTAGTAACAATTCTTCGTCATATGATCGTCCTATTTGACTCCAATATTTATAAAATAAATCGACATAATGATCAAAATAGTGCAAATCACATATCTTTAATTGTTCTAAGCTTCTTACTGCTCTGGTATGTTTTTAGGTATCATCTACTTCTTCCATTGATAATCCTAAAATACATTTTCCAATACCATCTATGAAACTTAATACAATTATATTTGTTTCCAATTCATCTAATTCTAGCTTCCTTTTTTCATCCTTTTTCATATATTCTCTCTAACATAAGTATATCTGCTTTTCATTGTATCCTAAAGTACTTTCAAGGTATACTAACTTATATTTGTATTCCACTATACTATTTAAGGCTTCCATGGAATGTCTAATCAAATTGTCTTCCCGTTTATTAAATATGGTTTTCCACTCACTAGGTTGATGGCCTTGTAGGCTTAAGATTAATATCTTTTTAGCTTCTGGCTCTTTTCTCCAATTTTCTAACTTTGTTTTGGCTTTGTAGATTCTTTCCTTATCCTTATAATCCATATAACTTTCCTTAGAATCATGTATTCCTCTTTTTTCTAAGTATTCATCTATTCTTGATTCTAGGAGATCTTCTGTATCAGGGATCCAACTACCTTGTCCACTACTGTGTCCTTCCTCTATCTTTGTCTTATCTTCTCCTACGAATATTTCATTTTCTATGTAACAGACATTCTGTAAACTGTTTCTTAGACTTTCAAAGTTCATATTTTCTATAAGGATTTCATCTACGTCGTTATCTTCTAAGTGTAGATTATTACAAAGATTTTCAAATACATCTTCCCATAAATAATCGTTGGGTTCGTTAAAGATCAGTTCTATTTTTGGAGAGAGTACTTGGCCTATCTACTTTTTGTTCTAAATGTAACACATTGATTCCGTTCTCTGAATCTTCGTCTTCTTTCATTATTAGGATACTAGCTTTCTTTTTATAATCCTTGAAGTTTTGACATGTTTGATTTCTTTTATCAACATATATGTTACTATTTTTAAGTAATTCTATCACTTGGCTTTCTAATTCGAGTAATTTCCATTCTAACCCTTGTAAATCATTTTTCTTAAGTTTCTTAGGGACTTGCACTTGTACATAATCACTATGAAAATGTTCTACTATGCTTTTATTTTTGGATCTAAATTTTTTATGGTATTTAATAGCATCTTCCTAAAACAAATATTTTTACTCTAAGGTTTTTATATTCTGCGTTCATATTAAAACCTTTAGTTTGTATACTTAATCTTATCTTGCTACAAAATTTATTTATGTCTATGTCTATGTCTGGTAGGCATCCTACTACTGTTACATTGTTTCTCAGATCTACTTCAGTTGTGGCTAGCTGAGCTTGTTCGTGATCATTAAATCTTCCATCATATAAATACAAATGTGCTTTAGTATCTAATCCTGCTCGTCTGACTAAGTACTCCTATGATTACTACACCTAAGTGTATTGCTGAATACCCAATTTTCTTTATTCCTTTTGCTCTTTGAGGGCTAATTAATGTAACTCTTCTCTATTATTTACCACTGCAATTGTAAATTCATCCTTGTGAACATATAAACTACTTCTGAAACTATCTAAGATTCTTTCACTATATAAATTTTTCTTCTGAACTCTCTTAAACCCTACTTCTAACATTTTGTTTACATCTTCTTCTTGAATTAAATCTTTTGTCTTTTGGATTATTTCTTTTCCTTTACTGCTATAATTAAGTAAACTTCGTACTTTATCAGTTGCAGATTGTCTTAAACTAGAGTTTCTTGCTAACTCCATGTTTGGATGCTAGATTTACTTTTGGACCTAAGATATCTTTTATATCTACTTTCGCTTTTCCTGATGTACTTTCTTTACTCTCGACAATTTCAATTCGCTTTACAAACCAAGCTAGGTATTATGCATTTATGCTACTATGTTTTAATTTTTCTATACTACTTTCTAACTTTTCTATTTTTTCCAAGGCTAATATCAGTAATTTTTAATTGTGTTATTTTGTCCTTGAGTAGTAGTATTACTTTATTGGGTGAATTCTAAATCACTTAGTCCTACTGGTTGATTTTTTGGGGTTTTAGGGTTTCTGAAGCTAGTTCAGTTAGTATTCGTAGCAAGTTATTATTCATTCAACTACTATTTTCGTAATTGATTGTAGTTGCTGCTTGAGTTCTTTTTGTGTTTGCTTAATATCTTCAACTTCTAAATGAAGGTTTTTAACTAAATCTTTAATTTATAATTCTACTGGTTTTGGGTTTCTAAGTTCTATTAAATTACTTAATTCTGCTAATTCCTTTCTACTAGGGAACTTTTTAATTTGGCTATTAAAATCTGACAAAGATTCTTTTATGTAGTCTAGACTTTTCCGTAAAGTTTCTACTTTTCTCTTTTCAAAGAAACTAACCAGGTCTAGTATATTTATATTGGTCTTATCAATATTTTCTTCTAAACTTTGTACTGATTTTCTAAACGTTCTATATTGCAGATAATTTTTGTATTATTTTGTAGACTAAGTTTTGTCTTTCTAAACCTTGATATTTCTAGGTCTAAATAGTCTATTCTCTTATAGTTCATCTGTAAGGCATAATTCTTCTGATATCTGCTATGCGTATATCTATTAGTCTAAAAATCTTGCTTTTGCTAAACTTAGCTTTTCGGGGACTAAATATTCTCTAACTATTTGTCTATTTCTGATTATCAATAAATTAATGATTCTTTCGGTTTCGTAGAAATCTAATTGGTTTTAAAATATATTAAACTCTTCTATTGGTCCTAAAAAACAAATGTTAACTAAACAGTTGTAAAGACTATGACTACTCATTCTCTTTTTCGTTTCCTACTCAAAGCTTTCAAAATTTCATTCTGTAAAGACTAGGGCCGCGTCCTACAGCTGTTTTTTAGTCCATTTTCGTTTTTGTTTTCCAAAAACAATTTCAAATTCGCGTTCGTTAACCGTTTTTCATTTTATTTTCAAAAAACACAAAAAATTTGAAAAACAAAAGTAGTGTTAACAGTGAAATATTTGAAAAATCACAAAATACTTGTTTTTTGTTTTCGTTTTTGTTTTCCAAAAAAATTTAACATTAAAATAAAATAAAATAAAAAACTTTTTTTTCTCTTTGAACTTAAAGTCATCGACATCATCACCATTCACCATTCACCAAGTCTTCTCTTCTTTTCTTTTACTTCTTTCTTTCTTCATCGTCGTTGCCGCCGTCGATCAGCTCTGCTTCGCCACTCGTCGCTGCCGATCTTCTTCAGCTAGTCTACTTCATCGCTCGTCGCCGCCGATCAGCTCTGCCTCGCCGCTCGTCACCGCCGATCTTTTTCAGTTGGTCTTCTTCGTCTCATGCTCGCCGTCTTCTTCTTCTTCTTCTTCTTCTTCTTCTTCTTTTTCTTTAGCTGAATATGTGCACCAATGGGTTTTGCTTTGTGATGGGTTTTGATGCTGTGATTTTGAATTGGGTTTTGTATTATATAAAATAATTGTGATGGGTTTTGATTTGTGTGTGATTTTGTGATAGGTTTTGATGCTATTATGGTGATCATATAAAATTATAAATCAATTGGGACACACTGATCATTGTAGGCTTATATTTGTTAAAGGGTTTTAATGCGTTGAATTGGACCAATTGGTTACTTATTTTGAATTTAGTTTTGTTTTCGCAGAAGTTGCTTACCAAGTGTTTGGAACATTCTTGAATGATGTGCTTGAGTGGTATGAACCTGGGAACTGACTTTTTATATATTTTTTTTTGAGTTGTATGAATCGATTTGGATTGGTGAATGCATAGGTGGTGTGCATTCACGGATCTGGATTCTGGAATGTGTATCAATGTCTCATCATCGGAAGCATTCACAATTACGATCCAATTCTAAGAGAATTCAGATTTTGCAAGAAAAATGAAGCATCATCTGGAATGTGCATCATTTAAAAGAAAATAACACCAGATAATGAGATAATGAGACTTTGATAAACTATTGAGTCACTTTATATTCAAATTAAAAAATAAATAATAGAAAACTACGATTTTTTTTGTTAGTCTACCAGACGCGTTTTTTCTGTTTTTATTTTCAGAATCCAGCTTTTATCATAGGCTACCAGAGGCAAGGGATCTGTCATGTAAGCGTTTTTCGTTGACTGTTTTTCGAAAAGAAAAATGAAAATGAAAATGAAAACAGTGTTTTTGGTTTCAGTTTCGAAATTCAAAAACGTGTTTGGTAACATATACCGGAAGCTGTATTCTAAAAATAAAAACGGAAAAAAACGCGTCTAGTACGTTAACCGAAAATATCAAAAATTGAAATATAATTTTTTTTCATTTCAATTTATGCTGTAACAAAAAGAATTTCAAGTGTCTAGAAAATTTTCTCTTTCTGGTTGTTAGATACCTAATCAATTTCTACAATATCCTACCAAGTTTTCCTAGAAACCAATGTCCCATCGAAACAAACAGAACATGATTACCCAAAATCCAATTCTAGCAATTGTAAAAGTTGATTTCTTTAGAAACCCAGGAACAAAAAAGCTTAAAGCATCCAAATTTATTTTCTTTAATTCTATTTCACCCCATTTTCTTGGCATCCAAAAACACGATTCTCACAAAAACAAACAAGAAACTAGAAACTAGTGAGTTATATGGAAAGATTTCACATTCATCCTAGAAAATTTTCCCAGAAACAATTTTCCACCTAAACAAATAGAACATATACACCTAAACCCTAATCTATCAATTATAAAAGTTAGATTTCTTTAAAATTCATAAACAAAATCGTGTAAAACATCCAAATTTCTTTACTTTCAGTATATTCCCACTGTTTTCTTGAGATCCAAACACTTTACTACCAAATCAAAGAAAATAAATTTACAATGTTGAATTAGAGAGGTATATGAAAAGAAAATCAAACATGAAGGAATAATTTTCCACCTAAACAAATAGAAAACATTATCGTTGAAAATGGTGGGTGTGGATTCGGTCGAAAATTTATGGAAACTTTGAGTTTGTTGTGTAGTTGTGAATGATGTGTTTCTTCTACTCTACCTTTTATGTTCTTATCTTTGATTGTGTTTTCATTTTTGGTGCAATGGATAAGCCAAAGCTATTTCTTTGATGAGGAAGACAACCAATGATGGAGGAGGAAAAGACAAAGACAGCCAGATCGGCGGCGGAGAGCGGGAGCTGATCAACGGAGGAGGCGAGCTGAAGAAGAAGACCAGATCGGGAAGAGAGAAGATGAGGAAGAAAGAAGATGAAGATGGGAAGAGAGAAAATATAAGCACGGTGAAGAGAAAAAAAGAAAAATATAATTTTATTGTTAATTTCTTTTGAAAAATGAAAACAAAAATAAAAACAAGTATTTTGTGTTATTCAAATATTTTACTGTTAACACTGGTTTTGTTTTTCATTTTGTTTTTTGTTTTTTGAAAATAAAATAAAAAATTGTTAACGAAAGCGAATTCGAAATCATTTTTGGAAAACAGAAACGATGTGTACCTTTACTATCTAAAGGGTTAGCTTTTTCTAATTCGCTAGTCAACTGGTTTATAATATTGCGACAATAGTCTAAACGTTCTTTTATTCGCTCTATTTCAGTATTCATCTAATCTGGTTTATTTAGGGTATTTGAGGTAGATGGTGATGCTGGCTTTTTTTTGATAATCTTTTAAAAGTTGTTCTAATATTTTTATTTTATTTTCACTATTGATCTTTATGGTTTCTAAATCTAATAGGTGTTTTCCGAATTCTGGATAATTACTTTCTCTAAGGTGGAGATAAAGGTTGTCAAAAATATCATAACTACTTTTTAATTCCTTGTCTACTTCGCTTATAGAATTCTGATGTTGTTTTCTTAAGACTTCTAAACTTCGCGGATCATTTACAACAAGCTCTATTAATGCTCTATCTATAGAATCGAAGTGATCAACTATAATCATTTAAAAAGTCGTAAAACTTAAATTACATAGCGTAAAATAACTATATACATAATTATATGTAATATTATAAAGACAATTTGTACCATAGTGATGATAATTAGGAAAGATTAATATCATATGATGTAATTAAAAGTCTGTCTTTCTGTAACTACTCATATAAGCTAAATATTAAATTTAAAGGTAACTCGGGCTCTGATACTAAAGAGAAAGGAGGGGTTGCAATTTACACGGGTCTTTCAAGATCCCATGGTTTTTACAGATTCAAAACGAGTTTTCAAATTCTCTTATATTGATATAAAGTTCTATGCATAACTCACTTCATTTTGGTGAATATTTTCTTAAGTTCCACTTCAAAATCAGCACAAAAAGAAATAAGAAAGTCTTCTCATCTTTCTTGGACTTCTAAAATAAATAGAATATGGTTAGCCTCTTAATTTATGATTGCATATGAAGCAAGAATTGACAAAACAAATTCAACATGAAAATACTTTCTTCCATGACTTTGGCAAGCAAACTGAGATTAAATAAATAAATAAATAAAAATGGATCCAATCCAATCCAATCCAAGTCTAGAAAAGTCAAATTTGGTAGCTCCATCCAACTTCTATCGGAACAAACTAATTTTGGGTTTTTGGGCCTTGACATGGCCTTGCTTTTAATTGGCCCATGTCAAGGCCAATAAAGCCCATATCAAAAGCAAGCTAGTTGAGTAGCGATGAAAGCCCATATTTATTTGTGCATAAATAAATTAATTAAAAAAAGAGAAAAGTCTGGGTATTGTTAAATAAATTAGTGGCAATATTTATATCCATTAAAAACTGTATTTATACCATTTTCATAAATACATCCCATTAAAAATATTAAAAAATATGTAATTTATAAATAAATCCCACTTAATATTAAAAATACCCTTTATTTTTGTGAATACACCCATCTATACTTATTTTGTTATCTTAGAAAATTATTTATTTCTTTTTGTTCAAATAAATAATTCTGAACCACCGATAAAAATAACAAAAAAAGATAAAACAAGATATGCAGTGCTCTTGAGTGTTGGACTATATATATATATATGTATATATATATATATATATGTATATGTATATGTATATGTATATATATATGTATATGTATATATATATATGTATATGTATATATATATATATATATATATGTACGTAGGAGACTTTTCACATACAAACCCCCTTACATCTATTCATAATATGATGAAATTTAATGAATGTTAATTATATATTTTGCATGGATGATAAGAAAAATGAAATGTTAATTATATATTTTGCATGGATGATAAGAAAAATGAAATATATTTATGGAAAAAATTTCAAAATATTTTGAATTCGGGAACTATTTTTTCTAAATTTTTAAAGCAAAACATACTTAAAAAGTGGGAAAATATAAGACAAATTTAGAATAAATAGTTCCCGAATTCGAAAATTTTTGAAAATTTTCCCACAAGTATATTTTATTTTCTTATCATCCATGTAAAATATATGGAAATGGTGAGAAATGTCACATTTTTGTCTAGCTGTTGCACCAACGTCACCGGTTTAATAAGTTATGTTTAAAAGGCATCTATTTAGGTGAACTACCAAAATTGCCCTTAAATAATCAATTTTTAATTGTCTCTGTACTTCCATCTCCACACTTGAAACACTGAAGGCAGTAACTCCTCTCTTTCTCTCTCTACAATAAATTTCAAAACTACTCAACGTTTTTCAGTCAGCACAACAAGGTAATATGTTTGTCTGAAATACTGTTTTTTATCCTTCATTTTTAAAAAAACGTTCCTTTTATAAACATGAAGCTGGTTTTGTGAATATTGAATGTGTGAAATTTGAATCTCCGATGCTGTTAATAAAAAGCTCGGAGCCTTTGAAAGTGCTCGGAACCTGTTTGAAAAAGCTCGGAGCCTTTGAAAATGCTCGGAGCCTGTTTGAAAAAGCTCGGAGACTTCGAAAAAGCTCGGAGCCTGTTTGAAAAAGCTCGGAGACTTTAGAAAAAGCTCGGAGCCTGTTTGAAAAAGCTCGGAAACTTTTAGAAAACAAGCTCGGGACTTTGTAAAAACGCTCGGGACTTTGTAAAAAATGCTCGGGACTTTTGTAAAAAAGCTCGGGACTTTGTAAAAAAACTCGAGACTTTGTAAAAAAACTCGAGACTTTGTAAAAAAGCTCGGCTCTTTTGGGAAAACCCTCGGAATCTTTGGAAAAAAGGTTGGAACCTTTACTAAAAGCTCGGAGATCATAGTAAAAACCTCGGAAACTATTTTAAAAGGCTCTGAGCCTTTTCCATAGCTTTTATGTTTGTCATAATGGTTTGTGGTGATGAATTTTACAGGAGAATGAATCGGGTGAGAATAGTAATATCTTACAACGGTCGATGGGAGCAGTTACCCGACGAAAGTCAGAGGTTTGTTGGACCCGACAACCAAGGAATGTATGTGTCAAAGAATACGAGTTACGAAGAATTGATATCGATCGTGCATACCGTTGTGAAGTATGATGTGAACAAATACAATGTTGATCTACAGTCAATATCAATTGTTCCTGGCGCTACATGTCGCACATTTGTAAGAAATGACGATAATGTTCAGTTTATGCTAGGGGAAGATCGGGTGATCCCTCAAGTATGTGTTAGTCTAATTGAGAGGGCAACTGGAGATGTGATACGGAATGATATTCCTGCTCCTGAAAATACCTAACCATTTGGATCCGCTAGCGGTAACAACCAAGTGTTCACACAAAGGAGTGCCACTGAAGGTGGGGAAAACATATGTGATGTCCAACCGGTAGTGGTCGACCATGCAGATGTTAGTGAACCTCAATTCGACAATGTGTTTGGTTATCCATTTGAGATGAATGATGGGCGGTACAATGAGATGTACAATGAGGAGAACACTGAACAGAACCTTGGGCCGAACCAAGAGGTGGATAATGAAGCAAATATTGATCTGGTAGATCATGTTGAGAACACTGATGAAGATCATGTCCAAATTCAAAGACGTGGAAGACGTGTAGAAGGAGTTAGTTGCACTGGAGCAGATATGCCTGGTACTTCCGAGGTCCGGCATAATGTATCTGCAGATGATTCTGATAATATCACAACGTGGGTTATTCCCGAAGCAGATTCATACTCGTTTGGGATTGGTAGAAGCACAACCTTGGTAGCAGAAGAACCTACAAGCATGATTTATAAAGATCAGTTCTTTCCGTCTAAAAAGGATTTGAAGAGACTAGTTGGCCTTTTTGCAATGCGGCGAAACTTCGAATGGAAGGTGAAAAGGTCCAATAAGACAACGTTACATCTTGTTTGTTTGATTGACAACTGTACATGGAAATTAAGAGCGGTGAGAAGAGATGAAGGGACGTACTTCCAAGTAAGAATTTTTGTCAATGAACACAGTTGTCCATTGGAGGAGATTCACCGTCGCCACCGACAAGCTAGTGCAGTTATAATTGGAGAAGTGGTTACACCTAGACTTCAATAACAAGATGGTCGTCTCATGCGTCCCAAGGATATAATCGCCGATATGAAAACAATGTATGGCATCCAAATCATGTACAGTAAGGCATATCAAGCCTTGCATTATGCATTGTCACTGACCTATGGGACACATGAAGAAACCTTCCAACTACTGCCATCTTTTGGTTACGTGCTAGAACAATAAAATCCCGGCACAATCACTGACTTACAGTGCGCTGACGACGGTAAATTCCTTTACTTTTTCATGTCGTTAGGGGCCTCAGTTAGAGGTTTTCGGAGGTGCATGTGTCCTGTTATTGCAGTTGATGGTACACATTTGAAGGGAAGATTCGGGGGTACAATGTTTGTTGCAACTGCCCAAGATGGAAACGAACAGGTGTATCCAATTGCTTTTAGGTACGGCGACTCCGAAAACAACCTTTCTTGGGAATGGTTTTTGGATTGCTTGAAGGGTGCCCTTGGTCATATAGATGATCTGGTTTTTATTTTCGATCGACATGCAAGCATTGAAGCAGGGATTTCTAAAGTGTTCCCTTATGCAACCCATACCATATGTTGTTGGCATTTTGCTGAAAATGTGAAGAAGCGATTTCACAGAAAAGATGTTGCCAGCTTAATGGACAAAGCCGCTAAAGCGTACACTGAATTCAAATATAACCGGTACATGGGTGAGTTACGTAACCTGCACAAGAATACTTTCGATTATGTTGAATCTGCCGGTCCACACAAATGGTCTCGTGTACACTGTCCCCAATGAAGGTTCAGGGTGATGACAACAAATGTTGCAGAGTGCATAAACTCATGCCTTAAATTCGCACGACAACTCCCTATGTTGACATTGGCAGAGTTCATTAGGAATATGTTACAGCATTGGTTTCACGATCGACATCGAGCTGCACAGTCCATGCATCATCAGTTGACCGACGCATCACATCTTATGATGCTACAACGGGTCGAGAAGTGCAGTTATATGACCGTCAATCTAGTGGACTGGAACATTTTCTCTGTCAAACGGTCCGAAAAGCAGTGGACTGTTGACTTAGCCCGGAAGACATGCACATGCAACAAATTCCAAATGGACCATTTTCCGTGTTCTCACGCACTCGCAACGGCAAGGTACATTAACATTATACAATTATACGCTATATTAAGCAAACGTGATTGTCACTTTTTTCATTGCTTTTGCAGGGAGCGGAACTTGGATTTCACATCGCTGTGTTCCTATTATGCATACTCAGCTCCTTATTGATGCATACTCAGTTCCTATTATGCCTGTTGGCCATCCTTCTTTATGGGTAGTGCCGTCCGACATCGCTGAGCGGATGGTTTTAAATCCAAAGACCAAGAGACAATCAGGTCGCCCGATGGAGGGTCGACATGCATCGTCTTCCGAGAGGACAACCACCCAATCGTGTAGAAGATGTGGACAATCAGGTCATAATAGCAGGAGGTGTTCTAATCCACCCTTGATTAATGAAGGTCCGAGCAGAATTGTTCCCGAGGAATACCGTCGCAAGTGTAGCGTATGTCATCAAGTTGGACATAACAAACAGACATGCCCACACAAGGAATCTGTCGAGGAGTGAATCGAGCCATTCATACTTATTGTTTAATTAAGTTGGGGTGTTAATTATTACTTTTGTTATTGTATGAAATGCGTGTGTTGTACTTGTAAATGCAAATGCAAACACTTTAAATTTTAAACAAAAAATTTGAAATTTGAAAGTTCATTACTATAATTGTTTGTACATCGACAACTACAACATCTAATGGGGCTTGGAGTTACAAAAAATCTCCACATCCATCTTCTCCCGTATGGTGCACATATCTTCTTCTGACCAGTCGAACGTCTTCCTGTTCGCCAGTACGTACTCCATCAATCTCAAGGCATGAGCACCACAGTTACCCCTGCGACTCAGCACATGAACAATCGTTACAATTGAAGTTTAATAAAACAAACTTAAAGTTTAAATGATGTTCGTACAGTCATACCCTCTAGTCTGTTGGGGCACATGTGTTGTAGACACCATGCTTACCCCAAAGGGCCTATTCCGCTTCTCGTACTTTGCCTCGCCCGTTGGTCTGGCATCGTGAAACCCCATCTGATGCAACATCGAGGGTAGAAACCACCGCAATGGAGCGACCTGCTCTTTCCTGATCTGTTGGGGGACTTCCTGTCTGAACGGGACTAGCAGGTGGATCTTCCCCACAGTAAGGTCGACGCTAGCCACGAGCCAATGCTGGCCACCAATGTTGCACGGAATAAGGACCTGTACCAAGTGTTCAAGATATTTTTATGGTCAAAATAAGAATTTTTAATTAAACACATTGAAACCATAACTGTATTTTGCTCACCGCGTCAACCTCGTGCCATGGTCGGTTCCCTACCGGGAGCAATCCACGTACCGTCATCAGATCTTCAGGGGACCACCTGTACTTCAACACAGACCAGTTTTTCGGGGCTTTGCCCACAGCATCGCGAGGCATGATTCTCCACCACTGAAACTCCAGCATTGACTGAAAATAGATAACGAACTGAAACGTTAGAAAAAGGATGAAACACAACAAACAAACGTGCGAAAACAGTACATTTGAAACACTTACATAGAACTGAGAATCTAGTAGGTTCATCCTCTGAATGTAGACAGTGGGGAATGCTCGCTGACCCTTCCGTAAAATATGCAGGTACGCGTCCATATGTTGACAATATACATTGTTATTATTCTTCCATAAGTTAAACAAACTTAAAAGACAATCGAAGTAAGGAAAGTACCGTGTCTTCCAACTCCATAAAGTTGGTTTGCAACCGGTGGAACCAAGTCACAGGCACGGGGGTTATCAGATCCACATCACGTCTGCGTAATTTTCAATTATTTAGGAAAACAACTAATTTAACTTAGGTGTTTCAAAATAAATTCACAATATTATAATACTTACAATTCCCCCGTCACGTTCCTCTTGTAGGCTTTGTAAGCCGCAAACTGGTCAGCGTCTACCAAATCATTGGGCCTGAATGTATGTGCTGATGACATGGGCAGTGTCCTTGGCCTCTTCGGCCGACATGGTGTATGGGCTCATCAACTGCCAGCCTCGTTTGCGAATCCGCTGCTGCCTATGCTGACTGTGGACCACTTGAGGGTGTTGGGAGGAGGGACTCTGTCCCCATGGATCACGTCGAGGGCTCCGGTGGGATGGGCTGTATCGGGATGGACCGGCAGTGTCACTAGGGGGTGAGGAGTGACGGGATTGAGTAGAGGAGAGCGGTGTCGGATGGACCGCAGGGGTGCTCCCTATAGATTGCCTAGTCAGGTCAGGAGTGTGGACTGTACGAGAGGAGGGACTCTGACCCAGTGGACTGAACGGTTCCATTGTGTGGGGAGGAGGATCCACATCCTGTACCTCCATAAGCAGCGGATACTCTAATATCGCCTGGGTAACTCTCTCCCTAAATACTCCTGTATCCGTGCCACCAGGGACTTGCATCTGCTGGTCTCGTACTGTATCTCCAGCTATTGGACCCTGCGTCTGAGGTCCATCAGCCTCCGTCGTAGGTCCGGTAGCTGGGTCTGTCCTTCTGTCTCTGTCTCTACGGGGAGAGTCTCGATCATGGGAGGGTGGACCATACTTGCCTGACTGTTATGTCGAACCCCACCCCCCCCCGGAGAAAGTCCATCACCTCCATATGCTGTCTATCCCGTTCCCGATCACTCTTCTGGAGATCCTCCCGTAACGAAGCGACTGCATCCATCACATCTTGGATTTTTCCTTCCAAACGATCCTGAAACAAAATCATTATTGTCAGTACTAAAACCCAACACTTGTTTCAACATAAATAATGCATTACACCATTTTTGACATACCTGGCGATGCCCTCTAACGTCTTCTCGTGAATGTACTCCACCGGGCATCGCAAATCGAACCTGTCTGCGCCTAAGAGGACTCCCAGCGACAAACTCCGGGTCCGAACCCTCCGTATCCGATCTGTGCCTGAGGGGACTCCCACCGCCAAACTCCTGGTCGGAACCCTCTATATGACTGGGTATGCCAGTCGTATGATGTAAGGGATCCGGTACCGAGCCGTCGTGTCCATCGGCAGCCATATATAGACTGCCTCCCTCATTTATGCCCTCTTAGTACCGTGCAACCCTCTCAGCTGCTGTCGGCACCAGTGCAGTCCTCGCAAACATCTGAAATCGTTGTTAGACCATTGTATTTGTATAATCGTAATATGTAAACACTTTAACACAATAGATCCTTACCCTGGCTAAGAAAATTTTGTCCAGCTTGTCCGACCTTGGTTGCTTTTGCAACTCCCATTTCAGCATACGGGGGGACACCTCAATCCGCCTACGAGTCCCAAATCGGGTCCCAAGCTTGGGGATAATCTCATACGTAAATACCTATGTAAAAGAACAAGTTATTCAGAATCCAGTCAATTATTCCGTAACTCATGTAAAAAAATATTCAGGTTTTCAAATGATACAAATTCTAAATTCTCACCAACAGTGCGTGAGCTAGACCGTAAAGGTTGTACGTCTCCACCGTGTGAACGTCAGCGCCCTTTTCCTGCTGTCGTCTCTCATACCGCACACGTCGACCATTTAAGGCATTTTTGAATCCAATAATGGACTGCCTATACACGTGGGCACCCCACGGGAATGCATCAAAAGCGTCCAAGTCCTCGACTAGCCAGAACTGCCATAATGGAACTTTCTCTCTCTCGTCCAAACCCATCAATATCCAGTTTAGCATATAAATAAGGCACAGCTTCACAGCATCGTACTGCTCCTCAAATACACCGATCCGTAGAACAGCTCTCAGCTGTTTATAATCCACCTCAGCTACACCATTGAAATACCGTTGGTGTATCCCGTTCTGAACCATCTCATACCTCGTCGTGTCGAGAATCCCTCCAAACTTCAATCCGGTGATCAGACAGAATTTAACCTTGGAGAATCGGACCGAACGAGGACCTAACATAAATCTCATCTCATCCTGCGGCCCATCGTGATGTAGCTCACGCAATAGCAGTCGATGGACTACGCTACCCGAAAACTTCATCCCCCGATCCATCCTAAGGAAATGACTAAAACAAGACTCTATATACCGACGTCGGTCTTCGACCTTGAATTGTTCTAGGTACACTGTCCAGTGCGACGTCGATATCTTTAAGGTCGCTGAAATGGTCATGCCGGGTGATTTTTCCATCGTACCATTCATCCTCTGGAGTTTTAAGCAAATCCTTTAGTTCACTACCCATCTGCATTTTCACAGAAAAAGAATGCATCAGTAAACTGTAAAAGGCTCGGACATAATAATATAAAATAGCAGGGAAGCAGTTTCAAAAAGCTCGGACTCATATTGAAAAAGCTCGGGAAGTTTGAAAAAGCTCGGGCAGTGTGAAAAAAGCTCGGACGCGTTTTGAAAAAGCTCGGAGACAGTTTGAAAATGCTCGGACTCATTTAAAAAAAGCTCGGACTGTTGAAAAAAGCTCAGGCACTGTTTGAAAAAGCTCGAGCATAGTTTGAAATAGCTCGGACACATGTTGAAAATGCTCGGGCTGTTGAAAAAGCTCGGACTCAGTTTTAAAAAGCTCGGACTGGTTAAAAAAGCTCGGAAATTGTTTGAAAAAGCTCGGATAGTTTCAAAAAGCTCGGACACTGTTTCAAAAAGCTCGGACTGTTTTAAAAAGCTCGGGCACTATTTGAAAAAGCTCGAGCACAGTTTGAAATAGCTCGGACACATGTTGAAAATGCTCGGGCTGTTGAAAAAGCTCGGACTCAGTTTTAAAAAGCTCGGACTAGTTAAAAAAGCTCGAAAACTGTTTGAAAAAGCTCGGACAGTTTCAAAAAGCTCGGACACTGTTTCAAAAAGCTCGGTATGTTTAAAAAAGCTCAGAAGCTGTTTGAAAAAGCTCGGACAGTTTCAAAAAGCTCGGACACTGTTGCAAAAAGCTCAGACTGTTTAAAAAAGCTCGGACAGTTTAAAAAATCTCGGACACTGTTTTAAAAAGCTCGAAAACTGTTTAAAAAAGCTCGGCCACATTTTAAAATAGCTCAGGAACAGTTTCAAAAAGCTCGGACTCATTTCTAAAATGCTCGGATACCCAGAAAAAGCTCGGAACCAGTTTGAAAAAACTCGAAAACCCAGAAAAAGCTCGAAAAAATTCAAAAAAAGCTCGGAATCACCTTGAAAAAGCTCGAGGAGCCAGATCTTCGACAGATTTACAAACCTTAACCTAACCCACAACCATTCTCAGATCAACAAACAAACCTAATCTACAAGTTTAATCAACAACCAACATCAAACATGAAATTATTAAAAACAAAATCAACAACATAATCTGACTCAACTTACCACAATTGATTGAAGACCCTCTCGTTTGAACACCCAAAAAAATGCTGTTGTCCAACCGCCGGTTACTTCGACGTCTTTTTCAGACGGAAAACCACTGATCTTCCAACGCCGGTTCTTTTTCCAAGAGATGTTTTCTCTCTCTGGTTTTTCTCACTAGGTTTGAAAACGACAAAAACTCACTTGGAAGGGGTATTTTTGTCTGGACACCTATATTGGTGCCTTTTAAACATGAATTAGTAATGTGGTGATATTTGCACAACACCCACCCCAAATAGTGCTATTTATTTTTTGACCCCTGTAAAATATTTCATTAAAATTCATTAAATTTCATTATGTTATGAATGGTTTGGACATAAGATTTATGTAAAGAGGTTTGTATGTGAGAAGTATTCTCCTAATATATATATATATATATATATATATATATATATTAGTGAGTCTCTCATAAGGAATCCCTTATTTTAATTTTGGTAAAGACCACCATAAAATCACATCGATTTAAATGAATTTTGATTTGAATTTTTTTACGGATGATAAGTTCATTGAAACCAACCTATAAATAAATTTTAAAAAATTCTAAGTACTTAAACTATTTTTACCAATTTTTTTTAATATAAAGGCATCAGAAAAATATAGGAAATATAGGAAATTCAAGAAAAATAGTTTTAGTTCTTGAAAAATTCTCAATCTTTATTCATAGGCAGAATTTATTGAACTTATCATCCACAAAAAAATTCAAATTAATATTCATTCAAACCGATGTGATTTCATGGTGGTCATTACCGAAATTAAAATAAAGGATCATTTATGAGAGACTCGTTAAATATATATATATATATATAATACTTGTAGAAAATAATACTTTATACAACTAAAATTATTTATTATAAAAAATTGAACTAAGTAAATGCCGAAAATGAAACTCAATAATATATTGTAGATAAATAAACTTAAATGTCCATAAAAATAAAATAAAAATTCAAACAATCTTACATTGTTCCATATGACTCATTCTCTAGCTAAGCTAGCTATATGGAATCAGATGATGGCCCCTTACTTCCACAATCCAGCCACTAGATCAGAATAGAGAGAAAGTGGTGTTGTTGTTGTAAACCATAAATGAGAAGTGCGGGTTCTATATAAAAATCTCTTCCATTCTTGTGTTGAGTCTTTAGTTCAGAAGGATGTTAGTAGTCTAATGTAATTGTGTACTGGTTTTGGAATGATAAATTTACCTTTTAAAAAAATCGGAAACTAATTAATAATTTGTGGATGTACTTGTAACCTTTTTCATCTTTTTATTATTTTACTTGTAAGGACCTCGATTTTATGATTGGCTTATTTCATGATAAACCACACCACATTGGGGATGATTGTGTAATGGATAGCTTAGGTCCCTGTCGGCAAGCTTCCGAGCATCTCTATGACTTCAAGAGCAAAAGGTATACTCACTTGACTTTGTCTCTTGAAGAGTTTAGGTGCACACACACACTTCATGCATGCTTTGTTCATCTTGCATTTGTGTTCTTTATTGTTTATATGTGTGCATCCATTATACAACTCACACGAGCACGTCTTTGTTTGTCTTTACGTGTGGTTGTTTCGTTTTACGTTTTTCGTGTGTGTTCGGAAACGTCCTCACTCGCACGATGGTGTGCTTGTGTTGTGTCTGCGCTTGCACATTGGTGTGCTTGAGTCTTAGCGCGATTTGTGACCATAGAGAGGTTTCATTTGTCCTCTCTTGGATTGTTATTTGGTTACATGGTTTTATACCATGGTTGTGGGAATTTTTGTTATTGAGCAATTCTGACATTTGGTCACTCTTTTGACCATAAATCTTTCTAAGTTTATCCAAATCTTGTTTTGTTAATTGGAGTAGAAAGTATACTTCTATACCTTTCTAACGGTATATTATTCGTAATATTTTATGACCGTTTGGTTTGGTTTTGAAGTCTCCAAAGAGACCACTGAAACAGAGCATCTCTGTTGTTATCCGATTTTGACCTTTGGTCACTTAAATAACCATAACGCTTTCTACAGACATCAAAATATCATTTTGTAAATTGGATTAGAAAGTAGACTTCCATACCTTTCCAACGGTATATCATATGAAAGGTTTTGATGTCGTTTGGTCATGTTTTGGGTGGCTTGTTTCTGGAGCTGGAGTGCTGTCCAGTGTGTTAGGCGACATGCAAGGCCACTTGTGCATGTCGCCTCCAATGTCGCCTCAGACATGTTTTTCTTCTCCAGAACGTTAGGCAACATCTTAGGCAACTTCCATGTAGCCTTTTAGGTGACTTCCATGTAGCCTCTTAGGAGACTTCCATGTAGCCTCTCATGTCGACTGACACCAAAAACAGGGCATTTCGGTCTTTTCACATCAGCTCGTGTTTTCCCACTATAAATACATCTTTATCTCTTCTTCTTCATCAAGCTCTATGAAATTGGAGAAACCCTAGAGAGAGATAGAGAGAGTCTAGAGAGAGAAAGCTTCCTTTAAGCTTCATTAACTCTCCAAACCCAAAACTCATGCATCCAAAGCATCAATCATACATGGGTCTTCATTGTTTCATGACTAGGTAAGCAAGAACTTCCTTGAATATCATTTATTGTTCTTCTTACACTAGATTAGGTATTTATTGAATGATTAAATACCTAGACTCTATTTATTGCATATTTATGAGTCTTGATAACATGATTGGGTTTGTATTTTGATAGCTTAATTGATTAGGTCATATTTGCCTAAAAGCTAGGTCATAAATATTCATGTGTGATTTATTGATAACTAGGTTGAGAAATTGTGTTTTAGTCAACTAGTTAATGTTCATGAATATTTGATTTGTTTTGTTTGTGATAGCTTGCATCATTAGGTCATATTTGCCTAAATAGCTAATCCATAAATGTTCATGTCTGTTTAATTGATGATTAGGTTGGCATTGTGCATCTAGTTAAGTTCATGAATGTTTATGTGAATATATTTGACAATTAGGTTGTTAGAATTTCTCTACAACTAATTGAGACCTCATGTGTGTACATGTAGGCATTGTTTGATAACTAGAGTGTTCAATTGCATTATAACATCTAGTTAAGCATTTTGTGTTTAGTCTTGCACATTATTGCATTGAGTATATTGTCATATACACACTTAGACTTTTATACTCATCATTGAGTCAAAGTCTTGTGGCTTCGGGGTGAAGTTGCACAAGCATTGAAGTCTTGCAACCAAGTTGTGGTTGGCAAGCATCGGTCAAGTGCCACTGTAAAAGGCCTGCGGGTAGAGTAGGAGGTGCTCATGCCAAGAGTAGTGTATCAATGGATATCACTAGGAATTGAACCAAGAGTGGCGAGTGGTAGTGTCCATAGCCTGAGGTTATCTAGAGTGAGAGTCCGAGTATCACTTGAGGGTGTAACTTTTTACTCATATAGTGGATTTCTGTGATCGTGTGTGGTTAGAAGGATAGCCCGTGGTTTTTCCCTTGTTGAAGGGTTTCCACGTAAAAATCTAGTGTTATTTATTATTCCGCACTTTACACTTGATTTTGTATGTTTGTTTATGTTGGGTTATAATATTAATATTGACTAATCGAAAAGTTGGTAATAATCGATTAACAACACATTCACCCCTCCCCCTCTAGGTTGTTAGACACACGCTAAGAGTTATATTTTCATTACTAAAGGGTAATATTGGATTTTTAAAAATATAATAATTTGGGTTTTCGGATACACCTTCTTAGGGATATAAATATCGTTACTCTAAATAAATACACACTAATGTCAAACAACTAAAAAAAATTAGTCCAAAAGCCAACCCAAATGATGTGGCAATTGATTTTTGTTCTTTCCATATCATTCACCACATCACCCATGATTTGTGTAGTGATGACAATTCATTTGCCACGTCATTTGAGTTAATTGTTTGGGTTGTATAGTATTACTCATAAATATATGCAATTTTTTTCTTTTTTCATAAACTAAATATATTTAATTTATTTCTAAGGCTATCGATTAATTCATTAAAAAATTGTAAAATATTTAGAAAAGGAAATGTAAAAAAAAAGGGTGTATTTACAAAAGAGAATGGAGTGTAGTTAATAACACTATTATTTTAATTGTTGACATCCTTTCGGGCTAGACCAATTGTCTTTCCGGTCTTTAAAGAGTTAGAGTGGCGATATTTGCACTCCTTAAAAACTGTATGTACACTTCAAATTAGTATATTTTTAAAAATCCAATAATACCCCTAAGTAAAATTACTAAGAGCATCTCCAATGCAAAAATGGCTTACATATGAATAATTGTTGACATGGCAACAATGTCAAGAGACTTGCTTCCTATGTGGCATAAATATGGACTTGATAGACAACCAACTTAAAATTTAGTCTCCAATGCTTCCGTTTAAAACACATTTTGTTTTGATGACGTGTCCAATTTTATTTCCTATTTTCTTTTTTATTTTATTTCCTTATCAAAAATAGATGAAAAATTAATGTCAATTTTAAATGTTCGCTGAGTCAACCGAAAAAAGGGCTATGCAACAGGCCGTCTGAAAGTGGACGGTCATATTGACAATGTCTATTATTTTTGTTGCCATGTTAGCTTGAGGTTGGATATGCACGGTTGCATTGGAGACATAATTATTTACAGAATGTCTGTTTATCCTACGTGGTATCTTTTTTTTTTCACAAATCACTCTTGCATTGGAGATGTTCTAAGAGGACTAATTGTTTGTTAGTACACCCACAAAAAATTATTAATTAGTTTCCTTTTTATATCTTTTGTAATTTTTTTCCCTATTAACGGTTTGATATTAATATATATCATAAAAACTCTTTCAATTTTAATAAACCCTAAATTCTCTTTTAAATATATTTTTAATCTCTTTACGGAAATACAAATTTATTGCTAAGTTTAAAAAATGAATCAAAATCATAAAATAAATTTGTTTGTGAAAAAGTAAGTTTTAAATTATTTTTTATTATTATTTATTCAAAGAACAAAAGCATTATGTATATAAACAAACTTTTAAATTAACTATATTTTTTATATTTTTTATTTCTTTCAAACACACTTTAGACTTTTATTTATTTATCAATATTATATGTTCTTTCTTATAAATATATATTAGATGCTCTTCAATTTCATGAAACACCTGTCTTTTTTTTTTTTTGGAAATATCATTTAACATCTATCTATTTTGGGACACGACACAAATCTTATATCCTTACAACTCTCTCAAACAGAAAGTGGCTCTCCAATAAAAAAAATCTTTAAATAGATTTTTAACGAAAAATAAATAACGAAAATGAATTTTGATTTTGACAAAACCGAGAAGAGAAAAGAAGTAGGGAAGATAAAGAATGTCAAGAGAATTAAAGATAACAACAAAATTGGAAATAATAATAAAGTTAATTAAATAACATAATAATAGTTATATGTGGTGTGTACTTACAAAAATACAATGCAGTATTAATAACGCAATAATAGCATGATTATTACCACAATTTGAATTTGAATTTGATTTGGTTGACTTGATTAATTGCCAAGATTTTAGCTAGACAAATTAGCATGATTACTGCCTTATTGTTTGTACATAATTACAGCCAAATAATGTGTTTCCGTCTTAGTATTGTAAATATTACATTATAAATGAAATCAAATACGAGTCTTCTACATTCATTCAGAAGACACCAAAATATCTATCTCTATTATTCTCGAACCAGTGTCTTTGAGAATGTCCAAGTTTTCCATGAACGGACTGAACACATTGAGCTTGATTGTCATTTTGTTCGTGAAAAAATTCAGTCGCAACTCATTGCTCCTTGGTACATCCCTTCATCAATGCAAGTTGCTGATATTTTCACCAAAGCACTAGGAAATGATCCCTTTCACTATTTACTTACCAAGTTGGGTGTTACTTCCAAACACGACCCAACTTGAGGGGGAGTAATAAGGCAATAATAGCATTATTGCCACAATTTGAATTTGAATTTGATTTGGTTGACTTGATTAATTGCCAAGATTTTAGTTCGACAAAGTAGCATGATTACTGCCTTATTGTTTGTACATAATTACAACCAAATATTGTGTTTCCTTCTTAATATTGTAAATATTACATTATAAATGAAATCAAATACGAGTCTTCTACATTCATTCAGAAGACACCAAAAATATCTATCTTTATTATTTTGAAGGTTGCTCTGTTTTTCTCAAGTATAATTAAAGAAAGGGTATTTTTGGCATTAAATGAGGTTTATTTATAAATTAGAGATTTTATTTAAATTTTTAATAGGTGTAATT
Organism: Dipteronia sinensis; assembly: GCA_033220585.1. Taxonomy (NCBI): domain Eukaryota; kingdom Viridiplantae; phylum Streptophyta; class Magnoliopsida; order Sapindales; family Sapindaceae; genus Dipteronia; species Dipteronia sinensis. The sequence goes on along the minus strand of CM065637.1, from coordinate 59,391,667 downwards.
ACGAAAGGGGTGTAGATACAGCTTTTGAGGGGTGCTATAATCGTCACTCAAAGAGTTATCCTCTTTTATTCTTGTTTTTTACTAGTCTATCTCTCTCTCTATATATATATATAGAGAGAGAGAGAGGGAGATAGAGAGTTTGAGTTTGAATCATACACTTATCTGCATAAGAAAAAGAAAATTATTTTTGACCATATAATATCTTTTATACCTAGGTTGATCGAAATTAAGAAAAAACTAATTTTCCAAGAACTAAATATAGTTCGAGGAAACAGTTGACCTTATAATATCTTTTATATATGCTTAGATATCATTAGATTAAGAATAATTAAGGTAAAACTCATATCAAGATAGAACCATAATTCCTTTTTCCATGCCTTCCGATGAAAACACCTTTTCGATTGATTATGATGCCATAACCATTACAAACTAAGAGCATCTCCAATGCTATTATGCATTTGGAGAAAATGGAGTGCCACATAAGTTAGATACTAAAAAAGTTAGAAAAACCCTCTCCAATGCAATTATTTAAGTTGAATATGGAGATGATGTGGCAAAAAAAGTAAGAGAATATGGAGTTGAGTTTCTAATTCTAGAAACTCTCCTAGAAATGCTGACTAGGATTTCTAACTATTTCCACCAATAATATTAAAGCTCATTTAATGGTAAAATAAAAGAGGAGAGATAATGTAATAATTGTTTTATTATGATTGGTTATAAAATACATACATATTTAACTTTAGATAATTGCATTGGAGATATGAATATACATTTTTCTAAAAAAAATTCAAAAGTGGACCCATAGTGAATAGAAATATTGATGTGGCACTAATTAGAAATTTAAAAATACATATTTGCATTGGAGATGCTCTAAACTATTCATTGTTTCATACTTATAAAGCATGTTTGTTACATTTGATTGGACCAGAATTGGACTTACCTCAATCCAATCATGTGTAGATAAATAGTCATGTTGCGGCAAGACTATTGGGTCTTGCCACTAAGGTTGATACAATATTTTGTCCCTGTTTTTCTATGCATTGTTTTTCCTTATTTTTATTAAATTATAGATCAAGCTAAATCAACTTAAATTAGTGACTTGAAATTTTGACTTCAACATTTCAACCGGCTTTTAATTAAATTGTTTAGATTTGAATTAATTTACAATTCCTGAATTAAGCACATTGGTGGTTGAGATGTTAAAATAAATTTTAAATCACAAATTTAAGTTGGTTTAGCATAACCCTTAAATTATTTATATATAAAATAGGGTAAATATCATTTTCGTTCCTATGATTTACCATATTATCCATTTTTGTCCCCGTCGTTCCAGTATAGAACCGTTTAGTCCTTCTGTTACGTTTTTCGTTACAGACAGGTAATCTGACATGTTCAGAAGGCAAAATGACCTTTATGTCCTTTAAAATGTCTGAGGGGCTTGCAAGGACAATTTTGCCCTCCAATAACCAAAATGACCATACTGCCCTTTAAATTTAAATTCTAGTAAATATTTACATATATTTAAAAATAACACAATCAAATTTAAAAAAAATTAATAAAAAATTTTGAACTCAATCACCAGATTCACCACCACATATCTGACCATCTCTTCATCATCTACACCACCACCACCACCACCACCAAACCCTAGCCACCACCCTTTAAAAAAAATACTCATTTCTCCATTAAAACAATCTTCATATCTCCATCTTTTTTCATTCACAACTAAATCGAACACAATACGAACATCACAATCATCACCCAACCCTAGCTTCATCAGATCCACCAAATAAGAAAAAAAAAATAAAAAAAAATTATGATTCATCAAGAATCGACTATGTGAGATGGAGTTTAGAAGGGGTTCGTTCACGGTTTCCGACAAACAGATCGTCAACGTTGATGGCTGGGGTTTGGTGTTCGGCAACTGGTGAAGCTTTCTAGCAAAGCGGTGATGGATGACTCGCGGCAACGGACGTTGGCACTCAGGTCAACGAAAGGTGGTGGTGGCTGTGTAATCTGGGCTATTCTTCATCTCTCCATTGGAAAGTTTTTTTAAAAAAATTTTAAATTGATGATGGTTGGATACTTGGATGATATTTGATGATTGTGGGATTTTTATGGTGTTTTCAATGTGTGTGTTGCGTTAGATTTTGTTGTGTATGTAGTTTTATGGATGATATTTTAGGGTGATAAAGAGAGAGAGAGAGAGAGAGAGAGAGAGAGAGAGAGAGATGATGAAAAGTTTGGGTTTGGGTTCGCGTGAGAGAAAGATAGAGGAAGAGTTTGAGTTTCTGGGTGTGTTTGTTAGTGAATGATGAATGGTGAACTGGTGTGTATTTGATGGTGATGGGTTTTGATTAGTTTTATTTTTAAAATTAAATAATTATAAATTTAATAAGTTTTATTTTTAAATTTAACAAATTATAACTTCATTAGTTTTATTTTTAAATTTAACAAATTATAACTTCATTAGTTTTATTTTTATATTTAATTAATTATAAACTTAATTAGTTTTATTTTTAAATTTAATTAATTATAAATTTAATAAATTTTTTTATTTTTTATTTAATTAATTTCAAAACTACCATTATGCCCTTTCATTGGACAGGCTTCAAAGAACTCTGACGTTGAATTACCGTCTTACCCTCATTGACCTGACGGAATTCTAAGAAACCTTAACGAAATTGGACGGTAAGAACTAAAATAGAGATTAATTGAAAACGTTTGGTGCATAGCCAATATTGAAACGACGGGGACTAAAATGGATAATATGGTAAACCATAGAGATGAAAATGATATTTACCCTATAAAATATTAAATCTATTTAATCTATTTAAAAAATTAATTTAATATATTTTATTCTTTTTTTTAATATTAATATATCTTATTCTAATATTTAAAAAATATTTTTTAACATCAATTAAAAAAACAAATGTTATTTTATTTCAAATTAATTTTAAATATATTTATTTATTTCTTAAAAATAATTTATTTATTTTTTTGAAAAAAAAAATATTTTATTCAAAAAATAATTTAAATATTTTTTTAACCAAATTTAATTTAAAATGTTTAAAATACTTATATTTTTCTTTTCTTTGAATTGATTTAAAAAGATTTTATTTATTTAAAAATTAATTTAATATAATTTTATATTGATCTCTCACAAAAGACAATTATTTTCATTTATTTTTTACTCAAACTCATGTTATACTAAACAAGAAACACTATTATTTTTTCTCAATCCTTAATGCACCAAACACATCAGAGTACTAATCTAGCCATTTTTTTATAAATATAGAATCTAGTCCAATCTTATCCAATCAACTCCCGTAAAGATGATTCAATCCTATCCAATCCAGTTTCACGTACCAAAACGAGCCCATAGACCATAGTGAGTAGTGCCCTCTCAGGTCCTCAGCAACCTGAATTTAAATCAATGTACAACACTTTCTCTGCTAGGGTTTCAAGATATCACCTACTGAATATATTTTGCATCAATTTTACACCCAAAAAAAGTGATTATAATTCGTAGATTGGTATTGTTTAAACATAATATATTTATCGGTCAAAACCACCGTGACAACTGCAATATATTATATGATGTTTCAAATTAATTTAAAATTAAATTAAATATTACTAGGTTGTCGATATTGACACTCATAAAACTAATCAGTACATTCATATTTTATTAAAAATGATGTCGTTGGCAATCCATTAAATTTCCTTTTACACTCCATTTTAAATTTTTTTATTACGTAATAATTTTATCCTAATTAAAATTACTAACAAGTATAAAGAAATTCTAAATACACTACCGAACAATTTTACTAGAATCCAATGTTATTTTTTTTTATCTTATTGCGTTTCAAAACCCTAAAACATTTTTTTTCAATATCATTAAAGATTTATTTGAAGCAATGAGAATGACTTACAATAACAAACAAAAAATTCTTTTTAAAGTAAGATTTTTGCTGAATTTTTTTTATATATGCACATACAATAAGAACAAAAAATTTGCAGCATTTTTTCCAAGTGTTGTTGACTCTTAAAAACTTTGAAAAAAAAAGGTGAAATGAAGAAAAAAAATCAAAAACTTACCGACCCTTTTATTTACCTTTTTTGACAAGACGATGAATGAATGAATAGTCTTCTCCCTTGAATCATGATCATAGATTGAGACAATTTCAGTATTTAATTAAAAATAATAATAATTTTGAAACAAATTGATTTTAATAAAAATTTAGGTTTTTAAGATGGGAGTGTTTTCAAAAAAAAGAAGTGTAAAAAGATAGAAAGGATAATTTTGGAAAAAATGAAGTGTTTTTAGAATTTTTTAACATTTAAATTTTTAGAATGAAGTATATTTAGAAAAGGAGTATGAAAAAGAAAAAAATTGGATTGTAAGGAGAAAATATTTTTATTAAAAAATTTAATTACAAAAATATTTCAATGGAAATTTACAAATAAGGGCAAATTACTTTAATTTAAAATAAACCAAATACTACATACATTTATTAATTGTACCAATATCTTCAACTATATCTCTTTATTAAAAAAAATATGATAAACCCTAACTTATGATAAACCCTAATTAAACCCTAATTTTATTTAAGTATCAAACTTTCTCATCATCACATGATTATCAATTTATCATATAACACAGTTGTAAGGACATCTATTTGTGATTGGCTTATTTCATGACAAACCACATTGGAAATGAATTTGTAATAGGTAACTTAGGCTCCATTGGCAAGCTTCCAAGTATCTCCATGACTTCAAGAATAAGTGCAAGAGCAAAAGGTTATTCACTTGACTTGATTCTTGAAGAGATTAGATGCGCACACAAGCTTCCAAGTATCTCCATGACTTCAAGAATAAGTGCAAGAGCAAAAGGTTATTCACTTGACTTGATTCTTGAAGAGATTAGATGCGCACACACACACATACACATACACACACACACACACACACACACACACACACACACACACACACGCACGCACGCACGCACGCACGCACGCACGCACGCACGCGCGCACACACGCACACACACACACACACACTCATGTATTCTCATATTACTTTGCATTTGTACTTCCATGGTTGTGTGCATCTATGTTTTAACTCACACGAGCACTTCCTTATTTATCTTTACGTGTGGTTGTTTATTTCGTTTTCCGTTTGTTGATCGGAAGTGTCCGCGCTAGCATGATTGTGTGTTTGATTTAGCGTGTTCAGTGACCATTTGAGAAGGTCTCATTCTTCTCTTATTTTGGTCTTTGGTCACATGGTTTTTTCTATGAGTTTGGGCATTCTTATTGTTGTCCAAATCTAACCTTTGGTCACTCATTTGACCATAACTCTTTCTACAGTCATCCAAATCATGTTTTGTTAATTGGAGTAGAAAGTAGACTTCCATACCTTTCCAACAGTATATTATGCGAAATGTTTGGATGTCGTTTGTTCATGTTTTATGCCCTTTGATATTCATGTCTGTCTTGTGCACGAGTTGTGCACGTGTCCCTTACCCTTGCAGTTACCCGTGCACTGAGGATGGGTATCCTCGGGTTTGTCTACTACACGGGTTGTGCATGGGTCCCTTACCCAAGCAGTTATCCGTGCACCGAGGATGGGTATTCTAGGATTTGTCTACTGCACGGGTTGTGCGTGGGTCCCTTACCCGTGTAGTTACCCATGCACTAGGCATTATTTTTCAAAATGATGTAGTTTCGTTTTCGGGCTTATATATATGTCATATTTTTCCTCACTTTATTTTGAAGAGCTTAAAAACCTTTTTTAGTGAGAGAAAGTGACTCCTAGAGAGGGAGAGCTCTAAGAACCCATTTTACTCAACCAATCACATTCCCATGAGCATTTAGCATCATCCTAGCATCTTCCAAGCATGGGTCTTTGTGTGTTCTTTGACTAGGTAATTTCTACATGTCCTAGAATCTCTTATTTCATTCTTATGACATGCTTGTCTAGGATTAACATTTATTTGTTGATTAAATGCATGTCTCTTTGCTTAATATTGTTTCTAACATGTTTGAGACATTGAATGTTGGTTGAGTTTGGTTTTCATTGATAGCTAGAATTTAGGACAATTTTTCCCTCTAGCTAAATATCTATGTTTTGCATTTATATATTGTTGATTATGACTTATTGATTGTATTTGTTAATTGCATTTTCGTCCTTGCCATTTTGTATGACAACTTGTGTTGATATGGCTTTTGTTTGATGAATAGATGTTAGACTTGCATATATATATATGTATATATATATATATATATATATATATATATATATATATCAAGTTAGGTCTTTATGAGCATTCATATAGACATTGATTTCTAGGGTTGCTTTTATTGCCATCATATAATCTCTATATAAGCATTTAGTGTTGCCTAGTATTAATTGCATTTAGAATATTCATATATTCACATAGATTGTTAATCTCTTCTTAAGAGTTAAGTATTGTGATTACTAGGTGCAGTGCACAAGCAAGTGAAGTCTTGCCACCAAGGTGTGGTTGGCAAGTAAAGTGATCAAGAATTCATTATAAAGGCCCGTTGGGTAGTAATGGTGGGTTAGTGACCGAGAATGGTGTGATTAGAGGTCAACCTAGGTTGTAAACATCATTACAATAGTGAATTTGAGGATCTGAGTGGCTAAGTAGTTAGCACGTGGTTTTTCCCTCGTTGAAGGGCTTCCACGTAAAAATCAAGTGTTAGTTTATTTCCGCATTTTACACTTGATTTTGTATATTTGCTTATGGGGTAAATTTTTAATATTGACTAATCACACCCCCCCCCCCCCCCAACAAAAATTTTCAGAGGACTCTGATCATACAGAGGTAGATATTTGTTTACCTCTTTTGCTATCCTTTTTGTCTTTCTTTTATGTCTAGTTGTGAACTCTATCAATAAACAAAATGTGATATAGTAATTTGTTTTAAAGATAGCCGTAAATATCTGTGAGTTTTCTTTCTCTTTCATAAATCTCCTACATTCGAGACATTTCCAACAAAAAATTGGACCATCATTAAAAGAAGATTTGATTCAAAAATAATATGATTTTTTTATAAATAAAATGTATTAAAATGAATATATTCATTTCAATAAGAGTACTATTGGCATTATGATGGACGCTTATAGTAATAATTTATTTTTAAATTTTAGACATTGATGTACTTATAAAAATGAGTGTACTAATTGGTTTTATAAGTGGCAATATCATTACCCATATTGAGGTGAATACATCTATATTTTTGAAATCTCTCTATACCGATTAAATTGTAATATTTTTCTCCCAATTTATAGCACACAAACTGTATCAATAAGTCAATAACTATCAGTTATTATAGGCAGTCTAATTTTCAAAAAATATATATACAAAACTTGCCCGTTGATCAACATATAACCTTTTTTTCATAAAACTATTTGTAAACTATTTCATATGTATCGAATTAAGCTTATATATAATGTATATATATATATATCGTATTATTACGAATTCATGTAATCACCAGATATAGTGCTATGGATGTTTTTCTAAATAACCCTAGCTGCTATTCTCTCTAGACTTTAGGGCTGCTATAATGGCGGCACCACGGCCGGTAGGAACTCTCCCCGACACGGTGGCTCATCTATCACCATGCTCCAACATTTGTTTTCCCACCCTTCATCTCAATTGTCTCTGCTGCATAGCTTTTTTTCCGAAGACACCATCAATATTTACGGCCACTAACGTACCATGCACGCTACCCTCTGATCCACTTCTTACGTCGCCTTAGATCCCCACATCAATTTCTACTGTGTTTGTCTTGTCTCAACCACTGTCACTTGCCTTGAGTTCCACTGGTATCATGATGCAGCAACCGGTTGCAGTTCCAATTGATTTTTTTTCTCCAGTGTCCATTGTGGAAGCAACGTCTCTGATTTACCGATGAAGCTTTCTTTTGTGGATGTGCTAAAAAAAACATTGCATTCATTCTCCTCATCCATGCACTATTCTCCCAACATGCTAACTAAAAAAGGAGAATTTGTGGATATTCGCATTAATGAATCGATAATCTTGGAACATGTTGCAATATGCAAATTAACTGTAATTGATCGAGTTATTTTATCTAAAGGGGATAAACCTTGGAAAATCCACAATTTGAAATTGAAACTACAACTTTGTGATCGTACTATTTTTATACCTATTTTTAGGTCCCCAATTCCTACTATTTATGATTGTTCCTCGGGCAAAATCAGTATTTAATATGTTAAAATAAGTGTTTCAGGTATTTATGGAGTTTAAAGGGCATTGGAGTAATTTTGGTAAATCAGGGGGAAAAAGTGTAAAAGGCGAAGAAAGATTGAAGTGTTTAAGATTTGGGAGTTAAACGTAATTTTCCATGAACATAAAGTCAACCAGTTACGTCATTTAATGAAACCTTGAGTTTCATGTGGCTGGTTGGTTGTACTTTTAAATGCACCCCATTGAGCCTATTAGTGCACCCAAGCAAGAAAGTAACATCCAAGTTCTAAGCTAAGCCCACAACTTTCTAAATGCACCCCAAATTTAGACTTCATCTTCAACCTTCCAGCAATCGCACTGACCAGACCTCCAGCAAACCATAGCTTCGTGGAGCAGCTGCCCTTCGACACCATCGTCCACAAATCCGGCTCCTTTGTCATCTTCCTTTTATGAAATCGCAGGCGTCACCGAACCAATCTCCAACTTTTGCCTTTCCCCGCAGCGAAAACAACCGTGAAAAGGGTCCAGAGAACTTCAGGGTTCACCTTTCGCCATTCTCCACTGCGAAAAAAGATCCATTGAGTTTCGCGGTGGTATCTTCGGCATTCTCCACCGCGAACTCCAACAACGAAAGAATTTCCTGTAAACTTCGCCCTCCGGATCTCGCCATTGAAGACAGCGAAAATCAGCAAGGGTGGGTTTGGTACGGGGGATGGGACGGGACAATTTTTTGTTGTCCCACGTTTGGCACGCCATTATCATGGAACGGGACGAGACTAGGTGGGACAAAAACCATGAAAAATTGTCCCACCATTTTACCTCGGCCAGACTTGTCCATGCATGGGACAAGTCATGAAAATACTTTTTTACCTTTAATTATTTTAAATATTACAAAAATATCCCACGTAAAATGAAACCCTAATCTGAACACAACCATTTCTCCTTTTCTTTCTCTCATCTCTGGTTTGTTGCCTTCAGTGAAATCAGACAACCCAACCCAAGCCAAACGAGACAACACAAGCCATCAAACGGCCGGCATCTTCTCAATCGTCTTCGTAGTCCGATTCTCTATCTCGCTTTTGTCGGTGAGTTCTTCGATTCTTTCTTTCTAACTAATTTTTGTGGGTTATTTATTTATTTATTCATTTGAAGAATTATTTGGTTTCTAGAGTTGGGTTTGTTTATTGTAATAGAAAGATGATGAATACTTGTGAAGATTTTAAATAATTTGTTTGTGTATTGGTTGGAGTTTGAGCGGCTCTGATTGAATTGAAATTACAGATTCTTGATTGATTCTAATGGTAAATTGGTTGATGATATTGTGGATCAGTTCTGTGTTTATTCATGTTATGTGATGAAGAATTCTGAACACAAATTAACACAATAGATAATAAAATAATTAAATGAAAAGAAAAATCTAAGTGATGATATTTTAAAGGCAATTTCGTGTTTATTCATGGAAACACAACAAAGCTTACTTTCTTTGACCGATCATCTACATTTATCTATTTCTCCATTTCTTGCGTAAAAGAAGCTTTATTAAAAGCCGGCTTCACAACCAACAAAGAGTTATAAAAGGGAAATTCAAAAGTTCAAGCTTTGAATTCATCAAACTGCTACCTCGTGTTTTTTATTTTTTTGAAAACCTGGAAAACGAAGCCTTGAATCGAACCCACCTAGGAAGTTTACAAAGATTGCTGACACAATTTGTATGCTTGGCACATTTTTGAAGGTATAGCAGTGGACTCATTTTTGTCTTCATATACTAGGTTCTATTATATATATATATATATAACTTGCACAATCAAGAATCAAACAAATTAAAACATCTTTTATTACCTGAAGAGCTTTGATTTTTAATTTCCCAGTTTTTTCATCATTGTCATTATTTTGATATGTGGCTCTATTTTGGGTCTGCTTCTTTGTTGTTTTTGGTTTGACTCTCTTTGTTGTCTGTCTGGTGTACCCAAGATCAGGTGTCGCTTACCTGTTTCTTGTGGAGTGGTGTTTGTGTTCTGTACCCCTTGGTTGTTGCTTGTTTGATTTTGGTCCCCTATTTTGTTTTGGGCTTCTTTAGCCTCCTTTCTCAGTTCTCTTCAATAAAGGATGTTTGAACTGACTGATTTGTTTCCGAATTAATCCGGTTGCGTTACGGCTGTCCCTGAGATTCTTTACCGTTACCAGAATCTTGGGGAAATCTCCTCATTAACTGTGCAAGTGACGTGACGTGAGCTGACTGACCTGGTTCTGAGTCAATCCGGTTACGTTATGGCAATCCCCGAGATTCTTTGTGATCTCAACCGAAGATCTCGACAGCTCGTGCTGCTGCTCTCCTGCCTATATACATATATTTGTTTATCTCAATATCTTCCTCATATCTCTCAAATTTCAAATTTTTTCTAAGATAAACTTTCTCTTGTAGACTTTCTCCTAAGCCTATCTTTCTCTTCATTCCTCATTCTCACCGACTTCATCATGTTGAAAACCAGTCACGATTCCGTTAATTCCCTGGTGGACGGCGAGGAGGTCCTTAGTCTTGCTACTGGGAAACGGGCAAGGAGGAGCTTAGACAGCGATGATTCTCCACCCAATCCGCAACGTCGGCAGTCAAACATGAATGTGTCTATTGGGACCGGGTTTTCCAACCACCCTGACCATCCTTTGGAAAAAGCCGATGAAGACTCTGACAAAGAAGTGGGCGGCGACACCGCGGGAGAGTATCGAGTCCCGGCTTCTAGTCCCCCTTTGGAGAGGCTCCCTCCCTATGACTTCAGGGTTGTCCCTAATTCCATCGTTGATCCAGTCGTGATTGATCACTTGAGGTCGAAGTAAGGCATCTCCGACAACGTTTCCATCTCGATGCCCCCCAAGGGTTACGAGTTCTTCAACCCCTCTAAAGGCGTGCTTCCAATTCATATGGCGGCTCTCGAGAATGGGGTTAGGCTTCCCCTTCATCGGACTCTTCGGCGAGCTCTTAACGCTGTAAGAACCTCACTTTTGTGATTGGCTTGTTTCATGAAAAATCACATTGGGGATGTTTATGTAACGGGTAGCATAGGTTCTCGAAGACTTGCTTCCGATCATCCCAAAGAGCTTCAAGAGAGGTAGTTCACTTGTCCTTAACTCTTAAAGAGATTTAGTTGCACACACTCACATTCCTTGCTTTTGTATTGACATGCATGTATGGTTGCACACACACACTTCTTGCATTTTGGAGTTGATGGGCTGCACAGTGGGTTAGGCGACATGCAAGGCCACTTGTACATGTCGCCTGACAAGTCGCCTTAGACTTGAGTTTTTCCCACAGTGTGTTAGATGACATGCAAGGCCACTTGTGCATGTCGCCTCCAATGTCGCCTTAGTCTTATTATTTTTCTCCAGTATGTAAGGCGACTTCATAGGCGACTTGGTAATGTCACTTTACATGTCGCCTCTGACATCTTGATTTTTCCACAGTGTGTAAGGCGACTTCATAGGCGACTTGGGGATGTTGCCTTACATGTCGCCTCGAGCAACTTTATTTTTCTCCAGTGTGTAAGGCGACATACCAGGCTACTTGTGCATGTCGCCTCACATGCCGCCTCAAGCTGCTCGATTTTTGTCCAGAACAAAAGGCGACATTCAAGGTGACTTGTGCATGTCGCCTTAGATGTCGCCTAGCACCACAACATGGACATTTTCGTCTTTTCACGACAGCTCGTTTTTTCTCCTATATATATGTCATCTTCTCCACCATTCAACCCTAGAGCTTCAGAAATTGATTTTTAGAGAGAGGAAATGGTTCCTTAGTGAGAGAAGCTCCAAGAGTTGTATTTGACTCTTAAAACCCAAACACCCATCATCCATTCATGATTCAAGCATCATCTAGCTTCATCTAGGATGTTTCTAAGCATGGGTCTTCATCAACATATTTGACTTGGTAAGTAGAACACCATTCTCGTACATTCTTGTGTTCTTACTTAACAAGAAATCTCTCTTATAACTTGTTTGCATCTAGATTTAGATTTTAATTACAAGTTGAGATATTTGTTGATGTTTGGGTTGTTGTATTGTGATAGCTAATATTTAGGACATATTTGCCCTCTAGCTAATTAGGACTCATTGATTGCATTTGTTAATTGCATTTATTGTCCTTGCCATTTATGTGACAACATGTGTTGATATGGCTTTGTGTTGATGACTAGATTTTAGACTTGCATATCTATATCTAGTTAGGTCTTTATAAGCATTCATGTAGACATTGATATCTAGGATTTGTACTTAGTGTCATCTTAAATCCCTAGATAAGCATTTAGTGTTGCCTAGCATTATTTGCATTTTGAATATTCATATATTCACTTAGGTTGTTAATCTCTTCTTGAAAGTTAAGTCTTTTGACTACAAGGTGTAGTGCACAAGCAAGTGAAGTCTTGCAACCAAGGTGTGGTTGGCAAGCAAAGTGATCAAGGATTCACTATAAAGGCCCGTTGGGTAGTAGTGGTGGGTTAGTGACCGAGAATGGTGTGACTAGAGGTCAACCTAGGTTGTAAACATCATTACAATAGTGGATTTGAGGATCGTGTGTGGCTAGAAGGATAGCCCGTGGTTTTTCCCTTGTTGAAGGGTTTCCACGTAAAAATCAAGTGTTATTTATATTCCGCACTTTTACTTGATTTTGTATGTTTGTTTATGTTGGGTTATATTATTAATATTGACTAATCGATTAACAACAAATTCACCCCCCCCCCCCCCCCTCTAGGTTGTTAGACACACACTTAGAGTGTATTTTCAATTGGTATCAGAGCGGGTCCAAGACATACTTAGGTGATCCTTGCTCTTGATTGTGTGTGTCTTGCATTTGTGTGCATTTTGTTGGTTGCATTCATTTTCATTCATATGACCCAAACACTATGAGTGACTTTGGGATGAGTAATGAGGGAGCATCAAGCATACGACCTCATTTGCTCAAGGGTGACAATTATGCCTCATGGAAAGGCAAGATGGAGTCCTATATTTTCCAAATAAGTGACCAAGCTTGGATGGCAATTGAAGATGGCTACACTCCTCCAACAATGACCACTGAAGATGGAAGTGAAGTCTCCAAGCCTAAGTCTCAATGGAGCACACAAGAATTTAAAGCTTCAAAGTGGAACAACAAAGCAATGCATGCTTTGTTTTGTGCAATGGATGAGAGCCAATACAAACTCATCCAAATCATCAAAAATGCACATGAAGCTTGGACGATCCTAGAGACGATGCATGAGGGAACCAAAGTGGTTAAGGATTCCAAGCTCCAAGTTCTTCAAGCACAATTTGAGACGATCAAGATGGAGGAGCATGAGTGCTTTAATGACTTCCAAGTGAAGTTGATGGACATTGTGAATCAAAGCCATCAACTAGGTGACCCGTATTCGGATAGGAGGATCAAGCAAAAGATCATGAGGTCACTTCCCGCTAGATTCGAATCCAAAGTGACCGCTCTTGAAGAAAACAAGGACTTCAAGACTATGAAGCCGAGTGAAGTGATTGGAAGGCTACTTGCCTATGAGTCTAGATGGGGTCCTACCTCCACACCTCCCAAGAAGCAAAATGGGTTAGCCTTGAAGACCTCCAAGATTGGGAAGGGGGATGATGACTCGGATGAAGACATGGCTCTAATGGTGAAGAGATTCAAGAAATTCTTGAAGCTATAAAAGAGTGGCTATGGCTCTAAGGGAAATGACTTCAAGAAGAAAACCCACTTCAAGAAGATTGTGCCAAGTCAAGAGAAGCCTTCAAGAAAGGGGATTCAATGCTTTGAATGTGAAGGATTCGGGCATATCTCTAAAGATTATACTAACTTGAAGGACAAGAGAAGAGGAAAGGGGATGGCTATCTTATCAAGTGATAGTGAGAGTGTAGAAGATTCCTCGGATGATGAAGAACTTGCCATTAACTACACGGCCTTTGGAGCCTCCTATGTGGAAGTAGAAGAAGGCAAGAGTGCCTTGTCTTGTGACCAAGGCGAAAGTCTTGATGAAAAAGTTGACTCATTTGATGAGAGGCAAACTGAAAAGAGTGTCTCATTCTCTAGTGTAGGAAGTGACTCTAGTGATGAGAAGTCTTCTCCTCACTCTAGAGGAATTTGTGAAGGCATGGACCTTGAAGGCTTCATCAAACACTTTGAAAACTCTAGGTTGAAAAAGAAAAAGGAGATTCAAAAATTAAAAGAGGAGAATCTCAAGCTTTCAACCAAGGTAACTCACTTGAATGAAGAAGTGAGGAGAGTCAACGAAAGTGAAGACAAGATGAAGAAGAGCTTAAGGAAGCTAAGGAGTTGCTTGCCAAAATGACCTCCGGCACCGAAAAGCTTGACCATATGTTGGGCATTAGAAAGAAGTCCAATGATAAGAGGGGCCTTGGATATGTTCATGACAAGGAAACTCCCTCCATAGGCAAGACAGTGTTTGTCAAGGGAAATAGCGTGAAGGAAGCCTCACCTCCACAACATCCAAGGAGGAAGATTGAGCTTGGAGAGTCATCCAAGAGTGGCCAAGTGAAGATGCCAACAAAGAATGGAGCTCAATCTCAACATTCTCATCATGACCAACCAAGAAAGCGTGGTTCTCAAAGGAGGCGATAATCGGCAGAATGACCCCGTGAAGAATGACCAGGACAAAAAAGGCAATCCAAGGGGGAATTCAGATGTCGGAGCTATCAACACCATCTTTGGCAGGCCATGCACAGGAAGAAGTAGCAGGGAGAGAATAACTGAAGTCCGCGAGGCAATCGATGGCCAGAAAAACTTGGAAGTAAAATCAGTAGGTCCCAACCAAAAGAAGGTCAAGCAAGGTTGGGACCAGATCGTTTTTTCTGAAGCCGATGCCCCAAGACTTGAAGTCATACAAAATGATGCAATCGTGGTGTCAGTTCGTATCGATTACATGGAAGTAAAGAAAGTGTTGATCGATAATGGAAGCTCGACGAATATCCTAAGTGTCGGGGTATTTGATCAGTTGAGGCTACAAAGGAAACATCTGCAACCGTTGGTGATTGCGCTCTGAGGATTTTGAGGATCGGAAGTGAGATCACTAGGGTCAGTCAAACTGCCAACTGAGATAGGGAGCTTCCCATGTCAGAAGACAGTGCTACTCGATTTTGTAGTTGTCGACACCGAAAATTAGCCTTACAACACCTTGTTAGGAAGACCATTCTTAAACAAGTCAAAGGCTGTCACGGCAACCTACACCCTGACTGTCAAATTCCTGAATGAGCTTGGGGTCGGTGTCATGAAGGGCTTTCAGGAATGGGCAAGGAAAGCTAATATGGCTGTTTATAGAGAAAAAGCATACTCTGATGTAATACAGATAGACCTCCCCGGGCGAGAAAAGTGTCCAAAGGTAGACGAAGAGAAGGAAAAAGCGGAGACACCGACCCACTTCGACCTGGACCCAAGGGAGTCATCTCCGGAAGATGGGAAAGACTAGGAAGGGGAACCAACTAATGAAGTTGTTATAGACGAAAGTCAATTCCCGTGTGAAATTGGCACTCCGCGTGGTGTCTGTGATGTTGGTCTAACAAACACCAGCGCTGCCGGATGATATTTACCTTCTAGAACTCCGACTTCTATCGGACAAGATGTGTTAACTTATACATATGTCATCCCTAGTGTCTCCCCGAATGCTTTCCAGCAAATCAAGGAATCCCTACGGAGAGTAATCAAAGACGCCGCCAGACAGGGAATCAATATAACTGCTACCACCAACTTGACTTCACCATACCATATATCTATGTCGATGGTAGCTCGAGACCCTAGGGTACGTTCTGAAATAGTGGTTACGACCCTAGGCATGTCACAAAAATCTGGTAGAGATAGGGCGGATCGTCAAGAAAGGAAAGAACATTCCTAAAAGAGAGATGATTGCCAAGATGACCAAGACCACAAAGAGCGTGGGGATCGGGGAAACCAAGAAAGAAAGGAACAAATGGAGTCTAGTTTGCAAGAGGATGCAGAAAGGTACTATGTTCGGGGAACGAGTTACGACCGGGGTGACAGGTATGATGGTCATAGGAGGAGATCCCGATTAGCTTCAACTGATAAAGAAGCTCCGCCTAGGAGGCGTAGGGAGACAACCCTCGCACCTAAGTACAACATTCGTGACGCCCAGGTCAAATGGAAAGTTTCAAGGGACCCTTATGGTTTCACCATACATCAAAAGTTTGAAGAGCACGGTGAACCAGAAGGTGAGCAAGAAGTTCTGTTAAGAAGGATGGAGGTATTGGAGCGAAGACAAAGTCGCTGGAATCTGCTAATTGGTAAATCGGGGAGTCCATTCGCTACTTCCATAAGGCAAGATCGCTTTTCAGAAAAGTTTAGGATGCCACACGTTGAGCAATTCAAGGCCAACACCGACCACCAAGAGCACATCCGAAGATACCAAAGCGCGATGGCGCAATATGACTATGATGATGCACTTATATGTAAGATGTTCCCTCAAACATTATGGGATCAGTGGTGTAGATGGTTTGGTTGCCTCGCTAATGGATCTATCAGGAATTTTGAAGAATTGATACATTCTTTCACCAGGCAATTCATAGGGAATATTCAGCGTAGAAAGTCAATATATGTCCTTTCAACCTTGAAACAAAGAAAGAACGAGAAGTTAAATGACTACCTCACTAGGGTCTCGCAGGAAGTCTCGGAAGTGCAGAACCCTAACATCAAGGTTGTAGTGTCAGTATTTGTCAACAGTTTGTAGGCGGAGGGGGCCAACTACCTATGCAAATCTGGTGGATGATGTGGGAGGATATGCCATGGCCAAAAAAGAGCAGATAGCCTACGGAGGAGAACTTATACATGGCGGCCGACCCTGAGAAGGCCAAAAACCCAAAGATAATGGTTCGAAGGGAAATGTTAAAGGAGACCAAAAGAACAATTCTTGGAAAGGCAAGGAATGTAGCAAAGACGATGATCAAAAAGGCAATAGGACCTTCATGAGGCAATACACTAATTATACCCCACTAGCCTAGAGGCAGGAAGAAATTCTGAATGTAATAGAAGAAAATAACCTGTACAAAAAGCCCCCAAAACAATCCAGTTTTGCAAGGAGAGACACCTCTAAGTACTGCCGATTCTATCAGGAAAACAGTCACGAAATTTCCAAATGGTACCAACTGAGGGATTATATTGAAAATTTAATCAGAGAGGGGCACCTAAAAGATGTGGTTCTCAAAGGAGGCGATAATCGGCAGAATGACCTCGTGAAGAATGACCAGGACAAAAATGGCAATCCAATGGGGAATTAAGATGTCGGAGCTATCAACACCATTTTTGGCGGGCCATGCATAGGAAGAAGTAGCAGGGAGAGAGTAACTGAAGTCCGCGAGGCAATCGATGGCCAGAAAAACTTGGAAGTAAACTCAGTATGTCCCAACCAAAAGAAGGTCAAGCAAGGTTGGGACCAGATCATTTTTTCTGAAGCCGATGCCCCAAGACTTGAAGTCATACAAAATGATGCAAGCGTGGTGTCAGTTCATATCGATTACATGGAAGTAAAGAAAGTGCTGATCAGTAATGGAAGCTCGACAGATATCCTAAGTGTCGGGGTATTTGATCAGTTGAGGCTACAAAGGAAAGATCTGCAGCCGTTGGTGATTGCGCTCTGAGGATTCTGAGGAGCGAAAGTGAGATCACTAGGGTCAGTCAAACTGCCAGCTGAGATAGGGAGCTTCCCATTTCAGAAGACAGTGCTACTCGATTTTGTAGTTGTCGACACCGAAAATTGGCCTTACAACACTTTGTTAGGAAGACCATTCTTAAACAAGTCAAAGGCTGTCACGGCAACCTACACCCTGACTGTCAAATTTTCGAATGAGCTTGGGGTCGGTGTCATGAAGGGCTTCCATGAATGGGCAAGGAAAGCCAATATAGCTGTTTATAGAGAAAAGCATACTCAGATGTAATACAGATAGACCTCCCCGAGCGAGAAAAGTGTCCAAAGGTAGATGAAGAGAAGGAAAAAGCGAAGACACCGACCCACTTCGACCTGGACCCAAGGGAGTCATCTCCGGAAGATGGGAAAGACTAGGAAGGGGAACCAACTAATGGAGTTGTTATAAATGAAAAAAACCCCGAGCAGACAATGACGCTAGGGGCGCAGTTGACAAAACAAGTACAAAATAAGATGGTCAACTTGTTAAAAGAATACAAGGACGTGTTAGCTTGGAAGCATGAATATATGTCAGGGATCGACGCCAAAAGAATTTCCCATGCCCTCGCAATTGACCCCGAGCGGAAACCAGTCTTCCAGAAGAGGTGACGATTCAGCCCTAAGAGAAGCCAAACGATCAAAAATGAAGTCCATAAGCTACTGGCAGTAGGTTCAATCAGGGAAGTGCAGTACCCGGAGTGGGTCGCTGATCAGTCTATTTCTATACATATTTTAGGTCCCCATTTCCTATTATTTGTGTTTTATTCTTGGGTGAAATTAGGTATTTTATGTGTTTGTTGAGCATTTGTAGGTCACATTCCATAGAAGAGGTGTTAGAGGTTATTTTGGAGAAAAGGAGCAAAAAGAGGAGTTTTGGGCTGTGCAGATCACTCATATTGCGGGGACCATATCTCTTAGCTCTAATTGAATTGTGTGTCCTACCACCTATAGATGGATAGCCCCAGAAGTATAGTTTCCATTGCACTTTTTGGATCGCAATTCTGATATTCCTAGAAGAAGTTATGCCCAATTTAGTGACCAAAAGTCAGAGCTGGAGAAGTCTACCGCAGGCTAGACCGCGGTTTGTGCAAGCAGCCTACGTAGCGGTAAAAAATAGAATTGCACCGCGGTACTGACCGCGGGCGACTACGGAGCAACCTAGGCCGCAGTTTTGACGTATTTTTGGCGGATTTCACTCCGAATTGGCTCAGAACTGTTCCAAAATCAAGTTCTTATGACTTTAGAAGACCAAAACTTGTTTGGGAAACTTCCTAAACTCAAATTAGGAGTTAATTAACAAGGAAGGAAATTCAATTTAGGAAAGGATTCCAATTCCTTGTTTCATTCTACTTTCCTACTTTGTAAGTTTCCTACAACAAAGCAATTTTTAGGAGTCTATAAGGAATTATCTCCTATAAATACCATGAGTTTCTTCAAGAAAAGAGTTACAGAGACCTGATCACCATCTCCATATACCATTCTCCTACACATAATATTCTTTCATCCATCTTTACACATTGAAGATTTGAAGACGAAGAAGATTCATCATTAAAAACTTGAAGAACTCATTGAAGGCCAAGATGGGTTTTATCTTTTCTTTCTCTTCTCTTTTTATTTTCATGATGTGTAACTAATCCCATAATTAGGGAATCAATGTGAACCTTTTGTGAATGCTCATGAGTGGATTAATTATTATTTTAACAATTCAATTCTTGATTTATTCATTGTGCTTAATTGCTTGACTCCTCATTAGTTTTAATTTTCATTCACACCATAGATCAAAGGGTGGATGATTATTTGGCATGATTTTAAGGTTAAGACTATCTGAGAATTAGGATTAGAGTATAGATCAAAACCTAATCCTGATTAATGCTCACTTGAATAAATAAAATTTATCTTTAGTATAGATCAAAGCAAAGTTTAGATTTTTGTTCTTTATTCTTGAAATTAATGGGTTTTCGATTATTGTTCACACCATAGATCAAAGAGTGAATAGTGGTTGGGAACACGTGACTCATCCCTCGACCGAGCGGTAATAGTCACATTAAAGACAAAGAATGAACCCAAGAATTGATTGAATCTTGTTTATAAGTTAATTCCATACATTGAGTGTTCATAATTGGGGATCATTGATGACCTAGTGCTTTATTTCCATTGATCACAACCAACTTTTTTTAATTGCTTTCTTTAATTAATTTAATTTAGTTATAGTTTTAAATCAAACTCAACAATCTTCTTGTTACTTTTATTTTAATTAGAATTAAAATTAGTTTTTAATCAATAAATCACTTTTCATCGTGGGAAAGATCCTTATTTGTCGATGTACTTATCTTCATGATTCGTGCACTTGCTAGTATTGTTTTTATAAACACGATTTAACACATCAAGTTTTTGGCGCCACTGCAGGGGAATAGTTGAATTTATTGATTAATTCTAGTTTTTTTTCATTAATAGTTTTAAGTTTAATTTTTTTAGTAGTCGTGTCATTACTTTTTAGAATTTTAGTTTTTCTTTTCTTTTCTTTTCTTGTCGTAGTTTACTGTGTGTCTGTCTTTTGTTACAGGTTTCAACGGTAAATGCAAGGTAAAAACGATAACATTGATCGTATTGGACAAAGAACATTGGCAGACGATGGAAATCGCAGCATCTAACAGGTTCCAGATCCACCAGCTGTACCTATCAAAACCATGAAGGATTATAGCAAGCCAATTGTAGATAATCATCATTTATGCATCGCACTAGATGAGGCAGCAAGGAACTATGAGCTGAAGAGTTTCCACTATAATTTGTTGCCTGCTTTCCATGGGCTACCGAATGAAGATGTGCTTAAATTCCTAAGAGAATTCTATGCAACACTTCAAGCTTTTCCAAACAATAGGGTGACAGAAAACC
Organism: Dipteronia sinensis; assembly: GCA_033220585.1. Classification (NCBI taxonomy): domain Eukaryota; kingdom Viridiplantae; phylum Streptophyta; class Magnoliopsida; order Sapindales; family Sapindaceae; genus Dipteronia; species Dipteronia sinensis. Next base: position 59,370,866 of record CM065637.1, on the reverse strand, counting down.
AGCTGCATATGAGGTGTATTCCACATGCTTTAAAGGAAAAGGCGAAGACATGGCTCTTGACTTTGCCTACAGCTTCGCTAACAACATGGGATGAAGCGGTAGAGAAGCTTACTGACTAATTCTATTCTCCGCAGAAAACCAGTGAGATCAGGTCCAAGATTACTAATTTCTTCCAAGGAGGCCGAGAAACATTTTATAAAGCCTAGAAGCATTACAATATGCTTCTTTTTTATTGTCCTCGGCACGGATATCAAACTCACCAGCTTTGTCAATGGTTCTATGATAGACTAAATGATGTCTTAAAAGTTTTGGTGAATAATGCATGCAGAGGATTCATGACTGATAAGACTCCGGAAGAGTTGCAATCGATCTTTGAAAAACTCACAAATAATTCACATCAGAAGAGTTCTAGGAGAAGAAAGGGGATTTATGAAGTAGATGCTAATACCGGGAACTCAATGCAAATGTCACAAATGCAAAAGTCTATCGAGTTACTTGTCAATTAGGTGGGACAACTGAGAGAAAGGCGATACATAGGATGTGAACAACCAGGGTATAGTGTGGAAGCTTGTCAAGCAAGAGGTACTGGACCTAATGAAGTGGAAGAGGCACAAGTCATGAATAACTACAATCAGGGTTGGAGAAATCCTAATTTCTCTTGGAGCAACAATCAGGGTCTTGGGAACCAATAGGGAAACAACAACCAGAGACAACATAATGCCGGTGTCCAGCAAGACCTTGTGTACAAACCCATGAATCCATCAATGGAGGAAACAATGAAAGAATTCATGCAATACAATCAACAAACAATGAAAGAATTCATGCAAACCACTCAACAGATGCTCAAAGATTCGCAACAAGATAATAATGTGAGGTTTCAGAACATTGATGCTTCAATGAGGAAGATGGAACTGCAAATCGGGCAATTAGGTGAAGCTAACCAAATGAGTGACATGGGAAAATTTGTGAGTCATACTGAGCAAGCAAAGGCTATCACAGTTCTCTGGAATGGTAAGGTTTTAAATAATGATAAACATGCTGAACTTTTTAATACTTCTATTAATATTTTAGGTTTCTCCAAAGAAAACAGTGCACCAGCAGAAGATGAAGAGTTCAAGGAGGAAAAGTCAAAGGATACATCTAAAATTCACAAATCTCCAAATCCTTATGTACCCCCAGTTCCTTTTCCAACTAGAGTTCAGAAGAACAAGCTCAACCAATCATTCAAGGAGATCTACAACATCTTGTCAAAGGACAATGTTAGTTTACAAACCATGGAAGTAATCCAGAAGAGGTCAGCCTATGCAAAGTATTTCAAGGAGCTCAATTCAAGAAATAGGAAAACTGATTCCCATGAGACAGTGCTAGTTCCCCATGAGGTAAGTGCAGTACTCCAAAAGAGATTACCCTTGAAACTCAAGGATCCTGGAAGTTTCAATATCACTATAACAGTGGGAGAAACAAGAAAGGAGAGAGCCACACTGGATCTAGGGGCGAGTATTAATTTGATTCCTTATGCGATGTACAAGGAGATGAGGTTGAGTGACCTTAAACCAATCAACATGGAGCTTTTACTTGCCGATCGATCCATAAGGTATCCTCGTGGAATTGTGGAAGATGTTCTGGTCCAGGTTGGCAAGCTCATTATACCTGCAGATTTTATCGTATTGGATATGGAAGAAGAAGGCACTAGTGCAAATGACTTACCTATTTTGCTTGGAAGACTGTTCATGTCAACAACAAAGGCTATCATCGATGTGCATAATGGAAAGGTGTACATGACAGTATTTGATAAGACAATCGATGTTAATACTTTTAAATCCATGCGACATCCTGTAGGTGCTCTTGACTGCTTCAATGTCCAAGCGGTAAATCCAGGAGTTTATCCTGAATCAACTCCTGCTCGCACAGAAATTCAAGACGGCACCAGAAGCAAATCTCACCTATCCAACATGATCACTCCAGTTATGAGAACATGATTGAGAAATTGAAAGAAGACAAACAAATGTTTGTCGCTCTCAATTCCGACTTGACAATAAAGGTCAGTGAGCTAATGGAGGAAAAAGAGTCTTCGTTGAGAAAGTTTACCGAATTTTCCAATGAATTGGAAGAGCTCAAAGATGAGTTTGCTCAACGGATGAGGCTAATGAAGGTCGAGATCGAACAAAGGGATAAAGCCTTGGAGATCATGAAGAATAAGGAACTTGAAAACATTGCCAAGCTTGCAAAGGCCGAGCAAGAAATCAAGTCATTGACCGCCGAAGTGATGAAGCAACTGGTAGAGGTTAAGATCAATATGGTGAATAAAGATGAGTCGAGTGATTCCGTCACCTAGAAGGTCTATCCACTTCCGAAGAGAAGAAGAAGAAATAGAAGGAAGCAACCTCTACCAATGAATCACAGCCACTAAGAAGTAAACTTTCATAGATTTGTTCCCGTTTGTCATTTTTGCAACGTGAGGGATCACATTTGACTAAGGTGCTATGAGTATCTCAAACAATGTAAACGTGGGAGTAATGGGGTAAGGCAAGTATAGATCCCAAAAGACAAGCTCGGAGAAGTTGAGCGTGGTGGAATTATTCAGTTGAAGATGAGTGGCGATGAGTACGTAGTTATTACTTCACCACAGGTAGAGGAGGACTCGAGGATAGTGAAATCAGTTAAGCTCAAAGAGCCGTAGTGTTCTCATGCGTCTTGCCTAGACATTAAATAAAGCGCTTGGTGGGAGGCAATCCACCTAGATCAGGTCTGAAAGCTAAAGATTTTACATTCTGGGGTGCACCGTTGCATGTACTGCTCCCTAGGCATCAGGTCTGCACAACGGTATGGGAAGCATGACCATTATGGAGATTTCCGCTGGGTAGTCTGCATCACGGGTAACCTACCCGCACCGAGGTCTTTATAGCGGGACAACACTGGAAAACACCGCTTGGAGTGCTACTCTACAAGCACTTGTCTGCACCGCGGCTTCTTAAAAGAAACGGTGCGTTTCCAGGTTCAGGTACGCAGCTTTATGAAATACCGCTACGGAGACCGCGACCCAGGTAAGTGACCCAGACTGCATTAGGGCCAAATTTGTGTCCTTATTTAAGAAATAGCAGGTACATGATTCTCTTCTTTATATCTCTTCTCACTCTTCCCCCAATTTCCATTCTTCTCGTTTAAGCTAAGGTATGATTCTCAACGTTTTTTTTTTCTTTCCCAATTACATGTTTATGTCATGTGTGCATTGCTGAATCTTTCCCTTTTTGTCTTGCACTTCAATTTCAACATTGAGGACAATGTTTAGAATAGGTTTGAGGGTGTGAATTCGTGTTTATTTTGTTTTTTTTATCCATTTGTTGAAATCTGCGAAAAAGTCCTTGTTTTAAAAAATGTTGAGGAAATTTTTTTATTAAAACTGTATTCACTGGTAAGGAAATCCAATTGTTGTTTTTTTGATACGAATCCAACGGTATAAAGAACGCAAATTTCTGGGCGGTAGTTTAAAAGTTATGATTGTTTCTTCGACCAAAGGTCATGGGCGATGCCCCGTTTTTACAATTCTGCACATGAATGTTTTTCGACATTTGTTTTCTCACTTTTGTGGTTCGAATTTTGAGATTTTTTCTAAATAAAAAGTGTGTGTATGCATGTTTATTTTCTTTTGTTAACATTTGGTTAACTTTCGCTGAGTATTTTAAGAGATATGCATTAAAGAACAGACGTACATCAATTTCAAAAGTCACCACTTTTTGAATTTTTGTCCTCCATGTTAAGATGCTTCTTTTGTGTGCTTTAAGAGCCATAATGTATGCTTTAGTCACTGAGTTTAGACCAACCTCTTACCACTTAGAGTATTGCATTGTATTTTTCAAAATTTATGACATGCTCTTGATGTGATAGTGGATAGGATGCTTAGTTGAATTGCCATGATTTATAGTGGAGACTACCCTTGTGAGTTCACTAATCCAAAAAGTGTTACATAAATAACATTATATGAGGGTTCTTTTGTTTCTACTCTTAAACACTTATTAGGTTTTTAGCATTAGAAATTGATCTCAATAGGTTATGTATTGGATATTAAAGAACATTCATCATAAAAAGATATCACATGTGGACTTTGCTCTTGTTTTGGTTGAACCATTAGAAGTGATATAGGCAATGTGTACTTGAACTCACTTAAAAGGCCTTAAATATTTCCTACATTTATGTGTGTGCTCCATAGCCAATTTTGAAGCCAAACACTATAAGCCTTTTTCTTTCATCACCAACATTAACTTACCCCAATAAGCCAAATTTTAGCTATACCTTATAGCTTGGGATCATATTGAGGTGATGAAGATGACTGAAGAGGGTTCTAAATAAGGTGCCTTGAGATGTGCATGTACCAATGCAAAGCAAGAAGATTAAATGCAAAGAAGGTTTTTGTAGAATTATTTAATTGATATACAAATTTTAATATTTGAAAAAAAAAGAATAAAAAAAAGATAAATAAATGAGATGATGAATCAAATGAAAGTGAAAAGGGATAGAGCTTTACAATGAAGTGATGAGAAATCAATCAAAGTCAACTCAAGAAGGAGGATGAACGAAAATTGTGCAAGAAGCCTAGATGCAATTGGAATGAAGAATTCAAAGAAATTCGGCCAAGTTTGAAGATTGCCGAAGAATATCTTGATATGATAATAGGATTGTTTGCTATCATTTTCCCATTCTTTCTTAACCTACACCCAATAGCCCCGTTACAACCAAAGAAAGACCTAATTGATCTTTTGAGAATGCTAGCTCGAGAGTAAAGGTAAACATGTGCTCTATTTTGTTCTTAATATCTGATTCCGTTCATGAGATCCTTAGCATAAAAATTAAGTGTTCTTTCTATTATATATTCATATGCGATTATATTTTAAAATTTCTTGTGCATAACTTCATTCGCATATGCTTGATGAGTGTATTTGCCTAGGTTCTGTGTGATATTAATGAGTGACATCCTGTGAGAATTAGAGTCGAAGCGAATTATATCTATGATATTCAACGAAGGTGTTTTTGAAACTAGGGTGTCTTGAGTGTAGGCTTTTCATTTAAACCAATCATGCATTCAAATTTGTGGCATAATTTTAGTCTTTATTCAGTGGCTCTAGCATGCATTGGTTTTGAATGGTACATGTGAGTTTGCATCATGATTTTTTTGGTTATTCATAGAAATATGTATGTGGGTAGCATAACTCTAAACCCTCAGGAGACAAAACTCCTCCTACTAGGGACACCTAGAGGTTTAAAGGCTTGTATCATATGCTCAATGCTATCGTGTTCCCTACGCAAGTGGCTTAGCTTAGGTTTTACTTTTAAATTTTTGTTTGTTTTTAGTTTTTGTTTTTATTCTAGTTTTTCTCGAGGACTAGCAAAAGATAGGTTTGGGGGTATTTGATCGGTCTATTTCTATACATATTTTAGGTCCCCATTTCCTATTATTTGTGCTTTATTCTTGGGTGAAATTAGGTATTTTATATGTTTGTTAAGCATTTGTAGGTCACATTCCATGGAAGAGGTGTTAGAAGTTATTTTGGAGAAAAGGAGCAAAAAGATTAGTTTTGGGCTGAGCAGATCACTCATATTACGAGAACCATATCTCTCAGCTTTGACTGAATAGTGTGTCATACCACTTATGGATGGATAGCCCCGGAAGTCTAGTTTCCATTTAACTTTTTGGATCACAATTTCGATATTCCTAGAAAACGTTCTGCCCAATTTAGTGACCAAAGATCAGAGCTGGAGAAGTCTACCGCGGGCTAGACCGCGGTTTGTTCAAGCAGCCTACGTAGCGGTCTACGTAGCGGTAAAAAATAGAATTTCACCACGGTGCTTACCGCGGGTGACTACGGAGCGACATAGGCCGCGGTTTTGACATATTTTTGGCGGACTTCACTCCGAATTGACCCAGAACTGTTCCAAAACTTCCCAAATCAAGTTCTTATGACTTTAGAAGACCGAAACTTGTTTGAGAAACTTCCTTAACTCAAATTAGGAGTTAATTAACAGGGGAGGAAATCCAATTTAGGAAAGGATTCCAATTTCTTGTTTCATTCTACTTTCCTACTTTGTAAGTTTTCTACAACAAAGCAATTTTTGGGAGTCTATAAGGAATTATCACATATAAATACCATGAGTTTCTTCAAGAAAAGAGTTACAGAGACCTAATCACCATCTCCATATACCATTCTCCTACACACAATATTCTTTCATCCATCTTTACACATTGAAGATTTGAAGACGAAGAAGATTCATCATTGAAGACTTGAAGAACTCATTGAAGGCCAAGATGAGTTTTATCTTTTCTTTCTCTTCTCTTTTTATTTTCATGATGTGTAACTAATCTCATAACTAGGGAATCAATGTGAACCTTTTGTGAATGCTCATGTGTTGATTAATTATTATTTTAACAATTCAATTCTTGATTTATTCATTGTGCTTAATTGCTGGACTCCTCATTAGTTTTGATTTTCATTCACACCATAGATCAAAGGGTGGATGATTATTTGGCATGATTTTAAGGTTAAGACTATCTGAGAATTAGGATTATAGTATAGATCAAAACCTAATCCTGATTAATGCTCACTTGAATAAATAAAATTTGTCTTTAGCATAGATCAAAGCAAAGTTTAGATTTTGGTTCTTTATTCTTGAACTTAATGGGTTTTCGATTATTGTTCACACCATAGATCAAAGGGTGAATAGTGGTTGGGAACACGTGACTCATCCCGCGACCGAACGGTAATAGTCACATTAAAGACAAAGAATGAACCCTAGAATTGATTGAATCTTGTTTATAAGTTAATTCCATACATTGAGTGTTCATAATTGGGGATCATTGATGACCTAGTGCTTTCTTTCCATTGATCACAACCAACTTTTTTTAATTTCTTTCTTTAATTTAATTTAATTTAGTTATAGTCTTCAATCAAACTCAACAATCTTCTTGTTACTTATATTTTAATTAGAATTAAAATTAGTTTTTAATCAATAAATCACTTTTCATCGTGGGAACGATCCTTATTTGTCGATGTACGTATCTTCATGATTCGTGCACTTGCTAGTATTGTATTTATAAACACAATTTAACACATCAGTCGCCAATGTCGTACTCGTAAAAGAGAAGAACGGGCAATAGGGAATGTGTGTGGACTTCACGGACCTAAACAAGGCATGCTTGAAAGACAGTTTTCCTTTGCCGCGAATAGACCAGCTGGTTGATGCAACGGCGGGGCATGAGCTACTGAGTTTTATGGACGCCTATTCGGGCTATAACTAGATAATAATGTTCAGACCATTTGAGGAAAAGACTGCCTTCACAACCAACCAGGGACTTCACTGCTACAAAGTAATGCCTTTTGACCTCAAGAATGCTAAGGCAACTTACCAAAGATTGGTAAACAAAATGTTCGCCGGTCTAATCGACAGAAACATAGAGGTGTATATAGATGACATGCTGACAAAAAAGCATCACAATAGAAAAACATGCAACCGATCTGGAAGAAAATTTTGGGATGCTGAGAAGGTATGGGATGAAGCTCAACCGAACAAATATGGTTGGGATACCATCAGGAAAGTTCCTTGGGTTTCAAGTGCACCAAAGGGGGATCGAGGTGAATCCAGATAAGGGCCTTGGAGAAAATGAGGTCCCCGGTTACCCTAAAAGACATTCAAAGGTTAACGGGCTGCTTGGCTTCATTAAACTGATTTGTCAGCAAATTAACAGATAGGTGCTTGCCTTTCTTCAAAGCCATAAGGAAGGGAAAATAAGTGGAATGGAATGAAGGGTGTGAACAAGCCTTCTAGAATATTAAGGAGTATCTAGGTAAGGCCTCAATATTGTCGAAGCCTCTGGACGGGGAAGTGTTGTGTTTACACTTGTCAGTCACAAATGTGGCCACTGGTCAAGCTAGACGAATGAATACAAAAACTGGTATATTATACTAGCAAAGTCTTGTTGCCAGTGGAAACGAGGTACTCAGCTTCCGAGCAGATGGCATTAGCATTGGTGATAGCAGTAAGAAAACTAAGACCCTATTTCAGGCTTACAGGATCGTGGTTTATACGGACTGTCCGTTAAAGCAGATATTGTCTAAACCAGAGGTGTCGGAAGATTGACAGAATGGGCGATTGAGCTAAGTGAATTCGATATCAATTATTTGCCAAGGGCCACGATAAAGGGTCAGACAGTGGCAGATTTGATCGATGAGTTCACTTAACCAAACAGTGAAGTGATCAGAATGCTCGAAGACAAAGAGAGGAAGATTTTTAATAAGAAGTTGCACGTCAATGGGTCGTTAAATACGCACGGCAGCAGGGCAGATATAGTGGAATCCATCCCAGAAGGTGATCAGATAGAATGTGCCTTGCGATTTGACTTCAAAGCTACCAACAATATGACCGAGTATGAGGCATTGTTGGTAGGACTCAAGGTTTGCATGGCGCTGGGAGCAAACGAATTAGAAATATTCAGTGACTCATAAGTTGTGGTCAACCAAGTCTTAGATGAGTATCAGGTGAAAGACAACAATATGACGGCTTACTTAGAAATAGCTAAGGCACTTCACAGAATCAACCAGATCCCGAGAGAGAAGAATGAGAAAGTCGATGCTCTATCAAGAATGGCATCGGCAACCACTAGTATCTGGTCCAAAATGATCCCAGTGACTCATCTCAAGAGACCTAGTATCAAAGAAGAGGAAAAGTTAATAGCCGATGTAGTCGAAGAAGGGCAGATCACCTGGATGACCCCGATTAGGGAGTACCTAGAAGATGGCACGCTTTCTGAAGATACAATCGAAGCAAAACGTATCAAGTACAGGGTGGCCCTGTATTCAGTAGTAGGAGGAGAGCTCTATAGAATGGGGTTTTCAAAGGCCTTGTAGAGATGTATCAATCAGGCTGGGGGAGATAAGATTCTAGCAAGTATATACATGTGTGTATGTAGAAACCATACTGGGGGGGAAAGTTTAGCTCATAAAACCCTCAGACAAGGTTTATATTAGCCAACTTTGTTCCAGGATGCGCAATCGGTGGCTGAGAAGTGTAGTACTTGTCAAATGATTGTAAATGACATTAAGCAGCCACCTGAGAGCTTGAAGAATCTGATCTCACCTTGGCCATTCGCAATGTGGGGATTGGATCTGATCAGCCCAATGCCAACGGCAACCAAAGGAGGTGCAAAGCATGCCATAGTAGCAGTGGACTATTTTACAAAGTGGACAGAAGCAGAGGCGTTCGTAGACATAACCGAGGCTAATACCACCAGTTTCAGTGAAGAAAAATATCCTCTACCTAGTTAGAGTCCCGGATACAATCGTCATTGATAACGGGACCCGATTCGATAGTGATAACTTCAGAGAAATGTGCCAAAAGTACCACATTAAGAACTACTATGCCACGCCAGCCCATCCTCAGACCAATGGACAAACTGAAGCTCTCAACAAGATTATCAAGCATACCTTAAAGAAGAAACTTGCTGACAGAAAAGGAAATTGGGCAGACAAGTTGCTCGAGGTACTCTAGGCGTACCAGACGACTCAAAGAACGTCAACAGGAGAAACACCATATTCCTTAGCGTTTGGGACTGAGGCAGTTATTTCGGTTGAAATAACACATACTTCCCCCAGAGTCCAGCTATATCAACCTGATGCAAATGTAAGGACACTAGAACATAATCTGGATGAGTTGGAAGAAAAAAAGGGACATGGCGAGAGTCAGAAACGCTGCCTATTAACAAAGGGTCGCTAGATATTACAACTCGCACATCCGGATAAGAAAATTCCAGCTCGGAGATTTGGCCCTCAGAAAAGTATCTCCAAACACAAAAAAAAAGCAGGTGGATCTTTGGCAAATAAGTGTTAGGGGCCTTATCAAGTGGTCGAATTAGCTAGGCATGGAGCATATCGCCTTACCCGATCAAAGGGGGGAGAGTTTCCCCGACCTTGGAACACTCAGTATTTGAAGACATTCTACCCTTAAGGGGGTTTTTTCTTTTAGTTTATTTAGATGCTCTATTAAATTTAGAATTATTGCATATTTTTATTTATTCATGATCAGTTGTCACTTTTTTCTAGTTTTTTTTTATCGAAGTTATCAATTAAAGCCCCTCGAGGGAAAAATAGTTCAAGAAAAGTGTTCTAATATTGCTTTCATTTACAAAGGCAATCTCGTAGCACCTAAAGTCGTCAACACCGAATGGTAGGTGCTTGGGGGTCTAGTGATGGGGCCAAAAGTATATGTCATAAAGACAATGCACGTTCACTAAAACTAACTGGGTGTATATAAACATTGTTAGAGTGCTTTCAGGTTATATATACCAGATGGGATGCGTAGAAAGTTAGATGGGGCAGTCCAATTCTCATACTTGAACACCAATTAGCCAGATACTCGGTTGAGATAAGTTAAGTTAATGAGATACATATCATCCACATTGCAACAAATCTTGAGCAACAGACTATTGGGAGACGTCCTAGTGACTTAGTTGATAGACAAAAGACAAACGTCTATAAATTAGATACCATGCAAATGGTTCATGAAAAGAACACTACTTGACAAAATATGTTAAAAGCGACTGTGAACATCCCAGGCAAATAAGGTCAGATACATGTTCTTGCAGCAAACCAAAAAGGGCTAGTTAGTAATAAAACTGGCCAGACCAAGTTCGGTCAATTAATAAGATAACCGATTGGGTTAGAAGTGATCAGTTAATAAGATAACTGCACAATTCAAAGAAGGTCAGTTAATAACGAAACTGGCAAGACCATATTCGGTCAGCTGATAAGATAGCTAACAGGATAAATGGCAATCAGTTAATAAGTTAACTGATCAAATCAAAACTAATGACTAGTAAAAATTATCAACTAAAATATAGAAATCCACATGAGTAAATAAAGATCTATATTATCAAAAATGAAATAATCTTTCATACAATGGTATAGAAAATTTACAAGATGAGTGACGATAATGGAGGAGTGATAAAAGTAATGCTGCCAATAGTCAAATCGGCTAAATCAAGCTCCTGATGTGCTCGAGGGACCGCCGGGTCCAGCATTCCCTGGGGGATTGCTTTCATCCTCATAGCCATTGGTTAGGTCCCCAAAATTCAGCCAGTAAATGTCATCCTCTGGATCATCAGTCATAAAGGATGAGTAGTAGGTGTCAAAAAAAGGTCCAACATCAATTCCCTTGGCCGACATACTACTCTCCCTGCCTGAGTGGAAAGTCACCAGGGAAGATTTGGAAAGGAGTTCTAGATGCATGATGTGAGGGTCCTTCCCGATCGACCTACAGTAGGCCCTTCATTTTATCCTTTGATTTTTTATTGCATCTAGAGACTCGGCTTTGTGTTTTTGGATCGTCCGATCCCATTTTCAGCAAGCCTCCCCGGAAGACCTCTCTTTGGTCCTAAAGAACATTCGAGCGGTAACGAGCCCTCGCGCTAGCTCCCATAGCATAACTGCTTTGAATGCATGAGACTTTTTGTACCAATCGACACTCTGGACCTTAAGAGCCAGTTTGGCTTCCTACGAAAGCACCTCTATACTCACCTTCTACTGCTTCAGGTCTTCAACCAGCCTCTCATAACAAAGCTTAGCCTCCTCAAATTCCTGTTGGGCCACGAGAATGGATTGTTGGGAAGCAACTAGAGTTTTGTTTAGTAGCACGAGCTTCCACCTCTTGATTAGCAGTTGTTTGCTCTGCCAGAATGATCTTTTGCTCCAACTCAGCACACCGCTGCTCGGCTTTAAACAGGCTCGCTTTAAGTTGGGTACCCTTCTTAGTAAGTTCACTAAGATTTTCAGTGGCAGTATTAGCTCGGGTCTCAGCGATGGCTGTAGGGAAAAACGGTTCAAAACACGACGGAAGCGAAAAATTGGGTGGTATATTTTAAAAACATTTCCTTTAAAAGAAAGAACCTTAACCCTAGATTAATTGACATATAATTAAAAGTATCGTACCTTTTTCTCGTGACGATTGAACTAGCGTCGAATTGGATCTGCAAGATCTTCCAATCCAATCATGAAAGTGAATCACCTAGGAGTGTGGGCTCCCTTTCTTTAATTGTATACCTGAGGATGAAACAAAAAAAAATCTTCTTCTTTGTTAGTCACAATAATCCTCCAAGAAAAAACCCAAGAACATCCGGTCACTTGTGAATTATCAATCTATTTGATTGAAACTCGCATGAACCCGATTCAATTTTGTACACAAAATCCTTTTTGATGTAAATGATACTAGTGTACTATCGAAAACAAAAACATTCCCCGTATCTCTTCCCTTTGGCCGAATTCAATACACCTCTTTCTTGAATTGGAAGTTTTTTTTATTCAAAAGCAAGAAAATAAAAAATTCTTTCTCTAAAAAAAAAACTTTTTTTTCAACTACTATTCAAAAACGAATTTAATAATATATATATATATATATATATATATATAGGTGAAGGTCTAATCCTCACTCAAGTAGGATTTCTACCTTGTAGTCAAATCCTCACACAAGTAGGATTTCTACCTTGTAGTCAAATCCTCACACAAGTAGGATTACTTCTTCTCCAAGTCTCCTATCAACTTTGAGTTTTAACCTTATTCCAACTCATGAGTGTATTATCCAATAATAAATTATTGAATATAAAAATTGTGACTATATCAAAAACTTACTAATTTGACTAGATAAATAAAATACTTTTATTTATCTACTTATCAAATATAGTCTTTGATACTTATCATACTACCAACAATAGTATGACACTAGGAGTTCTTCTCATAGTTAGAAAAAGATTTTGACTTTTAATTAAATAATTAATTATTTTCCATTTAATTAAATAATAAAATAAAAACGATATATAAGACTAATAAATAGTCCCTTGCCGCCCAAACCAATATATAAGGGCCAATATTGTTTTTTCTATTTTATTAAATCCATTGGACCATAATAAAAAGTCCACATGTGAACTAGACTCATTCTTACTACAAGAAACAAGTCCACGTGCCTTAATACAATTCTAGATGGACCCATAAATTGGTCCGGTAGAATATATAAAGTGATCCATGCAAGTTCATGTGAATTGGGGATCTTGGCGGGCTATCTAAATTTAAGCTTCAATAGACATAACCTAATCAAAATCAACAAATGATTCACTTAGGTTAGATCTAGTAATTTTAGTTCATTCCACTAAAGAACTAAAATTGAACTCTTAAATAAAGATAGAATAAGTTAATATTGTTCATTCTTACCCTAGACAATCTTAATGGAGATAGTGTATAATCGTGAAAAATATCAGTAATTGCCAAGAGCTCATAGACCGCCTATAGCTCTTCAAGTTACCATATTTACCCATATGACCACATTTTACACTTGGATATTTTGACTTGTCCAGAAGCCATATTTCAATAGACACTATTGAAAACTTAAGGTTAAGGTTTAATATCCAATACCTCAAAACATTCATATGATGATATTCTACTCTCATTTAATAAATGGAGCCACGATGTCCATATCTATAAATCAAGTCCTTTATTGATTAACAAGTGAATACCACCGAACTATCGAGGATACACTATGCTATATTATCGTACTCATTGATAGCTCAAATGATAACACTTGCAACCATAAGTTCATCATTTATCTCAGAATTGAGATAGACTCTCTGATTGTCTTCAAGTGAAAACTTTTATCCATTGACAGTTCTTGATAAAGTATTTCACTATGATCCAATTCAATGCACCCAGTGCACTAGATTCTTTTGCCCAAAGACACCACACTTTGATGATTTTAGACTCATCATAACACATTTGATCCCACTCAAATGCTAGCAAAAGAATCTACAACTTTAACAAGATAAAGAAGCCCAACATTTATCTTAAGTTGTGAATAATATTCAAGACTAACTAAAGAATTGTGTATACCTCATTTATATCCAGATATACGAACAATTCTTCTTTTCGCATAGTCTTTTGACCTTATGATTATTTCCTTTTGACAATTGTAATAATTAAACTATAAATGCTATAAGATTTGCTAAACTAGAAATCACTTTATTAATATGAAAAGATTGTCAAATACATTATTACACTCTTGCTATTGAGCATAGTCCTAACAATCTCCCACTTGATCTATAGCAAATGTGTCATATCTCTCATCCCCATGTTCTCTAAATGCCCATCAAAACTCTTATGTGGAAGAGCCTTTGTGAAGAGATCCGCTATATTTTCTGCTGACGCGATCTTGGTAATTGTCACGTCACCCCTATGCACAATTTCCCTCAGAAGATGATACTTTCTTTCAATGTGTTTGCCTCTCTTATGACTTCTTAGTTCTCTCGAATTAGCCACTGATCCACTATTTTCACAATAGATAGTGATTTGCTTATTCGCATCAGGAACCACTTCCAAGTCAATCAAGAATTGGCGGAGCCAAACAGCCTCTTTAGCAGCTTCGCATGAGGCCACATACTCAGCCTTCATGGTGGAATCAGCAGTACAAGATTGCTTGATACTCCTCCATATGACTGCCCCTCCTCCAAGTGTAAACATAGATCCTGATGTTGATCTTCTGGAGTCAGAATTCGATTGGAAATCGAAATCTGTATACCCAACGAGAATTAAATCCCCTCTAGAGTATACAAGCATATAATCTCTCGTTCTCTTAAGATACTTGAAAATATGCTTGACTGCCGTCCAGTGATCAAGACCAGGTTTCGATTGAAATCTACTAACTATGCCAACAACAAAACAAATATCTGGTCTAGTACAAAGCATTGCATACATGAGACTTCCAACTGCCGAGGCATATGGAACTCGACTCATGAATTGCTCTTCATGCTCACTCTTAGGAACTTGTTCCTTAGAAAGTTTGATTCCATGTCTGAAAGGTAACATACCTTTCTTGGAATCTTGCATGGAAAATCTAGACAAGATTTTATCTATGTATGAAGCTTGGGATAATGCAATCGTTCTATTCTTTCTATCCCTTATGACTTGGATACCAAGAATATAACTTGCTTCTTCTAAGTCCTTCATATCAAATTGTTTTGCTAACCATTCTTTTATTGATGTCAATACACCTACATCGTTTCCAATGAGTAGTATATCATCAACGTAAAGAATTAGGAAAACCAACTTGTCCCCTTTAATCCTTTTGTATACACAGGGTTCGTCAAGGTTTTGAATAAATCCAAAACTTTTCACGGCTTGATCGAACCTTATGTTCCAGGATCTGAATGCTTGCTTCAATCCATATATGGATCTTTGCAACTTGCATACCCTTTCCTCTTGGCCCTTTTCAATGAATCCTTTTGGTTGCATCATATAGATGCTTTCATCAAAACTTCCATTAAGGAAAGCTGTCTTGACGCCCATTTTCCAAATCTCTAGATCTAGAGATGCCGCAATGGATAAGAGTACCCTAATGGATTTAAGCATGGCCACAGGAGAGAAGGTTTCCCCATAATCGATACCTTCCTTCTGTGTGTAACCTTTAGCTACCAATCTAGCTTTAAAGGTTTCCACATTTCCATCCATTCCTCTCTTCCTCTTATATACCCACTTGCACCTAGTGGGTTTTATCCCTTTAGGCAGGTCCACAAGAGATCAGACTTTATTTTTGAACATAGATTCAATTTCGGATTGCATTGCCTTTTTCCAATGGCGACAATTAACATCTTCCATGGCTTCCTTGTATGTGTAGGGATCATCGTCATACAGGAGATTCTCTACAGATTCTCCTAGACCGATGTATCTCTCAGGTTGTTTATTAACCCTCATACTACGAGGAGGTATGGTAGATTGTTGATCTTGTGTTGGTGCAGAACTTACAATTGGGCTAGGTTGTGAAACCTCTTGTGGAATTGTATCTCCTGAAAGCTCATTCAGGGCAATTCTACTTTTAGGCATAAAATTATTCATATAGTCCTCTTCCAAAAATTTAGCATTTGTCGAAACAAATACTTTAAGATCTGAAGGGCTATAGAAATAATATCATTTGGTTCCTTTTGGATACCCTACAAATATGTATGTTTCTGAACAGGACTCCATATTTTCTGTCTTTCCTTTTAACACGTGCGCAGGACATCCAAATATCCTTAAGTGTTGTAAACTAGGTTTTCGCCCAGTCCACAACTCATGCTGTGTTTTAGGAACTGACTTAGATGATACATCGTTTAGAATGTACATAGCGGTTTGTAAAGCATATCCCCAAAAAGAATTAGGAAGCGTTGAATAACTCAACATAGACCTAACCATGTCCAAAAGAGTTATATTTCTCCTTTCTGCCACAGGGTTTTGTTGAGGCGTACCTGGCACAGAAAACTAAGAAATTATCCCATTATCAATAAGATATTGCTGAAACTCACCAGATAGATATTCTCCACCACCATCAAACCTCAAGATTTTTATGTGTTTCTCGAGCTAATTTTCTACTTCAGCTTTAAATGCTTTGAATATGTCAAAAGCATCCAACTTATGTCTCATGAGATACACATAGCCAAATATTGAGTAATCATCCATGAAATTGATGAAGTACTCATATCCACCTCTAGCTTGAATGCTTATAGGTCCACACACATCAGTGTGTATCAATCCTAAACATTCAGTGGCTCTTGTGCCTTTGGTCGTGAATGACATTTTGGTCATCTTACCTTCCAGACAAGATTCACAAGTTGGTAGATCATCTCTATTTAAGTCACTTAAAGGTCCATCACTAACCAATCTTTTGATCCTATAAATGTTAATATGACCTAGGCGCAAATGCCGTAGGTAGGTTTCATCTTTTGATAATTTTACTCTTTTATGATTAGGTTGTGTTGATTCCGTGTCTAACAAGTGAGAGATATTGCTATGCAAATAGAATAAACTGTTTTCCAATGTACCTTTGCAAACAAATTTGTTATTCCTACTAATAATAAAAACTTTATTAAAAGTAACCGAATATCCAAATTTATTTAAACAAGAAACTAAAATTAAATTCCTCATGAATTGAGGTACATAATAAACGTCTATGAAATCTAAATGCCTATAAGAATCTAAACTAACTCTAATATCTCCCACTGCACTAGCAGACACTAACGCTCTATTGCCTAAACGCAAGTTGAATTCGTTCTCATTAAGCCTTCTCCTTTCCTTGAACCCTTGTAAAGAAAAACAAACATGATTAGTGGCTTCGGAGTCTATGATCCAAGAATCCGTAGAATCCGCCAAAAAATATGTTTCAAAATAATTAATATTACCTTGTTCCTTCTTGTCCTGAGACTTTAGGCAATTTCTTTTCCAATGTCCCTTTTTCACCAAAAAGGAAACACTTCCCTTTGATCTTGGTTACTTTCTTTGTCTCCTTTTTAGTAGGTCCTAGTTGCTATTTCTTCTGTTATTTCTTGACCTTCTTACGGGTCTTAACAGTAGCAACTTTACCTATAGTATGAATCTCTTGACCTTTGCTTTTCACAAGGATCTTTTCAGCACTTTGAACATCTTGCATCAGGCCCTGCAAGGTGTATTCCTTATTGTTCAAGGTGTAGTCCAACTTGAACTGATCAAAGGAATCTGACAGTGAGTTGACAATCATGTCAATTTTTGTCTCACCGTCTATCTCAGCACCATTGAGTTCAGTAATGTTGAGATGTGCTATGACCTTCATCATGTGATCTTTCATAGCCTGTCCAGGTTTCATCCTAAGATTCATGAAAGCAGTCACTGCCTCTCTCTTAGTCGTCCTGGACCTCATAGCAAACATTTCCTCTAGAGACATCATTATATCGGCAGCAAAACTCATTCCTTCATGTTGCTGTTGCAACACGTCGGAAATGGTGGCCATAATGTAACATTTGGCCATCTCATCTGAGGTCTCCCACTGCTTATACTCGTCTCTTTGCTGCTCAGTAGATTCATTAGTAGGAGCAAGTGGTTTAGGAGTTGTCAAAACAAACTTATGTTTTTCAGATTGCAACAATAGCCCAATTTTCCTCTTTCATGTGACATAATTATCACCAGTTAATGTATTATCTTTCAGGATGTTGATAAGGGATGGCGTCATGATTTCTAAATAAAACAAAAATTATATAAGTAAACAATCATGATAAAGCACTTTCAAATATTTATCTTGAATTAAATTAAGTAATTCAATCATAAAATTCAACGGTGATCCAACATCCGTAAATGTCATGCCTCATTTGGGAGTTTGCACCATTTACTAGTAAGACTAAGTCCCACCTAATTGTTAACTTAACAATCAGCGTTTTCAATTTTAGCCTTGCAATTTTATTAACAAGAACTCTTATGAGGATATTAATAAAATCACATTGAATGTGTTACCAAGTTTTCGACCTTCAATATATTCCCTCACGAATATCCCTCATTTGGGAGTAGATATCGTTTGGGTTAATTGTCTAGTCTATCCTTGTAAGGAAGTATCTTGTTAAATTCCATTCATAAATACCCCTTGGGGGGTTATTACACGAAACATAAAGCTCAACTAAACTTGGAGGCCGTAGGTGTTCCATAACACCTTCTCCCACTCAATTATTTAAGACGTGTGATCGAATTCCATAGAATGATTTACCAAGTTATCTAGATGCCAATTAGATACCTAAACCATTCAATGCATGTTCATTCCAAAAGAGATATATGAGTGGCACTCCTATTCTATATGACATGTTATCAAACAATGACAAACATTGCAATATTTACGAAAATATAAATAGCTACAATTTTGGTCCATCCTAGAAAAACAAGTAAATTACAATATTTGGAATACAAAAAAAAAAAAAAAAACTTCTTTCTTGGTGAACAAGTCTTCATGCGTCCATCATTTGCGCACCTTTTGGCTGCCTCCCATGGGCGTGCGCACCCCACAACCCCATAAAGGGCTGCCATGCGCAGCCCATGGCTTCCATAGGGATGCCGTGCGCAGCTC
Source organism: Dipteronia sinensis (assembly GCA_033220585.1). Lineage (NCBI taxonomy): Eukaryota > Viridiplantae > Streptophyta > Magnoliopsida > Sapindales > Sapindaceae > Dipteronia > Dipteronia sinensis. The sequence continues at coordinate 59,351,954 of CM065637.1, read as the reverse complement.
ATGCCACAACAATTGTGGCCTCGTGCTCATTCGCATGCACGTTTGTTGCTATGGCTCTCACAAGTCTCAAACTTGTTCCGGTTGTTTCCAATTCTTCAAACCTTCGAGTCTTCGATACTTGAATGTATTACAGAAGAATTTTAAATAATAAAATACTGCAGCGGTTTTTTTTAATACAATATTTTTCTGCAGTATTTTATTACAAAAGCAAAATAAATAAAAAACTTAGCAACTACCAAGAAGGAATTATGGCGATAATAGGTCACCCTTCTTGTTACAATCCCAAAACAAAAAAATACATTGAAATTCTAGGACAAAAATTGAGCAATAACAATCCACATATAAAACATATATATATATATATATATATCCATACATTCCAATTTAAATATATATATATATATATATATATACGAATACCTAGAGTGTCATCTCTTTCTAAAACATGCATATATACAATAAAAAGAAAAAGATTCATGTATATATATATATATATCAATTAATCAAGGGTTCAACCTGGCTTTGATACCAATTGTAGGGAAAAACGGTTCAAAACGCGACGGAAGCGAAAAATTGGGTGGTATAGTTTAAAAAATTTTCCTTTCAAAGAAAAAACCTTAACCCTAGATTAATTGACATATAATTAAAAGTATCGTACCTTTTTCTCGTGACTATTGAACTAGCGTCGAATTGGATCCGCAAGATCTTCCAATCCAATCACGAACGTGAATCACTTAGGAGTGTGGGCTCCCTTTCTTTAACTGTATACCTAAGGATGAAACAAAAAAATCTTCTTCTTTGTTAGTCACAATAATCCTCCAAGAGAAAACCCAAGAACGTCCGATCACTTGTCAATTATCAATCTATTTGACTAAAACTCAAGTGAATCCTGATTCGATTTTGTACACAAAATCATTTTTGATGTAAAGGATACTAGTGTACTATCGAAAACAAAAACGTTCCTCTTTTCTCTTCTCTTTGGCCGAATTCAATACACCCCTTTCTTGAGTTGGAAGTTTTTTTTTTATTCAAAAGTAAGAGAATAAAAAATTCTTTATCTAAATTTTTTTTTCAACTACTGTTCAAAAACGAATTTAATAATTTATATAGGTGAAGGCCTAATCCTCACTAAAGTAGGATTTCTACCTTATAGTCAAATCCTCACACAAGTAGGATTACTTCTTCTCCAAGTCTCTATCAACTCTGAGTTTTAACCTTATCCAACCCATGAGTGTATTATTCAATAATAAACTATTGAATATAAAAATTGTGACTATATCAAAAACTTCCTAATTTCACTAGATAAATATTTTATTAAATATTTTATCTACTTATCAAATATAGTCTTTTATACTTATCATACTACCAACAATAGTATGACACTAGGAATCTCTCTCCTAGTTAGAGAAAGATTTTGACTTTTAATTAAATAATTAATTAATCAATTTTCATTTAATTAAATAATAAAATAAAAACAATATGTAAGACTAATAAATAGTCCCTTGCCGCCTAAGCCAATAAATAAAGGTCAATATTGTTTTTTCTATTTTATTAAATCCATTGGGCCTTAATAAAAAGTCCACATGTGAACTAGACACATTCTTACTAAAAGAAACAAGTCCATATGTCTTAATACAATTCTAGATGGACCCATAAATTGGTCTGGTAGAATATATCAAGTGATCCATGCAAATTCGTGTGAATTGAGGATCTTGGCGGGCTATCTAAATTTAAGCTTCAATAGACATAACCTAATCACAATCAACAAATGATTCACTTAGGTTCGATCTATTAATTTTAGTTCATTCCACTAAAGAACTAAAATTGAACTCTTAAATAAAGATAGAATAAGTTAATATTGCTCATTCTTACCCTAGACAATCTTAATGGAGATAGTGTATCATCATGAAGAATATCAGTAATCACCAAGAGCTCATAGACTGTCTATAGCTCTCCAAATTACCATATTTACCCATATGACCACATTTTGAACTTTGATATTTTGACTTGTCCAGAAGTCATATTTCAATAGACACTATTGAAAACTTAAGGTTAAGATTTAATATCCAATACCTCAAAACATCAATATGATGATATTCTACTCTCATTTAATAAATGGAGACACGATGTCCATATCTATAAATGAAGTCCTCTATTGATTAACAAGTGAATACCATCAAACTATCGAGGATACACTATGCTATATAATCGTACTCATTGATAGCTCAAATGATAACACTTGCAACCATAAGTTCATCATTTATCTTAGGATTGAGATAGACTCTCTGATTGTCTTCATGTAAAAACTTTTATCCATTGACGGTTCTGGATAAAGTATTTCACTATGATCCAATTCAATGCACCCAGTGCACTAGATTCTTTTGCCCGAAGACACCACACTTTGATGATTTTAGACTCATCATAACACATTTGATCCCACTCAAATGCTAGCAAAAGAATCTACAACTTTAACAAGATAAAGACGCCCAACCTTTATCTTAAGTTGTGAATAATATTCAAGACTAACTAAAGAATTGTAGTCTACCTCATACATATCCAGATGTACGAACAATTCTTCTTTTCTCATAGTCTTTTGACCTTATGATTATTTACTTTTGACGATTATAATAATTAAACTATAAATGCTATAAGATTTGTTAAACTAGAAATCACTTTATTAATATGAAAAAGATTGTCAAATGCATTATAACACTCTTGCTATTGAGCATAATCCTAACAATGGCCATAGACCTCCTTAAAGTAGCTTCAGTTACATCGTGCTACCTCAGCTTTTCTTCAAACAATTCCTTCAGTTTTGATCCACTTGCTGAGGCAGAGTCGAGCTCATTCTTCTTCCCTTCAAGGTCTTTCTTCAGTAGGGAAATTTCAGCAGCATGCCTTTCTTGAGCAATCAAAGCCCGGGTTAGCCTTCCACAACCTAAAAAAGAAATGAAACATGTTATAATAGTGAGTCGAAAACTGGATGAATCGATTAGAAAGTGACACTTACGTATATGTTGTTGTTGAAAACTACGTGTATTTGCTCCGAGCTATTGGCATTCCTAAAGTCCTTCCAAAGACCTTTCCCAACATAGCCTTTTCCTGCAGACATGGCCCGTAACATATCAAAGGGGTCGACCGACGCTTCCCTAGAGTCAGAAGGGCCGGCAATGGCAGGTGGTTTCATCGTCTCATGACTTTGAGGCTACTGACTAACCGGGAGTGTACCAAGGGTGGACGGGGTGGCCTCTGAAGTAGCTTCCAATAGTCTAGCAACAGTCTGCTCCTGATCAGTGGCTCTTGATGAACCCGCTTTAGTATTTCCTACAAGAGGGGCCACTTCAACATTCTATAAGATCTCAGAGGGTCAGCCCAACTGCATAGCAAATTTGTTGACATGGTCTACCCATTAGTCAGTCTTGTTATCTTTAACTCCAGGAGCAAGAGGATCAGCTTGTTCCCCATCAGAGTTAGCATGCCCCTCATCAGAGTCTGATTCAGTAAAAACTATCTGACGCTTGACCGAAAACTACATCGGAGCTTTGCTGGCACGCTGCATAAGAGGCTCAATGGGAACCTGACCTGTTGGGCGGTCTATATGGGAGGGAGCCGATTCGGACGAAGGTAGGGGTTGTGTTTGTTGGGGATAGCTTGCTCACTGACCCCACTGAGGGCTTAATCATCGACTATGGGTTGATCAGATGGAGGAAAGGCAGATGTAGCAGAAACGCGATTAGTTCTCTGCTTCGATCGTTGCTCCCTAAAAATCAGATCAATTAATATTTATTGATCATCATCTTCCTCTTCAGGGTCAATAAGCTTGATCTCAGTTTAATGAGCCTCCTGGCCCACTGTTATCTGAATCTTCTTCTTTTTACGAGCAGCCTTAGAGGCGGAGGATCCCTCAGCAGTTTTAGTCGCCTTTCTGGCAGAGAACCTTTCAGAAGTTTTGGCCACTCTCCAGGCAGCCGTCTCCTTGGTAAACCTCCTCTTTGAGCCCTTAGGGGAATTCCTCTACTCATTTTCCTGATCAGAGGATCTCCTCTCTTCTTCCCGATCACGAGCGCCCGAAGATGTATTGGGATCGGGCTCATAGGTATGTTCAACCATGTCTTGTTGAGGGGGAGCAATTCCCTAAGCTAGTTAGGCAGCGGCCTTCGCTCGGCTAACCTTATCAAAGTTCTTAACCCTCTCGGCTTGCTAGTCAGCTACGATGTCCATTTCATACACTGAACAATTAATCCAAAGAACATCAGAAAAGGCAAATATAGTTAAGATAAGACGAAATTAGGGGGGAAGTGGTGCTTACAATGTTGGCATTGGTTGGAAATAGTAGGAAACAATCCCAGCTTCAGGAGGTCCATTTCAACAAGCAACACCCGACAATCTCTGGCCTCCCAAGTTGTTTGGGCGGCCTTAATCACATTTTTGGCTTGATCCTTAGTCACCATTGCGGAAGCCTTATTCCACATGTTAGGACTGTAAAAATGCATGGGAACTCTATTCCTAGCTAGTTCCTAGTGAGGGTCAGCAACCACAGTCTCGCCTCATTCGCCTCGGACGAAGAACCATCTGTTTTTCAGTATTTGTTGGATGATGGAAAACCCCAAATGAAACCCTTGTGATCCTTGCTAGACACATGGGTGGGCAGCTGGTTATACCCACTAGGAATCCAGTGGTTGAGAGAACTGAATTGAAGATAGAAAGTACCTCCATTATCCGATCAACCCAAGGTATAGAAGTTGTGAATTTCCTGGGGAGTCAGGGGGTACCTGGCCCCAACCTACTTCCACAAGTGCCATAAACTGATCAAGACCCGATAAGAATTTGGGGTAAGTTGCGCAGGAGAGATTCTAGCCTCAGCTAGGAATCCGGCGATGAAAGGTTGTAGGGGCAGTGTGACCTTAGATGTGAGCATGACCCCGTAAATGGCCACTGCGCCCCGATGGGGATTCCAGATAGTGCCCTGACCGCTCATGAAGAGCTCAGCCGACCGAGGTGGATCAAACCTCTCAATGTATTTTATTATCTCTTGCTCACCCACCACCTTCACTTTAGAGTCAAAAGGCGTTAGGTTGCTTAGCAGAAAACCTCAATAAGTGCGCCCGACGCCTCTTAGGAACATCTGCTATTTTTAACAATTGGGAAGGAATCTTCAAATCAACTACTAAGGAATCCTTAGCAATTGTTCTGCTTCCCCCACCAGATCCTGATGTCCTCGACATATCTAGGCATGTATTAGGAGAAGCAATGTTTGGGTTAGCAGTGTTTGGATCAAAATATGAAAATTGAAACTCGGGATGAGCAACTGAATAATCAACACTGAGAGCTGTGGGTTGAGTTGTAGAGGTGCAATCTTGAGAACGTCCCCGTAAAATACAGACAATCCTATCAGTGTTCTCTTTGTCGCTAGTTTCAATAGCACGCATTAATAATTCAACAAAGCGGTGGCTAGTAATAAGGTCCATACCTGAATGATTAAAGTGGATGAAATGAGAACGTTGATGACGATGAAGTTGAAGGTCCGGAGAATATGAGGAGTTTCGAAGAAAACTTAAGTGATGAAAAGCTTCGAAGAAAAATAGGGTTGCAGTTTTGAGAGGGAGAAACGCAAAGATCGTGTGAGAGGAAAAATGAAGAGTTTTGAAAATAGATATAGGTGAAACTGACGTCACGCGAGAATGGGGGTTGGTGTGCGAATCTCGAAGATCACGGGCCATTTGAAATTCAAATTAACAGCCGTCAATTACATCATTCGCGTCAAATCACTTAGGCAAATTGAACGTTTGCAATTAAAATTTAAAGCTTAGTTGTTAAGCATTAATAAGCATTAAGGAGCTACAAGACAAAAAGGCTCCCGAGTTAAACATATCTCACCGAGTGAGTTCTCTTTGTTGAGCAAGATGCTCGGTTTGAATGTTTAAGAGGTATTGTTATTGGTAAAATCCGAAAAGATGACACGTCAGCATAAACATTGTGTTTCACGGAGATAGTAAGTGATATGTCAACGAATGTCGACTAAATTAAGCTAACCTAAGATGGCTAGAAGATAACCCCATAATACTGGTCAGGGTTACTTAGATGGTTAGGTGGAAAACATTCAACCAAGGTAATTAGATTGATCTAGTAAAGAAAATGGTGGGGAAACCCAAATAGTCGGGTCTAGTTATCTGATCGAGTGTAGATCCCTCGTCGGGAGATAAAAGATGTTTGATCGGGTTTGGTGGACGTTCGGCTAAGCGACATGTGGACAACTTTGAGATACTCTCGGATGTCTGACACATCGACAATGTAGATTTTAGTGCAATCACGACTCAAATACGCAAAAGAAGAATCGTACTCAAGGTGTTATGAAGCATACTCAGATAAGATAACAAACTTCCTTAGAGTTATCAAAGTCCAGAATAGGCAAAAGACCCGATGTGTTTAAAACACAAACAATACAAAACGGGAAAGAAGATTAAAACGACTCCAACAAGTCAGAGTTTTATTAAGTTACTACCACATTTTCTTTTACTTATACTCCAAGAATTAGAGTTCTATACATGTATAAATAGACCATAAAAACATCTAAAAAGGGGATTAATGAAGCCTAAGATACAAGAGTGTAAGAGAGATTAAGTTTGTAACAAGATTCATCAGTGTGAAGCTTTTCCCTCACTGTCACAGGCAACGGTGGTTTTTTTCCTTCTCGGGTTTTTCCAAGTAAAATTGTGTTTACATGCTCTCTTTCTCTTTTCTGTTCATAATATTATTGTCAACTCACCATAACTTGTTAGACGAGTGATCGAGTTTACATAATCCTAAAAATCACCGTCAACAATACGTTTTTCCAAACAAAATCAAACTCAACCACACCCACTGTCAACCACCACCACCACAACACCCAGACCTTGAACCGGACTGCCATCATCACCACCGAACCCAGACCCAAACCCAGATGGATTTGAGTGAGAGGAATTCGAGAGAGAGAGAGAGAGAGAGAGAGAGAGAGAGAGAGAGAAAGATTCGATAAAGAGAGGGATTCACAAAGAGAAGGTTTCGAGAGATAGAGAGAAATGGATTCGAGAGAGGGAGAGGGATTCAGAGAGAGGAGGGTTGGGAGAGAGTATGATTTACAGTGTTTTTTTTTTGTGGTGTTCTCCATCAATGGAGATGGATTGTAGAGGTCCACCGTCCATCCACCATTATTTATTTTTTGTTTTTTGTATTTTGTTTTCTTTTATCTTTTTTTGTTTTAATTTTAATTTTTTAATTTTTTAATTGTTTTTTTAATTTTTCTATTAATTATTTAGTAAGTTACCATTTTACCCTCGTAACACTGACGAAATCTTTGAAAATCCTAACCGAATTGGACGGTATGGACCAAAATATAGATTTTTAGAATTTATAGGGACATGTCAAGATAATACTGAAAACTGGGGGATCAGTTTATCTATTATGTCAAATTAGAGGGACGAAAATGAATTTTACTCTATTAAAAATTTGAAATTATTTATCTAATTCAACCTGGCTTATCTCATGTTCGAGTCGTTGACATCGCAAGTGGTGTATCAAAAAGAAAAAAATTGCATTCTCATCTTTGATCTCATCCAAAATTCCAAACCAATTCAAATCAAAAAATTTCCTCAACTATGGTCCAATATCGGTCCCCATATGTCACTTAAAGTGACCAACCAGAAACCTAAAAATTTCTATCATTTTTTGTCTCCACCTTATAACAATTTAACACATTCGTGATTCCAATATCATCCATGATTCCTCTCTTTGCATATTAACTCTTAATTAGTTGGCTTTATAATTTAAATGTGATCACCTCTACAAAAACTTAAAGAATCCTATGTTATACTTATTAATAAGATTGATTAATCAAAACTTACCCGATTAGTCATTTTTACCTTTTATAAATGATCATCACCCACTATTTTTCTGTACAGTTTACCAAAAACATGCATGGAAACATCATAATGATAATTGTTAAGCACATCACTTCAATATCCATCATCAAAGTAAAGCATTGTTATCCACTAAAAAGTACCATTAATTAATTAAATTTTGTCAAGCTCCATACTTTTGTGTGTATGCATATTGATGCCAAATTCTTGCCTCCTTTATTTCTTTTTTGATAACCCATAAATTTCCCAAACCATCTACCTTCAAATGTGGCGTCAAATGTGGCTTGCGGTAATGGATACTCTCATTAAACCCGACAATGTTTCAGTTTGAACTTCTACTATATAGACTGGTTCTCTCCTAAAAGATCCTTTATTTTAATTTTGGTAAGAACCATGAAGAAATCATATCGATTTTTATAAATTTTGATCTGCATTTTTTTGTGGACTATAAATTTAATGAAATCTATCTATGAATAAAATTTGAAAATTTTTCAAGTTCTAGGACTGTTTTTCCAGATTTTATTAAATATGAAGACATCGGAAAAATAAACGAAATATAGGAATATTAAAAAAAATAGTTCTAGTACTTGAAAATCTTTTAAATTTTATTCATAGGTAGACTTCATTAAACTTATCATCCATAAAAATTTAGATCAAGATTCATAAAAATCGATGTGATTTAATCAAGGTTCTTACCGAAATTAAAATAAAAGATTCGTTAGAAGAGAACAATATATATATATATATATATATATATAAATATAAAATTCTCAAACCCACTTAGTAAACCCGAGTCTGAAATTGAAGCTCCCACCGAATTCTATAATATTTGGAAAACAAAAAATCATGACATTTGACCATATAGGTGTCTATGAAGAGATTCGAACCCACACCCTATGTATATGAGCAAACCACATGTCTGACCTTTTATTAACTCATTACCATTTATCATTAATTATATGAATATAATCATTTTCCCCCATGTAGTTTATCATATTAACCATTTTGTCCTATTTAGTTTTAGTAATGGTCATTGTACCCTCTGAAAACCAAAATATTAGACATTTTGTCCCATGCCGTCAGGATTTTCATTAGATTAGTACTTTGAATGTCAAAAAATTAATTGAAAGACCTTATTACCCTTGAACACATGAGTTATGCCCTCTAATGATATCACTGATTGTTTTAAAAGGAAAAAAAATCATAATTAAAAAAATAAAAACTAATAAAAGTATTAAAAAAACAAAATTGAAAAAAAAAATTAAAAAAAAATGAATCACCACCGTCCATCTAAATAATAAATAAAAAAAAGCAACAAAATAAATTCTATATTTCAAAAAAAGAAATTCAATATTCAACAATTCAACATAGTTCATCACAATCATCTACAGATTCAATCTCAATTACAATCGAAGATTAACACCAAACAACAAAAATTCATCCCAGTTAATAATCACCAAAAATACATCCCAGTTCATCATCATCATCATCAATCTCAACCAACACCACCAATCTCAAACCACACCAGAAAACGAAAAACAAAATAGAAAAACAAATCATCTGATTCAAATCCCACCAGACCCAAACCCAAACAAAATCAAATCCAGCCACCCCCACCGTCAACCACTACCACCGTTGCCATAATACCCAAACTTAGAACCGGACCGCCATCATCACCACCAGACCCATACCCAAACCCAAAACCAGAACACCACAAGACCTAGCCAAGAACTAAAACACCACATCACCACCATAATCGGAACCCTGCAAACATCAGTCACAAACCCCTTAAAATCTTGCAACCCCAGCCACCGAACCGAAACCCAATAACCCTCGTCGGCTTGCCGCCTTAGAACCCTAGCCACCAACCCACCTCAAATCCTTACCGAGACCACCAAATCGGCTCGAATCGAAAGAGATTGAAGGAGGAGAGAGAGAGAGAGAGAGAGAGAGAGAGATAAACAGGAGAGAAAGACAAGTGCCCATAGTTGCTCCTCGTCGGCGACCAAGCGACGGTTGAGAGGGAGAGAGAAACTCAGATCGGTTGTGAGAGAGAGTTTCAAAAGTCAATACACTATTTTGTATGAGAGAGAGAGAATTTAATATTGTTTTAGTTTTTTTTTACAATTATATTATTATTTTATTAATCTTTAAATTAATTTTTTTAAAATAAAATTTTTATTTTCACATTTCATCCGCACATTTATTTTGTAATTATAAAATCATTCATTCCTATTTTGTTTTTCCTTTTTTACTCTTCCAAAATTAATTCTCATTCATGTCCTTCTAACGAAGTTACAATATTGCCCTTGCTAATTGACGGTCAAAGTACTAATCTAACAGAAATCCTGACGGTATGGGGAAAGACGTCTAATATTTTGGTTTTCAGAAGGAAGAATGACCATTACTGGAACTAGAAGGATGCAAAGTATTTTATAGGACAAATTACAGGGTGGAAAATGATTATATCCCTTAATTATAATTACATAAAATCTTAAATGGGGGCTATTTTTATTTCTCTTTTTTGGGATATTTTGTGGCATATATCAAGAAAGTGGATGCATACGGAGTAAGAATTTGTATAATAATTACTTGGGATTTGGGGTGTTTTTGTGCTTGATTGATATAGACATGAAATTTGGTGGATCCAAAAATGTCTGATCTGAGTTGTCTGTGTCGTGGTAGGGTCCTATATTGCCCACCATGCACCCATGTCTTCTTTGTTAAGATATATAGTCAAGATTCATGACTCGAAATCTCGAATACATTTTCTAGATTGAATCAAATACTATACTATTAAAATAATAGGCTACAACTTTGATACAGTCAGTTGTGTAACCTCCCTCGGTATCCTTATTGACAAGGGAAGTTCGAGTCCCATATAACTATTTCGTTGGAAGTCATCGCTCGGTCTTTTTATCGATGAGGGGTGTTTGAGTCTCCCCGAGTCTCCCAAACTCTTTCGTTGGAAGTTTTATAGATAGTTAGTGAGAATTAATATGTATTCAAATCACTTGATCAACCTAATACAATTTCTATATTCAATAGAAAATATATATTAAAATAGTAAGTTAAAACTATGATACCTTTAATTGTCTATGTACCTCTATCTCCTTATCAATGAGAAAGGTTCGAGTTCCAACTAACTCTTTCGTTAGAAGTTTTCTATTTCCATAGTGGGAATACATATTTAGGTTAACCACTTAGAATCTAATACTATCTTTCTATTCAATATATATATATATATAGTAAGCTACAAATTTGATTATGTGTCATGTGTGTACCACCCTCGGTCACCTGACTCTCCTTATCAATGAGGGAGGTTTGAATCTCAACTATCTCTTCCGTGTGAAGTTTTCTATTCAATGGTGAGAACTAGAAATCAAACCGCGGTCCTAATTGTAGTGGTTGATCAGGATGTAAACTGACTTTTAAAATCTTGAATATGTAGAAATCATAACCAGAAAGCTTTTGCACGGATTCATGATCGTTCATACCGGCCGCAACTCACTAACCCAGAACCAACAAATCAGTTCGATACAAAAGCTTGACTCGACAATCGAGTCAAGCATTAATGTTGACAAAAGCTACCTTATATGGTATATAATTCTTATATAGTAATTAATAATAATTAGCTAATTCAAGAAATAAAAATAAATTAACAATTAGCTACCCAAAAATCTGTTCTTTTTCAAAGAAAACTAGTTTTGGAGGCACATCTTCCTAAATACATATTTTTTTAGCAATATGTTATATAAAGACAACTCAAAATTTATTATAAAAGAATTACAATTGGTTAGATTTTTATTTTATTTTTAAAACTTTATATAATCATTAATAAACTTTAATACACTTTTGATATATGTATAACTTGTAAGCTGTCAAACGCTTTTAATAGTTTTTATCAAAACATAATTAAAAGTTAACATAAAATTACAAACAACACTAAATATAAATACTTTGAATATGATAAAAAAAAGAAAATTGTATTGGAACTTTAACAACCCACCTAATATTACTATATATAATAAGTTTATAGCATTACATGTGCATATATATATAAAGTAAAAGGTACCTTGCTTACGAAAAAAGAGAAAACAAAAAGTACACTGTTTTTTTTTATTTTTGTTGTTAAAACAATTATTTTGGTATTTCGTTAACTGCAAAAACACTTAACTTATTTTTTGTTTGTCCTTACCTTTCATATATTCTTTAATTTTTGCAATTAGTATTTTAAGACCTATCTAATTCTACATAATAATTTGAAACCAAATTAAAGTGAATAATATTCACATTCTCTATCAAACATATCAGGTGTATGGGATATGTTAAATTGGTTCTTATAGAAACTATATACATAAAAAAATATTATAAAAAAGAAAAGAAGAGTTGCTCAACTTAAACCTATATGAGCAGTACATATATATAACTATATACAACTACAACTAATGCAGCTTCTCACAATCTCTTCCAAATCTCTTCTGTTTCTTTAGACACCAATTTAAATCCTCATATTTCTCTACTTTCTTACCAAAACAACACCCAAATCAATAAGTTCCTCTAAAATCGTAACCTAACAAAGTCTTAACCAAACAACTCTCCAAACTATACCTCCTAAACCTATCCCTTTTTCTCTTCTCAATATTTCATCTCTTGTTTTGATTGTTACATCTTTCATTTATATATTTTTATTTCAATTTGTGGTGCATGCATGTGGGTTTTTAATTACCAGTATGTTTATTCTTTTTTTTAGCATTTTATTATTTTCTTCTGCTTTTGATTTCAAGATTTTGTTTTGTTTCATAGACAATCTGTCTTCTCTTGTTCATAGATTTGTATTCAAAATTGTTTATGTTTTTTTTAGTGATTATTGCTGGATTTATTTACATATTTTTATTTTAATTTGTGGTGCTTGCATATGGGTTTTTGATTACCAGAATGTTTATTCTTTTTTTTAGCATTTTATTATTTTCTTCTGCTTTTGATTTCAAGATTTTGTTTTGTTTCATAGGCAATTTGTCTTCTCTTGTTCATAGATTTATATTCAAGATTGTTTATGTTTTTTTTTGTAGTGATTAATGCTGGATTTAAGGTTATTTTTTTTTCTCCTTTTATATTTCAAGGTTGATTTTTGTTTATGGTTCAGATTTCTTGTTATTTCCTAACTTTTTTGTATTTAAATTATTTTTGTTTTTTAGGATTAATTTTTCTTTTTTGAAGTTTGATTTTTATTTCAACATAGTTTTTTATTTTGTAATTATATTTGATATATTTCTGTTCATATCCAAGTTGTTATTTGCTTTATATTGTTTATCTAAAAAAATGTGCTTTAAATTTCAAGATTGTGCTCCGTTTCATATGCTGACTAAACCGAAGCAACTAAAATTCTTCTGTTTTGCCAACCATCTTCATAGTCATGCATAGTTTCAATCGGATTATGTTTAGTCAACTTTTCTTTTTCAAATCAAATTTGGTTTTTGGATGTGTTTAATACTTTCATCTTAATAAACATACTTTTCATCTTGAATTATGTTAACAATCATGCCTTCTTGTCTGGATATAACAGTTAGATAGATAGATAGATAGATAGCAAACTCATTGTAAAAAAAAATCAATTATATTCAACCATTATCATCACAACTACAAACCTGAAGTCCAGATGCAGCAATCAAAACAGGGACTTTGATATTTTATGTTTTGGAAGGCTTACGAAATCTATTTCTCTATTTCTTTTTCTTTCTATCTTTCCTTCTGTTTTACAAATTCTGCCTCATTTCAGCTACTTATTTCTATGATTCTATATGTTTCTCTTTTTCTATTCTTTGTTTTTCTTTTATTGCCACATCTCATATCCCTTTCCACCTCACCCCCTCATCCTTTAGCCACCTACCACTCTTTGCTTCCTTTGCTGCCACATTGTTTCTTTTGCTGGCAACCTGCCTATTCTATTATTTTATTAAAGGGAAAAAGAAAGGATACAACCCTTCTAAAAGAAAAAAATACATCTGGTTAATTACATGTAAAAATTTTAAATGGTTTCTAATCATACAGTGTGAAAAGACATTTATACCTTAATTTATACATTGTTTAATATAGAATTTCATGTAATTTTATAATCCTTTAAGGATAAAAGTGTAACTGTACTGTACTAATAATTGTAAACAAATTAAAATAATGAAATACCGTATATACCCTTTATTCTTTGTAGATTTTATATCACTACATCAATCTTTGAAAGTAATTTATTGAAACAAACAAGGGTACATCAGTCTTTTCAGAATTTTAAAAAAATCACAACAAAATAGAAGGGTTAAAAATATGGCTCAACTCACTCTTTTTATATAGAGTGTATAGAAAAGAAATGTATTGTTTTATACTAAAATTAGAAATTTGGTTACATTAGGGGGATAATTCTTTTTATTGATTTATTTATTTAATTTTATTGGGGTCATTCTCACTCACTGATTTTGTTGCTTTTAATGGAATTTGTGCAAGATATGTACAGAAACAAGTTTTTGGTAATTGCATAATTTTATAGGTAAAATTCAATATAATTAATATAAATGGTATATTCTTTTTATAGTATTTCATTAAATTCTTTTACTATAACTTGGTTTTTACCAATTATAATTATATATATGTGAAAATATTTGAAATATTTTTTTTATTATACAGTACTATTCGCAATATCTCTAATACATAATGCTAAATTGCTAATTATAGCTTGATACTAATTTGACATTCCCATTTTATATAACTTTGTTTTGAAAACAACACCACATTATGTTAAAATTATTAAATTAATTAAATACTAATTCATGTATATTAAAATGGAATTTTGTTGTTATACAATTGTTTCCAATTTTTTATCGTAATTTTTAATTTTTTTTATTATTATTTTAATCCTTAAATTAGAATCGAATTGGCATCAATTAACCAATAATCATACAAATTTTGTATAACACAATGACCATCCAAAATAATAACCATACATTCCAAAAATGATGAATTGATTTCACCTAAATCTGGATTACATTACCATACTCATCGAGTTGTTATAGATACTCCCAAAATGATTTCATATAATTTTGAGTAATTATAAATTCCCACCTCCATATTTGTATGTAGTTTCACGTTTTAAATATTAGTCTCACAACTCATGATATTTTTAAAAATAAAATATATTCTGTTATGGATAGTTTTCAAACTGGGAATGGAAATACAACTTAATTTGTGTACGTCGGCTAAATAACTTGATTCTCAATATTTGTTTAGTAATTATTGTAATTAAAAATAAAAAGTTAAATTTATTTTATCTCATTATGATTTTTAATAAGTAAATATTTTATGTTTTCGGTACTATATGACAGGTGAATTCATCTCTAATCATACCATTTAATTAATTACATATTGTTAATAACTGACGAATCATAGCATTTTTATCGGGTCAAATTTTTTTGGTTAGCGGCCTATCATTATTTTTATTTTTTATTTTTTATTTTTTATTTTTTATTATAAGAAAGCTCATCTTTAAAATTTGATTTATTCTTGGGAAAATACCGGGAGAGACAGGCGTGTAAGAAAATGGGACCGAAGCCCACAAAAATAAAAGTAGAAACAAATAATCATAATAGACGAAGCTGGTGGGCTCAATTGTACTTCTGTCACGCGCTTCCACTAACACGCTCCCCACCGTCCAATCCAATTCCACGTTAGTGTCTTTGGAGCGGGACCTAGCGCGTGGTCAAAATCAAACGGATATCTGTTTTTTTGAAAACATTTTTCTCTCTATTGCATTAAAACAGTAGCGCGTTTTCATTACATAAAACACAAACACATCAACATACGAGAGATCTTCTCTTCGCTGTCAGACTCAGACTCAGACCAAACCAAAAACCCACAAAAGCTTTTTCTTTTTTTCAAAAACGACACCGCCACTTTCCCACTTCACTCTTGTTCTTCTTCTTCTTTGTTAGCAGAAAAACGAAAACAGTGAAAAACACACACTCAGTGTTTAATCTGTTTTTGTGCAACAGAATAAGCGTTTGGGGGTTTTCTGAATCACTCTCCTGTTCAGCTCCGTCTTTACACGCAAAAGGGTTTCCTCCGAGGTATTTTTTTTTTCTGTTTATATACAGTTGTGTTTTGTCTCACTGTTCATCCTCCAAAGATTCGTTTTTTGTTTATAATTTTGTTTTTTGATTTCTGGGTTTTGTTGTTTTTGCACTGATTTTTGATGGGTCTGTGTCTTTATCTGTGATTGTTTTTGTTAAAAGATAATTTGGATCTAATAAAAGAACTAGAAGTGGTGTTTTTTTTTTTTGAGTTGAAGTTTGGTTCTTTAGATCTGATTGACTTGAAATGTGGTAGCTTTATGGACTAGAATTAGCTAGGGCACTGATTTATGCGGAAATGACTACAATATTTCTGACAATTGTAGATGTATCTGCAACTCAATTTGTCATTTACACTTATTGCAGGATTCACTGGCTCTGTTATTGTTGAAAATAGTGGTTGATCAAATAATTTGATTTACCTGTTCAACTATTTTTATTTTTCATTTGTTTTTTTTTTCTCAAAACGAATGGAATTTGCCTTAAATTGATTCTTGTGTTTATATATTATGAAAGATAGTCCTTTTCGCGGGCACTATGGGATATGCTTCAACTTTTTTATTTTTTTTTTGGTATTATTTTCCATCCCTGCATGTTTGTTTGTTGAGAATGTTGTTTGAATTTGTGGTTTATGTATTTTGTATATGATGGTATTTTTTCTTCTTCTTATAATTAAAGTGAAAGGAAAGTAGTTTCTTAGTAAAGAAATATCTGGGATTATGACAGCAAATTTAGGAATTATTCAACCTAGGGAACATGACATATTTGAAGAGAAATATTTGAAAGACATGAAGTTCTTGGTGTCTACAAAATATAGAGGTTGACTATAAACGAGTATGAGCGGGAAAGGAGCATGTTAGAGAGCATGCGTTTTGTTTTCATTCTAAAAGAATATAGTATTATTTAGGGAATCATAATTGGTTCATTTGTTAGCAGATTTTGCAATGTGTACAAATTGTTTAAAATTTGTCCTTTTGGAGACATCCCAGGTTATTGGAACGATTCGGACAAATAGTTCAGCTATTAATTATTGAATATTGCATGATAAATTGGATTTATGTTCTTAATGAAAGCATTTGAAGTTAGGTTCACAATTTATTGGATGCTAGTGAATGCGTGGATATTTATTTACTTGGACATGTTTGTGAATCTTTTCTTTGCCGATGCTTATATTAATCTTTTTTTTTTTTGTTTTTGCTTACTAATATTCTGCTAGATGTTAACTCAACGTGTCCTCTTACGCAGTGTTGAATTGTATATATTTTGAAGCTGGTCAATAAGGAATTGACGTGACGCTCCATGAACTTTGAGTGGTTGATTGTCTGAACATGGATAAAGTATCTCCTGACTGTCCATATCCGGGATGCTTTTTTTGTGTTATGAAGGAAGGCAATCCAAGTAAGCGTAGAGCAAGTATATTGAAATTCTTCAGAGAACTTCCCTCGCAGGATGATGATGGCCAGGTTCTCCCTATCAGTGGCCTTTGGAACACTGCCATGGCACATCCCAATGATCCCGAATTCATAGAATTGGGAATATTTGAATGCATGGCGGCACTAATATGGAAAGGTCTAAAGAATCGTCGCTGGCTTTCCCATGACCAGAATATATACATTCCATACTATGCCGCACACATTATTGGATCCTACACCATGAACATGGAAGAATTTGCCAAAAGTGCCGTTCATGCTGGGGTAATACCTCCCTTAGTTGAACTTTTGAGAGGGAGATTGACTTGGGTTGAGCAGAGAGTGGCAGTGCGAGCTCTAGGGCACTTGGCTACATATCCCAGTACCTTTCCTAATGTAGCAAATCATGGTGAGATCCTCGAACTCTCCATTCAACTGGCAATGAGTTCGCTAGAGATAGTTTACTCACATTTTTACCAGTACGTTGATAGAAGGCTGAGTTATCACTGTGATCTGCTTACTCGTGGCATGGGTGGTGTTGAAATGGAGTCTAGAAAGGCAGAGGAATGGGCTAGTCAACTGCAGTGCTGGTCCCTTCAGCTCATTAATTGCTTTGCTTTTAAACCCGAGTTTCTTCCTGCTATATGCAAATCTGAATTTCTAACCAAACTACCAGGCATGTGGGGAGGACTCGTTAATGAAAACTCACCAGCTGGAATTGGTTTATTGAGAACTATTTGTCATCATAAGCTTGGTAGGGGACCTGTTGCTAGTTGTCCTGGCCTTATCGAAGCGTTGTGCAATATTGCTCGCTCTTCAGATGATTGGCAGTATATGGCTATTGACTGTCTTCTCTGGTTGCTCCAAGACCCAAGTACATTTCACAAGGTATGTTTCTTCCCATCCTATCTTTTTAATTCCTATCTTGCACACATATTCATTTTGCCAGGTTCTTTTACATGGAAATTTATTTAGCAAGTTGTAAAGTTAGCTAATGCCTATTGTGTCCTGTTGTTTTTATATTATTTTCCGTCATTGCTGTATGTGAAAAATGTGTTGCTACCTTTTTTATTTCTTTAATTTATGCTTATCTTGCAGATATTTTAGTTAAGAATATGAAGAAATCATATTTAACTATGTTCTCTATCGTGGAAACTATAGAGCTGTTACAATTTACAAACTAGTAGGGGAGAAGTGTTAGAGAAAACTTATATAGATATAAAAGGCCTGAGATTTTATATACAATATACACTGCTGTATAACTATATTTCTTTCCAGCTAGAGTTTGGTCCATAGATGATGCAAATATTTCTTCATCAGCAATCTGAATAAAATCAGTGGATGTATTGTCCAAGTAAATTTTGATAAATTAACTTTGGGAAGTCATAATTTTCATACAAAAGTTCATGTTAATGTGTAATTTTTAAATAATCCATTTCAAATACATCTAAATATTTGCTTTAGTACCTTCTGAAAATACGATTGGCAACTTAATTAAAATTGAGCCAATTCTTACTTTTAGGTTCCTGGTAGATGAGTTAAATGTGTAGCATGTACGAGTTTATGCTGATTGATCGGGTGTTTGGACTAACTCCAAAGTTCTAGCTTATCTAGTATGGAATTTTATATAGTTTTTAAGTTCTGAGGCTTGAACTTGAGGCTGGTCTGAAGTAGAGGTTAAGAGAAATGCCTCGAAGGTTTTTTTTTTTTTTTTTGCTTGGGTAAATATTACTGTCTAATGCTTTTTTTTAGTCGCTTCCAGCTTAATATTGTGTTGAGAACTTGCATGCCACATGATTCTGTTTGCCTTCATTGCTTGTTCCTGAAACTTCAGAATTCAGATGCATCCTACATGATTCTGTTTGCCTCTCTTGCCTTTTGTTCCGGAAACTTCGCATTGGTAGTTTGATTGTCAAACTTTGATTTAGTGATTAGGTTTGGAAGATGCAAATTGCTCAAGAAATAAGTGTCACTGTGTCAGTATGAATAAGAGAATCAAATCATGTCGAATAAAAGAAAATCATTAAAATGTAAGAATCAATGATTTACTCTCTACACCCATTAAATTATAAAAGTAACCTTAAATATTATAAATCCTTTATTTTAATTATATTGTTTTTCTCTTTACACCCATTTTCTCTTGCTGCTTTGTATTATAAACAATTCGAACCTGAAAATGCATGGAGTATCCTTCATCCACCATGCCTGTGAGCAAAAACTAGATTTATTTTTGTTTTTTTGAAGACCAAAAGCAGGGTATATTAATAATTTAAGATCAGATGTTACAAAATAAAGAACAAGAGCTGGGCAAAAATCTAATCAGACCATATTGCCAAACCTGAGGATAAAAGAAACCAAAATGTTCCCCTCGAAGATTTATGTTCTTGTAATTGTTTTTTTTCCTGACAAATGATTGTAATTGTTAAGAGATCAAGAAAAGAGAATGAGTTGAAAATCGAAATCATTTGTCTACTTTGTAATGGATAATTATATTTTTATCAACGATTTATGAAAATTATAAATATAATTCAATCATGATGATGAAAAGAGATTTAATTTTCTTTCCCAAAAAAAAAAAGAGATTTGACTTGGAAGAAAGAAAATATTAGGGTTTGTGATGGAGTGGATTTTAACTTTTATATGGGTGTAAAGAGAATTTATTATTTATTTATATAATTATGTCCTTTTAAGTAATTTAGTTTATGGGTATTTTAATAATGGGGCAGGATCTATGGCCCCATTTTTTTACATATTTTTTGACACACTTTTGTGTCCATTGGATGCTTACTATTTGGATGGACAAGATTGATTGTTTGTTAATCCCTTTTCTCTTTCCTCATTCAATATTTTTAATTTCTCTCCCATATTTATTCTTTTCTCTCTCCTAAATTTTATTATTTTATTCAAACCCCTTTTTTTATTCTTCTGTTCTTTTCACGTTATTTTTCCTCGTTTAATTTTTTTCCTTGGTCATTTATTTTCAAGTTTTTTTTTTGTCATTTAACTTTTCATATATATATATATATTCTTTTTTTTTTTCCTTTTTTCTCTTTCTCATTTCTTATTTCATTAGCTCCCTCCAACCATATGATTTTTCAAAGTTGAACAGTAGCATTATTTTAACTTATATCGGTCATGTGAATGTATTTGCAAAGATTGAACAATAGCATCATACAATCATACATTTTATTTTCTTTTTCATTTTTGGAATAGGTTTACAAACAATTAGATGCAACAATTTTGTCATGAATTTGTAAAGGGGCAACTTAATAGTTCTATGATTTAGGATATAAATCAATTTAAACAGGTACAAATAAGTAATTCTATGAAAAATTACAAACAAAAAAATTGGCAAAATAAAAACTAGAAACAGATAAAAATAGAAGAACTAATTAACAAAAATTTAGCATACTGTAAACTACTATAAATATTTCAATTCAATTTTTTTTTGTCCTTATGATAAGGATGTAAAATTAATTTCATGCTAATCCAAGGAAATAGGAAGGTAGAAGAAATAAAGAATTTTTTTTAAGAGTATTTAAAGGAGCTCAGTGAATAATGAAGTTCATGTTGGTAGAGTGAATAAGTAAAAGAGATAAAAAAAAACACATTAATGAGGAAAGATTACAAATAAATAAGGAAAGAGAATTATTAAAGTTGAGGAGAGGAGAGAGGAAATAGGAAATGATATGTAAAAATATTAATGGAAGAGAGAGAAAAAATGATTAGTGTGTTGATCTTGTCCATCCAAATAACTAGGATCCAATGGATACAAAAGTGTGTCAAAAAAATGTGTAAAAAATTGGTGCCATGGATCCTACCCCTTTAAGAATATTTTTTTATATTAAATAATGGGTTATTATGATTTTAGTCCCTCTAGTTTGCGTTTATCTGGATTTGGTCCACTAGTTTTTGAAATTACTAATTTTAGTCTATTAGTTCTCTGACAATACAAATTCGAGTCTCTACCGTCCGATTCTGTTAGATTTTCGTTGACTTTCGTTGACTTTCGTTAGTTCAACAAGGGCAATATGGGAAATGTGATGAAAGCTTCTAGAAGCTTGTCTAGAACAAGGGTAAAAATGGTATTTAATAATGTAATATATATTTATTAAATGATTTAAATTAAATAAATTTAATTAAATAAATAAATTAAATTAAATTGATAAAAACAACTAAAAAAACATTAATCTCTTTCTCTCTCCCTCACTCTCACAATCTCACCGCCTCTCTCAGTCTCTCTCTCTTTCCCCAATTCATCTCTTTCTCAGTTTCTCTCCCTTTCTTTCCCCGATTCATCTCTTTCTCTCCGTCTCTTCTCGCTCTCTCTCCCTCTCATCTTTTTTTAGGTACGTATGTGTGGTTGTTTGGAGGAGATGGTTTGGGTGGTGGTTAATGGAGGTAGAGGAGGGGGAGGCCGCCGGCCGTGTTTGGGTTGTGGGTGGTTGGCGGTGTGGTGGTGGCACTGGTGAACCCAGATCTGCACTGGACAGTGGTGGAGCATGGTCAGTGGTGGGTGGTTTGGCGATGTGGTGGTGGTCAGTGGTGGGTGGTTTGGCGATGTGGTGGTGGTCAGTGGTGGGTGGTTTGGCGATGTGGTGGTGGTCAGTGGTGGGTGGTTTGGCGGTGTGGTGGTGGTGGCAATGGTGAACCCAGATCTGCACTGGACGGTGGTGGAGTGTGGTCAGTGGTGGGTGGTTTGGCAATGTGGTGGTGGCACTGGTGAACCCAGATCTGCAATTGACGATATTGGCGGTGTGGTGGCAGTGTTTTTTTAATTATTTGATGGATTAAAATTTGATGGATTCAATTGATCTGCAATTGATTTACCCGGGTCTAGATTCAAATTAAATGTATTCAAATTTGTTTTTTTTTCAATTTTTGTTATATGGATGAATTAAATGTTTAAGTGTTCTGATTTTAAGTGATGGTGATAATGATGATGAATCGATGATGATGATGATGAATCGATTTCTTTTTTTTCCATTTATTTTTGGATTGATTTATTTTTTGTGGAATTTGATTGATGATGAATAAGTGTGTTTAGATATGGATCCATGAAGTGGTGTTTGATGAAAATGTAATTTTGGATCTGGATCCATGAAGAAGATGAAATTTGTTTTGTGTGGAATTTGATGAAAATGTATTGATCTGGATCCATGAAGAAGTCTGTTCGAATTAAATTCATTTTAATTTTTTTTTAATTTCGACATTTTTGAAATAAAAAAAAAGGATTTGGTGGATATCCACCGTCCATCTTTTAAATTTAATTTATTTAATAATAATAATAATTATTATTATTATTTTTGAATTAGCTTTTTATATATTTTAATTTTAAATTTAATTTGTTTTTTTATTTAATTAAATATAAAATTACCATACTGGCCTTCATCAGAAACCTTCATTAAGGGTATTTCGGTTGTACCATCTGACAATGCTAGTCCGTTTGTTTTCACGGAATTCATAACAGAAGGACTAAAGTTAGTAATTCCAAAAATTAGTGGACCAAACCCAGATTAATGCTAATTAGAGGGACTACAATCTTAATATCCCTTAAATAATTGTTAAGGATCCTACCATATCACAGTTACCATGTTTCCCAATATTTTTAATAGAGTTATGAGCTTTTGTATGTTCATATGTACTTTGTGATGCACCACTTATTATTTGTTTTCGCTTTTTGGATATTAACTGTGCTATATCCACTAAACACTTCATGATCTGTGATATAGGTGATTGATAAGGCAGTGCCTGCGCTTGTAGACCTTGCAGAGATTACAACTCTGGGTGATCATAAAAAGCTTGGAGATACTATTGTAAATGTTCTTCAGGAATGTATGCAATCTCAAGGGACAGGACGTAACTCTCCAAGCAGTCGCACTAAAGAACAGATTGAGGAATTATTAAATTCCAAACAGAGATTGAAGTGGGAAAAAAATATGCCAAAAGAGGATCTTCATATTAAACAGGCAGCGGCACTAGTGGTCAAGCTTGAAGGAAATTCGCTGTTCTCGTCGGGAAATATATCTGGAGCTGCATCGAAATACTCAGAAGCTTTGGCATTATGTCCAGTGAGATCCAAAAAGGAGAGAGTTGTTTTGTACAGTAATCGAGCTCAGTGTCATCTTCTGTTGCAACAACCGTTGGCTGCCATAAGTGATGCTACGCATGCACTTTGTCTTCACAACCCACTTAATCGTCATGCCAAGAGCCTTTGGAGAAGAGCTCAGGCATATGACATGCTTGGCTTAGCTAAAGAGAGCTTGTTAGACGCCATTCTGTTCATTAACGAGTGCTCTCAGTCAAACGACCCTGATCTTTCTCTGAGGCAGAATAAGGTTCCTGACTATGCTGAGAGACTGGTCAAGAAGCAGATGCGTGCAGCTTGGTTATTTAGAGAGGCAGCTATCAAACACGGGGGTGTCCATTGCGAGGGTGATGCCGGTGACATGTATGGCCAGGAAACTGATGATTCTGAATGGGAAACAGCGAGCGAAAGTGATATAGGAAATGATGGAAGAGATGAAATGGGTGACGAAGATGATGATAGCGAATGGAAGAATGAAGATGAAAGGAAAGATAAATATGATAAGCCTCCAATGAAAGGTAAAATTCATGATTTTCAATATTACTCACTTCCACGCTGAAGTTTTTCATGATCACTGTAAAACCATTTGAATAATTGCTAGTATCTGATCGGTCACAACATAATATGATCAAGACCAGAATTTCGACCTACAAAAACTGTGGCCAAATTTGATTGATCAACATAAAGCTAGTTTTTGGCTTATTGTCTGCTTTTATCTTTGCCTAAAATCTGCTATGCATAATTTATATATCAAAATTGGTGGATATTCATTCTATAATGTGTACTGTATACATGTTTGTTCATCGGACCCCTAAATATTATATTGGACCGTCAATCTGGTACAGACATAAAGCATGGATACAATGTGCAGCTCGCGGAAGATGAACCGTGACATAGGAGGGAGAGGCAGTCATTCGAATGTAGAAATATACCAGTATTGACGAAGGGGTACGCCATGAATGAAGTGAAGTGACTTTGGTTTGTGAGATGACATTTTTCAGCACCTCTAGCCTCTACAAGAATTTGGAATGGCTAATGTGTCTTGCTCAGTTTCTTCAGAAACAAGTTGGAACATAAACATGGTATTGGTCATTGTGTTAATCCGTAAGTAAAAACTTTGTTTTATTACTTTATTTATTTATTACTTTTACATTTTGGTTGTCTCATTTTGTTAATGGTAATTGCAACTGTAGAAATTGAGCAGTGTGTGAGTATAGAGAAAAAAAAAATTTAGTCTAGAGGACGTGAAGCATTTTTCAGTGGTTTTAAAGACTATTTTGTACATAAACCCTTAAGGTTTTTTGGCATTGAAGTCCATCAATTATTTACATTTGAGTGGCAATTTGTGATTTTCTTTTGCTTCTGAAGATTTTTTTTCCTTGAAAATCAATTCTTGATTTTCCACCTTCAAATTTGATTGCATTCTTGGCTGTTATTAGAAAGAGACTCATAGATAACGGCTGGGCCTAGTAAAATTTTCTTCGGCCTAACTGGCTCTAGGGTTGGGTGGGCTTGATTCTCATTTTACTCATAAAAAAACTAGTGTTGAGAGGCATCTCTTCAGTTATGAAAATTGATTTTTGAATTGTATTTGTCAAGTCGGTTTGATAGAATTTGACTCAGTTAGTGTCTTGGCCTTAAAAAATAATAATAATTGAAGGGTTTAAAGAAATTTAGTAAGGTTTTTAATCCTAGGCTCTAAGTTGTGTTTGTTGAAGATTTATTAAATAAAATCATCAAATGATTCCTTCTTCTTTGGTAATACTTCCTTGCTTTTCAAGTATTATACAATTTATACTTGTTTTTGGATCATGCAAAAAAAAAAAGGGGGCAAAGAATGGTATTAAGTTGGATTCTTTTTCCCTTCTAAAACAAAAGTTGGATTCCTTTTCTTGTTTTATTTGTTAAGGCCTTTTCTTTTTAATTTAAAACATGAAAATTAAAAATATATATATGGGTTTTAAAAATACTTTTTGTTATAAACTTCGAAACTAATTCGAATTGTGAAAAATTCAATCTTTGTTATTTTTTTAGACGGGTTGTATCACAAAAACTTAAACTATGTGATAATGTTTGAAAACTATTTTATTATTACAAAGTCGAACACCAAATTATTAGGATAATAAGAAAGAAAAAGTCATTGTACCCCGTTATCTATTTATACACTTTGGTCTCGTTTGGTGCGTGAGATTAAATTGAATTAATGATATTTTAATCAAAATCTACTTCATCTGCAACTAACGGTGGCCACGGTTCGGTTTCGGGGTGGTTTCAGTTCTGTGGCCATCCAAACCTTAACCGAAATCGAGAAAACCGGTTTGGTTTTCGGTTTCGAACCGCCGATTAGGCGGTTTGGTTTCGGTTTCGATTTCGGTTTTTTTTTTGTACAAAATCTAATTAAAATAATTACTAAACCTAATTAAAATAATGGGAAAAAAATGTTCCAGCAACAAAAAAAATTTGACAAATTAAGAAAATTTATGGGACATTTTATATAGTAATAAAAATGAAGCATTTGTAATAAAATGAAATTAATATAAAATATTCAATACAATTATATAAATATACAATTGAAGCATTTAAGTATTTAACAATGTTGAAAATAAAAGAAATTGACATTGATTAATGAATACAAAATTATAATTGCAGATAAATTAAAAAAAATTATAAATGGATATTGAATTCAAATAAACAATGTAACAAAGTTGAATTTTTTTTAAAAAAATAAAAAATCTGCCTTGCACTTAATTTGACATCAATTAAGTTACTTACGTCTCCTCCACCAATGTAGAGGAATCAAATGCCACATAGTTCTTTTACCTTTAATTAGATGCTCGGTGTTGAAGGTTGGAAGTTGGAATGGAATCTAATCGATGCCTTCCGTTCTCGTGGTTTGGTCATCTTCGAAAAAATCATTCACTATCTCCACCTCAATTTCTTGTTGTTTGTATTTTGCCTTTGTCCAATCATAAACACACGTCTGAGCTTCAAGTGTCTGCGGACACATAATCGACCGTCTTGGTTCCAAAATATTTCTACCAGAACTAAATTCTTGTTCCACAGTAACGGTAGAAACTGGTGTTCCCAGAATTTATTTGGTAATAATAGCCAAAATTGGAAAAATCTGTTTATGATCCTTCCACCAAACCTGGATACTAAATTCACTATCTTCGAAAAATTTATGAGATGTTTCTAAATACCGGTCAAGCTTAGAAAACGAGGCAGATAAGGATGAAGAAGATGTTCGTAATTTTTTGGCTCTTTGGGAAAACAATCGATCCCCTAAACCCTTTAATTTAAAAGTTGAGGAAGTATCTGTACCATCAGATGTCGGTTGATGTTGTGAAACTGACATGTTTAAAGACAGACCATATATTCTACGATATTCATCATATAATTCATAAAGCAAAGTCTTAATGGAATTACAATAACTAAGAACATCAACTTCTAAATCTAAACTTTTGTAATAATGAGTTAAATAATCCTGGAAACATTCTAATTTAAAGCGTGGATCAAAACATGATGCAAGCAAATAAATATTTGGAATCTCCTTATAATACTGTAACCATTTTTTTCATGGCAAAAACGCATTCACTCAATTGAACATCGAGTTCACATTCACTGAATGCACCAGCACTATTAATACTTTAAATAAGAAATAAATGAGTAGTGGGATAGTAATTATCAGATAAAGCATTAGTAGCATCATTAAAAACACGTAACAATTTAAGAATTTTTATACATGCATCCCAATGCTTTAATTGAAGAGAAATTGAAGGAATGTTATAAGTAATAAAAGAAACTAATAATTCATTATATGCAACACTTTAATTAATCAACTTATAAGTAGAATTCCAACGAGTAATAATATCTCGAGAAAATTTAATAGGATGCATACCATTTTGAGAATATTTTAACCATAGTTTATGGAGTTTGTTTTGCCTCCAGATATAGTTAATATTATCTCTAATTGGTCTAATATAAACAGAAAGAATTTGTAATCCAGCTTGAACACACAAATTTAAAATATGGCATGCATATTTTTGATGAAATAATTTACCCACAAAATAAGGATTGCACAATCCTGTAACATAGGAATAGATTCGGTATTGCTTGCAGCATTATCAAAACCGATCGCAAAAATTTTGTTTTGGATATGAAACTCTTCAAAAATAATTTTAAGGAGTCGAAAAATATTTTGAACCGTATGTGATTCATCGAAAACACGAAATGTAATAATTCTTTTTTGCATGACCCAGTCATTATCCATATAATGACATGTCACACCCATATAATGGTGACTACCAAAATTGTCGGTCCATATGTTAGCACATATGGAAATGCGACCTTCAAATTGATAAAAAAAAGAACTCAATTTGTTTTTTTGTTTTTTTGTTTTTTTTTTTTGTAAATGGAAACCAGTGTACGTGTGAAAGTGGATCTAGGAACACGTTGCATTGCAGGATTTAATGCAGTTTGACAATAATTAACAAAACCTACTTTCTCACAAAAACTAAAAGGTAAATGTTCTACTGCAACCATTACTACTAATTCTTCCTTATTTTTTTCAGACATATAATGAAATAGTTGATTAGTAGGGGTTCCGTACCTGGAGATTTAGGATTGATTACTAGTCTTCACCAATTCAGACGAGTGATTTTTCCTAATATGGTTCCAGTACGTGCCATATCCGAATGATTTATTGGTCTTGCATGTTTTGGAGCAGTAGTTGCACTTGATTTTGATCATTCCGTCATCTAACTGAATTTTCTTCATATGCAATTTGAAGAGATCAGACTTCATCGGCTTTTCTTCTTCACCTGCAACAAATTCATCGGAATGAGGTGGGGGGTTAGATAGATTTTCATTACTATCTGGGCTACAGAGATTGGGGTGGTCGGAAATTATTAGAGGAGGATTAGGACTAGGAGGGAGATCGAATCCAAATTGTCTTTGAAGGAACTCGTGGTAAAGTGGGTCATCATAACTGACCTCATCACCTTCGTGTTCCAACAAATATTGCAATGGACCATTTCCTTTGTTCAAATTTCTTGAACCTTCTCCCCCACTTGCCATTAAATAATTAATTATAAATACTAATAGTGAAAAAATATATAGATATGTGAGGAACTAAAAATATTGTTGGAATAATAATGGTAACACTAAAAAAATAGATGATTGTAAAAAATAGAAGAAATAAATAGATATTGGTTTCTATAAAAATGAGAATTAAAGAAAATTGTATAATGGAAGATTGTAAAAAATAGAAGAAATAAATAGATATTAATTTCTATAAGAAATAAGAATTAAAGAAAATTGTATAATAGATGATTGTAAAAAATAGAAGAAATAAATAGATATTAATTTCTATGAGAAATGAGAAATAAAGAAAATTGTAGAATGTAGAGAGAATTGAGAATTTAAGATTGAGAAAGATTGAGAGAAGTTGAGAGTGGTGTGAAGAATATTGAAATGTGGGGGGTATTTATATGATTAGAGTGGAGGGGCGAATTTGCAATTTAAAATAATTAAGGGGAAAAAAATAAAAACATGGCCGTTGGAAGATGACCATTGGTCATCTCTCCCAAAGGTCACCAGTCACATTTTTTTTCTTTTCAATTTTGTTGTACACGTGGCAGTGTGCTATTGGTCTAAATTTATTTTTTATATATATTAACTTGTCCTCTCTCCCAACTCCCAACGGTCCCCAAATCCAACTGTCATCCACTCAATTTTTTTTTCCAATTTCGTGTACAAGTGGCGCTCTTTTATTGGTTGGGCAATTTTTTTTATTTATAATTCTGAACCGCCAAAAACCGAGTAAAACCGGCGGTTTAACTGTCAGTTTTGCTTGGTTTTTGGCCAATCTTAACCGTAACCGAATCAGTTCGAAACCGGTTTCCGGTTTGGTTTTTCAGGCTGGTTTCGGTTCGATGCCCACGGTTTAACCGAACCGTGGGCACCACTATTTGCAACTATTCTATGAATACAGTAATGATAAGTGTTGACATTTATAATTTTAATTAATAAAACTATAAAAATTGCATTTTAAATACAACTGTGCATTGGAGCACAATGCTAAATTGACGTGTCAAATATGACATTTTACTCTTTTTTATACCAAATTTGGCATTAGCATTGACACATGCATCGAAGATGGTGTAATATAAAGAATAATTTATATTTTCATTATTATTTTTTACTTTCTTTAATAAATTATTTTTATATGATTTTATTCTTCAACTAAATTTCAACAAATATTATTTTAATAACATTTTAATTTTCTATCTAATTATTACAGTCTAACAATTTTCAACTAATTGAACTTATGTTGAAAATATTATATTATGAAGAAAATGAATTACAATTATATTCAAGTATTATATTTTTTAACTCAGATAACAATGATTTATGATTCAATTTTCTTTTAAAGAAACCAAATGCAAACTTGTTTTGAGTAAAGTATTTAAACGATACTAGTTTCAAATGTATGAAACTAGTGCATTTGTAAAACCATACTAGTTTCACGTGTATGAAACTAGTGCATTTGTAAAACCTTATTAGTTTCATGTGTAAACTAATGCATTTGTAAAACAATATTAGTTTCACATGTATAAAACTAGTGCATTTGTGAAACAATGCTAGGTTCCAAAATAATAATATGTTATGTTGCTATTATTTAAGTGTTTCTTATATTTTTTTTTGCTATCATTATTTTAATATGTCTATGTTATTGTATTTTTCATTTGGAAGTTTTAATGTGACCATGTTTTGTCTTTATTTTATTGCTTACTTATAATTATTAATATGACAATAATATAAAGTATGGTAAGAATAAGTAAATTTAATTATTAATATGAAACTAATGTATTTGTAAAACGTTTCATGTATTTGTAAAACGTTTCATGTATATGAAACTAGTGCATCTTGTAAAACCTTGAATTTATGTAATACTTAAAAAAAAGTAAATTTTGATATATGAAAAATTATTAAATAAAAATATTATTAATAAAATTCAATATTAGTCTCATTTTAAAGATATAGATGAGACCTATCTAATTATATTATTTTTATAATAGTAAAATTTATAAATTCAAAGTTATTATATATAAATTGAATTTATATATATAAGTGGGACCCATGTGGGATTGGTGATGTAAAAGAGTGATGAATTAAATAAGTGAGGTCCATATGTAAAAATAGTCCAATGATAACTAAAGATAAGGGGAGATGTGGGTTTATTTTATTCCATGATCATGAGACTATTTTACTTTTGGGATTACTAATCCCATTTTGTAAAATCCAATGCCAAGCCAAGCCAATCCTGCGCGCCAAACATGGCCTATGTGCATTAAAATCCTACCATATAGCTATTCATATCCTCATCAAATATATATATATATATATATATATAGCTATTCATATAAGATATTAAGTTAATAAGTTTGATAAAATCATTACAACATACAACTACTAAATATTTTGGCATTTAAAGTTAAAAAAAGAAAAATTAACTAAAAGAGTCTCTCCTCTTCGTGTCTCTGTGAGCGGGGGTGGTGTGAATTTTTCAATAGAATCCTTGTGTGAGTGAGGGTGGCATGATTTTCTCTATAGGGTCTTTGTGTGGGGTCTGTTTTCTTTCTTCTTTTATGTAGTGTGATTTTCTCAATAGAATCTTTGTGTGGGGTCTGTGTGCGTTCTCTTGCTGTGTGGTGTTATGGGTTCGGAGGAGAATGCAAGGTTGTGTGCTAACTTGAACTTGTTGGAGACGGAGGGGCCGGTGCAACGGCTGCAGGCATGCCTGATGACTGCAGTTGCGGAGAGGTTATCTTTGAGTCTTGTGGGAAAGGTGTTAACCAATAAGGTGGTTAACATGGACGCTTTTGTTGGGGTCATAAAGACTATCTGGTGTGTGAAAGGGTGTGTAGTTATGAATGTGTCAATAACAACATCTTCACGTTCCAATTCAGGAACGCCGCAGATCGAATTCAGATCTTGGCTGGTGAGCTATGGTCTTTCGATAGCGTTTTGGTTGTCCTAGAGGAGCCGTCAGGGAAAAAAGGTGTTGATGAAATGGAATTCAAATTTATTGAGTTTTGGTTTTAGATACACCGGGTCCCGTTAATCTGTAGGACGATAGAAATCGGAGAGGTTTTAAGTGGCATGGTGGGCGTAGTGAAAGATGTGGACGTGGGGGAATCAGGGGATTGTTCGGGCGAGTTCTTGAGAGTGGGGGTAATGATCGATATTTCGAAACCATTTCGTCGATGTTTATGTGTTGATGTCTTGGGGGATGGTGAGGAGACCGTGATGCTTCTTTGTTATGAGAGACTTCTCAATCACTGTTTTCAATGTGGAAGGTTAGGCCATCCAACGCGGGAGTGTGTATAAGGGAAAAAGCATGTGAACTTGCCGTTTGGGGCATGGCTACGCGCTACACCATCGGAGAGAAAATGGAATCTGTGGAATGGATTTTGGCCGAGCCAACATAAAGAATGAGCAGATGGGAAGTGGAATCGAAAGCTAGTATTGCAAGCGGGAGGATCACGTCGATCGAATGAGAGATCAGAATCTGTTACTTTAATGACGGTTAAATGTGTTAATGATGGTGTGTTGATTGTAGGGAATAATGATTGATTTAATGCGAATAATGATAATGAAAATGATTATAGGGATGGTGGTAGTGGTCTCAACGGTTTTGCTTTTCAAAGTAAGGAAGGTTAACCGAGATTGTCAGATGTAGTGCTTCTTGGGTCGAGTACGGGAGCTCAAGATGTTGGACGGCTCAATAATAATTAAAAGGGAAAAGCAAAAATCAATAAAAAGGGGCTGTGAAGAGTGCAATCCCTATGGGTGGGCTAGAGGCCCTAAAAGGAGAGGTGATTATAAGTCGTACTTTAGCAAAGTTAGATAACCTTAGTGGGCTTGTGGTTTTACAAAAAGGGCAGGGGGCAGAATAGGTTAAGTGGTTTAAATAGAAATGAGATTGGTTCAGGGCAAGACATAAGTTTCGGGCCTAAATTAGGGGACAATTCTAGGGATTTACCTATTAAGGAATAAGGATTAACTGTCAAAGGTGGTGGTCGTTGGAAGCAAAGGGCGCGAAGTGCTGCTAAGGTGAAGGCTGATGCAGAGCTAACATATGGTGGTTGTGTAGAAGGTGTGGGGAATACCACCGAGCATGGTGGTTACGTGCTGGATCCGTTTGGTAAAAGCGGGAAGCTGGTGTTCTCAGTGAGGAATGGCTGTGTAGATATGATGATAGGTCGGATTGTGTGAAAAAGAATAATACTGTGGAAGATGGGGTGGACACAAACACCCAGATATCGACGACCTGTTTTCAAACGGCCGGTCGGACGCTATGAAGACCCTAGTTTGGAATTCCCGAGGGCTGAGGAGTGCCGGGCTTACCGATCTCTGCTAAAGTTGAAGTATGACCATGTTCCAGATATCATGTTTCTAATTGAAACGAAAACAAATCATGTTTTTTTTTTTGGAGAATTTGAGGGTTAAACTAGGTTTCATGGGTATATTGATGCTAGACAGTGTTGGTCGAAGTAGGAGGTCATGTCTCTTTTGGACGGACAGAGTGGGGGTTGATTTGTTGTCGTATTCCAGGTTCCATATCGACGTCAAAGTAACATCCCATGGAGTGTCAGTGTGGCGTCTCACTGGCTTTTTGGGCATCCGGATGCGGCACAGAGAAACTATTCGTGGATTCTTTTACGCCGTTTGCATGGGTAACCCGACTCCTTTGATTGTGTGTGGGGGATTTTAACGAGATTTTGATGGAGGAGGAAAAGCAAGGGGACAGGGACAGTGTCGCTGGGGAATGGAGGAATTTATGGAAGCTCTGGATAGTTGTGGCTTATAGGATATGGGATTTGCGGTCCCTAAGTTTACATGGTGCAACAAGCGAGACGGTTTAGGGATTGTTCAGGAACGTTTGGACATGGGGGGTCACCTGTTATGATTGGAAACAGCTTCTCCCGAACTCCAGAGTTCATCATTTGGACTATTGGCATTCGGATCACCGTCCACTTCTTGTTGAGGCCTTGACAGAAGCCGATTCTGTAATGGATGGGGACAGGTGTAAGCAGCGAAGCTTTCATTTTGAATCATGTTGGGCTAATCTTAGTGACTGTCGTGATTTGATTACAAGAAACTGGCATGTTTCTGGTCAGTGAGGGGCAATGGATGGGATGGTGGTTGCAATTCGGAATTGTGTGAAGCATCTGTCGTGGTGGAATACTAGAAATAGATTGGAACTACGGGATGCTATTGCGGCTAAGAGGCGGGATTTACGTATGGCTACTTCTTATAGCTGATAACAAAGCTCGTGGAAGGAAATTAATGTCATTGAAAGACAGTTAGATAGGTTGTTAGAGGAAGAAGAGTCTTACTGGAGGCATCGTTCAAGGATCGAATGTTTGAAGGGTGGCGATCGGAACACTGGTTTTTTTCACAGCAAGGCTTCGGCTAGGAAAACACGAAATTGCATTGCAGGCTTGTTTGATGAGAATGAGATTTGGTGTGTGCATAAGGGTGATGTTCAAGGAGTCATCAATCGGTACTTTTCAAAATTATTTCAAACAGATCGAATTGATGTTGGGGTGCTGCAAAGAGTGTTATCGTGTGTTGAGCCAAGATTATCTCAGCGGTCGAAAGATTTTCTAGAAGCTGCTTACTCTCCGGAAGAGGTTTGTAGAACGCTTTTGGATATGCATCCGATCAATTTTTGGGCGGATGGTCTCCCTACAATGTTCCACCAGAAGAACTGGATTTAGTTTGTCCATCTGTGACGTCTGCGTGTCTGAAATGTTTGAATGAATGGGGCGATTTGGTGGCAGTTAATGACACGCACATTGCTTTGATTCCCAAAGTTACTAAGGCAGAAAGAATTATAGAACACCGGCCCATAAGCCTATGTAATGTTATTTATAAAATAGTGGCAAAGGCGATGGGTAATCAGTTTCGGTTAGTGCTTAGTGAGGTGATCTTTAAGTCCCAGAGTTCTTTTATTCTTGGGCCTCTGATTACGGATAATATGATTATCGGGTTTTAATGCGTTCACTCTCTCAGAACTAGGGTAGTTAATAAAGGATCTTTAGCTCTTAAGTTGGATATAGTGAAAGCGTACGATCTGGTTGAATGGTCTTTCTTAAGGTATATGATGATTAAGCTTGGATTTCCAGACAGTTGGGTTTCTCAAGTTATGAGGTGTGTTTCTTCGGTCTCATTTTCGTTCCTTGTTAATGGGGATATTTGTGGCAATGTTAGACCAAGCCGAGGTCTGTGTCAATGTGACCCTCTCTTGCCTTATCTCTTCTTGGTGTATGCTGAAGGATTCTCAGGCTTGATTCAGGATACGGCCAGTAG
Source organism: Dipteronia sinensis (assembly GCA_033220585.1). Lineage (NCBI taxonomy): Eukaryota > Viridiplantae > Streptophyta > Magnoliopsida > Sapindales > Sapindaceae > Dipteronia > Dipteronia sinensis. The sequence goes on along the minus strand of CM065637.1, from coordinate 59,317,069 downwards.
ATGAGAATTTTCGGGATTAAAGTGCAGTAGAATGTTCCACTTATCTCCCATTTATTTTTTGCAGATGATAGTATGTTATTCACATCGGCTTCAGAGTCCGATTGTCAGGCAATCAGGCAGATGCTTGATGACTACTCGAAAGCATCAGGACAACTGGTTAATTTCGACAAGTTCATTATGTGTGTGAGCAGAAGTGTCACTAGAGCTATTAGGGATCGGTTGGCTGCCATTATTGGTGTGCGACGAGTCCGCTGCCATGAACGTTATTTAGGCCTCTTGAGTTTTGCGGGACGTAACAAGAGACAACTGTTCAATTATATCAAGGATCGCATGTGGTGGAAGGTTAAAGGGTGGCAGTCTAAGGTCTTATCAGCCGGGGGAAAAGAAATTTTGATTAAGTCCGTACTTCAATTGATTTCGGCATACACAATGAGTCTGTTTCGTATTCCAAAGGGTTTAATCACGGAGCTTCATCGTTTGTGTAACAGGTTTTGGTGGTGTAGCTCAGAGAGTTAAGATGCAATGGGCTTCTTGGTCTAGATTGTTTGCGGGTAAAGTATCTGGGGGCCTTGGTTTTCGAGATTTGAATGCTTTTAATAAGGCACTGCTTGCCAAGCAGTGCTGGAGGTTAATTTGGAACCAAAGTTCTCTTGTAGCGCAGGTTCTAAAGGGGAGGTACTTTCCTACTTTTACTTTCTTGAGAGTTACATCGATGCACAATGAGTCCTTAATTTGGAAGGGTTTGTGTTGGGGTAGGGGATTGATTGAAGAGGGATCACGATGGAGAATTGGTACATGTTCTTCTGTAAAGATTTATGAGGATTGTTAGGTGCCTCAGCCTAGCACGTTTGGCATGATATCCCATTGCCAAAGAGCAGATTTGTTTTTGGTAAAACACATCAAAACAGAGGAAGGAGGGTGGAACATGGATCTAATTTGAGATGTGTTCAACAAAGAGGATGATGATCTAATCAAGTCGATTCCATGTACTAATATGTCAAGAGAGGATGTTTTGATCTGGCATTATACCGAAGATGGGGAATATACAGTCAAAAGTGGATATCATATGGGTATGCACAGCCTCTCCATACCTAGTACCTCTGCCAGCTCTTGTCCTAGCGGTTTTCAAGGTAAGGTTTCTTGTTAGAAAACATTGTGGAGAATTAAGTTGCCGACTAAAACCAAGCTCTTATTGTGGAGGGCATGTCATGAATGGCTTTCAACGAAGGCAAACTTGTCAAGAAAGGGGCTCCCAACTGATAGCATATGTCTGGTTTGCTTGCGATGTCGTGAAACAACAATGCATGCGGTTTGGAGCTGTGATGGATTGAAGATGGTACGAAGAAGCTATGGTTTTATGAAAAGGCTATAATGAAAGTGTGCTGATCAGTTTCTGGAATTCTTTATCTCCTGTATAAACTGCTTGCAAGCTAAGGATTTGATTTTGCTATGTGTCATATTTTGGAGAGTCTGGTTCCTAAGAAACTAAAAGGTGAACTCTTTTAAAATATAGAGTGTGGGGGATGTGGTTTGTTGGGCAGAGGTTTTCTTGACAGAGTTCTATGAGGTAAATAAACCTGATTTGGTGCAGGGTTTGCCTCTTCAGTTGAGCCCAATTCGATGGAAACCTCCAGATCCAGTCAGGTATAAAATTAATGTTGATGCTGCTTTGAGGAATGAGGGGAATTGTGGTTCATGACTTCCGGGGGTGGGTTATGGCTGCTGGCTGGTTTCGTGTGGAGTGTAGTCATTCACCTTAGATTGCTGAAGCTCTAGCCATTCTAAGAGGCATTGAATTTGCTAGAGACACGAGTTTTTTTCCAGTTGAAATTGAGTCAAATGCCCTTAGGGTTGTTAAACTGATCAATGACAACGAGAGTTCTTTTGCAGATATAGGAATTGTCTTGAGTGATATTAAATTAGGAATTGTCTTGAGTGATATTAAATAGTTGTTAAGTAGTGTTCATATTGTGGCTATTTCATATGTTTCTAGAAAGACAAATATGGTTGCCCATACTCTCGTAAAAATGGCTCTGACGAGTTTGGAGGACTATTTTTGGCTGGAGGATTACCCTCCAGATGTGGAGAAGTGGCTTAAGGGAGATGCCCTTGGCTAGTTGTTCTTTCTTTCTTTAATAATATCTCTTCTCAAAAATAATAATAATAATAAAGTTAAAAAAAAACCTAGAATGATTTTCTTAAAAAAAAACCTTAAATTCGAGCTTCTTCCTATTTATATAAAATATTTTTTTTAATCATTTAAAAGCTCGATTGAATTGACAATCAAAGATATTTTCTAAAATTGATTTCGCTATTATTTAAAACCTACATGCCCGTCTCTTGTTTGTTTGGACTAAAAAAAAACTCATTTGATCAATAGAAAAACTTTTTTTTTTTAACTGAATACTTATTAATCTGATTGGAATTAGATATTGAAACGAATTTGTACACTTTAAAAACATTTAGGAATCTGATTCGATTACTAACTAGCAATCATTGGCTTCCCACTTTGGCCTACCTTGCTAGGCGTGGTGTGCCTTCGAATGGGGTTTCTCGTTGTCATCGCAAGATGGAAACGATGGTCCATGCTTTTTGGGGTTGCCGTGAAGGTGCCAAAGTTAGGGACCACTTCCTGCTGGTTAAAGCTTTAAAGGTTAATGAAGATCTGCATTTCCATGATTTTATGCTTATCTGAGTGTCTCATTCTGGAGAATTTGGTTTTGTAGGAATCAGTTGGTCCATAACCTTGAGGTGAAAGGTTTTGATGATGTTGTTACGTGGGCTTCTAATTTTCTTGAAGAATGGAACTCGACTCAGCACATTGATAAGCCATCCTTATTAGATCATGAGTTGGTGGTTAAATGGATTCCTCTTGAGGATGGTGTTTGGGAAATTAACATGGATGCAGCCAACTGTTATCAGAATCAGAAAATAGGCTTGGGGATTATTATTCGGAATAAGTCTGAGGTGGTTAAAGCTGCGGCTTCCCTCAGGATTCAGGCTATGTTTTCACCTCTTGTTGCGGAAGCAATAGCAGTATGGCAGGGTATACTCTTAGCCTCTAACTCTGGCCTCTTCCTTCCCCTGCTGATATTAGCTCTGCCATTAATTTGATTATTGCTTTCTTTGAGGTGAATCCATGGTGTGGTGTTTCCCATGTTTCTAGAAAAGGCAATTTAGTTACCCATTATTTAGCTAGGATGGCTCTCTCGGTTGATGAAGATTGTTGTTGGGTGGATTCTTTCCCTCCCTGCGTGGAGTGGTTGATCTAGTTAGATGCTTCTGGCTAGTTTCTATGCTTTGTATCTTTTCAAAAAAAAAAAAACCTAGATCCAAACATAATAGATTCGAAATTTTAAAATCCGAACTTTTTTGGAACCGGACTGGTACAAAATTTACCCCTAGTTGGAGGACACAACTCACAAGGTAGTTTAATTAGTTTAGGAGTAGATAAAAATGAGAAGCAAAAACTTGGAAGTGTTTTTGAGTGCAGTCCTCCAGATATACAATTATTAATATTATGGATAATTATTCCGGTGGCCATTAAATTGATGACACACAATCAAAATGACTAATAGAATGGAAAGTTGTTCCTAAATGGCCATTTTTGGCGAACTTTGTGACACTAATGATTATTCCATCCAATGAGTGGCATTTTAGTAAATAAGGAGATAACAATAATTTTATTTTAGATGTTTTTTAGAAATTAATTTAATGTCATCCACTTATTTACCAAAATGTCACTCATTTGATGGAATTGGATGGAATAGCCATTAGTGTCACACTTTTCACTAAAAATGGTTATTTTGAAACAACTTTTCAATCTAGTGACCATTTTGATAATGTGTCATTAATTTGATGGTCACCGGGTAATTTTTTCTTAATATTATATTATATTTATTTATATGGATGTCGTTTTCCTTGAAAATTTAACACAAATCGTTCCTTGAAGTGCGTGCCCTTCTGTTGTTTGCAGTTTGCACACACCTCTTGAGATAAATGGACACTTTTTTAACCGATTTGAATTTGTCACACCAAATTGAAGTACTACTGTACTGTACTACTTCCACCACATGACCAATTTTGTTCTTGTTTCTATTTTGAAAATTTTGTTACACAAATATCTCCACATTTTGACCTTATCTTATCTTATAATTGTTCTTGTCCTTATTATTATTTTAATACAAAGTATTGGAATTTTTTTTGTGAAATACAATTCATTTTATCAATTTCTTGATTATAAATTGATATAGAAGAATTAATATTTCGGTAGCAAGACTATGATTAATTGATTATACATGTACTTCTATTCAGTATTCACTGAACCAACATAACTGACATTATTAAATAAATAAAATAATAATGACTTTTTTATTGTGATTATGAATTTGGATTCTCTGCTGATCTGATTTTTTATTGACATTATCTAATCTCATGACACATAAATATTGCAACGAATATATGGTTAAGAACTGAATATGTGATTGATTTTCATAACCATTTTATCAACAACCAATTGTATGCTTTAAAAATATTAGGAAAAAAGATTCGATTAACAGATGATCCAAATCATGTACCTATATAGAGTGATTGATTGAAAATTTACTATTATTAATCAATTTAAAATCTATATATTCACAATAGAAAAGTCATTATCCTTTTTTAATATATATATATATATATATATATATATACTTTTGTTAAATTTCAACATTGACTTTATGATATATGTACTTGTTCGAGCAAGTTATACATAACAGAATGATTCATAACTCGTAAAATGCATTACATTCTCTATCTTAATTTTCAATATAACACTTGGGAGAATTATAAAAATAATTCATAAATTGGTAAATTTAAGTAGATTTATTATATATATATATATTTACATGTATCTAGTTTTAATAGCCATGTAAAAAAATGGATGTCATAAAAAAATAAGAAAATAATAATAATGTAGGCATGGCTTTTCACAAAACAATTGAATACAATGAATTTGATACAGAATTGTTTGGGTCCCAAAATCGTTGCCCAAAATAAATAAATGTTAAAAGTATGGACTTCAATCTGTACCAACTTTCCATGTAATAAAAAACGTTGTGCACGTTATGTATGTTTGGCTCGATTTCACATAATTAAAAAATATTAATCATTTTATATATTCCTTCTATAATCGGGCATTCTCCTTTTAATATACTTGATTATTAGTTTTTAGCTTAATAATAATAATAATTTTTTTTTAAAAAAAGACGTCTCATTTTCCTTTTAAATTCAATGCCAAACAATTCAGGGTTTGTTACTGATTTACCGATAGTATATCTACTATCAATGACTATATGAGCAATCCAAACACTTAAAATACTCATGATGAGATTTGCTGTTGATCCCTATTAAAAAGAGATATACAATAAATGAAGACAAATTATTACTATATGTAAGTGTTTCAGTCAGAACTCAAAACTATATTTATTTATTTTTTCTTCCAATTATGCTCACATGAAGCGTTGTTTAGGCCATGGTATGACTATCATGGATGTATCTAAATTTCTAGTTTTCATATATATAATTTTTGAAGTATTGCAATAGGATTGTCGATACTAGCTAAGATCATATAATATATATGCGATATGGATACATACTCCTACAAACCTAGATAAAAACCTATCATAGTAAAAGTCCATAAGAAAGGAAAACTTTCAAAAACATCTCTATAATTCGATGAAATACCATTTTTTCTATGTTCCTATATATATAGTTTGAATTTATTTTTTCTAGTTTGTAAATCGATCAAGATGGTCCAAAACTTCTTACAAATACCAAATACATACATCAAATAAATATAAAAACATCTCTAATATAAAATGGCAGAATTTCACATAAAGATATACTTTTTTGGTGATTTGTCACCTTTATAAATGTCTTTCCAAATTTATCACTGTAGTCCTTACTTTTTCCAAAACTCATCAATTTAATCCATTTGACCAAATATGTGAAAGTCAACTATTTTAAAACCTGTAAAAGTATATTTTTACCTCTATTATTATTTAATTTAGCTAAAATGATTATCTTAGCTTTAAATTAAAATGAAAAACAATAAAATTCTCAATAATAAATCTTAAATAAATATATTACAAAAAAGCTTAAATAAATAATTAAAAAATCCATTAATTTTTTCTTATTTTGTATTTTTTTCATAATCGATTTTTATTTAGCTAAAATGATTATCTTAGCTTTAAATTAAAATGAAAAACAATAAAATTCTCAATAATAAAATCTTAAATAAATAGATTACAAAAACAATTATGAAAAAAAATCATTTAAAGCTAAGATAATCATTTTAGCTAAATTAATATCCATTATGACAAAAATACAAAAAAAGGAAAAAATTAATGGATTTTATTATTATTATTTATTTAAGATTTTTTTGTAATATAATTATTTAAGATTTTATTATTGATAATTTTATTATTTTTCTTTTTAATTTAAAGGCAATATAATTATTTTAGCTAAATTAAATATTGATAAGGGTAAAATTGTACTTTTATATGTTTTAAAATAGTTGACTTTCACATATTTGGTCAAATGGACTAAAGTGATGATATTTGAAAAAAGTAAGGATTAAAGTGATGAATTTGGAAAGACATTTATAAAGGTGATAAATCACCAAAAAGATATGACTTATATGAAATTCTGCCAATATAAAAGTAACTTGTAGTTCAGTAAATATTGAAATGCCAATAATATTAAGAAATATATTTATTACATGGTATAAAAATATTATTCTTAAACAACCAAATAAAAAATGATCTCTAATGTTTTTATTTAAAACACAAATTATTAATGATGTATCTACTAGTTATTTCTTTTATTTATTTATTATTAAACAACTTTTGTAATGGTTTTTTCATTTTTATCTCAAATTTTTATTTTTATCCCAAATGTTGAATCATCCTATAAAATAGATGTCAAACGGACTATCTGAAAGTAAACATCGAATAACCTTGATTGTAATAGAGAATCATATTTTAACATATTGCTTATTTATTCTTATTGACATATCAAGTTTTCACAATACTATAGACCTGTAGGGACATATCATTAAAAAAACAAAACAAAACTATAGGGACACTTTTGTACTTTTAAAATAAAAGACTTTTGTACTTTTAAAATAAAAGAAAACTAATGACATATATTTATTGTAGATCATAGTATGGTGACACATGTTCAATTAAAGTAACCATAGTTAATTTAACTAAAAGTCAAAGCTAAAGTTGACTAAAATATATCAAAAGGTTAAATACACAAATATCTGGGTTTGAAATAATTGTACACACGTAACTTTTCATTTAACTACGTGAAGGAAACTTTTCTACACCGATAAATATATTTTTGGATCTTATACGTGGACCATTAGATTTAAATATTTTAATTTGGTCTGTATTTATCAGTATTTATCTATAATCTATAACCAATATTTATTATATTGATATATTTTATATCAATACATACTGAAGAGAAAATAACTGATTACATGAATTATCCCACAAATTATTTACTAAATGTTGACCTGCCATTAGGATTTAATAGTTGAAGGGCAATTTGATATGATTGTTTGAAGAATTTGATATTTCAATATTGTATTTTTTATTATTTCAGTTTATTAATTTATAATTTTTGATCTTAAATTTTATTTTAATTTTTTATTGTAATTTATTTAATGATATAAGATGCATATGTATTATGTGTACATATAGATATATTATTATTAAATTATTTATATATCATGTTTCGTTTGGGATATAAGACACGATCACACGAATTTAGATTAAGGAAGTACATGATTGTTGTTATCAAACTAATACACGAAGCTAACAACTAACAAGGTTGTAAACTAAAATTATCAAAATATTCAATATAATAAAAAGGATACAAAAACCATTATAAAATTGTCAACTACATTTTCTATAACTTTAAGCGTTAAAATATCATTCAACTTTTATTTCAGACAAATCACAGGTAAAATTGTCAAATAAACTATTAGAATTAGACTAAATTTGTACTTATTAAACCATAAGTACTATGAAAATAAGCATTTATTAAAAGGTTAGGGACCAAACGCCACCCAATATAGTTTTGTCGTTTAATGGTGAACGGTAAATGACATCTATTTAGGTTGATAATAACACGGATTTGAGATAAAAAATGTTATTTTGTGAAACTACTGTGAGGTTTTTGGAATTTCCTAAAAAAAAAGGGTAAATTACACTGAACCCCTTAAGGTTTGAACAAGTTATACTTAGACGGATAAGTTTCTTTATTATACACTAACACCCCCAAAATTTAAATTTGACTTTAAAAATACCTAAAATGCCCCTAGTTATATTATTTTACACTTTATTTTTTTTACATTTTAATCAAACACTTTATAAACTTTAATAAAATAAAAAAATTAAATAAAAGATATGATTCATTAAATAAATAAATAGTTTTAAAAAATTAAATATATAAATATTTTTTTAAAATTAAGTAAATAAATAATTTAAAACATTAAATAAAAAAAGTTTTGAAAAATCAAATAAATAAATAGTTTTAAATAAATAAATAGTTTAAAAAATGAGTGAAAAAATTAAAAAAATTATTATTTTTAAGAATATCTATTAATAGGGAGAATATAAGCTCTACATATCTAAGGAGTGTTGGGAACCTTGAAGCTTCTCTCACCATCATCTTTACAGTAAAAGTTTAGATATTTAGAGTTTTTCTTGTCCCTATTAATGAATATCCTTAAAACATTTAATGTTTTTAAGTTTTTCACTTATTTATTTATATTTTCAATTTACTTATTTATTTTTTTAAAACTAATTATTAATTTTATTTTTTAAAACTATTTATTTATTTTATTTTTTAAAACTATTCATTTATTTATTTATTTTAAAATTATTTATTTATTCAAAATATTTATTTATTTAATTAAAAAAATTATTTATTTATTTAATGAATCATATCTTTTATTTTATTAAATTTTATAAAGTGTTTGATTAAAAGGTAAAAAAATAATGTGTAAAATAATATAACTAAGGGCATTTTAGGTATTTTTAAAGTCAAATTAAATTTTGGGGGTGTTAGTGTATAATAAAGAAACGTGTCATTTAGTGTAACTTGCTTAAACCTCAAGGGATTCAGTGTAATTTACCCTAAAATTTAAAACATAGAATATCTATAAAAATAAATTATAAAAAATAAAAATAAAAGTTGCGTAAATAGAAACTGATCAACCAAAATTTATAATCATTTCACATCAAGACATCATCATCTTACAAGAAATTCACACGCATTCTTTATCTCTTTCTCTCCCTCCTTGTTTTTTGGAGTTCCGTTCGGTTAGTCTTCTTCTACGGTTCATGCGGTTCGTGTTCGATCAGGATTTTCCTGGCCGTTGGATCTGATTCCGACTTAACTACACCAGACCTCTTCTCTTCCTTGTTGTTCGCGGTTCCACGACGACGACCGAAGATGAGGTATATTTTCTTAATTTGTGATATGAAATTGATTCGGATACCTGGTTGGTTGATGTTTTTTTTTTTTTTTATCGATTTTGTCTGCGTTTTATGTGTTTATTTGAACTATGTTTTGTCTTTGAGTGAGAGAGTTGGAAAGAGAATGAGCTATGTGTAGAGGATTGAAGGACGAGATCGTTTTCCAGTGAATGGAGAGGATTGAGTGAACATGTTCTCGCGTTTCGTTTCTGGTGGTTTCAATTTGAATTGGAGTTTTTTTTTTTTTTTTTGATTTTGTAGAATTGTTATAGAAATACAATTTGATGAATTCATTTCAGGTTTCTTGTTCTTATTGTTGTGTTTTTGGCTCGTCAAAATCCTATTCTAGCAAATCAAATTAGGATGAGGAAATAAATTAGCTTTTCTTAGGAATTCTGTTCTAGCTAGTAGCAAGGTATACTATGCACTATAGAGATCACACGACTAGAAGGCAAAGTTAGCCGAACTTCGCTACATTCTTTGTCTTTGTGTGTGGTACTGTGGCATGTTTACTTTATCGTTCATACCTTATTCGTATATTCGCATGTCATTATCGTATCCTATAAGTTTGTTTATTACCGTTTTCTATCTAGTAAACAAGATCAACAAGGGGATTAAAATCAGCACTTTTAATTGTAATATATTTAGAGATAGAGTGTAGGTTTTTCGTTGTTTAATTCATTTTTCGTATTTATCTAAAAAGACTTGAAGATAATTGAGAGTAGAGGAATTAGCATGCTTGAACAATTGAACTTTCGTATGCATTTGGTAATTTTGTTGTTGGAGTTGGAAGGGAATTTGGTTGTTTTTCGGAATTAATCTAACTGATAGTGTAAAGGAGATACGAGTTTTCGCTTGAATTAGATTCGATATGAGAATGATTTCGAGGTGAAATCAGTGAAATTAGGAAGAAAAAGTAAATAAAACCAAGAGAGAAAAACTTTCAGAGGAAAAATCAAGTACAAAGGAATGATTATTAGAAACTATATAAACTTGTATATAATGATCAATTTAAGCAATGAGACTTGAGAGACGAGAGAGCATAAAAAGTGAGAAAGAAATGATCAATTGATAGAAGAGTACAGTTCACTATGTTTAAGAAGTACAAAATGCAGCATGTTATATAATTTACAAGCCTTTCAACAAAGCGAATTGTTGCTACTTATAACTAGCCTACGGTAGCATCAAGGGTTGATAGTTGAGCAAACTTAATTAACCTAGGATCAAAATTTAATTATAATCACATAAAATTAGTCTAGGATTAAGATGACACTAATAAAGCTCAACTACTAAAGACGGGGTTCCTTAGATCAACCTGTGGCTTTAGCTCTACACTTTTGAAGAGATATTTCTTCTTTAATCTTGCTATATATTCCTTTTCAATGAATTTCATATTTTAGATAGAATCATACTTTGAACAAGTTCTTTGATTTTCTATGTATCGTGCCATAGAGAGAATCACTGAGCATGCCATAAACATTATATCCAACTTGATAATTATTCCATTATCACAGAATGCTACTAATGTAGTTCTTTAATTCATCCTACTACGATATTACAGGCCATGTTCTTTCTAGCCTCCCTTTTTGAATAAATAATAGATGCAAGAAATTGAAATGATCGCTTTCGGTTGTTCCTTGCCGCAGTTAATTTGTGGCAAGTATTGTATACTTGAAAAAATAATTTGGATTCATGTTGTTACTAGCTCTCATTATGACTGATGGGGCAAACTTAATGAACTGTATACCGTGTTAGTGTTATCACATGTTTTCGTTTCTGTTTGCCGCAAAATAGAAAGATTAATGAATTGCACAAATTTATTTTTATCTCAAATTCATATGCCTTGTAGCCGTCATTATGATCATCATTGTCATCATCATGTCTTCTTGTCTCCGATTAAGTTATATCTTTATTGTCATGCATCTTTTATTATCATTTATTGTCTGGAGGATAATTCTTAACCAATAGAATGTGCAAGGCATGTTTGCTTGTCTGAAGTTTCTGTTACTCAGTCTTTAATTTTCTTGAACTACGTACTCTCGTCGACTTATGCTTATTACGGAGCATAACTAACATTATTGGATTCGTAAGGTTTGTGGTACATTCATAACTTACCGTGTAAATTGTCTGATCAGGATTCTTATATCAAGTGAGCTACTACAACCCTCGTAGCTGAAGGATATAATAATTTCTGTATTGATACAACTGATTGTATATTAACACTGCAAATTGTCTTGTTTAATTTGTTCTTTTGTGCATGTAAAGTTCTCATTTTTCATTTAGACATCTCTCTCTTTCTCTCTGTTCCCCCCTCATTCCCCCCACTTCGTTTTCTCTCCAACTTTCTTGATTCCAGCCACTTTGGCTTTGGAGAAAGCTTGGAGCATTATTATCTTAAAGCTGATTTTATCACGTGTCAGATATTTTAGCTTCTGAAATCTAGAGGAAACCGCACCAATCATTGACAGTACAGTAGTTGGTTGGTGAAGGTTCACCTTCAGCCATGCCTTCTCTTCAACTGTTGCAGCTGACTGAGCATGGTCGAAGCATTCTAGCTTCAAGAAGGTATTACTTTTTGGCCACATGCTTTTTTAGCTTTTAGGGTAGTTATTCTAAAATATTCATTATCAGCCTCTTTATCATATGTATCTTTGTATGTGTGCTAGTACATACTCCCATTTATATTTGGTGTGCAAATTATAGGTTATTAATATTGAAATTTTTTTGGATCACTGCTTAGTTAAGGGTTTTCAATCTCTGTAATATCTGAGAGATGTGTGAGGGTTTCTAGTCATTTAGGCTTGTAGATGATAACTATTAATTATAGTCTAAAGATGTTCATAGTTGATAATCTACACGTGTTAGAAGTTGTAGAGAACTTATAAGAATTGATGAAATGTTTTCGTTACATATTTCTGTGGCAGAAAAAGTTTCTCAGTTTGAGGTACTGTACAGTTTATATGAATAATTATTTTATGCACACATCTCCTGTCTTCTCTCTACACAAGTGAGCTGTGGATTTATTGTATTTGTATGGTTTCACAGGAAAAGTCTGTTGATTGCCAGTGGCATTATAGCTGCTGGTGGGACTGCTGCTTATCTGCATTCACGGTTTAGTTGTAAGAAGTCTGATTCTTTTGGCCATTACAATGGGCTTGGAGATGATAGAGATAAATCGGGCAAGGTGGTTAAGGATGGTGGTAATGTAAAGAAAACAAAAAAGAAAGGTGGATTGAAGTCACTTCAGATTCTAGCAGCGATTCTATTATCTGAGATGGGCCAAATGGGTGCAAGGGACCTTTTGGCTTTAGTGGGTATAGTGGTAAGCCTTTGCGTGCAATGCTGGTTACCTTGCATTTCTTTTTATCTTATTTATATAATATTTCACAATAAAAGTTGTATGTCTGTACATGTTAATGAAATACCACAAATTTCATGAAGGGTGAAATCATGGGTCCTTGTAGTTGGTTAGGGAAATTAAATTTCATTCACAAACACAAACATGAAATAAATTTTAGGGCTTTGTTGTAGAATATAAGAGAGAGAAAATGACAGAAAAAACTGAACATCCAAGCGCCTATAATAGTAAACGAAATAAATGAATTTTCTATTAATCAACTTTAATAATTATGATCTATCAATTAGATAGAAGTGTAAAAGATAAGTTAATTTTAAATTTCCATTAAGCTATTAAGCTTCAAAATAGAACATATAAAAAATAATAGAGATAAATCCCCACTTGTGGTGGGCATTTTAATCTGTTTTACTTTTCCTATGAGTCTGACTGGTTGCTTTGGTAATTTAATGACGAAAAATGAGGTTTGGTCGGTAAGGGCAATTTATATTTTGATTTAATTGGTAACCTTACTCACATGCGTACCCCGTTTGATTTAGCTTGGGCTTTGTTCAGGAAGAATGTAAGATATTTTAAATGTAAAATTGATGGAGCATGGGTAAGTGTAGCAATGTCTTTCTATGCTATGCAGCTAATCAAATTTTGTTAGACAGAAGTGTTTTTGTACCCTTCAAGTAAAATATCCACACTTCTACTCTTTGCAGGTGCTGAGAACTGCTCTGAGCAACAGATTAGCCAAAGTGCAAGGATTTCTATTCCGTGCTGCTTTTCTACGACGTGTACCATTATTTTTCCGGCTGATATCTGAAAATATCTTACTGTGTTTCCTTCTTTCAACCATGCATGCTACTTCAAAGTATATAACCGGTACCTTAAGTTTGCGATTTAGAAAAATATTGACAAAACTCATCCACAACCGTTATTTTGAGGTAATAATGGTGGCGATTAATGGTTTGTGGACAACACTATCTAGTTCTGATTGCTTTGACTCTGTTGTTTATTAGCCTTATATTTCGGTTTCAGAATATGGCATATTACAAAATATCTCATGTTGATGGCCGGATTACTAATCCTGAGCAACGAATTGCTAGTGATGTCCCAAAATTCTGCTCGGAGTTGAGTGAACTAGTACAGGATGATCTGTCTGCAGTTACTGATGGTCTGCTTTATACTTGGCGACTCTGTTCCTATGCAAGCCCAAAGTATGTTTTCATTATATTGGTAAGTCTCTGTCTGGTCTTTCTTATTGATATGGCTATTGATATTTTGTGTTTTTCCGGAACTAATTTCCTTAAAGGCTGCTGATACTCCTGATAGCTTATATGGCATAATGCGATAATAACTGCAGTTTGTAGTTCACCACTGGTACATGTTTCTTTGTAGGGATATGTATTGGGTGCAGGGACCGTGATCAGAAACTTTTCTCCTGCTTTTGGAAAATTAATGTCCAATGAACAACAATTGGAAGGGGAATATCGACAACTTCATTCACGGTTAAGGACCCATGCAGAAAGTATAGCATTTTATGGTGGAGAAAGCCGAGAAGAATCTCATATTCAGCGGAATTTTAAGAATCTCATTAGGCACATGGGTGTTGTCCTTCACGAGCATTGGTGGTTTGGCATGATTCAAGATTTCTTTTTCAAGTATTTTGGCGCTACGGTTGCTGTTATTTTAATTATTGAGCCTTTCTTTGCTGGAAATCTTAGACCTGACAGTTCAACATTAGGACGAGCAGAGATGTTAAGCAATCTAAGATATCATACCAGCGTTATAATCAATCTGTTTCAGTCCCTTGGAACTCTTTCCATAAGTTCAAGACGGCTCAATCGCCTCAGGTACTGCTTCATTACGTACTTGATGCTTTACAAGGTGGACACTGCTGCCTGTCTGTCCAGAAAAAAAAGATAAAAATATGGATGATAATTGATGAGATCCTTAGTATTTGGAAATCACGAGTTCCTATTTCTTTTTATTTGTGCTCTGTACTGAGTTTTCCATTCTTTTTTTTTGAGAAGTCGTTTTACATATATTATTATGTTGGAAATATATAATTGAAATGACCAAGATCTCCAATGATATTGAAAGAGAAATTGAAAATGAGTAGTAATGGGTTTCAAAATTCATATATGGTTAAGACAGAGTTGTTGGCCATTGAGTATTCTTATATGTGTAATTTGTAACTCGATTTCTTTTTTATTTTCTTTCTCCTGTTCAGTGGTTATGCGGACCGCATTCATGAGTTAATGTCCATATCAAGAGAGTTCATTGCCGATGATAAATCTTCTCCACGAAGAAGTGGGGGAAGGAATTACTTTAGTGAAGCCAATTACATTGAGTTTATTGGTGTGAAGGTATTTGAAGTATTCGGGACATCTATGTTTGTATAAAGTATGTACATCCCTTATTCTTACAGTACTTTCTTCTAGGTTGTTACCCCAACTGGTAACGTTTTGGTGGAGAATCTGACTCTTAAGGTTGAACCAGGATCTAATCTTTTGATCACAGGTAGTTTTTCTGACTTCAGAGTGTCCTCAATTGACACCGTTATATTTTTATTCTTTTTGTTTCTTCGTCTCCTTCTCTTCAAGAATGGTTCTATAGCAGACCAGGAAAAACATGTCATGCTGACATATTTTGTTGTCAAATATTTACCGAAGGTCCTAATGGTAGTGGGAAGAGCTCTCTTTTCCGAGTTTTAGGAGGCCTTTGGCCGTTGGTGTCTGGCCATATTTCAAAACCTGGGGTTGGTTCTGATCTTAATAAGGAGATTTTCTATGTGCCGCAAAGACCATATACAGCTGTAGGAACACTGCGTGACCAACTAATTTATCCACTTACTGCAGAGCAAGAGGTTGAACCACTCACACTTGGTGGCATGGTGGAGCTGTTGAAAAATGTAGAAGTTTCTCTTCTTTGTTTCGCTGATACTCATTGATTTTATAATACCATTAAAATTTCATGCACTGCCTTTGACATTAGATGGATATTGTGTTGTCTACTTTTTAGGTTGATCTTGAGTATCTATTAGACCGTTATCCACCTGAAAAAGAGATTAACTGGGGTGATGAACTATCTCTTGGGGAGCAACAAAGATTGGGAATGGCCAGACTCTTCTACCATAAGCCTAAATTTGCAATTCTTGATGAGTGCACAAGTGCTGTGACAACTGATATGGAGGAACGCTTTTGTGCTAAAGTTCGAGCTATGGGAACCTCATGCATAACTATATCACATCGTCCAGCACTAGTAGCATTTCATGATGTGGTCTTGTCATTGGATGGAGAAGGACAATGGCGTGTTCATTATCGAAGGTTGGACTTCTAAGTTGGTTATCCTTATTTATATAATTATTATATAGATTACAGATCTTTGGTATTAGACTTACACGAAAACTGCAGGGATGATGCTCCAGTCCTTACTGAACCTGGGATCAATATGATCAAGTCTTTGGAGACTCATCGCCAAAGTGATGCAATGGCAGTTGAACAAGCATTTGTAATGGCTAAAAAGGTTTTAAAATCTTAAAATTTTAGGTCTTATCGTTAGGTTTGGTTTCACTTGGATTTTCATTAATGCAAATGTTGAGGATGACTCTTTATCTAGGACTCTGCTTTCTCAAATTCAAAGGCTCAATCCTACATACCAGATGTGATAGCATCATCTTCATTTGTGGATCTTAGTGTTCCATTGGCCGTCTGCCCACAGCTACAATGTGCTCCAAGGGCATTACCTTTAAGAGTGGCTGCCATGCTCAAAGTATTGGTGAGTCTCGTTTGTCTGATGTGACTTTATGCTAGCACCTAAAACAATGTTTTGTATGGTCAAGTTAGGATGATTGAGCTTTTATTGTAGGATAAATGTCATGTTTTAGCAGCCATTTGGGGTCCGGTTTCAAGAGAAATTTGAGTAGTTTGTTCTTTATTCATGCATGTTCAGAAGCTGCTTTGTATTAATCTTAGAGTTTTTGGTTAATGTGTTAAATTTGATATTTGCTATTCTAATTTTATTGAGGTGGATGGCTGGTTCACTTTTATTGATTGTTGTCTTACTTGGTTGTCTTTTATTTAAGTTTTATAATTTTGATTTTGTGAGTTCCCCTAAACATTGGTTCCTGTAATCTTGCTAAGTTATTTTTATTTCAAAGTTCTATTATGTTAATCCAAATTCACTGTTTGTTATAACCTTCACATGATAGGTGACGTAGGTGGTTTGTCAATATACAAGTGAGAGCAGTAGTTTGTGACTTTTGGATTTGCTTACCTCCAAATATTGTTTTTGTTATGTCATAATTCCTAGATTGTGGGTTCCTGTTGGTGTTTCAGATAGCATTTGTGATAATCTTGTTGGAGTGGAGGGGATGAAATTGATTGTAAAGTTTGCTTAATATTAGATATCCTTATGAAAAATTCCTTTTTGAATAGTTATGAAGAGAAATTGGTGTATGTATCAGCATCCATTTCCTATTTGTTGTGTATTGAGTGGCATGAGATTGTATTGAACCTTTACGATATAGATATTGGTCTCTATCGAATATAAAGATGTTTCACTGTTTTTAGATTATCATGATTGAGAAGTTTATGTGAGATTAGTCTGTATTTGTTTAGTGTGTTGTAGCTTGTTTTGACTCTGTTTGTATTCTCCTTGTGGACTGTTGTTTCACCCTTTGTACTTATTGCTTGGGAATCCACAATTGTAGATTTATTTTAATTTTTCTATGGACCTCTTTACTGCTTGCTTTCAGGTACCCACCGTGCTTGACAAACAAGGGGGACAACTACTTGCAATTGCTTTTCTCGTTGTGTCAAGAACATGGATCTCAGATCGGATTGCATCATTGAATGGTATTTGAAATATTGAATTTTTGTTATTTATGCGTTTAACAATCTGAAAGATCACGATCATGCTAATGGAATGCGATTTATTCAAATTTTTTTTTTTCAAACTTTCATACAGGTACTACCGTGAAGTATGTGTTGGAGCAGGATAAGACGTCGTTTGTTAGATTAATTGGTGTTAGCATCCTGCAAAGTGCTGCATCTGCATTTACTGCACCTTCATTAAGGTAATTTTGGTGTTCAGATGAATGTATTTTATGTCGAGATTCAAATATTAACCTAGGCATTTAATTTTTACTGAGTGGTATTTTTGAGAGGTATTTTTTTTCAGTCTGTTCAACTTTTACTTATGTGATATATGCATTTTGAAAGTCTTCTAATTGTTATTCAATTCCTGATTAATATATCTCTCTCAGTCACCATCAGGGAAGTTATCTTTTACCTTTTCCCTATTGCCCTGTGGGCTGTATGTTATGTGGTTGAGTGAAATTTTGGAACCGTGAATGTAAATTGAGTGGCTTGCATAGTGAACTTGAATTGTTCTAGGCTTCTAGCATCTTAAATTTTCTATTTATGCAGCCTAATTATTCCCCTCTGAACGATTCTGACCCCACCTAAAGTGTGGTGAGATAGACTCCAATGAAACTTTTAGACTTATGTAGTTTCTTTTTGTTCTTTATTCCGTCTTGTATGAATTGACAGGTCCGTTGTTAAGACAGTTTATGTTGATGGATTAAATGATGTTGGGTATCTTAATATGAAAAAAATTCCCTTATTTTTTTCTTCCTATCTAGGTGATTTGTATATCTATGGACTTCATCGCATATCTTGCATCAGAAATCTTTTCTTCGACAAAGTTTTGTATAAGCCCCTGCCTTATTTGAACTGTCATGAAAAGTTCCTGTAAGGTCAAGCCCTTTAACTTGAAATATTTCCGTTGATCCTTGTTTCTACAGCCTTATTCAGCTCCAATAATCCATCACCAAGTATCTTTTTGTTATTTTTTCTCCGGTTATGAAACAACTGAATATTATTTTGATGTCTTGCTGTGTTTGGGTTACTGTTATTGCAAGAAATCTGTAATATTAAGCTCCTGGTTCTATGCATTCTCAAAATTATTAATAATATTAATCTCCTGGTTCTATGCATTCTCAAAATTATTAATAGAGAATTCTTTTATTCTTTTTTGAAGAAGACATGCTTTGCAATAAATTGTTGTTGCATGAAATCTGTAATATTAAGCTCCCGGTTCTATGCATTATCAAATTTTAATAGAAATTCTTTTATTCTTTTTTGAAGAAGACATGTTTTGCATTAAATTGTTGATAAGTTTTTAAGATTACCAAGCCTGATGAACAGTGTGAAGTAGTAAAACTTTATGAGTCCCATTAACTGAGCATTGCATTCATATTTGAACCTTTGCCAACTAAGGTCTGATAATAATTTTTTTGTGAATATTTTCAAAGCTATGCTTTATGGTTGGTTGTCTTCCGAGGGATAATATGGTGAGAAAACAAATTTATTTTTGAGTCAGATATATAACTAGCCTTTTTTTTGGGAAGCTTATGCTCTTCTTTCATGCATCTAACTCTTTCTTGGATTATGTGTACCGGGACGCAATGTTTATTTTTTACGGTGTAGTAAGCAAGGTTTAGATCTAATTTGAGCTTTGTATATGATTATGAGCTCAAGAGGAAAAGCTTTGGATTTATATTTTGTGTTCTATGACCACAATGGAGTTGTTATGGTGTGATAAGCAGAGGTTTCGATCTTATTTATAGCTTTCGTCTACATTTATGAGTTGAAAAGGAAATCCTTTCCTTTCTAAAATTCTGTCTTGTTTTATAGGCACTTGACTGCCAGGCTGGCCCTTGGATGGAGGATTCGTATGACTCAACATTTATTAAAGAACTACTTGAGAAGGAATGCATTTTACAAGGTAATGAGATTGAGTTTGAAGTAAGCTGTACGCTTGTTCTTGGAAGGCATTGCACAGTTTTTCATTACCCAGAAATCAACATTGTGTGAAAACCTCTGAAATACTTACATACTGCATGTAAAAAGTCTAGGAAATTTTGGCTTCTATAATAGATTGATAGTTGAGTTAGAATTTGAGAAATTGGCAAACTTATGCTGAATGCATATTTTCTAGGTCTTCAACATGTCAACCCAAAACATTGATGCAGATCAGCGAATAACTAATGATCTGGAAAAGTTAACCACTGATCTATCAGGATTGGTGACTGGTATGGTCAAACCAACAGTAGACATTCTTTGGTGAGTGCCTGTGTCAATTTTATTTGTTTTATTATGTTACAGTATGATGACATGGTTTCAGTGGGTTCAATAATAACTATAAATATTGATTTAATTTTAAAGGTTCACCTGGAGAATGAAGCTCTTGACAGGCCGGAGGGGAGTTGCCATATTATATTTGTATATGTTGTTAGGTCTGGGTTTTCTAAGAACTGTTACTCCTGAATTTGGTGATTTGACGAGTCGAGAACAACAGCTTGAAGGAACCTTTAGGTAATTTCATTTCATTCAGCTACTTATGTTGCTCATGCTGAGTGTTATCCATATGTGCAAGCTCCCACATATAGTAAATATTTAAGAATTGGTGAACCCATGTATGCAGTTATTGCTATATGGTACTGTAAACATCAAATTAACTTTTCATGTGTGCATAAATCAGGTTCATGCATGAAAGACTTCGTACCCATGCTGAGTCTGTTGCTTTCTTTGGAGGTGGTGCTCGAGAAAAAGCTGTAAGCCACTTCCTTGTTACCATGTTTTCTGTATTGTATCTGAATGCTAGTTAGTTGTTTCTATTATGTTAGTGATTTATTTGGAAAATTGACTGGCATCGCTAGGCCATATGTCCGCCACCAAGGCTTGGACTCTTTCAGAGAGGGAAAAAGTGACTGGCTTATAATTTCCAAATGAGAGAGCTAATTATAATGCCACAGTTTGACAATTTTTGACTTACTAATGTAAGGGCGACATTTGTGCTTCTGGCAAGTAATAAGTTACCACAGCATTATCTTATACTACACTTCCACATGGCCGATGGTTAATTGGCTGCCTTTAATTGGTTTCACTCTTACAGATGAAATAATGATGCTCCTTTGTAATATGACAGAAATTTGTCTCTGATGTTCTCATGTGAATCAATGGTCCACTGGCTGAATTTTTAATGCCTAATGTATTACTGGACATAATTTGTTCACCTTCAGTCTTGATAGTTATGCGTCCATCTTTGAAGCATGTATTCCTTATTCTGGCAGATGGTTGAGTCAAGATTCAGAGAGCTTCTTGACCATTCTTTGTTACTACTTAAGAAGAAATGGCTATTTGGTATACTGGATGATTTTGTCACGAAGCAACTTCCTCACAATGTGACTTGGGGGTTGAGCTTGTTATATGCTGTGGAACACACTGGTGA
Organism: Dipteronia sinensis; assembly: GCA_033220585.1. Lineage (NCBI taxonomy): Eukaryota > Viridiplantae > Streptophyta > Magnoliopsida > Sapindales > Sapindaceae > Dipteronia > Dipteronia sinensis. The sequence continues at coordinate 59,295,895 of CM065637.1, read as the reverse complement.
TCGGGCCCTAATCTCCACTCAAGGTAAGATTAATATGAAATTAATCTTAGATGTAGTCTGCATACTCTCTTCTGTCTCTGTCACATCCTATTTTAAATTTTTCAGGTGAGCTGGCACATGCCTTGCGGTTCCTAGCTTCTGTTGTATCTCAAAGCTTTTTAGCTTTCGGTGACATTCTTGAATTGAATAGAAAGTTCATTGAGTTGTTTGGTAGTATCAATCGAATATTTGAGCTTGAAGAGCTTCTTGATGTTGCTCAGTCTGGTACGTCTTTCTTTACTTTCACAGATTCTTTCTCTTGAACACTTGATTTAAAAATGTAATTTTGACATATTTTCTCTGGGCTTTCTTGTGATCACCTTATTAATAAGCTAGATTAGTCCATTGGAACAACGATTTTGCTATGTTTCCCCCTTCGAATAATGATTCGATTTAAAGAGTTATACTTTAGTAGTTTAGTGCTAACAAAGTTGTTGGACATCCAGGGGACGATAATAGCCAGTCACAGCATAATAGGATCAATCTTCATTCTGAGGACGTCATTTCCTTTTCCAAGTTGGATATCATTACCCCAGCACAGAAACTGTTGGCTAGGCAGTTGACATGTGAAATACTACCAGGGAAAAGCTTGCTTGTTACCGGTTAGTAAAGTGATTTTCATTGTTTTGTTGTTCTTGATACAATGTAATTTATCTTGTTCATCCTCTTGCGGTAGTTTACATCTTGCATGCATTTAATATTTTCAGGTCCAAACGGGAGTGGGAAAAGTTCCGTTTTCAGAGTCCTTAGAGGTCTTTGGCCCATTGTGAGCGGAAGCCTTAGTAAACCATCCCGGCAAATTGATGAAGAGACTGGATCAGGTTGTGGGATCTTCTACGTTCCTCAGCGACCGTATACATGCTTAGGAACCTTAAGGGATCAGATTATTTATCCTCTTTCTCGAGAGGAAGCAGAGATGAGGGCATTAAAGCTTCACAGAACAGGTAAATACGGCATAAATCACAATGCCTTTATTACGCTTTCCAATTTCCAATGTGAAATTTTGTACTTACACCCAGTTAAATTGGTTTGTTTTCTAATGTTAGGAAGTGTTAGCATTGCATTTTTTGTGATTTCCGCTATTAAGCTGTAATGAATGTTCTGGTGGGTCATAAAGTTTTGTTTCATCAATGGCTCATGCAACGCTTATGGATTATAAAAGAAACATCATTTAAGTGGGTCAAGAAAACATCATCCGTGGCCAGTTCTTGTACCACAAAAATGTCTGAAATTCTTGGAAAATTCTTAGTACTGGATAGCCAACCATTACACTCATGAAGCATATTATTTTATTATTTATTTATAAGTTTCTGTTTTGCATTTTTGTTATGCCTGTCTGTTGCAATTTCTATATCCCAATAGTTAATTTTGTCGGAAGGTAAAGAATGACCTGAAGTTTAACTACTGAAAACTGTCTAGTGACTCCCCGCTGGACAGATGTTAGTCCCCTTTCACGAGCTGTTATACTTTACTTTAAAATCTTAGCATGGATTACATTGAAAGTGCATTATGTTATTGTCTTATAGAACTTTGTCCAGAAGTACTTCCATTAGTCTTCTCTATTTCGTCCCATTGACTTTAATATGCCAAGTTTCAGGTGAAACAACAGTCGACACTACGAACATTCTGGACAACTGCTTGAAAACCATTCTAGATAATGTACGATTAAGCTATCTTTTGGAAAGGGAAGAAGCTGGTTGGGATGCTGTTCTAAATTGGGAAGACATTCTATCTCTCGGGGAACAGCAGCGATTAGGGATGGTAAGTGATTCATGGCATCTTCATCCTTGTCTAAGAAATAACAATTTTATAATCATGTTGGTCATTTCACCTTTTTGACACGTTGCTTCTTCTTCATCAAGGCGCGCTTATTCTTTCAGAAGCCAAAGTTTGGCATCCTTGATGAGTGCACCAAGTATGTGACGAAACCCTACTTCGCTCTTTATCCTAAAAGAATTGCTTGGCAATTTTTGCTAACAGTACCTTACTTTTGAATTAATCTTGTAATTGGCAGCGCAACTAGTGTTGACGTAGAGGAACAACTTTACAGCCTTGCACAGGAAATGGGCATCACATTTGTTACCTCCTCACAAGTAAGTAGTGCTCTAACCACTTTAAAATCAGCATGTGAGTGACCTATCTTTCGGTTTTCACATGAAATGGAACTGCAATAGCTAGTGGTGATTTGATAATAAATGCATCTGGTTAGTAGTAAGAACATCTCCATTGATTTGGTGGAGTTGTACGATTGATGGATATTCGATTTGTGAGATATTTTGTTTCAAGCAAGTGTTTTTAACTTTATGCTCCAAATTCCTTTTCCATCTGTTCGGTATTCTGCTCATGGCAATTTTTTCTTATTCTTTTCCGTTTCATCTCAGCGTCCCGCTCTAATACGATTCCATTCATTGGAATTACGGCTTATTGATGGCGAGGGTAACTGGGAGCTTCGGACAATTAAGCAACAATGAGGGTAACTGGCAGCTTGGGACAATGAAGCCACAATGAGTCCGACTCAAAACTCCAGCAAACTAATTATCCATTTTCACTCTGTAAAATGCCTTCAAATCTTAAAATGTGACATGGAGCTTGGGGCATGTCAAAGTCGACTATTCCATTCGTTCGTCTAAATGGATTATCGAATAACACTGCCACACGTGCTCTGCTTATTTCACAATACATTTATAAGCCTCATTCGAGTAGGTAACGGTAACGACATCTGCTTCGTGCCATTCATTATATTGCAACTTTTTACTGCTCAAAATTCATGAGCAGGGGCCAAAAGAAATAGGGAAAATTGTATAAACTTCCCATGAGTATAACCAATATTGCATTCAGATGTAACTTTTGTTAAAATTGCACATACTTTCCCTGCTTTTCATTGATTAATTGTTTAACTAGCCTTAAAATTTTAAATGACTAAATTGCCCCTATGTTAATTATTATATTTGTAGATTTTATTATGATAAAATAAATAAACTAACCATTTTTTTATTTAAACGGTTATGGATTTTATTACAAATAGAACATAATTAATTAACTAACAATTTTTTTATTTAAAAAAACATTTTTTAAATAAAAATAAAAACAAATTGATAAAAATGTTTTCTTTTTAAAAAAAATGGTTAGTTAATTAATTAGGTTCTATTTGTAATAAAATCCCTAACAGTTTAAATAAAAAATATTTGTTAGTTAATTAATTTTATTATAATAAAATCCTCAAATATAATAAATATTATAATAAAATAACTAATTCAGGGGTAATTTAGTCATTTTAAATTTTAAGGTTAGTCAAACAATTAATCAATGAAAAGCAGGGGAAGTGTGTAATTTTAGCAAAAGCTGCATCTGAGTGCAATATTAATTAAAATCATGGGAAGTTTGTGCAATTTTTCCAAAGAAATATATAACCAATGACAAGTGTATTATCTCAGAAAACTGTCAAAATTAAGTTAGGGATTAATTAATATTGACGCATCAAAAGTGTCATAATTTCTGTAGTATAAAGAAAATCTTCTTTGTATAGTTTTATTTTTATTTTTAATCATCATTGGGCTATTTGAGTTGATTTTGCCCATTTATATTTGTGTTGTAAGATTTTTATTAGTATTTATTTTGTTCAATAAAATTGCAGGGAAATAATATGTTTTTATTTTTATTTCCAGATTTATACTAGTGTATGTTCTGGATTTGTATTGATCGGAGTAGTCGTGTACCTTTCGCTGAGCATGTTTTGTTTTCTTGTCAGTTGGTTCCACTTGGATCTTGAATCCAATTACTATCAAGTGGGATGCAAGATTTTTGCTATTTTGAGTAAGACAAAATTTCGCATTTTAAATGTAGTTTTTAGTTTTCAGGTTTGTTTATTTGGAGGGGGCCTTCTCTTTTTTTTTTTTTTTTTTTTTTTTGGCGTAATTACGCTTTGGTCCTTAAATTTTTCAGGAAATGTTACTATTTTGCTCAATATTTACGTTATTAGTTTATTTGGTCCTCAACTTTTCGTAACTGTATCGAGGGACCAAAAAGTGAACGGTCAAACTCAACGTATTCACTTAAAAGACTGATTTGCTTGTTTAAAATATTTGACTGAAAATGACTTTGACAAATTACTTTTTGCAATATCTACAATTGTATAATGATCAAAAAGAATTATATACCTTTATAAATGATTCAATATTACAAAATTGATCCATTTATTTAATTTAATGAAATAAGAAATATTGACATAATATTAAAAGATTGAAAAATAAGAAAAAAAAAATCATTCATTAATTTTTTTTTGAGAACTTCTTAAAACATATAAAATTATAGTGCTATTACAATATTATTAAAAAATAAAATATTATTCAAGAATGTTGTTTTGTTGATGGAAAACCTTTTTTTTTTTATTGCTTAATGAATATTATAAGAAGAGAGAGTGAGTGAATTGAATGAGTTCCATGTTGATGTTGGGCAGCAGTATATGAGGTGTCTGATAAGGAAGAAAACCTATTTCTACTTATCTTATTATATATGTCGAGATTCGTATAAATGTTGCACTTAGTTATATATATAAAATTAAAAATGTTGATTGTGGGTTGGATCGATTTTGATAAGCACTCACCAATTAATATATTGTTTTTCTAGCAAGCCAACGTGTTAACCAATATTCTCTTTGTGGCTCAACTTGTTAGATTTGAATTGATTCATGGAAACAAAAGTTTCAAGAATGAATCAAATCAAATCACCACAGTTTCATATTGATGATGACTTAAAAAAATTACAACAAAATCTAAGTGCATGCCCTTATCCCTTCAATATCTCCAAGGGATAGACACAACCTCTTCTCTTCCGAAAAAAAATAACCTTTTGAATTCTTTTTGTCTTCAAAACATGTATATCATGTATATATAATACTTGCAAAGATTTTGCTAAGAATCCATGAGGACCATGATTTGTCCAGTATATTCTCTCCTAGTGGTTCACCACTATACAGATTCTGTCTTCATCAACTTGACCATTTTGCTTGCCAGCCCTAAAGCTAGCTACCCTTCTTTTAATTATCATCATCTTTAGGGGTGGGCAAAAAACCAATAAACCGAACCGAACCGATGAACCGAACCGATCCAATCGGTTTTTTTCCGGTTTTCTTATGTTGACCGGTTCGGTTCGGTTCATTTTTTTGAAAACCGATTGGATCGGTTTTTTTTCCGGATCGTTATCCCAAACCGGAAAACCGAACCGAGATCCAACATGTATATATATATATATATATATATATATACATATATATATATATAAACCTTAGTTTAATGTTTAATAGTCCATAAAACTATAAAACTATGAAAGTGTATCACATCATATTTTTTTATTAGTTTTTTTTATGAATATTATTTTAAACTAGTATTTTCAATTTGTTCAAACCCATAATTTAATTTTGGTCAAAGGTCCAAAAGGATTAAAATATAAAAAATATGTGTAATAATTAAAGCCCAAGAATTTGGTCCAATTGGCCTAAAACCGAAAAAACCGAACTGAACCGAACCGATCAAATTTAATCGGTTTTTGATCGGTTCATAATTGTTAAGTTGATCGAATCAGTTCACTTTTTTAAAAACCGAACATTATCGGTTTTTAATCGGTTCACTCCAAAAGTGAACCGATCCATTAAACGTCCACCCCTAATCATCTTTGGTGGTGGTTAAAACATATATAATTTCTCTGTTATGGAAATTTTTTACTTGTAACTAATATTAAAGTGAAATTGAAATCATATATTGACTAATGGACCCATTGGAAAGAAAAAAACAGGTTTCGAAATGCATAAGGGAAAGTTTTCATTTTCTTGGGATTGGGAATTGTTGAGACCTGCTGAAATCAAAAACTACATTCGTGGCTTTGATATATACTTTTTTAACGCCGGAGAGAAAACTCCTCACACATACCACATATGCTTATAAAACATATATGATATGACTCGAACCCCACCGTTAACACCGCTAACATAGAAAGAGAGAGTTGCACATATCACTTGAAACTGAGAAAAGGATGTGCAACACATTTAGGAATTTTAAAAATGGATTGTCTTGACATGCGCCCTTTAACGAGCAATGTGTAACATTATAGGATCAGATAAAAATAAAATTAAAATTATATGAACTCTTAGATTTGAGAATAATATATATATATATATATATATATATATATATATATATTACGTGCCTTCCAAAGCCCTAAAGACATGCACATGTATAGGACCCTTAATATATGATCGTAAATCACATTTGAAAATTTGCAATGATCTTGCTAAGGTATTATTGTATTAATAACTTGCAAAAAAAAAATAATAATAATAATAACTCGTGTCTCTCCATTTTCTAAACTAGCTAGGGGATGAGTTGGCATGTAACAAGACGAATTACCCTAAACACAAACAAAATTCTGTCTTAATTAATCATGCAAAGAGTGCCCTAGTGTTTCTCTCGCTTAAATCTAACAGTTGTAAATATAAGTAATGTTTAACGCGCTAACTGAGATAACAAATCATGTCACTCATATATGGCACATAAGTAGTTTAAAATTGAAGGAATTTACAAGATTATCTGTTCAAATGGATGATCACTATAACTGATATGATATAAAACTTTCCAGATAGGCATTTAATTTGATTGGGCAAAAAACCATTTTTTTTTACCGTCAAAAAGTGCACCTAATTAATCAATTTCAATCTTCATTAACAGTCAAATTAGTACAAACATTTGTATAAATTCTTGTCTTTTAACGAATTCTTTATTTGAAGAAAAAGAATTCACTCAATTAAAAAATAAAGTGAAGGCGCCTATGTTAGATGAAATAGTCATATATCATAATAATCTTGTTGGAGCGTCATCTTGCAAGGAAATCCAGCCTTTCAAGATGCACAAGAGCTTATTTTAATTAAGATAATCTTCTACATAATCTAGCTTTGATTCACTGAATATTTCACGGATATAATATATCATTATCTAAGATCTCTTGATCATATAGGAATTATATAATCTCCACTTCGAATACTTTCCTAATGTAAAAAAGAAGCTTTTCTCCAAAAGTAACACCTCCCACTTTGTCTATATATTATATTAGCTAGCATCACAAGTCTCAACTCATAGCCTTCTTCACCAACAACTATCCAACTAAAATTAAGCTGCTCTTCACAAAAGCACTTCTTATACTTACTTTTGTCTTCAATCAAAATGGTTGCTTCTAATGACAATCAATATCTCTCTTCACTTTCTTGTGAAGTTGGAATCGTAAAAGCAAAAAACATTGAATTGAAGTCCAACAGTAGTAGTACTACTGGTGGGGTGTTTGTTAGATACTATCTCTCAGGAGGAAACAACAAGAGATCAATTAAACTGAATAGCCAAGAGATCTCATCATCAAAATCTGATGATGATGAGCTCATGATGATTTGGAATGAATCCTTCTCATTGGAGTGTGTAGGCACTGAAGAATCCATCAAGAATCTGAGCCAACAGAGTGTGGTGTTTGAGCTGAGGTGGAGACCAGACATTAAAGCTTCTTCACTCAAATATCTTCTTGGGAAGAAGAAAAGCAAGTCAAGGCTTCTTGGGAGAGCTGAAATTCCATGGAAGACAGTGTTTGAGTCACAAAACATGGAAATACAAAACTGGGTTGTCATGGTTCCAAACAAGAAGGGCAATAATAGTAGTGCTAGGGTTCTTGATCAAGATCATGTACTTAAGCTAGCTGCTCCTTCATTGCAAGTTTCAATGACAGTTGTTATTGATCATCAAGTTCCAAAAATGGTGGAGAAGAAGAACAACAACAAGTCATCATCGTGGGTTGATGAGTGTGGGTGTTCAGATGATCATCATCATGGTGGATGTAATTGTGCTGATTATGAGATATTTGCATTAGTGGCTGCTTTGGAGTCTCTTTAGTGTGGCATATTTATATATATATATATATATATATATATATATATATAGATATATATATATATATAGATTCATTAGGGTTTTGGGATGTTAATTCTAGACTAAATTAGTTTTTTTTTATTGGCCTTTTTCAATTAAAGAGGGCAAGAATTTTGTTTTGATAGTGTATATGTATATTTGTGATGATTAATGGAGAATTTAATACATTTTATCCAATGAAATAGTTGGATTGTTTAACTTTTTTTATTTATTTGTGTCATAATTAAAGTGCATAATACTTGCAAATATATTCTCGTAGTGGTTCAGCAGTACTATAGAGATTCTCTCTTCATCAACTTGACCATTCTGCTTGCCATGCCCTAAAGCTAGCTAATCTTCTTTTAATTATCAACATCTTTGGTGGTTATATAAACATAATTTATATCTCGTTACAAAACTCAACTTGGTTGTAATATTAAAGCAAAATAGAAATCATATATGGACCCACTGGAAAGAAAAAAACAGTGTTCGAAATGCATAAGGGAAAGTTTTCTTTCACCCTGGTCAGGGGGTCTGTCGAGCTACATTCGCGATCTAGATATATACTTCCACAACACCAGGTAAAAAACTCTCCACTCATATTTATAAAAATGGATTGTCTTGACGTGTGTGTTTTTTAACGAATATGAAGATTCTGATAAAAAGAAGTGGGAATGGTGAGAAATGTCACCTTTTGGGACATGAGTTGCACCGACGTCACTGCTTTAATAAGTTATGTTTAAAAGACACCTATTATGATGAACTACCAAAATTGCCCATAAATAATCATTTTTCTATTGTCTTTATACTTTCATCTCCATACTTAGAACACTGAACTCGTCTGTTTTTCTCTCTACAATAAACTTGTCTGAAAATAAATTTCTCGACATCCTTCAGCACAACAAGATAACATATTTCTGAAATACTTATTTTTTATCCTGCATTTCTGAGTATGAGTCTTGTAACACTTTAACTGTTCCTTTTGTAAACATGAAGGTCGTTTTATGAAGTTTGAACCTGGAAATTTTGAATCTCCGAGCTTTTTCTAAAGGCTCCGAGCTTTTTTAAAAAAGCTCGGAGCCTTTAGTAAAAAGCTCGAAAGAAAGTTAAAAAAGCTCGGAGACCTTTTTTTCGAGCCTTTTTAAAAAAGCTCGGAGCCATTTTTAAAAAAGCTAGGAGCCATTTTTTAAAAAGCTCGAAGGCTGTTTTTAAAAAAGCTCGGAGCCTTTTTAAAAAAGCTCGAAAGAAAGGCCTTCGAGCTTTTTTAAATTTCTTTCGAGCTATTTTAAAAAGGCTTCGAGCTTTTTTAAAAATGGCTCCTAGCTTTTTTAGAAATGTTTTCGAGCATTTTTTAAAAATAACTCCGAGCTTTTTTAAAATGGCTCCGAGCTTTTTTAAATTTCTTTCGAGCTATTTTAAAAAGGCTCCGAGCTTTTTTAGAAATATTTTCGAGCATTTTTTTTAAAAATGGTTCCGAGCTTTTTCATGAAGGCTTCGAGCTTTTTCATGAATACTCCGAGCTTTTTCATGAATTGAAAAAAAAAAGCTCGACCCCCAAATGCGTCTGCGTAGCGCCACTCCATCATCGTTCGAGTGATTGCCTGAGTTTCAACCGGACTTTCTGAGTTTCAACCGGACTTTCTGAGTTTCAACCGAGCTTTTTTTAAAAAGCCTTCGAGCTTTTTTAAAAAAGCTCGGAGCAATTTTTTTTAAAAAATGCTCGAAATTATTTCTAAAAAAGCTCGGAGCCATTTTTAAAAAAGCTCGAAAGAAAGGCCTTCGAACTTTTTTAAATTTCTTTCCAGCTATTTTAAAAAGGCTCTGAGCTTTTTTAAAAATGGCTCCGAGCTTTTTTAAAAAAGCTCAGAGCCTTTTTAAAAAAGCTCGAAAAAAAGGCCTTCGAGCTTTTTTAAATTTCTTTCGAGCTATTTTAAAAAGGCTTCGAGCTTTTTTAAAAATGGCTCCGAGCTTTTTTAAAAATGGCTCCGAGCTTTTTTAGAAATGTTTTCGAGCACTTTTTTTAAAAATGGCTCCAAGCTTTTTTAAAAATGGCTTCGAGCTTTTTCATGAATGCTTCGAGCTTTTTCATGAATTGAAAAAAAAATGCCCGACCCCCGAATGCGTCTGCGTAGCGCCACTCCATCACCGTTCGATTGATTGCCTGAGTTTCAACCGGACTTTCTCTCTCTACTTCACAACTTTGTCACTGTAAACTGAATGAAAGAAATCTGATGTGAAACAACTATTGGGGTATTTTTGTCCTTTCACCATAATATGTGCCTTTTAAACATAAGTTATTAAAGCAGTGACATTGTTGAAATACCACCTCCAAAAAGTGCTATTTATTTTTTGAACCCTAAAAAGAATTGTATAAATTTTGAAAAGAATAATTTTTTTTTTAACAACAAATTTTATTAAAGGCCTACAAGGCCACGGAGAATCAGAACAAACGATGGACAAACCAAACACCAGAAAACAAAACAGGAGCAGAAACAAAACAGGGGACAAAACCAAACCCCATAAAACAGAGCAGAAGCTGAACACAAGACCAGGAAAGAGAGACAACACACATGCAACGCAACCCACAGAAAAACAACAAACAGCTCACAACCAAAACGCACTAAAAACTCCAGCTCACAAGGTCGCCACCAAAAATTTTGTTTTATTTAATAGGTAATATTGTGACAGATCCAGTTATCATGAACCCTAAAGAACACACAGAATCCTTGGTGTTAATTAATAACGCGTGTCTCTCGATCTCTATTTTCCAAACTAAGGGAGATGACAATGTAATAGGACAAATTTACTTCAAACACAAACAAAATTCTGTTTTAATTAATTATGCAAAGAGTGTCGAAGTGCTTCTCTTGCTTCAATATTAGTTGTTGGGGAAAATTTTAGGAATTGAGTAACTTGCATATATCGATCGAGAGTCGCTGAATTGAACCTGAGGTTGTTTTGAATTTTGATTTGCATCGAGGAATTTACAAGATTAACTTTTCAAATGGATGATCACTATAACTGATATGATCCAAAGAAACAATAATATCCATAATGAAACTACTTAAAATACTATACTCTACATATTTATAAAATTTGGGTGAATTCTAAAACATTCACAAAATATAATATCTTTTATAAGGGGATAGTGTGGAAATTGAGTCAAAAAATTACAGAAGCGTATTTCATAAAAGGATGTGATTCTCTCCAAATTTGTTTTCATAAAACTACTTAAAATACTCTTCTCTATCTATTTATAAATTTGAGGTAGTTCAAATGGTCAAAAAATTACTAGTCGCATATTTCATTACAAAATGCTATGATATTAAAAAAAAATTAATGGAACTACTATAAACTACCTATTAAAAAAATTTAGGGTAATTCTAAAACATTCGTAAAATATAAACTTTTATAAGAGGTTAGTAAAGGAAATTTGGTCAAAAAATTACGCATCGCATATTTCATTGTAGAATGTAATTATACTAAAACATATTTCATAAACTACTTAAAATACTCTCTTCTGCTTATGTATAAAATTTGGGATAATTTTAAGACATTCATAAAATATAAACTTTTAAAAGGGGATGTAAGGGAAATTTGGACAAACAATTATGATAATTCATATTGGGTACAGATATTGACACCCATAAATATGATAAGCATACCCATGTCTAAAATTTAATATTAAATCATTACTATAGACACCCATCTTAAAGCCAATAATACCCTTATTTAAATAAATGTGTTCATTTTAATAGATTTTATTTATAAACACTTTTAAGTTATTAACACACCCGATTTCACAAATGATAAATTCTTAAGTTCTCCAGATTCGAAAACAAAAATAAAAACAAAATTAATCTTTTGATATAATACAAGGCTTGATGTTGTAAATGCTTGAGAACTCAGTAAAAAAAAAAAAAACCAAGCAATGAAGAAACGGAGTTCTCTTCAAAAAACAAAAAAAACCAAGCAATGATTTGAAGTGCTCAAGATTTCGATGGTAATGAAACTGCAGCAGTTTGTGTATGAGGTGAGATGCCCTGCTAATGTTTTATAAAATAAAAGAAAAATCCCAGTAAAATATATTCAAATTCATATTTATTTTGCACCTAAAAAATGTATAACTTTTCTTCTAAAAAGAACAAGAAGTTTAAATCATTAAAACATTAAAAAACAGCAAAGATAACAAAACAAAAATGTTGTAAATGCTTTTGAAATATATTAGAAACACAGTTGCACAGTTGTAGGTCCCAAATCAACCCTAAGTTGCCTTCAAATAGTCCATTTTCAATTGCTTTACAATATATATATATATATATATATATATATATATATATATGTTATTAAACAAGAAAAGCTGAGGATATGACCTAGTGTTAATTATTTCTAAATTAGGGTTTATTAGAAGTTAAGGTTTATCATAAGTTTTTTTTTTAATAAAGAGACATAATCTAAGATATGAGTGTAATTAATGGGTGTACATAGTATTTGGTTTATTTTTAATTAAACTAATTTGTCCTTATTGATAAATTTCTATTGAGATATTTTTGTAACTCAATTTTTTATTTAAATATGGGTGTGCTTATCATATTTATGGATGTAATTGTGTCATTATCGACACCCATTCATATTTAATAGAAGAATGTGATTCTATCCAAATTGTTTTTCATTGGAACTACTTAACATACTCTACACAACCTATTTATGTGATTGGACATTCATAAAATATAAACTTTTAAAAGGGAAGGGAAATTTGAAGAAAAAATTACAAAACACATATTTCATAGAAAAATGGGTTTCTATTCAATTTTTTTTTCGTGGAACTACTTATAATACTCAACTATACATATTTTTAAATCTGGGGAAATTTCTTTGACATTCACAACAAATAAGTTTTTATATAGGGTTAGTAAGGGAAATTTGGTCAAAATATTACGAGTCGCATATTTATTTGTAGAATGAAATTATAATTGATTTTTTTATAAAACTACTTAAAATACTCCACTCTACCTATTTATAAAACCTGGGGTAATTCGAAGACATTCACAAAATATAAATTTTTATAAGGGGTTAGTAAGAGAAATTTTGTCAAAAAATTATGAGTCTCATATTTCATCGTAGAATGCTATTATGTTAAAAAAAAAATTCATGGAACTACTGAACTACATAAGATACTCAACACTACCTATTTATTAAATTTGGAGCAGTTCCAAAACATTTGCAAAATGTAAACTTTTATAAGCTAGGGGTTAGTAAGTGAAATTTGGTCAAAAGAATTACGAGTCACATCTTTTATTGTAGAATGTGATTATTTTTATTTTATTTTTCATAAAACTACTTAAAATACTCTACATTACCTATTTATAAAATTTGAGTTAATTCTAATACGTTCGCAAAATATAAACTTTTATAAGGGGTTAGCAAGATAAATTTGACAAAAATATCACGAGTCACATATTTCATTGTAAAATGAAATTATATTTAAATATTTTTCATGGAACTACTTAAAATATTCTACACTACGGGGTCGTTTATTTTTTCCGCTTAAAACTTAATAGGTCTGAATCATAATTATTAAGTTGTTTTGTTTGTTTTTATAAATGATCAAACAACTTAAAAATACCAAAAAACAACTTAAAATAAAAAGTAAAAAATCATAACTTTTCACTTAATTGTAAATCATTGAATTGCATTAAATGCAATTCAAAATCTTTTCTTCCGATACTATCCCCTATATATAAAATATTTCCAATTTCATCATAATTATATATGGTACAAAAATCTTTATTTTAATACATTATTTATTTTAAATGGCTTTTAAAATAAAAAAGGACCCTAATCACTTCTCATATTGGTGTTTAATATCAATACTTTATTATGATATTAGGGTGATGTATGCATATATAATTTTTTATGTAGTGTTTTGTGTGAGTTTTCTTGCTACTACTTTTATTTTTTGAAAAAAAAGCATTTCTTTTCTTATTAAAAATGAAGTTTATTTGTAATTGAAGAAGAAGATCATGATCATATGTGTTCATATATAATTATTATTTTTGGATTATTATTATTTCATATTATATGTATAATTATTTAATGTGGGTATAAATGTAAAATTACTTAGTTTCAGATAATTTTACTTTTAAAAAATAAACATGTTGACAATACATTCAGATCTGAGGAAAAAAAAAACAAACATGTCATTCAAGTTCAGATTTCAGTCTCTATTCAGTCTTCAGAAAAATTCAGGACTATTCAGTCTTCAGACAAAAAAACAAACGACCCCTACCTCTTTATACAATTTGAAGTAATTCTAAGATATTCGTAAAATATAATCTTTATAAGGGGTTATAGTAAGGGAAATTTGGTCAAAAAATTACAAACCGCATATTTATTTGTAGAATGAAATTTTATTTATTTATTTTTTCCTAAAACCATTTAAAATACTTTCTTCTACTTATGTACAAAATTTGAGATAATTCTAACACATTTGTAAAACATAAACTTTTAAAAGGGGTTATTAAGGAAAATTTGGGTAAAATATTATAAGACGCATATTTCATAGAAGAATGCTATTCAATCCAATTTTTTTTTCACCGAACTACTACTTAAAATACTCTGCTCTACATATTTATAAAGTTTTGGGTAATTATAAGATATTCACAAAAGATAAACTTTTATAAGAGGTTAGTAAGTGAAATTTGGTCAAAAAAAATTGCGAGTTGGATGTTTCATTATAGAACGCTATTTTATTAAAAAAAAAATTTCATGAAAATACTTAAATACTCTACACTACCTATTAAAATATTTGGGTTAATTCTAAGATATTCACAAAATATAATCCTTTATAAGGGGTTAGTAGAGGAAATTAGGTCAAAGATTTTCGAGTCCCTTATTCCATTCTAGAATGCTATTATATTAAGACTAATAGGACAAATTTATCCTAAACACAAACCAAATTCTGTCTTAATTAATTGTGCAAGTGTCTAAGTGCTTTTCTTGCTTCAGTCTAATAGTTGTAATTGTAAATAAGTAATATTTAGCTTGAGAAAACAAATCATGTCACTCATATATGGCACATAAGCAGTTTAAAATTCAAGGAATATACAAGATCGATTATCTTTTCAAATGGGTGATCACTATAACTAATATGATCCAAAGAAACAATAATGTTCATAAAAATTTCCAGATATGCATTTAATTTGATTGAGCAAATAACCATTTTTTTACGGTAAAAAAGTGCACCTAATCAATTAAAATCTCAATTGACAGTGAAATTAGCCAATTGCATGCATGTTAATTAAATTTTATTAGTGTAGGCATCTATGTTTCTTACAATGCGTAGATTTATAATATTGCCTTTTTCAATAAAAATAAAAAATCTTTTAATGAAATCTTTATACAAAGGAGAAAAAAATCACCAATCACGTTAAAAAATAACACAATTTATCATAGAACATAATAATCGTGTTGGAAGTTGGAACTGCCAGCTTGCAAGGGTTTGTATTAAGAAATCCAGCTTTCCAAGATTCACAAGATCGCTAAATTATTATAATTAAGACAATCTTCTACATAATCTAGCTTTGATTCACTGAATATTTCATGGCAATATTGGACTATATAATATCTCATTAATTAATTAAGATCTTGATCAATTGGGACATATATAATCTCCACTTAGCATACTTTTCTAATGTAAAAAAACTAAAAAAGAAGCTTTTCTCCAAAAGCAACACCTCCCACTTTGCCTATATATATATATATATATTAGCTTCTCAAGTCTCAACCCATAACCTTCCTGCTTCTTCACCAACAACAATCCAACTAAAAGCTGCTCTTCACAAAAGCACTTCTTGCTTACTTTTGTTTTCAATCAAAATGGTTGCTTCTAATGATCATCAATATCTCTCTTCACTTTCTTGTGAAGTTGGAATCATAAAAGCAAAAAACATTGAATATTTGAAGTCCAACAGTAGTACTAGTACTGGTGGGGTATTTGTTAGATACTATCTCTCTGGAGGAAACAACAAGACATCAATTCAACTAAACAGCAAAGAGATCTCATCATCATCACCATCAAAATCTGAATCTGATGATGATGAGGTCATGATGATTTGGAATGAATCCTTCTCATTGGAGTGTGTAGGCACTGAAGATTCCATCAAAAATCTGAACCAACAGAGTGTGGTGTTTGAGCTCAGATGGAGACCAGATATTAAAGCTTCTTCACTCAAATATCTTCTTGGGAAGAAGAAAAGCAAGTCAAAGCTTCTGGGGAGGGCTGAAATTCCATGGAAGACGGTGTTTGAGTCACCAAACTTAGAAATACAAAACTGGGTTGTGATGGTTCCAGACAATTATAAGATCAATAATAGTGCTAGGGTTCTTGATCAAGATCATGTACTCAAGCTAGCTGCTCCTTCATTGCAAGTTTCAATGAAAGTTGTTATTGATCACCAAGTTCCAAAAATGGTGGAGAAGAAGAAGATCAATAAGTCATCATTATGGGTTGATGAGTGTGGATGTTCAGATGATCATCATAATCATGGTGGATGTAATTGTGCTGATTATGAGATATTTGCATTAGTGGCTGCTTTGGAGTCTCTATAATTAGTGGCATATATAGATTCATTAGGGTTTTGGGATGTTCTAGACTTAATTAGTTTTCTTTTTGGCCATTTTGAATTAAAGAGAGCAAGAATTTTGTGTTGATAGTATATATGTATATTTGTGATGATTAATGGAGAATTTTATACAATATTTTTCCAAAGAATTAGTTGGATTTGTTTAACTTTTTTTATCTGTTATGAATCTTACGATTAATGTGTATAATACTTGCAAAGATTTTGCTAGGAATCCATGAGCACCATGATCATGAATGTCCAGTATATTCTCTTAGTGGTTCAGCACTATACAGATTCTGTCTTCATCAACTTGACCATTTTGCTTGGCAGCTCTAAAGCTAGCTAACCTTGTTTTAAATATACTTGGATGATGATCAGATGATGCACTCAGGAAAACGATCATGCCCATCAATTGATAGATTGAGTAGAGCTCAAATCACTGAGTTCAGTTTGGGCCAGGAGGAGTGGAGGACGTTGGTCCAAATATGTTTCTGTGAGTGATCCAGACCAGAATATTTTAAGAGATATGAAGGGGGATCAGATCATGGAGAAAGAAGTGGCATCTGGGGACAAGGAATCTGAAGGCAGAAGAAATCAATCTAATCTTTCGATGTTAAGAAGAGGAAGAAAGGCTCCAGTGTTGACTGAGAAACATGGCATGAAGACTAGGAGTGCCAAAGCTCAAGGTATGGAGGTGGAGGTTTCTTCGAAGAAGGAGAGTCAAGCTGTCAGGAAAAACAGAGCAGAGTGGAATTTAGAGGAAGAGGTTGTGAAGGTTATTGTGACTGGGGCGTAGTTAGGTTATGATTTCAATGATCAAGATCAGGAAGTGGCTGAAGGCATGCAATCCAGAAGTGACAATGATCAAGTAAGCAACAAGGATACGCTCGAAATGAGAGTGGGAGGTGCTCATAAGGAGAGTGCTTTTCGACTGGGAAAAGAATCAATGGAGGTGTTTTAAAACCTTTTTAGACTGCATTTCCATTCGAAGAAATATATCTTATACCATAGCTTGGTCCTTTTGTCCCAATGGCATTTTTTGGGATGGATCATTCGTAGAGGTCTCGAAAATGCTTCTTTTGCAGCTCCTTTGGTGACCAAAATTATCTAGCAAGGGGTTTGTCCTCCCAAGATTGAGGTTTTTCTATGGAAACTTTTTAGGGAAAAGGTACTGGTTATAGACATTTTTCATCACTAGGGTATTGGAAATGTCACGAATGTGGAATGTCCTTTTTGCAAGTCTGGGAATGAGACAATTGACCATCATTTTCTTCATTGCGATTGGTCAAGGGCCTTGTGGATTGAGGTTATGAGGTGGTGGGACGTTAATTGGTGTCATAATAGAACGTTCTTACAGTGGAAAGGCGGTTGGGAAGGGTTGTGTCCAGCAGCTAAGCACGATAGAGCTAGTTATTCTTTGTTTTATGCAGTTGTTTGGACGACATGGGAGGTGAGAAATAAGCTAGTCTTTGAGGGTAAGAAGACGATGATTGAGCAGGCTATTGACATGGTCAAGTTTAGAGTTGTTTGGTGGTTCAAGCATTGTGGTAAGGGGTCGATGGTTCCAATCACATCTCTGCTTTTGAATATTAAAGAGCTATATGTTGAGACCAAATGTGTGAAGAAATTTGGTATTGAAGATTGGATTCCTCCGATGATGGGTAAATTTAAGTTTAATGTCGATGATTCTTTTAGAGGCAAGCTAAGACCGGTGAGAATTGGTGGTGTCTTAAGGGCTTCGAAAGGAAGGAGATTTGTTTATTTTCATCGTTTGTTGGGAACTAAGACTTGAATTCGGTAGAGGTCTTGGCAATAAAGAGGGTTGTTGAACTGTGCTTGTCTAAACCAATTCTTAAAGATTGTGAGATTTCAGTGATTAGCGACTCTAAGGTTGCAGTGTCTTAGGTGAATAGTGAAGGATTCAGAAGCCTAAATCACGTCAATTCTATCTATGATACTCGGTGCATTTTGAAAATTTTCCGCAGGATGGAGGTCATTCACGATTCGAGTGCTTTCAACTCCTTTGTGGACAAGTTGGCGAAGATGGGGTCAAACATGCTAAGGGATATCTTAGAGTGGGGAGAATTCAGTTAACGACTTCTTGAGGCCTTCGTTTTGGGCGTGTCCTGGCGGTCTTCTTTGTTTTCTTTGTTTTTTGGGTATGGCTTTCCTCTGTTTTGCTCTGTTTTGAGCTGTTGGCATTTTCCTTGTTTGGCTGTCTTGGCTTTTTGCCTTGGGCTGTTTTTTGTTGTTTACCCTTGTTTTGTTCTGGTTTGGGCACCATCTCTTCTTTGGTTTATATTATATTTGGCTGTTCAAAAAAAAAAAAAATATATACATATATCCTTGTTGACATCGATTTTTGGTGAAACCTAGTCAACAACACGCTGGCTGATCGATGCCTGGATAAACCAATAATGTGTGATCTCGATCGTATTTATGTTATATGTGCGGGTTGGTGAAATAAATCACAAATGAGAAAAATGATAATAAACAATAAAGACACCAGGATTTGTGCGTGAAAAATCCTAAAGCAGGAAAAAAACCACAGCCGTTGTAACAGCAGGGAAAGAGAAATGTTAATTTTATAAAAATGATTACAGTTTATGTTGAAGATGATTTTTGGATTACGTAAAGTCGATCACGCGTCACACAAGGTATGTTGGACTACCAATTGTATAATGAAACAAGAAGGATAAAAAAGATCATGCAAACAAGATTTTACGTGGTAAAACCCCAAGGCGGGGAAACATCCACAGTTGTAAGTGACGGCGAGGAGAAAAATTCACTATGAATTATATGATTACACGTTCAACTTTACATGCTCTCCTGAATATCTAATGATTCCTCTATCTCTACCCTTATTGGATGTTTTTAGGATCTATTTATATATGTATAGAACCCTAATCCATGTATACAAATAAGGAAATGTGGTAGTGTTTAATTAGGACTGATTGCTTGTTGAAGTCGTCTTTATCTTCTTTCCTGTCTTGCGTTTTCCATGAATTGAATGAATTAGACTTGTTGCCTGATTGAGACTCTGATATCTATAAGGAAGTTTATTTCCTTATCATAATGTACTGCAGGGTGCCTTGTTTAGGTATGATTCTTCCTCTATGTAGTTGAGTCGTGATTGCAATTAATGTCTCCCACATGTTATCCAACCGACCAGGTATCTAACCTGACCAGATCTCTTTATCCCGATCGGATTGTTTCTTCCCGACCAAGTTATCTCTACACAAACGGCTAATTTCCCCGACCATCATGGGTAAACTTGATCAAGCCTTGAGATCATCTATTGGTCGCCTTGGGTTGATCTTTCCTAGCTGACTTCTGGTGACGTGGCATATCTAATCACCGTGCTTTCAGGTGATCATGCTGACTTGTCATGCTATCAAAAAATCCCTATAACAACACCCCCTCAAATTTACGAGATGAACTCTTGACGGCTCATCGAAGGGGATTTGAATAATATTTTTCCTTTATTTTTTGACGCTTCTGATCTTATCGCCTTATTCCAATCAAGTATCTTATTAAACTGATCAGTCTTGGACCAATCAGTGTCCCGGCTCTTTGCCTAGGATAATTCCCGACTGTGTAGCTAGACTGATCGGTGTCATGGCTTTTTGCCTAGGATAATTACCGACCACCTTAGTCCTTGAAGTTGATTCGGTCGGTGTCCCGATTATTTATTCGAGATAATTCCCGACCGTCTTGAGTCTTCAGCCAAGAGGTGTTCTGGGAACCTTGCCCCTATTTTTTCCTGTTTTTCCCATGTAAACAAGTCACCAAAGACGTCTCCGGATTTTATCTGTTTACAAGGGTTTGGTCGAATCGTTAGTGCAATACTAACACACCTGAACACATCTCACCAGGTTTTCCCTGATGGAGTACCTGAGTGTTTTTTCCCGGTATAACCGGCACTTCGGGGTGGCCGGATTGCTGACAATGCTTTATATGCACCCTGTCAGTTCGGCAAGTGTGTCAGATCTTTAACAACCGACTTCTCAGCCTCTCAGGCACCTTCACCCACCATGGCAGGTGTCAGCGCTACGAGTTTATCTTTGATAACAAAGATGATTAAAAAATTCGAACACCATTCTTGGCTTCTTTATTAATTGATCTGCAAATTTAACAGTATCAAAACAAAAAATAATTAGAAAAACTAAAAATAAAATACAAACTAAAAATATCTTAAACTGAAAGCGACTAAGCTATCTCTCTCAAGAGCAAGTTTTATTTTTTATTTTTTTATTCTTTATTTTTTTTGGGTCATCAGAAAATAGTATTGACTGTCCATTCGCTGCTACCTTGGTCCGGGCTTCGTTTCTTTGCTTGGTTTCCCCTGGGTTGGTTGTCCTAGAAGGAATCTTTCTGCTGATCGTTTGTCCTTTTAAGAATTAAATCTTTGAGATGACCCTCCCTAATAAGTGTCTCAATGTGATCTCTTAGTTGGTAGCACTTTGATGTATCATGACCACTTTCCTTTTGGAACCTGCAGTATTTTGTCGTGTCTTTTCGGGCATGGGCTGACTGTCTAGGAGGATACTTGATTAGCTTCTCGTCTTCTACAATCGCTAGGATTTCCTCTTGTCTCTTGGTGAGGGGAGTGTAGTTGGTGTACTGACTATGGAACTTCCTATCGTTCCGACTGTCTCTATGATCATTCTTGTTTCCATCACTCTCAGGGCGATCACCCGTCTGGTTCTTTACATTGGTGTGTTCTCCCCAGGGCGACCCCGTGCATATAACTACCCTTCTGAGCAAACTCCTCTTCTTCAGCCATTGCATAACTGCCTGCTACATCTATTAGGCCGGCATATGTATGTGGGCTTTCCTTCCTCAAATCGAAGGAAAGCCTACCCTTTTGTAAGTTGTTGGTGAAGGCGGCCACCACAACCTCATCATTAGGATTATGGATCCCTAACACTTCCTAAGAAAACCTTTTCAGGTAATCTTTTAATGATTCATTCTTTCCCTGTTTGAGGGTGGCGAGGTGAGCTATTGATTTTCTTCGTTGTATATTTCCTAAGAATTTCCGTGGAAAAGCTTTGGCCAATTCTTGAAAATTCTTGATTGATCCCTGAGGGAGCCTTCCAAACCACCTAGACCCCAAGTCCTCGAGCGTTTGTGGGAACGTCAAGCATAACAATGGGTCGTTGTAAGCGTATTGTGCCAGCACACTTCGGAAACGTCTCACGTGTTCTTTTGGATCCATGTCTGCTTTAAATTGTTCAACTTGAGGCATTCTGAATCTTTCCTGGAACTGGGTTTGGAGAATGATATTCACGAAGGGGCTTTCAGAATCATCATCCAATAAATCTTGTGGCCTCTGGCGACGTTCTAATGCTTATACCTTATGGGTCAATTTCTGTATCAGGATATCTCACCCTTCTTTTGGCTCATTATCTATTCCCGATCGTTGGCGGTCGGTGAGTCCTTACTGGATTCTGTGGGTGCCCATCTTAGTTCGGGTACTTGGGGTATCGAATCTCAGCGGGGACTTGCTCCTTCAGCATGTTCTGCAGGGTGGTTAATCACTGTCATCTGACTAACTAGATCGATCCCGCCTATGAACATCTCTACGGGTTTCCCCCGGCTTGGAGTCTGTTTGATATCGATCTTGCTTTCCCCCTCCACTAACTCTTTCATCTCCCATTTGGGAGTGTTTCCCTCTTCCAAGGTGATCCGACCTATCTCTACCGGTTTTACAAGGCGTGCCTGGGGTCGCGCCCACTATCTCAGAATGCACCTTGGGGTCTTAGACCACCATAGGTGTAGATAGTTGGTACGGTGAGGTCAGATTAGCAGTTGCTGTTATATTGATTCCTTGTCTAGCGGCGTCTTCAATGAATCTCTACAGGGACTTTTGAACCTGTTGGAATGCATCTGGAAAAATTCCTAGAGAAGTGTTTGTAAAGGTTATCGCGGCTTGACCAGTTGAGGTTGGAGTCACGGAGGGCAGACTTCCTCCAGCGATGCTGGCGTTCACTGGGCCAGAGTTGTTAACACCACGTGGGGTGCCAGCATCATATGGGGACTGACTTCCATCCCTATTATCTGCCATATCACTGCTTCACAAGTTCATTGAGGTTAACTTGGCAAAAGTTAGTCCACCACCCCCTCCTTTTAGCACCAATTATTGACGGTGATTTTTGGATTACGTAAAGTTGATCACGCGTCACACAAGGTATGTTGGACTAACAATTGTATAATGAATCAAGAAGGATAAAAAAGATCATGCAAACAAGATTTTACGTGGTAAAACCCCAAGACGGGGAAACATCCACGGTTGCCGGTGACGGCGAGGAGAAAAATTCACTATGGATTATATGATTACACGCTCAACCTTACCTGCTCTCTTGAATATCTAATGATTCCTCTATCTCTACCCTTATTGGATGTTTTTAGGATCTATTTATATATGCATAAAACCCTAATCCTTGTATACAAATAAGGAAATGTGGTAGTGTTTAATTAGGACTGATTGCTTGTTGAAGTTGTCTTTATCTTCTTTTCTGTGTTACGTCTTCCATGAATTGAATGAATTAGACTTGTTGCCTGATTGGGACTCTGATATCTATAAGGAAGTTTTTTTCCTTATCAGAATGTACTATAGGGTGCCTTGTTTAGGCATGACTCTTCATCTACGTATTTGAGTCATGATTGCATTTAATGTCTCCCACGCGTTATCCAACAGACCAGGTATCTAACTTGACCAGATCTCTTTATCCCGATCGGATTGTTTCTTCCCGACCAAGTTATATCTACCCGATCGGCTAGTTTCCCCGACCATCTTGGGTAAACTTGATCAAGCATTGAGATCATCTATTGGTCTCCTTGGGTTGATCTTTCCTAGCTGATTTCTGGTGACGTGGCATATCTAATCACCGTGCTTTCAGGTCATCATGCTGACTTGCCGTGCTATCAAAAAATCCCTATAACAGTTTACAAGTGATGTATTGCTTGTGGTGCCTTAACCTTTCCTTGTTTGATACAAGTGTTTATATGGGGTAGGGTGCTATTCTAGCCCTTGGCGTGCAAGCAAAGATTATATTAGGCGAGATCCTAGGAGGATCATATCTAGGCAAGATTCTTGGTGAATCGAGTTTTCATGTATTTATGGTGCAAGGATCTTCATTTCTTGTGGGAGTTGTCTTCTGAATCGTCACATTTATTACTTGATTTGTCTACTGTTGGATTGTTGGTAAGGATATTAAGGATATCTTCTATTCGCATTGTGGATGTTGAGTTCTTATCAATTCACCATTCGGGGACGCTTTGGCGAGCAGGTTTCTTTGATAGGCGACTTGTTCTTTGCTTCCCTGTTCGTCGTTGCCATACATGGTTCGCTAGGTTGACTTGGCTTGATGTCGTGGAGACTTGAGTTTGGATCTTCTTGGGGCAACCCGTAGAACTAAACCGTAGCAGCAATCATCGAAATAAGTGCCGGCTTAATTTCAAAGCTGTTTGCTGCTGTTGTTGGTCTTCTAATGGCGGATATGGTCTGATCCACCCTAGGCATAAAATAATCATGCAGAGTCCTCCCATCTATCTCTACAACACCATCTTGTTCTTGATTTGGTACTTGAACTAGTGGTGGTGCTTGATTTTGATTTTCCATAGCTCTAACTTGTCTTTGATTCCTGCGATTCCTCCTTGCGGTTCTTTCAATATCCAGATCGAATTGCAAGTCCAATGGACTGTTACTCCTTGTACGTCGGTGCATACAAGAGCAACCGCCTATAATCAAGAGAAAACAATACACAAAGTAAAATGTCTAAATTAGCAATAAACCAACTAGTAGTGATATCAATATACG
This sequence comes from Dipteronia sinensis, assembly GCA_033220585.1. NCBI lineage: Eukaryota > Viridiplantae > Streptophyta > Magnoliopsida > Sapindales > Sapindaceae > Dipteronia > Dipteronia sinensis. Next base: position 59,271,473 of record CM065637.1, on the reverse strand, counting down.
CTCACTCCCCGGCAGCGGCGCCAAAAATTGACCGCACCAAAATACGCGCTCGCAATAATACGAGGCCGTGGTGTAGTACAACAGTAAATAAGATTCGTTCCCACAGGGAATGAGGAATTGAGTATCACAATTGACTGATTTAACCGCTATTCAGACAAGCAAATCATTGGCATTTCAAGATTACGAAATTAAACCTAACTACACTCTAATCACAAAGTAATAAATGTAAACTGAAATAAGCAAGCAACACAGTTGAACTCGAGATTGTAAAACGTATGAGAATGAGGCTAAGGCTTCGAATCCACCTTCCCAATTCTCATCAACTCAGACACATCATTTGGATAAATTATGCAAGTGTTTACATAGATTCGTATGCCTGGAAATTGTCTCTAACCTCTGTCAAGTGAATAAAGACAACATTTATATGCACCAACAACCTATTTCTACATGGTTATCCGATCTACATACAAATTCATTAAGAGCTATGGCATACAATAGAATCCTACAAGCTAGCATCGCATATTTCTATCTTACTAGACTTGTATCAGGCATTTCATCGAGCACGTGGTGTGCTTCACCTTTCGGTCCTTCACACAACCACCAAAACATCATCTAAGTGGTAGCTAAGCACCTAGAAGCATTAAGCATAAGAAATACACATACATAACACAATGCAATGGAAATAATGTGATGGTCTTCATTGATGAATCATGGATAAGGCTTCATCTAGGCTTTAGCCAAGATGAAGTTAGTTCATATTACAATCAATGGCTACAAAATATATATAAATCAAACAAGCCATCTCAAATATAATGCAATAAATAAGGAGGTAAAAGTTTAGAGTAAACAAATGTGAAGAACTCCTCCTTGATAGCTTGATGTGCTTGCTTTGATCTCCCCCTTGATGCTTCCTTTTAATACTCCATGAATAGGTATTGATGGTGGAAATGAGGTTTGGATGATGGATTTAAGGTTTGATGCAGTGGTTTGTGTTTATAGAAGGTGAAATGTGGTTCTTGGAATGTTAAAGGAAAGGTTTCTTCTTTTTGTGCTGGGGAGAAGATCCACTTAAGAGACAAAGAAGAGGGAAATATATAGGAGAAAACTAATAATTGATGGGCAAAAGGGTCCAAAAACGTTTCTTTGGCCAAAAGGCGACATGTGAGGCGACATGGGCAAGTCGCCTCCCATGTCGTCACTTCTCCTGGACAAGCCCACAGTGCATCTGGCGACATCATAGGCGACATGGGGAAGTCGCCTCCCATGTCGCCACTTCTTCTGGATCAATTTCCCAGTGTAACAGGCGACCTTCTATGCGACATGGGGAATTCACCTCCTACGTCGCCTCTCCTCGACCATTTCCTCACAGTGCATTTGGCGACCTTCTAGGCGACATGGGGAAGTCGCCTCCTATGTCGCCACTTCTTCTGGAGCAATTCTGCATAATAGACAGTGTGAGAGGCGACATCATAGGCGACATGGGGAAGTCGCCTCCCATGTCGCCTCTTCCTCTGGTAGTCCAAAATCAAGCCTTAACACATATCCAACAACTTTGCTTCGTTTCGCTCCTTAATCGGATAAAAACATACCGGGAGCTCAAAACTAAAGACACCCTGCGAAATACGAGAAATAAATTAAATATAGGGTTAAAGCTCGAAAAATAAGCGAAAAACATGGGAAAATATGGGGTCACACACAGATGAAATATGACATATCAATTCCCTAAGGGATCCTTGTGCCTTCGACTACGAAACCAATATGATGAACTCGACCGTCTTGGATGAATATGCAAGTATTATGAGATCCTGGAGTCCGTTGACCTCATATTGCCTGAGGGTCGCGTTGCCTGGAATCCATTGGAGTAGGCGGTGGCCTTTTATGGGTCCATGCTTGCTTGTTGCGTAACTTTGCCCATTCAACCGTACATTGCCAGTTTTTTTTTTGCGATGCGAAGATTTCTCCACCACAACTTGCGCCTTATTGGTATCGGCAGTTATTGAGTTTATGGTCTATATGGTCAGCCAATAATGAATCCATACCCTCTTCCCGCGAGGTCAATCATATTTTTGTTCTTAAAGGTTCTAACAGAGGGACTTATTTCTTAACCTCAGTCGAGACGAAAAAACTGCTGTCGTAGGGAGCCGATCCCAATCTCAAGACAAGCGACATCGAGGAAGAAACGACCTTGGACAAGAAGGAGTTTTTGTGTGGGTCCCTTACTTCAAACAAATTTTTGGAAGAATAGCCGTATTGGGGAAATAGGGATGGATATAGGTCCCCCTATCCCCATCCCCATTTCCAAAACCCTACCTTAATCCCCCACCCCCACCCCCTATTTCCCTATTTGGGGAAAATGGGGATGAGGGAGTTTTGGGGGAGGTATCCCCATCCCCATTTCCCTATTTTTTCCCATTTTTCCCATTCCTCTGTTTCTCTGTTTCCCTTGTTTTACTGAAAATTACATACTTAAAAAAAAAATAATCCATTACAAATTCAAATTCAAATACAAAAGTATTAAGAATAGAACAAATAAAAAATATTAAGAATATAAACACACACACACACACACACACACACACACACACACACACACACACACACACACACTTAGGGTTTATAAATAGAAAGAATAAAAAAAATACACACATATATATATATATATATATATATATATATAAGGTTTGGGGAAAATGGGGAAATCTCCCCTATCCCTATCCCCATTTCAATACATTTGAGAGGAAAATGGAGAAATAGGGATAGGGGGACCTCCCCCCACCTCCCCCCCATCCCCACCCATTTCCTCATTTTTCTCTAAAAAATTCCCCCCAAATGGGGACCGGATTTGGGTATCTGGTGATAAATGCCCATCTCTAAATAGCTGGTTCTTTATGGCAGCAGATTGGGGGAGAGAGATCGCCGAGGATTCCCCCACCTTTTCATGAAAGACTTCACGTGGATGAATGATCCACAAGACTTGCGGGATGATGAGGTCCCTAAGGTCACCATGATGATTACCCTCCCATTGAGCGAAAAGAGCGCCTCCGTCCTGTTCATGGAGCCTATCTTTTTGGAGAGAAGGATTATTTCTGGGTTACTTGAAGATCGCCCTCGATGTTATGTTTATGTCATGTTTTCTGGAGTGTTTATAGGATCTTCCTTATCTTTCTCTTTCTTTCTAGTGTATTATGAGGAACCAGTCTATGGGGAGCTCACCCGCTTAACAAAAAATCAGGAAGAAAGGAAGAAAACAATTCTTAGGATATTTGTCGAGGTTAGAACCCCATCAAAGAAAAGAAGCAGGTCTTTTAAGTCTGGTACAACCACTCCTTCTAAAGCGACTGATTCATTGGGGAAACGGGTCGCCCATAAGAAAAATGAGAAGAAAAAGAAGAGGAAACAAATTCCTTCTACTTGCTTGGCTTTCTAAGGTTACGAGAGTTTAGTAGCTTCGGTTGTTGATTCACTTCGTAACGAGAAGGAGGATGAGGGGTGCAGCCTGGTTTCTGTGTCCTTAGTTAGACATCAACCCAACAGGTGAAAGAGAGGAAGTGGTATTTCTACAGGTTCGACCCCTCTTAGACCTTTATGAATCAGTTGCGCTGCTAGGCCTCTTTCTCGTGTAGAAGAGATCGGGAAGGAGATTAACATGGGTGAAGGCAATGTTTCAGTCGCGGGGGAATTCTGACTCTGATGACCCCCTTGGTGACTCTTACTGAGATAGCTCATTTTAAGCTTGCAAGGGCTGTGCATAATACTGACGTTCTCTCTTCTTCAGAAAACCGACTAAGGCAGCGAGCTGTGGAAGGCAGTTCAAGCGAGAAACCCTCTTGTCTCGGTAAAAGATTTACTTGCCACATTTTCTGGCTACCCCATTTTCGTTGTACAAGTTGACGCAACGAACCGTTGAACATCACTAGAGTACTTGGGCTGTAAGAATTACGTGATACACTTTGACGAAATGAACCACGGTACTTCTCTAGAACTGCAGTTAGACGCACTGAACTGTGCATGACCTTCAGCACCTCACCAAAATAAAAATTTCGCTCCAAATTTGCCCAACTTGCTTCAATGCCCTTGAAATGCTAATATGACCTGCACAAGATTATTTAGCCATTAAACGCTTGGTTTTGATAAAGAAACAAAAACAAAACAATAGGAAATGGGGACTACATCGAGTGTAGAAATGGATACTATCAAAAATAGCTAAACCTATCTTTTGCTCTTCCTCGAGCAAAATCGGAACAAACAAAAACAAAAACTAACGTTCGACCATAAACTAAAATAAAAACTACACCACTTTTGTGGGTGACACAATGGCACCTAGCACGTGCCGCAAGCATGTTAAACCCCTAGGCCACCCTAGTGAACGAGTGAAATTTCGTGAGGGCTTACAAATACGACACCCACAAACATATTTCTATGGAGCCAACTATAGAATGAGGTGCAACATTGAGTGCTCCAAAAATGTAAACACATGCATGCTAAAACCACTGAGTGGTGGCTAGAATTATGTAGGTCAAGGTGTTATATCATAACAGACTGCAATTCCACACTCAAAGCGAACTCCGCTTCAAACACATCGAACCCAAGAGTTATAGATGTAATTCGCTTCAACTCTAAGCTTCACAAGAATTCGCTCATTTTTATTGCTTGGAACCTAAGCTCACTCATCAAACATATACGGTTGGAGTTTATGCACAAAAAATTTCAAAATATACTCACATATGATTCAATATTTGAAAAATGCTAAGATGTATACAAACCTTAAGAACGAAATCAAACATTAAGAACCTTGATAGAGCACCAATTTCACCTATATCTTCAAACTATTTTTCCCTAAAGATCAATTAAGACTTCTTTTTATAGTCATGGGCCATGGGTGAATTGAGTGGAATGGGGGATGGTGAGTTAGAGATCATGCTAAGGTGTTTGTACATTGCAAGTCTACACTTTAATAAGCTTTAATACATTTGACACACTTAAATTGCAAGCGTCTAGGCTATTTACTTTGAATTGAACATATTGTGCTAACTCTTATTTCTTTAATTTGAGCAACTTTACATTGAAGCTTGAAGGCTCGAAGTGCTTTATTTTTAACACTTTTGATTTTATTTTAAAGCATTTGATTTGCACAATTGACAACATATTGCCTAAATACACACTACTACACCTTTTAGTGCTTTACATTAAATTCTTCCTCATTTTACCTCAACATGATCAACACTTAGGGAAATGCTTTAGTGTTTGATTGTTATGAGTGATGTGTTTGATATGGATAGGTTTAAGTGTTTCGTTTTGCTTGTTTAGGTTTCAAATTTGGCATTAAAGCACACACAAGGTATGGGACATGTTTAGGCCTTTTTGAGGTGACTAGCACATATTGCCTACGTCATCTCTAAAGGGGCAATCAACAAGAAAACTCGGGCGAAAATGGTGATTTATTAATTTGTGACCGTTCTTTATTGACCAAAGCAATGGAATGAGGCCATATTATTAATGTGTTATTTATGTGTAAAATGAGTGTTTAGGAGTGGAATTGAATTTACCCTCTATATGGACGCAATTTAGGCACTAGAACTCACATGGGCAGTCTCTACTATTAATCAAGACTTCTCAAGTGCAATGCCTCGTTCACTAAGGCACTAAGCATATGGTATGATGTGTGCAATCTGTGTAATATAGCTTTAACCAACATGACGCTAGCCTATACTCAATGATGCAAAGCATACAACAATGCCTCCAATTGCACAATTCAAAAGCATCTCAACAAGCAAGGTAAATTGCTTTAAATTTTGGCTCAAAATGTAGAATTCTTGACACCAAATGGCAATAACTCTACACACAAAACACATAGATAAACAAGAAAAATTTGGAAAAATTTGGACAAAAAAAATAACAAACACACAAAAACCATGGCCGTACCCCCAAACCTAAACTAAACATTGTCCTCAATGTTTGCACAATTGAAAATTTTGACTATGGAAGTTTACATATGAAATAAGGCTGCACCACACGACACTAACACATAAGCAAACTAATGATGAAAATTACAAAATAAAAAACCTAAACTGCTACACACAAATACCTAGGCACTAGGCAAACACAAACTTATCCACACTCTTAAATCTATGCAAGAAATAAAAGATTAAACAAAAACAAATATAAATAAACAAAATAGCTTAAAATTGGAAAAGTTACCTAGGTGGGTTGCCTCTCACTAAGCGTTTGGTTTAGCGTCTCGGCTAGACGCATTCTGCTCTTTTCATCAATCTGGGTCATCAATTGGTGCAACATCATCACCACCTTTCTTGTTTAGCTTATGCAAGGCAACAAGAATCCTCAACCGGTAGCTAATTCACCATAAATTCATTCTCCTTCTTCTCATTGGAATACTCGGGAGGGATGAAAGCGCGAGTTACAAATCAAGATGTTTCGCACAACCATCAATATCTTCTTTATCTTCTTTTTCTTTTTCTTCTTGGCCATCTCTTTCATATCTTTGCAAGAGGAAGTCACCTCAATTTTACTTATGACGCCATGTGGGTCTCTATTGTGACGTCCCCTATCCTCCTTTTAAGTTGCATTATGAACCAAGTAAGCTTTATGAGGCTTTTTCATATTGTCACTTCTTGAGGATTCCACCTTTGGAAGATCAACTATATCAACTTTTAAACAAGTGTCGGCTTGTAAGGGGCTCTTTGTAGCTTAGAACACATTGAACACCTCGTTTTCACTCCCGACCCCCAATGTTAAATTTCCTTGCTGCACATATATCAATGCCCCCACTGATCGCTAAGAATGGTTGTCCAAAAATCAGAGGGATCTCCATATCCTCCTCTATCTCTAGCACCAAATCAACTGGGAAGTAAAACTTGCTGACCTTCACCAAAACATCTTCAATAACTCCATGTGGGTACTTAATGGATCGATCTGATAGCTGAAGTGTCACGTTGATGGCCTTCACCTCGCCCAATCCCAACTTCTTGAAAACAGAGTATGGCATGAGATTTATGCTGACTCCTAAATCACAAAGTGATTTACTAAACTTTGAACTTCCGATCGTGCATGGCATGGTGAAGCTCCCCAGATCATTCAATTTTAGAGGTAGCTTGTTCTGGATGATAGCCCGACATTTTTCTATAAGTGCTATCGTATCAAAATCTTATAATCTCCTTTTTTTTTGGATATGATCTCCTTTAAGAACTTAACATCGAGGGCATATGAGCTATGACTTCTATAAAAGGGATGTTTATATATATTTTCTTGAACACCTCAAGGAATTTGGAGAAGTTCTTATCTTCAATGTGCTTATTTAATCTTTTAGGATAAGGAATTGGAGGCACATATGCCTTGACTTGTGGTGGAGGAGGTAGATCGAAAGAAGTGTTGGGTATATCATCTTCTTTCTTTTTTTCCTCTCCATGGATTTGAAGGTAGAATCTCCATCTTTCTTTCCCCTATAATCTTCCTCAACTTCTTTTTCTTTGCCAAATCTCTTAGGTAGCTCAACTTGGTTGCCACTCCTCAATGATATTGCCATACATTGGTCTTTTGGGCTGGTTTCCATATTACTAGGTAACGCCCCTCATTGCCTTCCTTGAATAGCCCTCACCAATTGCCCCATTTTGCACTTCTAAATTCTTGATTGATGCTTGAGAATGTTATGCAACTTGATCTATCTTTGCATCGAGCTTCTTCAAAGAATTATCTTAAAACTCCATTCAAGCGTCGATTTTAGTCATAAATTTTAAGAACATGTCCTCCAAGGTAGGCTTTCTTTTGGTTTGATTGTTAATAAATTGGTTTTGGAAGCCTAGTTGTTTGTTGTGAAAGGCTTGTTGTTGTTGTTGAAATCCGGGTGGTCTAACATTTGCTTGATGTTGTTGGGGTTGTTGGTTGTCTCTCTATGAAAAGTTGGGGGTTCCATCTGGGTTTATAAGTGATGGAGTATGGATTATTGTTTGGGTTGACTTGGTGGTTGTTTGGATTCCGGTTGAAATTGACATATGCGGCTTGCTTAGACGATCTGAGTGCAAACATATTTCCCTCTTGGCATTCTGCACTTGAATGAAGTCCTGCTCATAGATCACAAATTTGAGGAACTTGGATGACATTTGCACTTGCATTCCATTTACTCACTTGTTTGGATAATGCTTCCACTTGTGCCTTTAAAGAGGTGACTTCATCCACCTCGAGAACCCCGATTGCCTTTCATGGAAATTGCTTCTCATTGGACTAAAGGTTGTTGTTTGATACCATCTCCTCTATGAGATCATATGCCACTTATATTGTCTTGTTCATAAGAGTACCGCCAACTACGGCATCCATAAGGCATCGAGTAGAAGGATCTTTCTAATTACTTATATACACCCGTTCTAATACCAATTGAAATTTCCCGTGTTCAATATATCTAGGGGTGGAATAAGTATATACTGAAAATTCTTCCCAATTCTTTTTAACATAATAAAATTTTGCATACTTAGAAACTTTAACAAGTCAATTGCTTTAACAAGACAATTATGAATTCAATTAAGTAAGTATTAAAACAATACAAGTAAAAGTAAGTGAAAAATAAATGCAAAAAAAAAAAAATCAACACAATAGATTTTTTTAACGTGGTAAAACCTCAAATTGAGGAAACATCAACTAGTTGATTCCACAACCACTGACAACACTATCTTTTACTAGCTGGTAGAATGTACACCCTCAAGCCACATGATCCACTCTATTGGATTGTCCCATTCTAACCTACCCTCGGGCCTTTGACTAGAGAAAGACTTGCCACTTTCTATCCAAGACATTTCATATGCCTCTAGATAGTTTTTGCTCAACTATCCGGATCTTTACAATCCTAGTCAAGACTTTCTTGCTTAACTATCCAGATCTTCACAATCCTAGTTAAGACTTCTTTACTTAACTACCCGAATCTTCACAATCTTAGTTAAGACTTCTTGCTCAATTATCCAGAACTTCACAATCCCAGTCAAGACTTCTTGCTCAAGTTAAAGCTTCACACTCCAACAAGAGACTTCCTCCTTTTACATTGCAAATGATCTAAGTGTAGTCCAATCATACAAACATGATGCAAACACAAGCAAATAGAGTATGTAGATCAAATACACTCTATGAGGAATTAATATTTCACAAATCAAGCTCTCAATTAGATATAACTAATTCTTATGAACATGTAATAGGAAATCTAGAATATGCAATTCAATTCATGCACAAATATATCTAGAAACCTAAACATGTCAATCAAAGCTAGAATAATAGATTTGCAACAAACAACACAAAAACTAGCTTTAAAATCAAGTTATCAAATCAACACTTGAAATCGTCAACATATTTACTCAAACAAGAACTAGATTTTAATAATAGAAACCACAATCAAAATATTCTAGTTCTAAAACATATGACTAAAACCTAAAAATCAACAATCAAGATCAAAACATAAAGTTTTCTGGATTCAAGTTCATGTTCATCAAAATTAGTTAGAAAGATATTCAATTAAAAATCACACAAGGTAATTTCGAAAATCACTCATGCAAGTCCAAAAATAGAATCCAAATCATTCTAAATACATTTCATATTCAAATCAAGAGATTCAATAAATTGATCACAAGAAAAGTGTGGAGAATATGATTTACATAAAAAAATGATGAACACTTGATAAAGATCAAAGTAAATCAGAAAATATGGACTCCAATTAGCTTTAAAATCACTTGGAACTTGTTCTTCTTTGAAATACAATGAATTTTGGCTTTTGCATCACCAAAATGGGATCTAAAATGAGTGAGATATCACAAAAACAAAAAATGGACAAGTTATAAAAATTTATGCAGAATTTTAAATATTTAAGAGAGGGAATTGATGTGGCGTTGGAGGGACCATGGTAATGAGCATGCACCCCGCCACCTTATCTCACCATGGAGGCGTGTGGTCTCCACGGGGGTAGAGGGGTGCCTTTCCCATGGAGGCCACATGCCTCCACGAAAGAGGGGTGTTTTGGCAATTTGCCACCCCTCTCCCCCTTTGCTCCCTTTCACGCACCTCTCGCATTTTTCGACCGTTCTCCTGCCTCTGAACTCGGAATTCGAATCCATTTTTGGATTATAAACCCTAACTCACTCAGAGACATGGCCATTCAAATATTTTTTATCAAAAACTTGGAATTCAATTGGATACATAAGGACGAAAACCATGTAAGATAAACACACAGAAAGTTTCGTAAAATCCAACTCGGAACTCGAAAACTTATGAATGAGTTACCGACATGTTTGGAACTCAATAAGAAATAATATGAGAACATATTCAAGTCCGATATCAATAAAACACAAACAAGTAAATACAAGAACATACAAGTATGCCATTTCCTAGAGATAGTTCTAGAACATGCAATTTTACAAAAGTTGTCAATTTAAATCTAATGGATGTGCATACAATAATATGCGTGTGTATGTGTTATGCCAATTGTGCTCAATGATGTAGGGCCACAAATGTATGCAATATGTGTGTGCGCGCTTATGCCTTGCAAGAGGAGAAAAATCTTGATACATTAGCATCCAAGTAAGCATATTTCCTCTTGAAGACGAACTTTGCATGAGAAGTTGCTTTCCTTCTTTGAAGCTCATATCAAACACAAACCACCTAAGCAAGTAATCAATACAAACAAAGAGAGTTTTGTCATAGAATCAAGCCAACACAAATCTGAAACCTAATAGATTTCACCTAACAAATCCTATTGAACATTTTAGACCACCAATTCATAAAATCATGCAAGTGAAAGTGAAGACCCGTGTTGACCCTAATATAACCTCTATTCTCTCTCGAGTAATAAAGCTAATATCCAAACACACATATAATCTATCTCTCGATGACTACAAGAAATGCATATGGACTCATTGAGATTAATGGCATACAAAATAGGTCATATATGCAAATCTCACGTATTTCTACCTTACTAAATATACAATGGGTATTTTAACGAGCACATTGTGTGTGTCACCTTTCGATCCATAACACAACAACCAAAAATCATTCAACTGATAGCTAGGCACTCAAAAGCATTGTGAACATAGAATCTCATTCAACAATCAAAAGCACAACTCAATAAAATGGAGATCTTTATTCAATAGTCATGGAAAACGGTCCATCTTTGCCCTAGTTTAAAGAAATTAGTTCATGTTACAGAATATAAACATACAAGATGTGATTTTAGCTCTAAATATGACTAATATAAGAAATAAATAGATAAAGGTTAAGAGGAAACTAATTGTGATGAAGCACCCTCTTTTCTTACATGTTGTCTTCTTCTCTTCAATCTCTTATTTAGCTCCCTTGCCCAAAAATGAAATGTTGATGGTGGATCTAAAGGTTGATGCTGTGGGTTTTGTGTTTGGTTTGGTGTTTGATGGAAGGATTTGACGATTTGGTGACGGAAGGTGTTCAAATGTGAGTTCTTGGGTGGTATGGAGCTCAAAAGTCGTGTAATATGTTGTGAGCATGAGTGGAGTTGAGGTGTTTATAGGTGTGAAAAATTAGGGCATATGTTTGTTGAGTTGAAATTCCTATGCGTGGTACATTTTTGTTGTACAAGGTGACGCAACAAACCGCAGAACATCACTGAAGCACTTGCGTTGTACGAATTGAGCGGTACACTTTGACGAAGTGAACCACAACAACTCTCTTGAATGTTTTTGTCGTTCATTTTCGAGGTACGCTTTGACCAAGCGAATCGTGTCACTTTACTAGAATTATTGCATGATTTAGTTAGATGCACTAAACCACGCATGGCCATCAACACTTCTCCAAATCGTTTTTTTGCTCCAAATTTGCCCAACTTTGCTTCAATGCCCTTGAAATGCTAATATGACCTGCACAAGCTTATTTTACCATTAAACACTTGGTTTTACCTGAGAAACAAACACAAAACAATAAGAAATGAGGGCTACATCGAGTGTGGAAATGGATACTATCACACATCCATGATAATTGCATCATTTGGCCTCGTGTCTACGTCCCATGTGTTCTCCGCCGAGAAAATGATTTGACCCCACTCTTGGCGAGGTTCCTTGGGGATTTTTTAGATGAGGTAAACACTGGGACTTTTTCTACCATTTATTAGCCCACGGATCTCAGACTTTTTCTACCATCTATTCGTGCTTGTAAATTTACGGATCTCGGACCTCGTAAATTGTATTGATCAGGTTGCCCCGAGAGCTTTCTATATTTCGGTTTGTCCTTTTAGGCCTATCTCTACGTACTTGCCTGTTCGTATGCTTGTCCCCATGTCCAGCTTCTTACCGCTTGAGTACATATTCTTTGATATGCCCTCCTCGAATCAGGCTCTCAATGTGGTCTCTGAGCTGGTAACACTTCAAGGTGTCATAGCTGTGGTCCCTGTGAAACTTACACTACCTGGTTGTATCCTTTCGAGCATTCGTAAGTCCTGGGTCTAGATTGTCTAAGATAGAAAGAGAATCGACCTCTTTACAGTCTGTTGGTGAATGAGGTTATTGCCACGGCATCGTTGAAGTCTTTGACGCCCATCGCCTCATTGACAAAATGGTTCATATAGCCTCAGATTGTTTCCCTCACGTCCTGCTTGAGGGAGGATATGTGCATGAGTGACTTTTTATATTGCACACTTCCTTCAAACTGGTGTATGAACATTTCGCTAATTTACTGGAAACTATCTATACCCCTTTTCGGGACCTGGTTGTACCATCCAGATGTGAGGTCGCTAGTGGTCATAGGGAAAGCTTTACACCATAGATAGAGGTCTATAGCTTGGGCCTTTATCATGGTCTCAAAACGACTGACGTGTTCGACTGGGTCTCGACCCTCATGATACTCCACCATCATTGAAGGTCTAAATTTCGTTACGAAACGCTTATTTACGATCCTTACTGTGAATTTGCTACCCATTCACCTAGCCAGCGCTCCTTGGTTCCGCGATATCATCTTGGCGACTTCTTCCTTAAGCATCTCCATGTCCTTAATGATTACGTCGAGTAGGTTCAAGTTCTTTATTAGGTCCAAAGGCCTGCGAATTGTCATCACCTCACGGGGAGAGTTGTTGCTCGAATTGTCTCCATGCTTAGCGCCTTTATGGTGACTTCAGGATTTCCCATGACTGGTCTTCTTAGAACAGAACTTTTCTGATCCCCGCTTGTCTCATCCATAGTCTCTTTGCTATGGTGAATTGGAGTGGTGGCGATCTGATTTTTCGGGTGATTCGGGGTTTAAGCTCCTCGTAAGGGAGTGCATAGACATGGTCTGTCTTTTAGCTCCCACATCTTCCCCCATCCTGGCTTTGCTTCTATTACGATGCCTTCTAGCCGTTGAAGCATCGCGCTCTTCCAAGTCTACATGCTTCTCCTTGGGTGCCTTTATAGGAGCATAAAGTGTCTTTCCATGAATTTTAGATCGAAGCCTTTCTCTTTGAGTTTCACCCACAAGGTACTGCAAGGTCAGAATTTGGTTTTGATATGCCATTGGGGTTTCAGGTGTGCCACCGCCCATTGCATTGAACAATTGGGCCATAGTTGCGTGAAGTTGGTGATAAGTTAGAGTTACGTAGGGCTCTGCTTCTCCTTGTGGTGGCAGATGTGGGTCTTGGCCCACAGGCAACTGATTATCATTTCCTTGCCCCACATTGGCCTATGGCTGTGGCTGCTGGTTATTGTCTTCGTTATAACTCACCGTGATGATTTGTGATGGTTTTTGCTTAACGTGAAGGTTCACCTTTTCCTTAAATTGATTTTTGGTAAAACCTAGTCAACAACACACTAGCTGATCGATGCCTAGATCAACCAACGAGGTGTGATCTCGATCGAATTTATGTTATATGCGCGAGTTAGTGAAATAAATAACGAATGAGAAAAATGATAAGAAAAAATAGAGACACATGAATTTGTACGTTGAAAACCCTAAAGCAAGCAAAAAAAACCATGGTTGTCGTAACGAAAAAAAGAAGAGAAATGTTCACTATGTAAAAATAATTACAGTTTACAAGTGATGTATTGCTCGTGGTGCCTCTGCCTTTCTTTGCTTGATACAATTGCTTAAATATGGGTTAGGGTCCTGCCCTAACCTTTGGCATGCAAGCAAAGATTATCATTAGGCGAGATCCTAGGAGGATCGTATCTAAGCGAGATTCTTGGTAAATTGAGTCTTTATGTACTTTTGGTGCAAGGATCTTCATTCCTTGTCGGAGTTGTCTTTTGAATCTTCATATTATTACTTGATTTGTCAACTGTTGATTATTGGTAAGGATATTAAGGATATCTTCTATTCGTTTTATGGATGGTGAGTTCTTATCAATTCGAAATTCGGGGACGGTACAACAAGCGGGTTTCTTTGATAAGCGACTTGCTCGTTGCTTCCCAGTTCGCTGCTGCCGTACATTGTTCGCCAAGCTGACGTGGCTTGATATCATGGATACTTGATTCCATGATCTACAGGCTCATGGCTGACGTGTGAAGCCAAATAAGATCACCCGAAACAATCCTCAACATCTTTGTTGATAAAACATAATTTATCTCTTATCACAAAACTTAACTTGGTTGTAATATTAAAGCAAAATTGAAATTAAATAAGGACCCATGGAAAGAAAACACAGTTTTTGAAATGCACAAGGGGTATGTCGAGACCTGTGCTGAAGGTTACGTTTCAGCTTTGTATTATATATAGGGTTCTTGTATTAGTTGGATAATGAATGAAAATAGTTGTTTTAGAGCTTCATTGAACTCCATTAACGGAGTCAAGCTTCCACCTCAAGTTTTTCGGTTTAGCTTTGCTTTCTCTGTCATTTCATCAAACATTTAGTTCATTTTATTAAATATTTTTCATTCTATCAACTTATCGAGATCAAACAATAATTTGCAGCCTAGATAACTACTCTCATAATACCTGAGAGAAAACTCTTCACACATGCATGTAAAATATGCATGGTGTGACTTGATGATGCATGATATATCATTGAAGATTATGGATTTTAAAAATATTCTAGTAAATTAATAAATATTGTTAATTGTCAAATCTGACAACCTCTCCAAAGAAGCATTTTTCCCACTACTAGGAACCGAAACCGCAGTTGGACCCGATCTCTGAGGCAACCTGGTCCTGGTAAGACCTGATCCCGATGTAACCTTGTCCTGATAGCATTAGATTGCCAAGAGAGCCTGGTCTGGACCAGTATCCAACTTTCAGAAGAACCAGGTCCACGCGACAAGGTCCATCCCCTGTAGAGCAAACTGACAGGAACTTACTTTGGTGTTTTGGTGTTTTTGAGACTTATTTTGTATTTTCGATACACATTTTGTAATTTCCAAGACTTATTTTATAGTTTCCGAGACTTATTAGATATATTTGTAATTTCCAAGACTTATTGGACAAAAATGAAATTTTCTAATTTTTTTGTTCCTCTTCTTCATCTCTATTTGAGGTATGTTCTATTTCCATTAATGGAGGACCTATGTTTTTGATTAAAAAAACTGTAAAAATGGCAAAAACGTAATAAAAGAAGGAGATGAGGGTAATTTTGTCTATTTGTGTCATTTAAACGTAACTTATTAAATTAGTGTTACTCTTAAAAGTCCATATAAAAAGAGTGTTATTTCCCTATATTTCAACTTAATATCGATGTCATTGCACACCACTCTTTAGTACAGGTGGTAGTGCACCTCCCTTTCACATTAGTGGTGAGGGGTTCAAATCCCACTATGCATATTTTACAAGCATGCATTAGGAGTTTTTCTTCCCTATTTATGGGATAAGTTATCTTTCATTATGATAGCAGATATTCGAGCCGCACATGTATTGTTTGACCTCGACAGGTCCCGACAGTCCTATTATAATAGTTCTTATAATACTTCAATATATATATATATATATATATACAAAGCTTCTGAGGTGCATACCCCCCTGACATAAGAATATATAAAAACCTATATGTCAGCCTTTAGATCAAAATCCAAGGGATGTTATGTGTTTTCTCCTGGCCCACCACTTACATAACATCCATTGGATTTTGATCCTAAGGTTGACAAATAGGTTTGTATGTAACCTTATGTGAGGACATAAGGGGGTTTTGTCACTTTTTTGAGTTGGTGTTTCAAGACTATCACCACTTTAATAACTTAAGTTTTAAAGGCACCAAAGTAAGTGACTTCCAAATATACCTTTAGTTTACATGATTTTTTTATTATATTTCAGACTTTAACTTTCTTCTACTTTTATGTTGTCTAAAATCTACTTCTCACTCTAACTTTAAAAAATATATAAACTGAAATCGAAGTTCATCTTCTTCTCCAAGTCGTTTGAAATTCATCTCTTTTTCCAACTCGTGGTCGTTGAGTACAAATCGAAAGGCCATCTTTTTCTCCTCTTCGTTTGTGTACAAATCAAGCTAAGGTTGTTAGGATTATGCTCAATAGCAAGAGTGTAATATTGTAATTGACAATCTTTTCATATAAATAAAGTGATTTCTGATTCTGCAAAATCTTATAGCATTTATAATTATAATTGTCAAGGTAAATAATCATAAGGTTAAAAGACTATGAGATATGAAGAATTGTTTGTACATCCGGATATGTATGAGGTAGACACAATTCTTTAGTTAGTCTTGAATTACGTTCACAACTTAAGTTAAAGGTTGGGCACCTCTATCTTGATAAAGTTGTAGAATTCTTTTACTAGTATTTGAGTGGGATCAAATGAGTTATGATGAGTCTAAAATCATTGAAAGGTTTTCGAGTAAAAGAATCTAGTGCACTAGGTGCATTGAACTGGATCACAATGAAATACTTTATCTAGAACCGTCACTAGATATAAGTCTTTTCATTATCAGGACAATCGGAGAGTCTATCTAAATCCTGAGATAAATGATGGACTTATGGTTGCAAGTGTTATCATTTGAGCTATCAATGAGTACGATTATATAGCATAGTCTTCCTCGATAGTTTGGTGGTATTCATTTGTTAATCGATAGAGGACTTCATTTATAGATATGGACATCGTGGCTCCATTTATTAAATGAGAGTATAATATCATCATATGGATGTTTTGAGGTATTGGATATTAAATCTCAACGTTGAGTTTTCAGTAATGATTATTGAAGACATGGCTTCTGGACAAGTCAAAATATCCAAGTTCAAAATGTGGTCATATGAGGAAATATGGTAACTTGGAGAGCTATAGGCGGTCTATGAGCTCTTGGCGATTACTGATATTATTCACGAGGATACACCATCTCCTGTAAGATTGTCTAGGGTATGAATCAGAAACATCTCCTTATTCTATCTTTATTTAAGAGTTCAATTTTAGCTCTTTAGTGGAATGAGTTAAAATTAATAGATCGGACCTAAGTGAATCATTTGTTGATTGTGATTAGGTTATGTCTATTGAAGCTTAAATTTAGATAGCCCGCCAAGATCCACAATCCACACGTACTTGCATGGATCACTTGATATATTCTACCGGACCAATTTATGGGCTATCTAGAATTGCATTTAATATATTAAGAATATAATATGTCTATTATTTATTTAATGGGCTGCACTATTATATTAATTTATTAAAATGAGACATGTAGGCTCGTTTCTTTTAGTAAGAATAAGTCTGGTTCACATTTGGGCTTTTATTTAAAGTCTAATGGATTAAATAAAATAAGAAAAATAATATTGGGCCCATATATACATGGTGTGGGCGGCAAGGCTAAATAAAATAGCCCAAGATATTATTTTACTTTATTGTTTTGATTAAATGGGAATTAATTAATTATTTAATTAATTAATAGTTTAAATCAAAATCTTTTCCTGATCAGTAAATTAAATACTATGTGTTGGATTAGGGTTGGAATTCTTTTAAGTGATAGGAGTCATAATGTGGTAAGGATTAAGTCCACATACACTCCTTATTATACAAAGAATTCGGCCACCACTAGTCCTACAAGGGTTAGGATTCTTGAATTGATAGGAATTAGGGAAAAGGATAATTCCTTTTCAAGTAAGGAAATTAACCAACCCTAGATTTCCTATTCAGTGAATTCGGCCAACCCTACTTGGTGAAGGAGAAAATTCGGCCAACCTATAAATATAAGGTTATGAATTTTCGGCCACTAAGAAGAAAAATAGAGAGAGTTTTTTTGTTTGTTTTGAAAATAAAAAATCCTACTCTATACACATAGATTTTCGGCCAAGAGAGAAAAAGAAAATAAGTTCTCATTCGATAGTGCACTTACAAGCCTTTAACATCAAAAGGTTTTGTGCACACTTTCGATTTAGGGTTACGCGAGTTTCAATCATATTGATTGTGAATTCAAAAGTGACCGGAACTATTTTTTTAGTCTCTTGGTGTTTTACTATTGAAGATCAAGATCAGAAATTCCATACATCCATTTTAAGGTAAGCAATTCAAAGAAAAAGGGGGACCACGCTCCTAGGTGATTCACGTACGTGCTAGGATTGAAGATCTTGCGGATTACCATCGACGTAAGTCAATCGGATCACGCGACAAGAGGTATTTAACTCTAACCGTATATTTGAGTTTAATTAATTAAAGGGTTAAGGTTTAAATCTTTAGAAAAATTTTAAACTATACGAAAATTATTTTTTCGCCTTCCGCTGCGGTTTTAAGCAATTTTTCCCTACAAAGGTAATCCCGTTTTTTGTATTATTTTGGTTTTGAATCTTCCATTGTTAAAGTTGTTGACGTAGTTAGGTTGAGTTGCACAATCTGGAAAATTTCAAAAGTCTCGGAAATGTATTTCAATTAAGTCTCAGAAAATGTTACAAAAGTATCGGATCATTTAAGCTTATACGAAAGCCTCGGTGAAAAGTCTCAGATAAAAGACTCGGAAAGTATTTCAAAATTCACGGAACATGTTATAAAAGCCTCAAAAACTAATAGCTTATTCAAAAGTCTCATAACATGTATAGACTCTGAGACTTTTGTTTGAGTTTCCGAGACTTTTGTTATATTTTTCCAAGACTTTGTAATTGAGTTTCCGAGACTTTTTTTTAATCCTCCGAGACTTTGTAATTTCATGTCAAAGACTTTAGTTTAATTCTTTGAGACTTATGAACTATATATCGAGACTTATTAACCATTTTCCGAGACTTATTGCATGATACAAACTTTTGTAATCATTTTTATTATATTCCAGACTGTTATTATGTTTTATGATACCAACTTTATTTTGTTAATATATTTTTGTACAGGTAAATGGATATGGTTTGAATAGTTATATCTTATAACGGTCGATGGGAGAACCTACCGGACGGAAGCCAGAGGTTTGTTGGCTCTGATAATCAGGGAATATACGTGTCAAAGAATATGACTTTTGAAGAGCTGTTGGCGCTCGTGCAAGTCCATTGTGAAATATGATTCAAACAAATACAATATTGATCTACAATCAATATCAATTGTTCCTGGCACTACATGTCGCACATTTATAAGGAACGACGAAGATGTTTAGTTTATGATACGGGAAGATATGGTGATTCCTCAAGTATGTGTTAGCCTAATTGAAAGGAGACGTGGATGTGTAATGGGTGATTACATCCTTCTTCATGGAAATCCCTAATATTATGCATCCGTCAGCTGTAGTAACCAAATGTTCACATAATAGAGTGTGACATATAATGATGGAAATCCCCAAGGTCCAGAAAACATTTGTAGTGTCCCGCTTGCAGTAGTTGACCTTGCAGATGACGTTGAACCTCATTTTGACGATTACTTTGGGCGTCAATTTGAGGCGAATATAAAGCCTAATAATGATCATGTAGGTGACCGTGAAAAAGTTGTTGAAGAACCTATACAACGCCAAATTGAAGGAAGGCATGTACAAGGTGACCTTCCCTGTGGTAGTGCACTAGATATACCGGGGTCATCCGATGTCCTGGAAAATCCTTAATTCTTAGCTTCTGATAATCCATCAACTTGGGTTATTCCCGGATCCGAAGCATATTTGTTAGGTGAAGTGAGCATCACTATGGGATCACGTGAACCTAACACCATGATTTACAAAGGTCAATATTTTCCAAAAAAAAACGATTTAAAGAGGTTAGTAGGTCTTCATGCAATGAGGGAGAACTTTGAATGGAAAATGAAAAGGTCTAACAAGTCGGTTATACAGTTGGTATGCAAGATTGACAACTGTACATGGAAATTAAGAGTGGTGAGGAGAAATGAAGGGACATACTTTCAAGTAAAAAGTTTTGTAAGTGAACACAGTTGTCCCTTAGAGGAGGTCCACCGACGCCACCGACTGGCTAGTACGGTCATAATTGGTGAAGTAGTATCCCCTAGACTCTAACAACACGATGTCATCTAATGCGACCTAAAGACATAATTGGTGAAAACAATGTATGGCATCCAAATTATGTATTTCGGCAAACCATAATTAAATTATTCATAGTAATTAAGATTCAAAGGCTCGCCAATAGCGCATAAGCAAACCCGAAAATGTTGTATCTTGGTGACCTAAATTGAAGTACCTTTTTGAACCCAAATATGAAGTATTTGTACACATGCGAACCCACGGGAACGCATTGAACGCATCCAAGTCATCAACTAGGTACAACTGCTATATATGGACGAAATTCCTCTTATCTTATCCGGTAAAAACACAATTCACCATCAACAGCAGACATAGCTTCACTACATCGAATAGCTCTTGCCATTAACGTTCAATCCTTGCTTGAAGCTCAGTAAAACTGACCAAATCTCAACCACTGAAGTACCTTTGGTGTATGCCATTCGAGACATCCTCATATAGCATCGTGTCGAGTATGGCTCCGAACTTCAACTCAGTGATCAAACAAAACTGGACCCTAGAAAACCGGACTCTATGCTTACCCAACATAAACCTTATCTCATCAGTGGGTCTGTCGTGGTGTAACTCACGCAATATCAACCGATGCACAACACCACTGGAAAACTGCATTCCTCGCTGCATGTGTTGAAAATGGCCAAAACATTACTCAGAAAACCTATCTCGCTCTTGAACCATTTTCTATTACTCCATTAATTGCGTCCTCGATTACTTGCATGAGTTCCATGTGGTTGTGGTGAGTAATCTTGCTATCATACCAGTTGTTAGGTTTTTGAGTCATGTTGGCATAAATTCCATATCAAAACAATATTTCACTTGTATTGATTAGTTGTCTTAGATTGATGATGATCCAACCTTCAAAGAGGATTTGGCTACTTATCAAGCAAGATGGAGTCTTCAAAGAGGAATATGCTTCATTGCTCAACAAAGGTATATTTAGACCTTATTCCTCTTTCAAAGCTTAGGCATACACACACATTGCATCCATATGTGTCCCTGTATTGTTGTACTCAACTAGTATAACACATTCACACACTTGATATTGTATGCTCATGCATTAGACTTAAATTGACAAATTTTGTAAATTGCATGTTTTAGGACTATATCTATGAAACGATATTCTTGTGTGTTCATGTGTTTGTTTGTTTATGTTTTGTGGACTTTAGACTTGAATTGATCTTATATTATTCCTTATTGAGTTCTGGTCATTTCAGTTACTCATTCATTATTTTTTGAGTTATGAGTAGGAAGTTACGAAACTTTCCGTTCACTTACCATGCATTGTCTTCGTCTTCGTGTATCGAGTCAAATTCTTATCTTCTGGTCAAAGTTTCATAGTCTTCCATGTGCGTGAGAGAGTCTCGGTTTGTAATCTAAAATGGATTCAAATCGCAGTTTGGAGGCCGGAGAACGGTAGAAGAATGCGAAGGAGGGTGAGGGAGGAAGCAAATGGCCAAAGGCCATTTGCCACTCATCCCCGAGAAGGAGAGAGGCCTTCTACCCCCGAGATGGCCACGTACCTCCTCAGGGAGCTGAGGTGGCATGTGGCCATTGGCTGCCCCATTTCACTCTCTTTCCCTCTCTTTTAAATATTGCTCATTCCCTCTTATTTCATTCTAAGAAGAAAATTTGAAAAATAGAAGTGCATAATTTTCTCTCCAATTTTCTCATCTTCCAAACACCATATCTCTCTCATTTCTTATCCGATTAGAGTGATTCAAGTTGAAGAATCTTTGTATTGAAGTCCCCTACCTTAACTTGAATCTTTGTATTGAAGTCCCCTACCTTCTCCAAGTTAGTTTGCAGCCATTTGTTCAAGTTTTGTGGTGATTCTACACTTAAAACAGAAATTGCACGAGATTACAAGGTATTGATCTACTCTTTGTGTTTTTGATCTTCAATGTCTTCAATTACCTTGGGTTTTCTTCTTCAATATGTATGTGTTACTTGGAAAAATGTATTTGAGAATTAGAGCTTCAATTACAGGCAAATCTTGTCTAGTTAGAGGCTTGAATGTGAACTAGTTTTTCTTGAAATCTAGGTTTTCACATGTTTGTGAGTTGTATTGTAATTAGCTTATTATCTAGGGCTATTTGTTCTTTGATTGAATCTATTTTCATGATTGATAGGCTTATCATGAGCTAGGACTTATTAGTTGAACATGTGTAGGATTAGCACATTTGATTTCATATTTGGAGCTAATTAGAATCTAATTAATTTGTGCATAAATACATGCTATAAATATTTGCTAGAATATTCGTTGATCATGTCTTGTGAATCTAGCATGTTTATGTTTGTTACTAAAACCTTGAATGTGTGCTTAATGTATATGATTGATTCAAGTTTTAGTTGCATGAGTGATTCTATGAATTAAATGTGTTTAGGTGTTTCACATGTTCTAGAATTTGTTCAGGTATAGTAACTAGACAATTTTGATTTATAAACTCACATGCTTCTGTTCTATGTTGATCTTATATTCTATGTTGAGTGCTTGTTTGCATTTTTCATTCATTGATCACATTAGGAAGTCCTTGTAAAAGACAAAAAGTCTTGGCTAGGACACGTGGTCCGTATAGCTAAGCAAGAAGTCTTGGTTAGGACAAGTGGTCCGGATAACCAAGCAAGAAGTCTTGACTAGGATCAGAAAGATCTGGATAATTAAGCAAGAAGTCCTGGCTAGGATCGGGGAGATCCGGATTGCTATGCAAGGGAGACTTTCTAGAGGCAAGAGTGCCTTGGATAGAAAGTATACTATATTATTGGTAGACGGGATATTGAGAAGACATGGAGTCCAATAGAGAGTGTTTCAATAGGTTGATCACTCTTGAGGAATTTCCAATCTCTCAATGGCGTTGTGTAGAAGTGGAGTTTAACAGAGAGTGTTTCAATGAGTTGATCACTTTTAAGGAATTTTCAACCTACCAATAGGGATTGGGTAGACATAGAGTCCAATAGGGAGTGTATCATTTATCGGTCACTTTTAAGGAATTTCTGTTGGGATTTATGCCCTAAAGCTTGTAATTTGTAAATGTGAATGAAACATTAATAAAAGAAGTAGTTTATTCATTCTATAAATCTGTCTCGTACATTTATATCATGTGTACTATAACATCCAAGATCGTCGGATGTAATCTATAACTGAGTGTATGAGTGTCATATACAAATGAATTTAGTTTGAGATGAGCAATCTAAAGAATCTGTAGATAGCAAATAGAGCTGGGTACTTTATTTGTGGTTAATCTACAGATGCGGACCATTCCGTACTGTACAGTGGTCTTATCCTAGACCATTTATATGGTGATATGAGAATAGAGGCACCTTATATGATGTGATCATATAGGACTGAGCCACGATCTATATGAATCTCTCACCAAGATCTGTTATACGATGAGATTCATATATACTGACTAATGATGGCTATATATAAGTGATTTTAATCCTGAGTGTCTTATCGACTCCTTCAGGT
Organism: Dipteronia sinensis; assembly: GCA_033220585.1. Classification (NCBI taxonomy): domain Eukaryota; kingdom Viridiplantae; phylum Streptophyta; class Magnoliopsida; order Sapindales; family Sapindaceae; genus Dipteronia; species Dipteronia sinensis. Next base: position 59,247,669 of record CM065637.1, on the reverse strand, counting down.
TAGATCATTGTTTTTGATATACCATGAGTGAGATCGGAGTTGCATTCCCGGTCAATAACTGCGTATATTGGAATCGCGATTTGACTTGTGGCTGAGAAAGTCTGTATACAATAGTGGAATCCACTCCTTCTTGCGAAAAGTAGATAGTAGTTCCCTTAAGGGTTGATTCAATGCATGAACAATATGAGCTTGATGTGTAAAATCCTGTTATAAAATACTCACTCGCAAGTGCACGAATCGTGAAGATTAGCACAATGACAAGTAAGGATCGTTCCCACGAGAAAAAGGATTTATTGATTGAAAACTAATTCTAATTCTAATTAAACTAAGAGTATCCAAAAGATTGTTTTGAGAATTGAATTAAACTAAATTAAACTAAGAGACAAAATTAATTAAAGGCAAGTAACAAGAAATTATGGATTGTGATCAAGGAATGAGAAATACTAGGTCATCAATGATTCTCAATTATAAACACTCAATGTATGGATTTTACTTGTAAACAAATTCAATTAATTCAAGGGTTCATTCTTTATCTTTAATATGACTATTACCGTATGATCGCGGGATGAGTCACGTATTCCCAATTATTATTCACCCTTGGTCTATGGTGTGAATAATGATCGGAAATCCTTTAAGCGCAAGAAATAATAACCAAATTCTATACTTTGCTTGGTCTATGCTAAAGATAAAATTCATTCCTTCAAAAGAGAATTAATCAAGGTAAGGTTTGGTCTATACTCTAACTCTAATTCTCAGATAGTCTTAACCCTAAAATCATGCCAAATAATTTATCCACCCTTGGTCTATGGTGTGAATAAATATTAAAACTAATGAGGATTAAGCAATTAAGCACAATGAATAAATCAAGAATTAAATTGATGAAATAATAATTAATCAATTCATGAGCATTCACAAAAGGTTCACATTGATTCCCTAGTTATGGGATTAGTTACACATCATGGAAAAAGAAAAGAAAAGAGATTGAGTAGAGAAAACCAGAGATGATCATCAAAGAGCTCATCCAATTCTTCTTCGTCTTCTTCTACAATGGATGGATGGGTCTTGAGGTGATGTGTGGTGATGGAGTGATGGGGGACGGCCCCCTTGGGGGCTTGGGACCTCCCTAGGCTTGTGTATCTCCCTCAAATTGTAAAGAATAGGAAGTATTTATATGTGATAATTCCTTGTGGACTCTCAATTTGCTTTGGTTTAGGAAATCCATCAAGCGGGAAAAGTAGAATGAAACAAGGAATTGGAATCCTTTCCTAAATTGGATTTCCTCTCTTCTTAATTAACTCCTAATCTGAGTTTAGGAAGTTTCCTAAAACATGTTTTGGTCTTCTAAAGTCATTAGAATTTGATTTGGGAAGTTTTGGAACAGTTCTGGACCAATTTGGAGTGGAATCTGCCAAAAGTAAGTCAAAACCGCAGCCTAGGTCACTCCGTAGGTCGTCCGCAGTCAGTACCGCAGTGCTGTACTGATATGTACCGCTACGTAGACCGCTACATAGACCATGACGTAGGAAATTGCACAAACCGCGGTCTATCCCGCGGTAGACTTCTCCAACTCTGACCTTTGATTACTAAATTGGGCATAACGTCTTCTAGGAATATCGAAATTGTGATCTGAAAAGTGCGCTGGAAACTAGACTTCCGGGGCTTTCCATCCATAGGTGGTAGGACACACAATTCAAACTCAGGAGAGAGATATGGGGCCCGAAATATGAGTGATCTGAACAGCCAAAATCCATCTTTTTGCTTCTTTTCTCCAAAATAACATCCAACACCTCTTATATGAAATGTGACCTACAAATGCTCAACAAACACATAAAATATCTAATTTCACTCAAGAAAAAAGCATAAATAATAGGAAATGGGGACCTAAAATATGTATAGAAATAGACCGATCAAATACCCCCAAACCTATATTTTGCTAGTTCTCGAGCAAAACTAGAATAAAAACAAAAACTAAAAACAAACCTAAAAAACCTAAAAACAAAAATAAAATTTAAATTAAGCCACTTTCGTAGAGAACACGATAGCATTGAGCATATGCTATAAGCCTTTAAACCTCTAGGTGTCCTTAGTAGGAGAAGTTTTGTCTCTTTAGGGTTTACAGCTATGCTACCCATAAACATATTTCTACGAAAAACCACATAATCAAGACGTAACCGAAGTGTGCCATTCAAAGCCAATGCATGCTAGAGCCACTGAATAAAGACTAAAATTATGCCACAAATTTGAATGCATGCTTGGTTTTAATGAAAAGCTCATGCTCAAGACACTCTAGTTTCAAAAACACATTCGTTGAATGCCATAGATATAATTCGCCTCGACTCTAATTCTCACAGGATGTCGCTCATTAATATCACACAGAACCTAGGAAAATACTCTCATCAAGCATATGCGAAAGGAGTTTAGGCACAAGAAATTTCAAACTATAATCGCATATGAATATATAATAGAAAGAACATTTGATTTTTATACAAAGGATCTCATGAACGGAATCAGATATTAAGAATAAGATAGAGCACATATTTACCTTTACTCTCGAGCTAGCATTCCCAAAAGATCAATTAGGTCTTTTCTTTGGTTGTAATGGGGCCATTGGGTGAAGGTCAAGAAATAACAGGAAAAGGATAGCAAACAAACCTAGGACCATATCGAGGAATTCTTTGGCAATCTTCAAACTTGGCTGAATTTCTTCGAATTCTTCATTCCAATTGCATCCAGGCTTGTTGAACAATATTCGTTCATCTTCCTTCTTGAGTTGACTTTGATTTTTCATCACTTCATTTTAAAGCTCTATTCATTTTCACTTTCATTTGATTCATCATCTCATTCATTTATTCCCTTTTTTAAACCTTTTTTTTAAACTTTTTTTTAACTTTTTTTTAGATGAGAATTTTATACATAAATTACATAATTCTTCCAACACCTTCTTTGCATTTGGTCTTCTTGCTTTGCCTTAGTACATGCACTTCACGAGTCACCCATTTCGAACTCCAGCTCTTCAATTATCTTCATCACCTCAATATGATCCCAAGCTATAAGGTATGGCTAAAATTCGGCTTATTGGGGTTAAGTTAATGTGGGTAATGAAAGAAAAAAAGGCTTATAGTGTTTGGCTTCAAAATTGGCTATGGAGCACACACATAAAGGTAAAAAATATTTAAGGCCTTTTAAGTAGTTCAAGCACACATTGCCTATATCACTTCTAATGGTTCAACCAAAACAAGAGCAAAGTCCACATGTGATATCTTTTATGATGAATGTTCTTTAATATCCAATGCATAACCTATTGAGATCAATTCTAATACTAAGAACCTAATGAGTGTTTAGGAGTAGAAACAAAAGAACCCTCATAAATGTTATTTATGTACGCTTTTTGGCTTAGTGAACTGACAAGGGTAGTCTCCACTATTAATCATGGCAATTCAACTGAGCATCATATCCACTATCACATCAACAGCATGTCATAAATTTTGAAAAATATATTGCAATACTCTAAGTGGCAAGACGTTAGTCTAAACTTAGTGAATAAAGCATACATTACGGCTCTAAAAACACACAAAAGAATCATCTCAACATGGAGGACAAAATTTTCAAAAACTGGTGACTTTCGAAATCGACCTACGTCTGTTCATTAATGCATATCTCTCAAAATACTCAACTAAAGTTAACAAACTTTTAACACAGGAAAATAGACATGCAAACTAACACTTGTGATTTATAAAACATCTCAAAATTCGAATCAGAAAAATGAGAAAACAGACGTCGAAAAACATTCACGTGCAGAATTTCAAAAACAGGGCATTGCCAATGACCTTTGGTCGAAGAAACGATCATAACTTTTAAAACACCGCCCATAATTTTACGTTCTTTATACCGTTGAATTCGTATCGAAAAAACAAAGAATAAAAAGTGGACAAAAAAATTTATTTCCTCACCAATGAATACAGTTTTAACAAAACTTTTGCCTTAAAAATTTTCAAAATAGGTCTCTTTTTCGCAGATTTCAACAAATGGCTCAAAAAATTAAAATAAACATGAATTCACACCCCCAAACCTAATCTAAACATTGTCCTCAATGTTTATATGACATTAAAATCATAGATAAAGAATAAAGAAAAAGTATGGAAGGCAAGAACTCGAAAAAAACAAAAGAAAACTAAAAACTAAAACTAAAGATTAAAAAGAAATTACCTAGGTGGGTTGCCTCCCACCAAGTGCTTCATTTAACGTCTTGGCAAGATGGGTGAAAACACTACTGCTCTTTGAACTTGATTGATTACTTCCTTCTTTCCTCTACCGGTGACGACTTAATGACTATGTACTCGTCACCACTCTTCTTCAACCGAATAGTTCCATAATGTTCAATTTCTTTGATCTCATCCTTTCTTATCCGTACTTGCTTTACCCGGTTATTCCCATGATTGTAACTCCCATTCCTCCATTTGCATTGTTTTATATATTCATAACACCAAGGGCGAATGTGACCCTGCACATTGCAAAAGTGACAAACGGAAACAAATCTATGAAAGTTACCTTCTTGGTGGCTGTGATTCATTGGTAGAGCTCGTTTCCTTCTATTTCTTATTCTTCTCTTCAAAAGTGGATAGACCTTCTGGGTGACGGAATCACTTGACTAATCTTTATTCACTTTATTGCTTTTAACCTCCATCAGTTGCTTCATCACTTCGATGGTCAATGACTTGATTTCTTACTCGGCCTTTGCAAGCTTGGCAATGCTTTCAAGTTCCTTATTCTTCATGATCTCCAAGTGATGCAGAATGGAAGTTCTAGGATTACTAGCGTAATCTCGACAGTAACATAAACTGGAATCCACCTGAAAGAATTGAAACCAAATTGCAAATATTATTGAATGCATTGAAACTGATAACAAAAAGCCTTACATATGCTCGGAAAACCCTAAAATAGCAAAAAGACTAAAATATCCTCATCTAAATAAAAACGGAAAACAAACAAAAAAACACGAAAATCTTCGGTTGCCCGACAACCTAACTTAAATGACGTCAACCGGGGGAACCAAGTTGCCCCACTGTAAAGCTCTAAAAACCATTTCTGAAAACATATTATAATAGGAAATCTGACAACCGAGCTAAAAGTTATGTCCGTTTCTTTGGAGCTCCTCTTTTGGACAATTTCCTGTCCATCTCTTCTTCAAAGTCCAAAGCTAACAGTCCTACATCACCAAGGCTTTATCCCTTTGTTCGATCTCGGCCTTCAATAGCCTCATCTGTTGAGCAAACTCATTTTTGAGCTCTTCCAATTCTTGGAAAAATTCAGCAGACTTTCTCAACGAAGACTCTTTTTCTTCCATTAACTCATTGATCTTTGTTGTCAGGTCAGAATTAAGAGCGACAACCATCTGTTTGTCTTCTTTCAGTTGCTCAATCATGTTCTCATAACTTGATCGATCATGTTGGAGAATGCGATTTCTATCATTGGCCATTGCATCTTGTTTGATGCGATCAATGTTGTCGTTCAAAGGTAATAATTCTCCTTGAAGAGATCTTCTTCCGTGCATCCACCGATAAGACCTAAAACAAAAAGACAGACACACACAGTAAACTATGAAAAAAAAAACTAAAAAAAAAACTAAAAATCTAAAAATTAATGACTCAACTATCAAATAAAAATGTAAATAATAATAAGCTATTAACTAATGACAAGACAATAAAAAAAAATTAAAACTAAAACTATTAACTAAAACTAAAACTAGAATTAACCAATAAATTCAACTAATCCCCGGCAGCGGCGCCAAAAACTTGATGTGTAAAATCGTGTTATAAAATACTCACTCGCAAGTGCACGAATCGTAAAGATTAGCACAGTGACAAGTAAGGATCGTTCCCACGATGAAAAGGAATTTATTGATTGAATATTAATTCTAATTCTAATTAAACTAAGAGTATCCAAAAGATTGCTTTGAGAATTGAATTAAACTAAATTAAACTAAGAGACAAAATTAATTAAAGGCAAGTAACAAGAAATTATGGATTGTGATCAAAGAATGAGAAATACTAGGTCATTAATGATTCCCAATTATAAACACTCAATGTATGGATTTTACTTGTAAACAAATTCAATTAATTCAAGGGTTCATTCTTTATCTTTAATATGACTATTACCGTATGATCGCGGGATGAGTCACGTATTCCCAATTATTATTCACCCTTGGTCTATGGTGTGAACAACGATCGGAAATCCTTTAAGCGCAAGAAATAATAACCAAATTCTATACTTTGCTTAGCCTATGCTAAAGATAAAATTCATTCCTTCAAAAGAACATTAATCAAGGTTAGGTTTGGTCTATACTCTAACCCTAATTCTCAGATAGTCTTAACCCTAAAATCATGCCAAATAATTTATCCACCCTTGGTCTATGGTGTGAATAAATATTAAAACTAATGAGGATTAAGCAATTAAGCACAATGAATAAATCAATAATTAAATTGATGAAATAATAATTAATCCATTCATGAGCATTCACAAAAGGTTCACATTGATTCCCTAGTTATGGGATTAGTTACACATCATGGAAAAAGAAAAGAAAAGAGATTGAGTAAAGAAAACCCGAGATGATCATTAAAGAGCTTATCCAATTCTTCTTCGTCTTCTTCTACAATGGATGAATGGGTCTTGAGGTGATATGTGGTGATAGAGTAATGGGGAACGGCCCCTCTGGTGGCTTGGGACCTCTATAGGCTTGTGTATCTCCCTCAAATTGTAAAGAATAGGAATTATTTATAGGTGCTTTGGTTTAGGAAATCCATCAAGTGGGAAAAGTAGAATGAAACAAGGAATTGGAATCCTTTCCTAAATTGGATTTCCTCTCTTGTTAATTAACTCCTAATTTGAGTTTAGGAAGTTTCTCAAACATGTTTTGGTCTTCTAAAGTCATTAGAATTTGATTTGGGAAGTTTTGGAACAGTTCTGGACTGAGGCCTAGGTCGCTCCGCGGGTCACCCGCGGTCAGCACCGCAGTGCTGTACTGAAATGTACTGCTACGTAGACTGCTATGTAGGAAATTGCACAAACCGCGGTCTATCCCACGGTAGACTTCTCCAGCTCTGACCTTTGGTTACTAAATTGGGCATAACTTCTTCTAGGAATATCGAAATTGCGATCCCGAAATGTGTGCCGAAAACTAGACTTCCGGGGTTTTCTATCCATAGGTGGTAGGACACACAATTCAGACAGAGGAGAGAGATATGAGGCCCACAATATGAGTGATATGCACAGCCGAAATTCATCTTTTTGCTTCTTTTCTCCAAAATGACATCCAACACCTCTTATATGGAATGTGACCTACAAATGCTCAACAAACACATAAAATATCTAATTTCACTCAAGAACGAAGCACAAATAATAGGAAATGGGGACCTAAAATATGTATAGAAATAGACCGATCAGAGCGCTCTCCTTCTTCTGTAAAGGAAGTTAGGATTCATTATTCATTAGAGAATCAATGATACTTAATGAAAAAGATATGATTAGAGGGGTATAACAGACTTTATAACCTAGCTCTAATTATGAACTACTTGCGGAGGATCGTACCATATGTTATAGCTATATCGATGGACAACTGTAGTTTCGGCTTGTGTAATAGATCTACAGTTATGAGAGTGCAATCTCGGGTTTTTAGTAGAATAACTTCGAGGTTAATAATCATGAAATATTAATTAAAGTGTTTAATTAATTATTTCTAAGTATTATTAGAGCTCAACATTGTAGGTTCATTAGGTCCTATTGCTATCCCGATTGATTATAGGTAACAAGGGTCATGGTTAATTAATTGGATTGTCCAATTAATTGTGTTACGAAAGTGATATATATTTATTCAGGGATTAATTGAATAATGAGATTATTTATTTAGTATATTAATAATTAATTTAATTAGATAATTAGATTATTTAATTAATGAATTGATAATTATGAATTATTAATTGATTATTAATAGGAGGTTGCAGATTCAAATCATGACTATAATAAAGATAAAATAATTAGATTATTTTATTCTTTACAAAGTCTAGTATTTAAGTACAAGTCAACTAGGGTTATGTGGGAGTTATAATCATACTCTATCTAGGACACTTAAATACTAATTATCCTTTTATTTATGGAGATATATTTTGAAAAGGATTTGTATCAAGTTATAAATATATATATATATATATATTTACATAACTTGGAGAAAAAAAGAAAGACTGATTGTCATTGATTGAACAAAATACACAAAAAGCAAAAACCTAGAAAATCTAGGTTAGAGATTTCAGCCAAGAAAGAAAAAAAATTCTTGTGGTGGCCGAACTTTGTGAAGAAGAAAATGAGCTTTCTTCAAGCCATTGCACCCTCCTCTCAGTTCCTGGAAGATCGTAACTTGCCCACACACAATTACCGGATCGCCGGACATTGCGAGGAACACTTGGTGGTTCATATCGGAATAAAGCTTAAAGAAACAAAGGAGTTAACATCAAGGGTATGATCTACAGCCATATTTATATATTCTTTATATGTTGTATATGGTTTACAAGTTGTATAAAAAATTTTAAAACCCTCTTTCCGCTGCGCAACGTAAATACGGGTTCCTACAATTGGTATTAGAGCCAATTATACAATATATAAGAATAAAAGTTTCTTTTTTCATAGTTTTATTCTTTGATTTGCATGTATGGTATGTGTAGGCACTTTCTAATGATTGTATGATGTTTATATATTTTTTAAACATGGTTGATCGTTAATTGTATGGTACAATGGGTTTAGGGTTCTTATTAAAGGTTATATTATTATTTTTTCAATGTAATATTAATGCGGGGATGTATTTTTTTTCTGCTGTATTTTCTTTATTGTATTTTTATGCTATGTATTTTATTGTAAAATATGTATGAAGAAATCAGACGAAGAAGACGAAAGGCGGAACAGCGAAATCGGAAATGCGCCCACACGTGAGACACACGTAGGCGCACAGGCGCGGGCAGCCCATGCGTGCGAATGACTGCCAAGCGCGAAAGCGCTAGGGTTTCCGAATTCGAAAAAGATTTTGGCCTTTTTTATTGTTTTTTATGCCTTGGGCCTCCAATAAGTGTTAGAGTAACACTTGGGCTTTAGGTTTGATTCATGAGATGGATCACAATATATATAAAAAAAAATTAATCAAGTTGGACTTGTTAAAAACCCAAAATAAGAAGAACCCAAATGACTTAAAGAATATTGGAATTACTTGAAGACCAAGGATTACATTGGATAACTTTTGTAATTATATGTATATATATATATACATATATTTTTTTATAAGCTAAATAACTCATTGTAGTCGGTCAACTCATGTATGCTTTTATTATGAGATGATTAAAGCATTGCCATGCATATACATGTCATTTAGATTAGGTGTGCCTACACATATGAATATATATATATATATATATATATATATATATATATATATTATCATACATGCATAATAGCCATTGATAATCATGTATTTTATTTTTTTAATTTGATTAAAAATTAGTATAATTCACATAATTGGCTATTAAATAATGAGATTAGTTTTTAAGAGTAAAAACTTGGTAATTCTCATTAATAACTAGTATATTAATTAAATCGTTTAAGTAGTTCGATTAGTTAGGTCCTTCACTTAATATTATGTTTAATTAGATTAAAGCCCTAATATAATTGGACATAATAATGTGATTAGTTTTAACAGTTAAAACTTGGTAAATCACATTAAATAATTCTAATCTTAGTAAAATTGTTTACATAGATTAGAATTTGAATAATGAACTAGATTTTTAATTAGTTTATTTATTAGAATAAGATTCTAATAATTTGTTATATATGCCCTAGACATTCAGATTGAAATTAGCCGTTTAATCTTAGTAATATCTAGGTGCATTAATTGAAAACCTTAATTCTAAAATAGTGAGTGGGAGAGGGATATATGACATTATATCCCGCAGTCTCCATCAATAGTTCAACAGCGTGAGATTCAAGTGGGGCCTCGAGATGACTTTGTTTTCGTCTTACCTAAGGAGGGTCTCCATGAGAATCAGTACCAAGGTTGGCTTTCTAACGGATAGGGTTTCTAAGTGTATTTTGGGTTGACCGACCCTAAGGCAGCAATTCTCAAGTTAAGCTTAAGAGATCTGAAATGGTGGGTCACACTCATAAGATTTTAATGAAATTTGTTAATTGTAAACCTAAATGAAATAAACGATGGTTGAATGATAAAGGAATAAGAGTTATTCTGATATATCATTTGATTGAGAATGTCTCGATCTAACATGCAAGAATTTGACCGACCCTAAGGCGGCACTTGCTTATGGTATGTTGGATTGTCGTGGCTTAGAAACAATTTTTAGGGATTTTCTTGTTTATTAAATATGTTCATGCATCATATTTAATTTTATGCCAAACATTGACATGTGAATTAAATGTATGGTTGAATGAATTATTTATTTATGTTTTTTCAGCAATGTCTTCTGCAATATTACAAATCCTTGCTAATAACAAGCTAACCGGAGAAAATTACACTAAATGGAAACATCACATTAATGCAATTATGGTCACCAAAGACCTAAAATTTGTGCTTACGGAGGAGTGTCCTCCACAGCCTGCTGCCAATGCCGCACGAAATGTTCGTGAGGCATACCAGAAATGGTTCTCAGCTGATGAGAGGGCCCGAACTTATCTGTTAGCTAGTATGACAGAAGTGCTTGTTACAAAGCACGAGGCATTGACTACAGCATTCGAAGTCATTGAGTCATTGCAGGCTATGTTTGGGCAGCCCTCTGAGCAAAAGCGGCACAAAACTGTTCGTTCCGCAATGCTTGCTCTGATGAAGGATGATGCATATGTTCGGGAACATATCCTGACTATGATGTCCTATTTCAACATGATAGAATTCAATGGCGGGGCCATTGATGAACCTAGCTAGGTGAGCAGCATATTGACGACTCTTCCAAAGAGCTTCGATCAGTTTAAAAACAACTATGGGATGAACAAGTTGAGGTTCAGTCTGACTCAGTTGCTTAATGAGCTTACTACCTTTGAGTCCATGACTAAGGAAAACAAAGGTAAGACCGATGAAGCAAATGTTGCTTAACCATCTTTCTCTGGATCTAAGAAGAGGAAAAGGTCTGATGGCAAGGCTAAAAGTAAGCCTAAATCTAAGAAAGCCTAAAACAAGAAGAAAAAGGCAAAAAGTAAATGTGACTTACTTGTAATTGAATTATGTTTAGTGGAAGATGATTCTTCACCTTGGATAATTGATTCATGGGCCACTAACCATGTTTGCTCTTCCTTGCAATGGATTGGTTCTTGGACAGAGTTTGAGGAGGGAGCCTTCTCTATGCGTGTTGGGTCAAGGGATGTCATGTCAGCAAGAGCAGCAGGAGTAGTTAGACTTCAGTTTGAAAATAGTTTTATTATTTTAAACTCTGTTTATTTTATTATTGGATTCACAAGGAATTTGATTTCTGTGTCCAAAATGTTGGAACAATTATATTCTATTTCTTTTAATAATAAGTCAGTTATTATTTCTCGAAATGGTTAAAATATTTGTTCAGGTTTAAATGAAAACAACTTGTATGTTTTAAGACCGTTAATTCATACATCACTGCACAATGCAGAATTGTTTAAAGTTGAAAAACCTAAAACAAAATGGCAGAAAATTTCTCCAGATAATGAAACGTATCTATAGCATCTTAGACTTGGCCATATTAACCTTGATAAGGATAGACAGACTAGTTAAAAGTGGGCTTTTAATCCAGTTAAAGGTTGTCACCTTACATGTCTGCGAATCCTGTTTAGAAGGCAAAATGACCAAGAGACCTTTTACTGGAAAATGGTTTAGAGCTAAGGAACCACAAGAGCTTATACACTCAGACGTCTATGGACCAATGAATGTTAAAGTAATGGGTGGTTATGAGTATTATGTAACTTTTATTGATGACTACTCTAGATATGGATATGTCTACCTAATGCAACGGAAGTCGAAACTTTTGAAAAGTTCAAAGAACTTCGAGCTGAAGTTAAGAATCAATTAGGCAAGACTATCAAGGCTCTACGATTGGATCGTGTAGGTGAGTATCTTGACCAAGAGTTTTAAGACTACTCGGTTGAGCATGGGATTGTATCCCAACTCACAGCTCCTGAAACACCAGAACATAATGGTGTTGCGAAGAGGAGAAACAGAACCCTGATGGAAATGGTGAGATCTATGATTAGTTTCTTATTATTACCAAATTCCTTTTGAGGATATGCACTACAAACGGTGACTTACATTTTAAATGTAATCCCATACAAATCTGTTAATAAGACTCCCCTAGAGTTGTGGAATGGTCGTAAAGCTAGTTTGTGACATTTCTGCATATAGGGGTGTCCAGTACATGTACTGAAGAACAGAACTGGAGAGCTAGACCCTAAGTCTATGGTCTGCTTGTTTGTGGGTTATTCCAAGGAGACGAAGTGGATACTTCTATAGTCCTGAGGAGAACAAAGTATTTGTATTGACAAATGCAACGTTTCTTAAGGATAACTATATGAGTGATCATAAACCACAAAGAAAAATTGTATTAAATGAGATGGAGCCTGGTAAGACCGATGCTCAGTCAACAAGAGTTGTTAATCCATTAACATCTGATAGTCAGATGATTCCTAGTCAGGATACACTACCACATACACATAGTGTGAGGGTTGTTAGACAACCTGAACACTATTTACGTAATGGAGAGGGATGAGATGTCATCTCTAATGATAGTGTAAATGATCCATTGAAATTTAAGAATGCAATGAAAGATTCTAACAAAGAGGAATGGCTTAAAGCCATGAATCTTGAGATAAAGTCCATGTACTCCAACTCAGTCTGGGAACTTGTAGACTTACCGGATGGGATAAAACCCATAGGGTGTACGTGGATCTATAAGAGAAAGAGAGGAGTAGACGTGAAGGTAGAGACCTTCAAGGAAAGGCTAGTGGCAAAGGGTTATACCCAAAAGGAGGGGGTCGATTATGAAGAGACATTCTCGCCAAGTAGCCATGTTTAAGTCTATTACGATTCTCTTATCCATTGCTGCCTATTTTGATTACGAAATTTGGCAAATAGACGTCAAGACTGCATTTTTGAATGGTAATATTGATGAGAGCAGCTACATGTTGCAACCAGAGGGATTCGTGTCTCTAGATCAAGAGCAAAGAGTTTGCAAGTTGTAAAGGTCCATTTATGGACTACAAGCATCTAGATCTTGGAACATCAGGTTTGATAATGCTATCAAAACATGTGGCTTTAAGCAAAACGTCGACGAGTCTTGTGTCTACAAGTGTATCATTGACAACAAAGTAGTTTTCTTAGTTCTATTCGTAGATGATATCCTACTCATTGAGAATGACGTAGATGTATTGTCGGAAGTAAATGGTTGGTTGTAATTCCAAATGAAAGATTTGGGAGAGGCGAGTTATGTTCTAGGGATCCAATTAATTAGGGACCGTAAGAACAAACTCTTAGCATTGTCTTAGGCTTCATATATCGACAAGATACTTGTGCGATTTTTGATGTAGAACTCCAAGAAAGGTAATTTACCTTCTAGGCACAGAGTTCACTTGTTTAAGGAACAGTGTCCTAAGACACCTCAAAAAGTTGAGGATATGAGACATGTTCCTTATGCGTCTGCAGTAGGTAGTCTTATGTATGTTATGTTATGCACGAGACCTGACAACTGCTTCATAGTGGGAGTAGCCAGTAGGTTTCAGTCTAACCCATGATTGGATCATTGGGTTGCTGTAAAGGCCATTCTCAAATATCTTCCAAGAACGAGAAACTATATGCTAGTATATTCCGGGTAGGATTTGATCCCGTTAGGATATACAGACTCTGATTTTCAATCAGACAGGGATTCTAGGAAATCCATGTCTGAATCAGTTTTCACCCTTGGTGGTGGAGCCATTGTATGGAGGAGTATTAAGCAATCATGTATTGCTGACTCCACCATGGAAGCCGAATATGTAGCAACTTGTGAAGCAGCTAAAGAGGCTGTCTGGCTCCATAAGTTCTTGACTGATCTGGAAGTTGTTCCAAATCTGGATAAGCCCATCACACGTTATTGTGATAACAGTGGTACTGTAGCTAATTCTAAAGAACTAAGATGCCACAAGAGAGGAAAGCATATATAGAGGAAATATCATCTCATTAGAGAGATAGTGTAGAGATGGGATGTGACTGTGACCAAGATAGCGTCGCTAGACAATCATACGGATCTATTTACGAAGACCTTAACGGCTAAAGTGTTTGAAGGTCACCTAGAGGGTCTAGGTTTACAAGATATGTCTCATCTGCTTTAGTGCAAATGGAGATTGTTGGGATTTAGGCCCTAAAGATTATAATTTGTAAATGTGAATGAAACATTAATAAAAGAAATAGTTTATTCATTCTATAAATCTGTCTCATACATTTATATCATGTGTACTATAACAACTAAGATTGTCGGATGTAATCTCTAACTGAGTATATGAGTGTCATATACAGAGGAATTCAGTTTGAGATGAGCATTCTAAAGAGTCTGTAGATAGCAAATACAGCTTGGTACTTTATTTGTGGTTAATCCACAGTTGCGGTCCATTCCGTAATGTACGGTGGTCTTATCCTAGACCATTCATATGGTGATATGAGAATGGAGGCACCTTATTTGATATGATCTTATAGACTGGGCCACGACCTATATGAATCTGTCACCAAGATCCGTTATACGATGAGATTCATATATATCGACTAATGATGGCTATATATGGGTGATCATTATCCTGAGTGTCTTATCGACTCCTTCAGGTTAGATCAGAGTTGCATTCCCAGTCAATAATTTCGTATGTTGGAATCTTGGTTTGGCATGTGGCCGGGAAGGTATGTACACAGTAGTGGAATCCACTTTTTGCGAGAAGTAGATAGTAGTTCCCTTAAGGGTTGATTCGGGGCTTGAGCAATATGAGCGCTCTCCTTCTTCCGTAAAGGAAGTTAGGATTTATTATTCATTAGAGAATCAATGGTACTTAATGAAAAAGATATAATTATAGGGGTATAACAGACTTTATGACCTAGCTCTAATTATGAACTACTTGTGGAAGATCATACCGTATGTAATAGCTATATCGATGGACAACTCTAATTTTGGTTTGTGTAATACATCTACAGTTCCGAGAGTGCAATCTCGGGTTTTTAGTGGAATAACTCTGAGGTTAATAATCATGAAATATTAGTTAAAGAGTTTAATTAATTATTTCAAAGTATTATTGGAGCTCAAAACTGTGGGTCCATTAGGTCTCATTGCTAGCCCGATTGATTAAAGGTAGCAAAGGTCACGGTTAATTAATTTGATTGTCCAGTTCATTGTGTTACGAAAGTGATACGTATTTATTCAGGGATTAATTGAATAATGAGATTATTTATTTAATATATTAATAATTAATTTAATTAGATAATTAGATTATTTAATTAATGAATTGATAATTATGAATTATTAATTGATTATTAATCGGAGGTTGCAGATTCAATTCATGGCTGTAATAAAGATAAAATAATTAGATTATTTTATTATTTACAAAGTCTAGTATTTAAGTACAAGTCAACTAGGGTTATGTGGGAGTTAGAATCCTACTATACCTAGGACACTTAAATACTAATTATCCTTTTAATATATGGAGATATATTTTGAAAAAGATTTGTATAAAGTTATGAATATATATATATATATTCATAACTTAGAGAAAAAAAGACTAATTGTCATTGATTGAACAAAATACACAAAAAGCAAAATCCTAGAAAATCTAGGTTAGAGATTTTGGCCAATAAAGAAAAAAATATTCTTGTGGTGGCCGAATTTTGTGAAGAAGAAAAGGAGTTTTCTTCAAGCCTCTGCATCGCCCTCTCATTTCCTGGAAGATCGTGATGTGCCCACACACAATTACAGGATTGCGGGACATAGCGAGGAAGACTTGGTGGTTCATAATCTGAATAAAGCTTAAAGAAACGAAGGAGTTAGCATCAAAGGTATGATCTAAATCCATCTTTATATATTCTTATATGTTGTATATGATTTAAAAGTTGTAAAAAAAATTTTAAAACCCCATTTCCGCTGCGCAACGTAAATCCGGGTTCCTACAATTTCTATCTACATTCCAATAATAAAAGTACCCAATAGTTGTATTCAACCCGTGGATGTTTCCTCTTCGGAGGTTTTACCACATTAAAAAGCCTTGTGTCAATCATTCCTATCTCTCGTTTATATTTGTATGTGTATGGTTGTATCTTGTTTCACAAACTTCATATCCAGATATTCTTGTAAACAAGATTGTTGTAATGTGTGAGAGGCAAGCACTTCGTTTGATCAAAGTTGTAAATATCATTTTATTTGTACTTAGACTTATTTGTAAATAATAATATTTTGATTAGTACTTGTACATATTGGACATTAATGAGAAAACAAATATTCTTTGTTTTTAGTTTTATTTTAATTCCTTCACTAGCAACTTGTAGACTTGATTGACAATGCCTTGTTTGAAAATACTTATTGATTGTCTACATATGCTTTATTGTTCAAAGTGTTGTGATTCAAGCTAGCTAAAGGGACAAACTCTTGTTTGTTTCAAGGGATTGAAAAAAGTATAAAAACCTATTCACCCCCCTCCCCTCTAAGTTAGCTTAAGGCGATTTACCGAGTTTGTATATTTCACCAGTCGCTCTAGGGAGTTTTTAACCTATCCCTCAAATTCAACATCTGTAATTCACTAGCAATATGCAAACATAATTAAAATAGAGGTCTGAAATTTTTTTCCATTAAGTCTCGGAACACAATAACAAAGTCTTGGAAAACAATTTAAAAATCTCGGAAAGCAATACAAAAGTCTCGAAACTCATTACAAAAGTCTCGAAAATCATAACATAAGTCTCGGAACACAATACAAAAGTCTTGGAAAGTAATACAAAAGTCTCGGAAAGCATTACAAAAGTCTCAGAAAACAAACTCTAAATTTCAAAAGTCTCGAAAAGTTATTTCAAAAGTCTCGGAAAGTATTTCAAAAGTCTCGGAACATGTTATAATTGTCTCGGGAAGTATTTCAAAAGTCTCTGATAAAATTCTCGCAAAGCTTGTACAAAAGTCTCGGAAACTAACCTAAGTCTCGAAAACAGCTACTGTTCATCGTCTTTCCCAATCGAGAATCCCAATTTCAAACCCTAAAACTTACAAAATAAAACCCTAGGATAGATGTAACACTTCAACGATACAAATCGAATGAGTACCCCAACAAAACACAATCAAATCTAACTAAAAAATCAATTCGAATCTAACTACATACCTCAATTTTCACCAAAATAAAAACTTGCTACAGTCGTTGGTCGTGTTCTATGTCGTCGACGAAATCGTGTTCGTAGTCCACCGTTACCATTCGAGTGATCGCCTGAGTTTCAACGAGACTTTCTCTCTCTACTCTCACAACTCTCTCACTGTAAGCTGAAAAGTAAAAAGAAAATTAAACAAAACTAAATTACAAATCGCTGACGTGGAAGTACTGTAAGGGGTATTTTTAGAAGAAACCTATTTTAGATGCCTTTTAAATATAAGTTTTTAAAATGGTGATAGTGTCGAAATGTCACTTCCAAAAAGTGTCATTTAATTTTTGAACTCACCTTTTGTCAGAGGGTATGCACCCGCGAAGCTCTCTCTCTCTCTCTCTCTCTCTCTCTCTCTCTCTCTCTCTCTCTCTCTTTCTATCTCAATTACAAAGAGCTGACGTGGAAGTATTGTGAGGGGTATTTTTGGAAGAAACCCATTTTAGATGCCTTTTAAAAATAAGTTTTTAAAATTGTGACAGTGTTGAAATGCCACCTCCAAAAAGTGCCATTTAATTTTTGTACTCACCTTATGTCAGGGGTTATGCACATGAGAAGCTCTCTCTCTCTCTCTCTCTCTCTCTCTCTCTCTCGATTACAAATAGCTAACGTGGAAGTATTGTGAGGGGTATTTTTGGAAGAAACTCATTTTAGATGCCTTTTAAACATAAGTTTTTAAAATGGTGACAATGTTGAAATGCCACCTCCAAAAAGTATCATTTAATTTTTGAACTCACCTTATGTCAGGAGGTATGCACCTACTGTGAGGGGTATTCTTGGAAGAAACTCATTTTAGATACCTTTTAAACATAAGTTTTTATAATGGTGATAGTGTTGAAATGTCACCTCCAAAAAGTACTATTTAATTTTTAAAGTCGTCTTATGTCAAGGGGTATGAACCTGAGAATATATATATATATATATATATATATATATCTCATTAAATTAAAATTAAGAGATATTATTATTTTCCACCCTCACTTATAAGGTATTGGTCATTTTCCACCTTCTAGTTTGAGTAATAGCAATTTTACACCTTCCGTTAACTTTTGTTAACTTCCGTTAACTTTTGTGAACTTATGTTTTGTTAACTTATGTTAACTTTTTAACAAAAAATACTATTATACCCTTATATCTCTCTTTTTAGTTTTTAATTTTTAATTTTTTAAATTCAAATCATAACCAGATTCGATCTCCGCCGCCAATACCAGAGATGGACGGTGGTGATAATCAGGCAAAAGAAAAAGAAAAAAAAATTCAACATCTTCATTTCATATTCTTCTTCTTCTTCTTCTTCTTCTTCATCTTCATTTTCATCTTTATCTTCATCTTCCAAAGATTCCAAACCCATGAAAAAATATTAACATCAACACACCACCAAACCCAGAAAATAATTCAACATCAGGTCATCAACATCATCTCCGGATTCAATCTCTGCCGTCAATTTTACAGATGGACGGCGGAGATAATCAGAAAAAAAAAAGAAGCAAAAACAAAAAACATATTCTGAAACCCAGAAACCTCATCAGTCATCACCCAACTCCTACACTAGCTCCCATAGACCAACACCAACCAGAAAAACAACAAACAACAACACCAACACCAACACCACCACCGTCATCGAATCCTTCCAATTCCCAACCTGAAAAATAAATGCCAAACGAATTAAAACCAAAACCAAAGTAACCACTAGTTTTTTTTTTAACAAAATCAAATTAAAAGTAAAACCAAAAAAATTCAACACTCAAACCCAACCAGCAAACCCAACAACCGAAAGCACCCAACTACTTCCATCAGTTAATCCCTTCTCGGCAGAGGGGATCAGCTCTTCTATCGCCGGCGACCACCCCAAACCCAAACCCAAAAGAAACCCATTCACTACAATCACCACTACCACATGAAGAGAGATGGGAAGAAGAAGAAAGGGGAAGAGAAAGAGAAGGGACTCGGAGGCAAGAGGAGTGAGCGGCGTGAAGCGGCGGCCGGCGAGAGATGGGAAGAGAAAGAGAAAAGACTCGATGGCGAGAGGAGATCGAGCGGCGAGAAAGAGAAGTGACTCAGCGGCAAGATGAGTGAGCAGTGTGAAGCGGCGGCCGGCGAGAGAGATGGGACGATGGGTGGGGATCGGTGTGAATGGGGTGTGACTTATGAGAGAGATTTTTTTTAAGGAAGAAAGAGATTATAATTTTTTATATTTTAATTGTTTTTTATTTAATTTAATAATGATTATTAATTTTACCACTCCATTTACCATTATACAATTACTGACTTGATAGAAAATTAACAATTTTAACGGAATAGTAACGGTATAGTTCATTTTGACTATTAACTGAAATTAGAGGGTGGATTTTGACCATTACTCTAATTAGAGGGTGGAAAATGACCAATATCTCATAAGTGAGGGTGAAAAATAATAATATCCCTAAAATTAATAACTTTTCTTCCCTCAAACAATTTGAACACATCATTTAGCTTTTGATTCTAATTAACTTAACATAATCTTCTATTTCTATATAAAATAAAATAAAATAAAATATGATTTTAGTGAAATTATAATTTTTTTTTAAAGTATTACACTATTACATAAAGAGGAGTGCTAAATTCACTCTCTCAACCCACTCTCACAATCTACTCTCTCTTCTTTCTTTGACAAGTGTCAATATTTTACTTTTTGATATAAAAGTTGAACCATTATAAATGGTTTGTCTGCTCATATTATTTACAAATCAAACAAAATATTCTCTTCCCAAATTGACATTTTACTTTTTACCAACTATAATTTATAATCTCTTTTATCTAATTAAAAAAACATTTTTATGTTTATATGTGTGTGTAGCTGTGTATAATGATTTTTGCAATCAATTTTTCATATTAAATAAATGTTGAATGAAATAAATGGAAATATAAATTATTTTTAAAGTAATTATGTTTTTTAAGGAGAATAAATGATGTTTAGAAGTAAAAAAAAACTCAAAAGGATTTCACAGAGAATTAGATGAAATAGATTATAAATTATATTTGGTATAAATTATATTTTTTAAGGAATATAAATGATGTTTAAGAGTAAAAAAAAACTTTAAAATGTTTTTTTAATTAGATAAAAGAGATTATAAATTATAGTCGATAAAAAGTAAAAAAGCAATTTGGAAAAAGAATGTTTTTTTTAAATAATATGAACAGACAAACCATTTATTATGGCTTAACTTTTAAATCAAAAAATAAAATATTGGTATTTTTCTAAGAAAGAAGAGAAAAGTGAATTGAGAGAGTAAATTTAACACTCCTCCTCTTGTATAAATACAGGTTTTCTTTTGAAGAGAAATGACTAAAATTTACAGAGTCGAATCCATAACCGTGAAATACAAGGGTGATGTACCAATCTCATATGGTCGGTAACTTTACAATTACGATGACCAAAATGATCCCATCTCTACATATAATTTGGACCGTCCGATACCAAACGAAACTCAAAACCTGACACAACGAGTTTACTGTTTATATCCAGTATAACACAAACCTGGAAAACCCTAAACCTGAAATCGAAGATGGTGTCGAGTTCTGCGATCTGTGCGAAGAGGGTGGTGGTGGACTCAAGGGTCCTTAACGGGCAGAAAGTGGTGGTGGTGAGGTGCGCGGAGATTTGCATCTCCGGCGGAGTTGAGGAAGAGAATGAATACCAAACCCTCTCATGGTCCCTTTCACTTCCGTGCTCCTGCTAAAATCCTCTGGCGCACCATTCGTGGGTATGTTTGCTTTAATTTAATGTATGATTTAGTATCCCAAGTTTAGCTGTAAATAAAATCTAACATTTTTATTTATGTTGTTATATCCGGTAATCGGTAAGTGTTGTGTGCAATCCCGTTGTTTATTTTATTGGATATGTGGGTGTATGGTGATTTAAATTGTTTGGCTTGGCATTGGCTGTGGGATGATTCCCCACAAAACCAAGCGTGGAGCTGCCGTACTTACTTGTTTGAAGACTTATGAAGGAATTCCTCCTCTTTATGACAAGATTAAGAGGATGGTCATTCTTGATGCTCTCAAGCAAGTTTCAAAAGGGACACAAGTACTGCTTGTTGTGCAGACTTTATTCAGAAGTCGGGTGGAACCACTATGACACCATCAAGGTAAGAACCTAATTGCTAGCCTATCTCTCATTGGTTGGCCATAACTATGTTTTTATCTCTTATGCTGATTTTTTTTCTCATTTGGTATGTGGTTGAATCTTCAAAGTACTATGATGATTTGATTTGAGTAGACATGCTCTGGGCATTGCTTAGTGGTTGCTATATTTTAATGTTTTGTTTCCATACAATTTATGAGTGACATTTTTTGACCCCCGGCTCACAAACAACTCGAACTCAATAAGAAGTTAGTTGGTTTGAGTTGACTTAATTGTGTTCAGTTCTGAATTGGACTATTGACCTGCAAAATCTGAAATTAGTGCATAACATGTAATCAGTCTGTTTGTCACCTGATCTACAGTAACTAGTTTAAATGGCATTTTCTTATCTGAACTAAAGCTAAAGTGAGAGGTGAAATAAAATGTACTTTATTCTCAAACAATCATAGAATTTGATCTAATATGATGTTGAAACTAACATTTTTACTTTTCAGTACATGATTATTAGTTGGGTCAATTCTTAAGTGAATACTTTGTCATTCGTGTTTAGGATTTTAATATTATTAATTAAACTCTTTGGATGGATGCATTAAATACCCTTTGGATACAACCGAACTTTGCCTGCCTGCCTGCCTGCCTGAAATTGGTCCTATATATTCATGGCATGATGCTATTTATTATTCAATATTTTGTTAACAGGCATTATTAGACTAAATGTTTGCTTTCTTTGGTATTTTAGTTGATACAAATCTACATGTTTTTCTGCCTACTGATTGTTTAGTCAACTTAGTAAATGGTAAAACCTTGAATAATGATTTTGACACATTGTAATGTTTAATGTGCTCATACTTTGGATTAGGTTGGTAGCTTATATGCCTATATTGTTGATAAATATGAAGTGATAGTTTGCGTGTTTCTCTTTGAATCAAGTTGTACCTAATGGATATACCTCTAGATTAGCATGTATTCATGCTTGGTCATGACTTGCTTTTGCACCTCTCTGTATGAGGACTCTCAGACTTTGGATAATCCTTGTAAAATTTAAATTTGAAAAATCAAAGAAACTTGGGATCACCATAACTTTTGAGGCATTAGTAGTAGTTTATGGGGCAGCTCCCTAACCTATGACATTTGTCTGACTTGTGTTATATTTTTTGTTATTTGTAGGAGCTTGAGAAGAAGAGAAAGGAGAGAGCTCAGATAACATACGAGATGAAGAAGCAGTTGACTAAACTGAGGGTGAAAGCAGAGAAGGTTGCAGAGGAAAAGCTTGGTCCCCAACTAGAAATTATTGCTCCCATCAAGTATTGAGTAACTCATAGATAATGTGAGAAGTTTTGCTACCATGATTATATTTTGTTTTTCAGTTTGTAACTAATGGATGGATCATAGTTAAATTTGTACTAGATTTGGTTGAAGTAGATGTCATATTTTTCAACACAGTTGGTTCAAATTATCTCCTATATTTTTATTGGCCTTATTTCCTGAAAATATTTGAGATTTAACTGTTTTGGTTGTGGCTTGTTTTTCCTTTTGGTACATTTCTTGTTGCTTTCTGATTATTCTTGTTTTTCTACTATAGCATGATAATGGATTTTCATCTTATTATATAAAACCATATTCCGATTCATAGCTCATCTAGTTATCTGCAACAAATTTGAACCTCTATAATATAGAACAACTTAAATCTTTGAAAGACAAATGTTAATCTTATTTGTCAGTCATGTTAGTTCATCCACGTGCATCCCAAATGAGATGTTTATTGCATTGCTACGATTTATCTTCAGAAAAGATAAATAATCAATCAAAAGAGAATGGTTGAATGGTCCCTGATTTTTCAAGAATGCAAGGTTTTTATGGAATTTCAGCTTAATCAAACGATATCTAATTAAAGTGATGTTATTGACAATCCATTAAATATCTTTCTACATTCTATATTGAATTATTTTTTTACTACAAAGGATAAAGAAATTCTAAATACAAAACAATTACATTAGACTCCAACATTACTTCTTCTATACAAATCCTAAAACACTTTTTTTCAATGTCATAAATGTTTTATTTGATTTCGAAGTAAAAGGTATGGTTTACAATAAGAAACAAATAAAATTTTCACTCATGATGGTACTCTTTTCAAATTGACAAGAGTTTTGTTGTATCTGGTACCGTGGCTTTACAAGCATCCAATATACTTCAATAATCATATATGCATTGGTTTGAAACCATATGAATACTTAGACAATTTATGTCATAGCTACTCATAATATTCTCAAATTTATTCACCAAACTTGTTTAGTTTTGAAGAGAATGCTAATAATAGTAGTGAATGTTACATTCTCAAATTTATTCAACAAACTTATTTAGTTTTGAAGAGAATGCTAACAATAGTAGTGAATGTTACAGTTGTTGGCTTGTTGTTGTGCTATTTTACCCGTGTTTCATTGCTTTTCCACAGATAAGTACTAAATACAATGTATAGGTTGAATTGGTGATTTTATGTACTTGTCTTTCCTTTTTCTCTCTCTCTAGTAGAAAATAGGCATGAAAGGAGTGTTTTATCCTTTTGGCAGGGGTCTTCTGGCTTTCAGGAGGAGTGTATCTGGTGCTTGGGTTAGGGTTTCTTCTCCTTTTAGTCTGCGGTTTTGGGATTTACTGGAATGGATGCGGCGAAAGTTGCGAAGCTCTGTGAAAACCTCTCTATAGCTGATGAAGATTGCGTTATCCACAAGATTACGGAGGATGTTCAAAAAGAAGTTTTCGACAATGTGTACCATTGTTTAGTGGGTAAAGTTCTCTTAGGGAAAAGGGTTAACAAAGATACATTTATTGGTCTCATGGACCAGCTATGGAGCTCAATTTTCCAAGTTGAAATCGAATCGCTTAGGGAATATATTTTCGTGTTCTATTTCAGGAATCTGGATTACCAGAACCGGATATGGTTAAGGGGCCCTTAGCACTTCAACTAGTGCTTGATTGCTCTTGAAAAACATAAGGTTTCAGGTGACATTTCTAACCTTGGCTTCAACAAAGTGCAGATATGGTTCAGATCCATAATATACCCATTATGTGCATGAATAGAAAGACAGCCAAGTGGCTGGCAAAACAGATTGGTGTGGTGGTGATTGAAATTTTGGCCGACTCAAAGGAATGCTGGGGTAAGTTCATGCGTGTCAAGGTCCATATTGATATATCCAGACCTCTTAAACGGTGGCTAAGACTAAAGCTTGACAAATCTAAGGACATTGTTGTGGTTGCCTTGAAGTATGAAAGGCTCCTAAAGTTCTGCTTTGGGTGTGGGAAAATTGGACATGGGCTTGGGGAGTGCCCAGATAATGATGCCAGAACAGAGGCGTTAGAGGAAGCGGTGACCAAATACGGAGCGTGGCTGCGGGCCCTAGTTATAGATAGGTAAAAAATCCAGGTTTAAAAATCAAGAGAAAGGAGACTCATCTGAGAAAGGTAGGTCGACAGAGGGATCCCTCAAAGTGACAAGGAGCTTATCTTTAAGCTCCAAAGCTAGATCTTTAGTCAGCAAAGAGGATGGATCAGTTGGAAAGCCGGTGGTAGCAAAAAAGATAACGAGGTCGAAAGTCCTAAAAATTCTAGGGCGACACCTGGATGATGTGCATGAGCAATCAGATGTTGGGCCTAAGAGACTGGACTCTATAAGTGTTGATGGGCCCAATCAGGGGTCCATTGTTAATATTACCAAAAAAAGGTGCAAAGGTACAGATGTTCTCTATAGGCCAATCCCAATAGCAATTAATCAAACAGAGCATAAACCCATTACTAAACAGGTTTTAGGCTGGGAAGGGGTATGGTTATGGAAAGGGGTGTGATGTCTCTTGAGAATCAAATTAAGTATGTTACCATCGAAATTCCAAAGAAGAGAAACACTGGAAGAGAACATCTAAGGAATGTCAGATTCATTCAATCTCAAAGAAGGTATCTAGCCTCTTGCAAAAGCTGATTAGTCTTAGCCAAAATGTGCGCAAGTTTTCTAAGAAGAATAGCCCCTCCACAAAGTCCAGATCTCCCTCCAGCAAAAGCTGCCCTAATATTCCTACAAGTAATCCCCCTGCTTCAGCTTGCGACCATATGGTGTCTCACGTTTCTTCATTTTCTTTAGGGGGAGAGATCTCAGACGTGTAAGAGGAAGATGGTGTTTGCCTCTCTAAAGAAAGTCAACAATCCCAAGAAAAGTAAGGTTTCGACTGATGTAGAGGTGATGATTATATCGGTGGAGCCTGAATTTGACGCCCGCCAAGAGCAATGATTAGCGCTTGCTAGAACGTTCGGGGATTCGGGAACCCCCGTGTGTTCGTAGCCTTGAAGAGGTTGCTTAAGAAACATTCTCCGGATTTGGTTTTTCTTTCTAAAACAAAGGTTCATGGTAGTCATGCTGCGAAGATTAAAGAGCAGTTGGGTTTCGATGGTAGTATCAATGTGGATTATTGTGGCAAAAGTAGGGATCTTATGTTGTTATGGAAAGATAGTTTGGTGGTTACGATTCTTTCGTTCTCAATAGGTTATATTGATTCTCGAATCCAAATGGAGGATGGTTTCCTCTCGCGTTTCTCTGGTTTCTATGGAAGCTCTATTCCAGGTAAGTGGGTAAACTCCTAGAGCCTATTGCAGGTGCCTTAGAGCGGTCGAAAGTCTCCCATGGGTTTGTGGCGGAGACTTCAACGAATTACTTTGTATGAATGAGAAAATGGGTGGCTAAGATAAATCAATTTCAGAAATGTTGGGTTTCAGACAAGCTGCGGATGATTGCGATCTTATTGACCTAGGTTTTTCAGGGCCAAAATTCACATGGAAAAATAGAAGAAAATGCAGGAGCAACATCCAAGAGAGACCGAATCGCATTTTAGCTGCTTATTAGTGGAAGGACAAATTTCTTCATGTTAAAGTGGAACACCTTGGTTTCCACTCATCTAAATCACAGACCGCTCCTCCTGGTTGTTAACTCAGATTGTAAGGCTCAAAAAGGCAAAGACAGGGGCTTCCAATTCGAACCCTTCTGGCTTCGGGAAAAAGATATTGGTAAGGTTATGGGGGATGCCTAGAGAGAGAGAGAAGTCTGTCCCCTTAGATAAAAGAGTTCAAGTCCAAGCTAAATTGGTGTGATACGAAGCTGTTAGGGTGGAGTGAAGAGCGTTTTGACTCGGTCAGGAAACTAATCAGTGACAAACATCGTGTGATCGAATCCTTATATAAGAGAAATGGAGAGGAGGGAATTATGTCTTTGATCTAAAATCTAGAAAGGGATATTGAGGGCCTTCTTGCCCGCGAGGAAGTCTACTGGAAACAAAAGTCTAGAGCAGACTGACTATCCACAGGCGATAGCAATTCCAAATATTTCTATGGGAGTGCCTCGGCTAGAAAAAAAGAAAACCTTATATTCACACTTCTCGATGATGACGGCTTGCCTCATGACACTGACGATGGGTTTGCTAGGGTGATTTGTAAGTATTTCTCCATTATCTTCAAGTCTTCTAACCCTTCCTCTCATGATCTCAGGTGCGCAGCCGAAACTATTGGGTCTAGATTGAGCAACGAGATGTCTGAGAGGCTGAGAGGGTTTTTTTTTTTGGCAGTTGAGATTAAGAGTGTCGTTTTTGATATGAGCCTTACGAAAGCTCCCAGCCCCGACGGTTTTCAGGCCATTTTCTTCTAGAAGTTTTGGAATGTAGTAGGCGGTGATCTGTCTCGTGTGTGTGTCCAGGTGTTAAATTGGGAGTCTTCCATAACTGAGTTTAATAATACCAATGTGGTCTTGACCCCGAAGGTGAAAAACCCTCTCTCCCTTAAAGATTCCAGACTTATCTCTCTTTGCAGTGTGGTGTATAAAACCGTGACAAGAGCCTTGGCTAATAGATTAAAATCTTTCCTCCTATCCCTTATCTCCCCTTATCAGTCGGCTTTTGTCCCAAGTCATCTTATCTTTGACAATGTTCTAGCCTCTTTCACGATACTGCACTCCATTGCTTATAAGAAAACAGGGAAAAAGGGCTTGATGACGTTTAAGCTCGATATGAGCAAGGCTTACGACAGGGTTGGGTAGGGATTCCTCTGTGCTGTCATGGAAAAGATGCACTTTCCACCCTCTTGGATTGCATTGGTTATGGTCTGCACCTCTACCTCAAATCTTTCCTTTTTACTAAATGGCAGGAAGGTTTGTACCGTAGTGCCCTCAAGAGGTCTTAAATAGGGATGTCACATCTCCTCCTACCTCCTCCTCCTATGTAATGGGGTTCTCTCTTGCTTAATTGCAAGCTCCGAAAAGAATGGTAGAGTTTTTGGTGTAGGATGTTGTAGGGGAAGCCCCCTTATCAGCCACTTGTTTTTTTCACGGATGACAGTGTCCTCTTCTGTATGGCCTCTAGTGACAGCATCAACCATATTCATAAGCTACTCAGTATCTATAAGCGGGGTTCAGGCCAGCAAGAAAACCTTCAGAAATCCAAAATCACTTTTAGCCCCAACGTTCTTACAGATGTCATGAGAGATATTCAAGAGATCTTTGATATTGAGGATTGCAATACTAAGGACAATTATCTTGGCCTCCCAACTCTGATTGGTAGAAACGAGAGGCTCACTTTTAACGAGATCAAGGAGCACGTTTTGAACAGAGTTCGTAGTTAGAAAAGGAACTTGTTTTTATCTAGGAATAAAGAGATCCTTATTAAAGTTGTGGCCTAAGCCATCTCAACCTATGCTAAGAGCATTTTTCAACTTCCAAAGGGCTTGGTAAAGATTTGAATGTTATGACCTCCAAGTTCTAGTGGGGCTCTAGAGAGGGGAAGAGAGGAATTAGTTGGATAAAATTGAAGGATCTTTGTTTTCTGAAGAATTGTAGAGGCCTTGGGTTTAAAAACTTAACCTTATTCAATCAATCCCTTCTAGCAAAAAAGGTGTGGAGGGTGCTCTCCTGCTCGGATTTGCTTGTTGCGTTAGTCCTTGAGTCGAAATATTTTAAACGGACGGATTTCCTCAAGGCCCCTCTCAAGTCTGTTTGCTCCCACCTCTGGAGTAGTCTCATTTGAGGGAGATCCCTGCTTGCGAAGAGGCTTCGCTGGAAGGTGGGGGATGAGGGATGGCAGGAGTATCAAAGCCTTTATGGATCAATGGATTCCCATACCTAGTACTTTCAAACCTGTCACTTTTGACCCTGGAGGAGATCTGCGGGTGTCTGCTTTTATTAACAGGAATCGCCATAGATGAGACTTGGCAAGGCTAGACCAGACATTCCTTCCAATTGATAAGGAGGTTATTCTTTCCATCCTTGTGAGTCTGAGTGGGGGCTAAGATTGCCTCACCTGGCATTTTGAGAAAAAATGGGTATTTATACAGTGAATATTGGTTACAGGCTAGCTCTGGTTGAGAGAATCCAATATTCGGTTTCCAATTATGCCATGACCCGTAAGTGGTGGTCTTCTTTTGGACCCTTCATATCCCCTCGAAAGTCAGAATTTTTGTGTGGAGAGCCTGCTCAAATGCCATCCCTTCTTTATTTAATCTGTGGAAAAAGAAAATAATGACCCATCCTTTGTGTAGCCGTGGTTCGGGTGTGGAAACCTCTGACCATTCCCTGTTTTGGTGCGTGGAGGCTAAAAAAGTGTGGGGTTGTTCCAGGTTTGATTGCTTCTTTGATGGTCTTAGGGACCTTCATGTGGTGGATGCCCTAGCGGGGCTCCTGGCTCGAGTTGGCAATGATGAACTTGCCTTCATATGTATGATCTCTTGGGTCTTATTAGAGAATCGCAACACCATTTTAAATGGCAGTAAGCCGATGGATCCTAATGGCTTGGTCAATTGGGTGGGAAATCTTCTTACGGAATTTCAAGGCTCTCAGCGGGCTATGAGTCTGTGTAGAGTCCTCTATGTCCCCGCAATTCATGGTGACTAGATCACCTCTCCTCTATGTATTCTCAAGCTTAACACTCGTGTGGCGATTCATGAGGGTGCCTGGGCTGTTGTTGTGGGTATTGCTATTAGGAATGATAATAGCAAAGTTCTTACGGCTTTATCCAAGCCTCTAACCAGTACCTTTAGTGCTAAAGTTGGCGATTTCCTAGCCCTCCGGAAAGGCCTTTTGCTCGACAAAACTCACAATCTCCCTATTCAGCTTGCAGAAGTCGATGCCCTAAATGTTGCACCATCTTAAACTCGACGGATAACTTTTTAGGTGATGCTAGTTTTATTATCAATGATATTAGAGGCCTCTTTTTAGAAGTTGGAATTTGTAAGTGTCAGGCTACTCCCAGTTCGGGTAATACCTTGACACATAACCTTGCTTAGATGACCCTCTTATCTATCAAGAGAGCCTTTGGCTGGATCCCAGCCTTTCATGTTAATTCTTTTCTGGTTAATGTTTAAAAACCTTCCGCACAAATAATGAAGAGGTAGGAAGAGAGTGGATCGCCTTGACGCAGCCCAAGCGTCGGCTTGATGTAGCCACAAACTTCTTTATTTAACATAAAAGAATAGGAAGCAGACAAAATGCAACGTATAATCAGATTGATCCATCGATCGGAGAACCCTAATTTCCACAATATATGTTCGACAAATGTCCATTCCATACGATCATAGGCCTTCGACATATCCAACTTGATCGCCATGGAACCTCGTTTCCTTTTCCTTCTTTTGATCATATGCATACATTCGAAGCTGACCATAATATTATCAGATATCAATCTACCTAGGATAAAAGCACTTTGTGCCTCGGAAATAATTCCGTCAAGTGTCTGACGAAACTGATTGGCAATGGACTTGGCCACTATCTTGTACAGAACGTTACAAAGACTGATAGGCCTGAAATCCAAAATCCTATCCAGAACTTTCTTTTTAGGAATAAGAGATATTAGAGTATCGTTCATCTTTTCCAGTGAATGCCCATCATTTAGACAACCCAAACAATCTTTCACCATACTTGGGCCTACTTTATCCCAGAATATTTGGTATAATAACGCTGGTAGACCATCTCTACCCGGAGCCTTCATCACACCTATGTCAAAAACTGTTTTTTTTTTAATTTCCTTTGTAGTGAAAACAGAATCAAGAAAGTCTCGCAAGGAAGCTAAAAGTTTTGGGTGAACACCATGTAAAATATGATCCATATCAGCTTGAGAAGGATTATTGGATTGAAAAAGATGACCAAAATAGTCTAAGATAATTTTCTCCATACCTCTTTTGGAGTCATGCCATTAACCATCATTACCCAGCAAACCTTTAATCTTGTTACGGGTTTTCCTAATCGAGGCTTTCATGTGAAAGAAACACGTGTTTCAATCCCCACACTTAAGCCAATCAATCCTCGACCTCTGTCTCCAATAGCGTTCTTTAGATTCCAAAACGCAATCCAGCTGGGACTCAATTTGCCGAACTCTAACCCACAAATCTACCCTAACATTGTTATAGGCATCATGTAACTCCATCTTCTTGTTGATAATTTCCTCTCTGAGCCTGCGCCTACACCGAATGTTCTAGGAATCCAGACGGTACCCACATGCCTTTATGTTACCACAAACCGCTTCCATTGCATCTGAACTACATTTATTCACTTACACACTCTAAATCAAATCTCTGCACTTCTGATTATCCACCCAACATTCCTCAAAATGGAAACGCCTTTTCCTACTAGATTTCCCAACCACCCGATATTATCAGAAAATTCTAGTAAGATCGGCTGGTGATCGGAGCGCCAATAATCAAGGTGAGAGACTTTAAAGTATGGGAATAACAATTTCCACTTCATACTACTAGTGCATCTATCAAGAATCTCTTGAATCATTGCCTCTCCCTCTCTTTTGTTACACCAGGTAAATTACGGACCAACAAATCCTAAATCTTTAAAACCGCAATCATCGAGAGTCTTACGGAAACCAGTTAGAAACCTCCAATTCTTAGAAACCACCCCCAATCCCCAACCAACTTTTTTGAAAAATTCAACACTTCATTAAAATCATCCAAACATACCTAAGGTAATGATGACATCCACGCGAGCCTTTTCAGAAGGGTTCAATAGTGGAATCTCTGAGTTGAGTCCGGATTGCCATAGAAACATGTTAGCCTCGACCACTGATTGCAAGAGGATTCTACGAGAACATCAATATGATCCAAAGAGTAGCTCAAAAGCACTACTTGAACATTTTCAGACCAGATCATACACAAGCCACCCGATCTTCAAGAACAGTTGACCACTAATTTCCCCATGAAACCAAGCTTCATGATTGTACCAATAAATACATCTTTTAAGGTCCCCATTTCCTATCGTTTGCTTTCGTTTTCGAGCATACTTTGGTTTATAATATGTTTTGTGAGCATTGTGTAGGTTGTATCCCTTAAGATAAGGTGTTGAGCTAAATTGAAGAGTTTTGGAGTTAGAAGGGTTGAAACGGAAAATGGCTCGTATAGAACACCCAACTTCAGAAGGTCATATTTCCCTCCTTAGATCGAACTAGGTTTCCTGTAACCTATTTTTTAAAAGCCTTAGATGTCTACTTTCCAACTCTTTTTACAGATCACGATTATGAGGTTTCTAGAGGAAGTTATGGCCATTTCCATAACGGTGTGCAGAGCTGCCAACTTCCGCGGTTCGGTCGTCGAAGTGTACCGC
This sequence comes from Dipteronia sinensis, assembly GCA_033220585.1. Classification (NCBI taxonomy): domain Eukaryota; kingdom Viridiplantae; phylum Streptophyta; class Magnoliopsida; order Sapindales; family Sapindaceae; genus Dipteronia; species Dipteronia sinensis. The sequence goes on along the minus strand of CM065637.1, from coordinate 59,215,521 downwards.
GAAAGACCAATTTGTAAACCGTGAAAATGACCAGAAAGTACTAAAAAGTGGTCCACAGTACGTCTGTAGAAGCGTACCATGGAATTCCAGAATTGCGATTTTTAGCCATTTTCTGAGCGGTATTCTTGTCCTTTCACCCCCAATTCGGGACCTAACTTCCCAACACTATAAATACCCCTATTTTCTCTCCTATCTTCAGAATTTCCTCTCTTTCCTCATGCCTAAACACTTCTCTTTTCCATCTTCTTCACCAATAAGTGAGAGACCCAAGCTCCCGTGGAGGATTTTCCTCCATAAGAACTCACCATACACCTCCGCCACACCATTTTACCCTTCCTCCATCCGTCTTAGAGTAGCTTGCAAGGGATTAGGAGTCAAATTCGAGCTAGGAAGGATTTGGAGCATCTTTGGAGGGTTTGTCTTCAAGGGTTTGCTTTTTGTTACTCATTTCCTTGTATTTCTTGCTTCTTTGATGTGTAACCCTGATTTGAGGAATATTGTAAACCTATACATGTGCAATATATGTATGTTTGTTCTTAAATTCGGTTTGGTTTTGTTTTACTCTTTTCTTTATGTATGAATTATACTCTTATTGTGAAATCCATGTGTGTGGAGGGTCAAAATTGATGTGTATGCGTGATTGGGATTAGGTGTAGAGTAATTTAATGTAGGAGTAGAGTAATTTAGCTTCCCATGAGTGTTTGTATGTTAATGAATGGCCAAAATACCATGTATTGAGTAATTTGAGTGTTAGGGATTCCAGCCCCAAAGAGTAGAAAAAGTTTCAGTTCAGGCATTTAGTTGCTAAATTGGCTTCGGTTCATATCCTTGTGCTAAATGGGTCTTATTAAGACACAATTATCTATCCTTGGCCGGATTGGGTGATGAATTTATTTGGGATAATTCCTAAGTTAAGAGAATAAACCCTTAACTTAATTTGAATGTTCTTAATGTAAAACAACCAACTTATTGCACATTGTTGTTTGGTAAACTTGTTTTCCATGTCTAGCCATCCTAGGGAGTTGATAAAACCAAATCTGTATATAGAGTAAAGACACACCGAATTCCTCTTGTGCTCGTGTAGTTATAGAGGTATTTCATTACTTAATGCTTTCTCTCGGTTAGCCACCTTGTGAATGATATTTAGGCTATGTGTTATATATCGCATGGTTCGCATTAACATGTTCATCGTGGTATCCTCTACATTTGATCAGTAAGTTCAGAGATCACTAGGCTGGCGTGTAGAGCTCGTGTGTGTGTCCCACCATCCTTAATGGATTCATGCTTATGCATTGATGCAATCTTTATGCGCTCGAGAGAGGGTAGATATTAATTTAGGGGACACGAACATATAACATATGTGTTGTATGGGTATCTCATATTCTTAATGTTTTCACTTGGTTGCCATCCTGTATTTGGTTAGCCTCGTGGATGAATTATTGGCTATAGTATGACCCACGTGGTTGCGCATTACATGCCTAACGAAATAACATGTGTATATGATCAGAAAGTGAGAGTATCACTAGGCTGGCGTACATGGCTCTTTTGTGTGTGTCACGGCACTTAATGAATCCATGTCTTATGTGGATGTGATCTCTAAGACATAGAGAAAGATTAGAGATCAATTAAGGGGACACGAGCCTATGATATACTTGCACATTTGAGGGACTAGGTGAGTCTAGTGCTTAATTAGGAGGATTATAACGATTGAGTCATTTCCCTAGCGTAACCGCATTTCATGCATCTCTCTATTCCATCCTATCACTATACATAATTATTTATGTAGTTTGTTAGTTAGTTTAGCATTTACTTTCCGCATATTCTTTTTTGTATACGCAACACACGAGTCCATTCGACGTGTTGTATAGCTAGAACTAAAGACGGTCGATGAATCCTACCTCCCTGTGGAACTATACCATCGCTTGCCACTTTGTTAGTTTTCATAACTATAGAGCACACTATGTAGGACTTTTTATAAATATCTTTTTGATTCCGCAATTCCCTAACGACAGAATCGTGGGTATCACTTCACACGTAAAAATTCCATCATAACCTTATCCGATTTTGTTTCCATCAGGAATAACAAATCGGGATAAACTCCTGTTTTTGAAAGAGCATGGAATTGAATGTTCAGGAACTCCCTAGCCCCCGGGCGATCTAAGACATAATCTTCATTGAGGACAGCGGGCCGATGAAGACCGACCGGTCGATAATTCTGCTTTAGAAGCTTCCGTAACTGCTGCAGAAACCACAAAACTAGTAACATCCACAGTTGAAACATACTCTGGGACAAAATCTTGAATAATCTATTAACCATCCACACAATTCTCTTCTTTCTCAGCCAATCTCGCTTTTTTACTACCATAGCTACCCATCTTTTCCACCATCTCCATTTTTCGTTTCCCACACCGCACCACTGTTTTCTCCTCAGAAATCCTTAAATTCCCCAATCGATGTAATCTATAATTCCTAGCCCCAATCTTTCCAACCACAACCCTCTTAGAAGTTTGACCCGACCTACTTAAAGGATCCAAACCACCATCAGACATGATAGGAACAGAAGCTCTATTAGTGAGCCCATCTTTATTAAAGCCCATATCTTTCTTATTAAAAAGAATAGGATCAATAGAATCAATATGGCCCTCTTAAAAGCTTCATGGTTCACAAGTTCACTCCCTCCATAAGGCGGTTGTATCTCTTGCATAATTGGGAGAGGCCCATTGGACTTCTCCAAAGGCCCAATATTTTTCTGCCCACTAGCATTTTCCATCAGTATCTCATAATTAATGTCTGCCCTTGCAGTTGTAGGAAAAAATCGATATAAATCGCAGTGGAAGAAACGAAAAATAGATTTCGTATGGTTTTAAAATTTTTCTCAAAGTTGAACCTTAACCTTTTAATTAATTAAACTCAAATATATACGGTTAGAGTTAAATACCTCTTGACGCGTGATCCGATTGACTTACGTCGATTGGTAATCCGTAAAATCTTTTCCGATGCCCGTGAACAGTACCCGCGTGAACAGTACCTGTGTGAATAGTGATTGTGAACAGTACCCGCGTGAACAGTGATCGTGAACAGTACCGCGAGATCTTCCAATTCGAACACGTACGTGAATTACCTAGGAGCGTGGTCTCCCTTTTTCTTTGAATTGCAAACCTGAGAATGGATGAACAAAGTTTTCTTTTTCTTTTGTTAGTCACAAAACAATCAAAAGAAGACAAAAATTATTCCGGTCACTTTTGAGTTTTCAATCTAATGATCGAAACTCGCATGAACCTAATTCGATGTTGTACACACAAGCTTATTGATGAACAAGCAATCAGTGTACTATCAAAGAATAATCTCTTCTCTCTTTTATGTTTAGTAGAATAAAAATTATCCTTTTCTATGAATTGAGAAGAAGAAGAAAAATTGAATCATTCAATCAACTATCGTAGTGGCCAAATTCTATATGTGGTATTATATAGGTGGCCGAAATTTTGCTTCCTCTTCTATTTAGGATTGCCGAAATCTTCCTCTAAATGGACTAGGGTTGCCTCAAATCACATACCAAAAAGAGTTTGTGTTGCACCCTAATTTCCATCAACCTTTAGACTTCAAAACCTAATCGAACTCATAGATATTTTTATTTTTTTATTGACTAAATAAAAAGACTTCTTATTTGATTAAATAAATAAAATTATTTATTTATTTTCTTATCAAACAAGTCTTTTACTTTTAATATACTACTACCAATAGTATAACTTTAGGAAATATATTTCCTGATCAGAAAAAGATTTGTTTCTTAATTAAACAATTAATTAATAAATTAACTAATTCTTATTGGATTAAAACAATGAAACAAAATAATATATTAGGTTAATATATACACCTTGCCGCCCCACTTATATAAATGGGCCATATATTATTTTCTTATTTCATTTCATCCATTGGACTTTAAATAAAAACCCACATGTGAACCAGACCCATTCTTACTAAAAGAAACAATCCCACATGTCTCCTTTTAATATATTAATATAATAGTGCAGCCCATTAATTAAATAATAGACATATTATATTCTTGATATATTAAAAACAATTCTAGATGGACCCTTAAATCGGCCCGGTAGAATATATCAAGTGATCCATGCAAATACGTGTGGATTGGTGATCTTGGCGGGCTATCTAAATTTAAGCTTCAATAGACACAACCTAATCACAATCAATAAATGATTCACTTAGGTCCAATCTATTAATTTTAACTCATTCCACTAAAGAGCTAAAATTGAACTCTTAAATAAATATAGAATAAGGAGATTTTTCTCATTCATACCCTAGACAATCTTATAGGAGATGGTGTATCCTCGTGAATAATATCAGTAATCGCCAAGAGCTCATAGACCGCCTATAGCTCTCCAAGTTACCATATTTCCTCATATGACCACATTTCGAACTTAGATACTTTGACTTGTCCAGAAGCCATGTTTTCAATAATCATTATTGAAAACTCAACATTGAGATTTAATATTCAATACCTCAAAACATCCATATGATGATATTATACTCTCATTTAATAAATGGAGCCACGATGTCCATATCTATAAATGAAGTCCTCTATCGATTAACAAATGTATACCACCAAACTATCGAGGATAGACTATGCTATATAATCGTACTCATTGATAGCTCTAATGATAACACTTGCAACCATAAGTCCATCATTTATCTCAGGATTAAGATATACTCTCCGATTGTCCTCTTTAATGAAAAGACTTATATCTAGTGACGGTTCTAGATAAAGTATTTCATTGTGATCCAATTCAATGCACCTAGTGCACTAGATTCTTTTACTTGAAAACCTTTCGATGATTTTAGACTCATCATATTCATTTGATCCCACTCAAATGCTAGTAAAAGAATTCTACAACTTTAACAAGATAGAGGTGCCCAACCTTTAACTTAAGTTGTGAATGTTATTCAAGACTAACTAAAGAATTGTGGCTACCTCATACATATCCGGATGTATGAACAATTCTTCATGTCTCATAGTCTTTTGACCTTATGATTATTTACCTTGACAATTATAATAATAAATGCTATAAGTAATTGTAAGAATCAGAATTCACTTTATTAATATGAGAAGATTGTCAATTACAATATTACACTCTTGCCATTGAGCATAATCCTAACAGCAGTCCCATTACCCACCATTTTATTGATCTCCTCGTCCTGTTGTAGAGTGACAATTATGGCAGGCATCGAGCCAATGCCCTTAGAAGTGACTTCTTCATTTCCAAAATCCACCACATTGACGGCCATTTCACCCTGATTTTATGGACCAATTGGTTCATCCATCGAGATGCTTACGCCAGGTGTGACTCCCTCCGTTCTAGTAATAGGTTTCATCCTTGAATAATAATTCCCTCCGACTATAGGATCCGACTGTTGGAACTTAGGGTTACAGATTGCGCAGCGGAAGGGTTTTAAAATTTTTTGTATGCAATCAATAAACTAACCCATTTGTACAGTAATAATCAAATGCTATAATAAAGTAAAGTGATGAAACATTTTCATACCTACGTAGGAGGCTCCTTCACTTTGATACGAACTGCTCCTGATTTGAACCACGTGATCTTCCTCGCTATCTCCCGGAACTGGTAACAGCGTGTGGGCGCGTCACGATATTCAGGACCTGTATGGAGGAAAAAGAGAAGAACACACACACAAATAGAGGTGCAGTACTTGTGGTCTCACCACACACTAATTTTTTCTATTTGTTTTTCTTGATGTGTGTCACGATGACTTTCTTTTCTCTCCTTGCTTTTGCTGTGTAAGTTTCCTTATTTTTTTTCTCAATTTCTTTAATTAAAACATATATATATCATATATATTAAAAAACCAAAACCGACATTCGGTTATCTTTTTTTTTAATTAAAAATATATATCTCATATATATTCAAAAAACAAACCAAAATCTTATTTGATTTTTAAAACTTTTCAAAAAGATATCTCATATCCTTTTAAAATTAATTAAATATTTATTTTTGAATTCAAACATTTTAAATTCAAATTCAAATATTTAATTTAATAAAATAAAATAATCATATTATCTTATTTTATTCAAAATCAAATATCATCTAACACCCTCCATTTAGTGATTAACAACATAATTAAATAATCTTATTATTTAATTTATTTAATCACCATTATTCATTAATTAAATAATCCCATTATTCAATTAACTCCCGAATAAATACGTGTCACTTTCGTAACACAATTAATTGGACAATCCAATTAATTAACCGTGACCCTTGTTACCTAAATCGATCGGGCTAGCAAGGGGACCTAATGGACCCACAATATTTTGAGCTCTAATAATCCTTAGAAATTATTAATTAAACTCTTTAATTAATACTTCATGATTATTAACTTCGGTGTTATTCCACTAAAAACCCGAAGCTGCACTCTCTCAACTGTAGACGTTTTTACACAAACCAATAACTCTCGGTGTCCATCGATATAGCTATTACATATGGTATAATCCTCCACAAGTAGTTCATAATTAGAGCTGGGTCATAATGTCCGTTATACCCCTCTAATCATATCTTTCCATTAAGTACCATTGATTCTCTAATGAACAATAAATCCTACATTCCTTACGGAATTAGGAGAGCGCTCATATTGTTCAAGCCCCGAATCAACCCTTAAGGGAACTACCATCTACTTCCACAAGAAGGAGTGGATTCCACTATTATGTACAAACCTTCCCAGCCACAAACCAAACCGCGATCCCAACATAAGGAGTATATTGATCGGGAATGCAACTCCGACCTCACCCATGGTATATCAAAGACCACGATCTAACCTGAAGGAGTCGATAAGACACTCAGGATTAAGATCACCCACATATAGCCATCATTAGTTGATATATATGAATCTCATCGTTAAACGGATCTTAGTGAGAGATTCATATAGATCATGGCCCAGTCCTATATGATCACATCATACAAGGTGCCTCCATTCTCATATCTACATATGAATGATCCAGGATAGGATCACCGTACACTACGAAATGGACCGCAGCTGTAGATTAACCACAAATAAAGTACCCAGCTTTATTTGCTATCTACAGACTCTTTAGATTGCTCGTTTCAAACTGAATCCATCTATATATGACACTCATATACTCGGTTCGAAATTACATCCGACAATTTTGGATGTTAAGTGCACATGTTATATAAAGTATGATACAAAATGAATGAATATACTTCTTTTATTTATGTTCAAATTACATTTACATATTACAAGCTTTAGGGCAAAAACCCCAACAATCTCCCACTTGCACTAAAGCATGTGAGTCATGTGTCGTAACCCTAGACCTTATAGGTGACCTTCAAACACTTTAGCCGGTAAGGTCTTCGTAAATGGATCAGCATGATTGTCTTGTGAGGCTATCTTGGTGACGATCACATCTCCTCTCTGCACTATCTCTCTAATGAGATGATACTTTCTCTCTATATGCTTCCCTCTCTTGTGGCTTCTTGGTTCTTTAGAATTAGCCACATCACCACTGTTATCACAATAAAGTGTGATGGGCTTATCCAGATCTGGAACAACTTCCAGATCACTCAAGAACTTACGGAGCCAAATAGCCTCTTTAGCAGCTTCACAAGCGGCTACATATTCGGCTTCCATGGTGGAGTCAGCAATGCAAGATTGCTTTATGCTTCTCCACACAATGGCTCCACCACCTAGGGTGAATACTGATCCAGACGTGGATTTTCTAGAATCCTTGTCTGACTGAAAATCAGAATCTGTGTATCCTAACGGGATCAAATCCTGTCCGGAATACACTAGCATATAGTTTCTCGTTCTCCGAAGATACTTGAGAATAGTCTTGACAGCAACCCAATGATCTAATCCTGGGTTGGACTGGTACCTGCTGACTACTCCCACTGCATAGCAGATGTCCGGTCTCGTGCATAACATATCATACATGAGACTACCTACTGCTGATGCATATGGCTCACGTCTCATATCCTTAACTTCTTGAGGTGTCTTAGGACACTGTTCCTTAGACAAGTGAACCCCATGTCTAGAAGGTAAACTACCTTTCTTGGAGTTCTGCATCGAAAATCGCATAAGAATCTTGTCGATATATGATGCCTAAGACAATGCTATGAGTTTGTTCTTACGATCCCTTATAAGTTGGATCCCTAGAACATAACTCGCCTCTCCCAAATCTTTCATTTGGCATTGGCTAGCCAGCCAGCCCTTTACATCAGATAACACTCCTACATCATTCCCAATGAGTAGGATGTCATCTACGTATAAGACCAAGAAAACTACTTTCTTGTCAATGATGCGCTTGTAGACACAAGGCTCATCAACGTTTTGCTCGAAGCCATAGGTTTTGATTACATCATCAAACCTTATGTTCCAAGATCTAGATGCTTGCTTAAGTCCATAAATGGACCTTTGCAACTTGCAAACCTTTTGCTCTTGATCTGGAGACACAAATCCCTCTGGTTGCATCATGTATATGCTTTCATCAAGATTGCCATTCAAGAATGCAGTCTTGACGTCCATTTGCCAAATTTCATAATCTAAATAGGCAGCAATGGATAAGAGAATCCGAATAGACTTAAACATGGCTACTGGCGAGAAGGTCTCTTCATAATCGACCCCCTCTTTCTAGGTATAACCCTTGGCCACTAGCCTTGCCTTGAAGGTCTCTACCTTCCCGTCTACTCCTCTCTTCCTCTTGTAGATCCACTTACATCCTATTGGTTTTACCCCATTCGGTAAGTCTACAAGTTCCCAGACTGAGTTAGAGTACATAGACTTCATCTCGAGATTCATGGCTTTAAGCCATTCCTCTTTATCAGGATCTTCCATTGCATTCTTAAATGTCAATAGATCATCCACACTATCAGCAGAGACAAGATCTTGTCCCTCACTTACACCCAAATAGTGTTCAGGTTGTCTTACAACCCTCTCACTACGTCTAGGTGGTAGTGTATCCTGAGTAGGAATTATCTGACTTTCAGATGTTAATGGATTAACAACTCTAGTTGACTGAGTACTGGTCTCACCAGGCTCCAACTCATTTAATACAATTTTAGAACGAGGTTTATGATCACTTATATAGTTATCCTCAAGAAACGTTGCATTTGTCGATACAAATACTTTGTTATCTTCAGGACTATAGAAGTATTCACCTCTGGTCTCCTTGGAATATCCTACAAACAAGCAGACCACAGACTTGGGATCTAGCTTTCCAGTTCTGTTCTTCAGCACGTGTACTGGACACCCTCATAAGCGAAAATATCGTAAACTAGCTTTACGACCATTCCACAACTCTAGGGGAGTTTCAGGAACAGATTTGGATGGCACTACATTCAAAATGTATGCCGCTGTTTGTAACGCATATCCCAAAAGGAATTTGGTAATGATGAGAAACTAATCATAGATCTCACCATTTCCATTAGGGTTCTATTTCTCCTCTCCGCGACACCATTCTGCTGAGGTGTACCAGGAGCTGTGAGTTGGGACACTATCCCATACTCGACCATAAAGTCTTCAAACTCTTGGTCAAGGTACTCGCCTCCACGATCTGATCGTAGAGACTTGATAGTCTTTCCTAACTGGTTCTCAACTTCAGCTTGGAATTCTTTGAACTTTTCAAATGTTTCCGACTTTCGTTGCATTAGGTAGACATATCCGTATCTCGAGTAGTCATCTATAAAGGTGACGTAATACTCATAACCACCCCTTGCTTTAACATTCATTGGTCCACAGACGTCTGAATGTATAAGCTCTAGTGGTTGTTTAGCTCTAAGCCCTTTTCCAGTAAAAGGTCTCTTAGTTATCTTACCTTCCAGACAAGATTCACAGACAGGTAAGGTGCCAACCTTTAACTCATTTAAAGATCCGCTTTTTACTAGTCTGTTTATTCGGTCAAGGTTAATATGTCCAAGCCTTAGATGCCAGAGATACGTTTCGTTTTCTGGAGAATTCTTATGTCGTTTAGTTTTTGGTTTTTCAACTTTAAACATTTCGGTGTTGAGCAGTGTTGTATGCATTAACGGTCTTAACACATACAAATTGTTTTCATTAATTCCTGAACAAATATTCAGACCATTCTTTGCAAAAATAACTGATTTATTATCAAAAGAAACATAATATAATTGTTCTAACAACTTAGAAACGGAAATTAAATTCCGTGTAAATCCAGGAATAAAAAATACATTGTCCAATAAAATAAAATTATTATTACAAAAACGCAATCTAATTACGCCCACTGCTCGTGCCGACACGACATCCCCTGACCCCACTCGTATCGAGAAGGCTCCCTCCTCAAGCTGTGTCCAAGAATCAGTCCACTGCAAAGAAGAACAAAAATGGTTAGTGGCCCATGAATCAACTATCCAGGGTGAAGAATCATCTTCAACTAAACATGACTCAAGAACAAGTAAATCATATTTACCTTTCGCTTTCTTCTTCTTGTCTACCTCCTCCAGATACTGAGGACAATTCCTCTTCCAGTGTCCGACCTTGTCGCAATGGAAACATTTTCCTTTGCTCTTGTCGTTGGAGGCGCCTTTCTTTTTGCTTTGGGCTTTCTTGGGTTTGGGCTTACCCTTCGCCTTCCCAGCAGACCTCTTCCTCTTGTTATTATTGGAGGAAGATGGTTCGGCAACATTTGCCTCACCGATCTTACTTTTGCTGTCCTTGGTCATGGACTCAAAAGTAGCGAGCTCATTGAGCAACTGTGTGAAACTAAACCTTAACTTGTTCATCTCGTAGTTGTTCTTAAACTGATCGAAACTCTTCGGAAGAGTCGTCAGTATGATGCTCACTTGACTGGGTTCATCAATGGCCCCGCCATTGACTTCTGCCGTGTTGAAGTAGGACATCATGCTCAGGACATGTTCCCGAACTGATGTACCTTCCTTCATGCGAGCGAGCATAGTGGAACGAACAGCTTCGTGTCGCTTTTGCTTAGAGGGTTGCCCGAACATAGCTTGCAATGACTCCATAATATCGAATGCTGTAGTCATTGCTTCGTGCTTTGTGACAAGCACGTCTGTCATAGAAGCTAACAGATATGTTTGGGCCTTCTCATCAGATGAGACCCATCGCTGGTATGCCTCACGAACAGTTCGTGTGGCATTGGCAGTAGGCACCGGAGGACATTCCTCCGTAAGCACAAACTTGAGGTCTTTGGTGACCAGTATTGCATTAATGTTAAGTTTCCATTTTGTGTAGTTATCCCCAGTTAATTTATCGTTTGCAATTATTTGTAATAGTGCAGATGACATGGCTGAAAAAACATAAATTAAAGATTCATTCAGTCATACATTCTAAACATGTGCTAATGTTCGGCATAAAATTAAAAATGATGCATGAAAATGTTTAATGAACAAGAACAACCCTAAAAACAATGTTTCTATGCCACGACAATCCAACATACAACAAGCAAGTGCCGCCTTAGGGTCGGTCAAATTCTTGCATGTTAGATCGAGACCTTCTCAGTCAAAGGATATACCAGAATAACTCTTATGCCAATATCATTCAACCATCGTTTATTAGGTCAGGTTTTTAATTAACCAATTTAATTAAAACCTTGTGAGTGTAACCCATCATTTCAGATCTCAGGAGCTTAACTCGAAAATTGCCGCCTTAGGGTCGGTCAATCCTGAAATCCCCTCCGAAATCCTATATGTTAGGAAGTCAACCTTGTTATTGATTCTTATGGAAACCCTCCTTAGGGAGGACGAAAACAAAGCCGTCACGAGGCCCCACTCGAATCTCACGGTGTTGAACTAATGATGGAGACCGCAGGATATAATGTCATATATCCCTCTCCCACTCACTATTTTATATTAAGGGTTTTCTATTAATATTAATGCACCTAGATTAAACTAGATTAAACGGCTAATTTTAATCAAAGCGTCAAGTGCATTAATCACAAATTATTAGAATCCTATTCCAATAACTAATAAACTAAATTGATTTTTAACACTTAAAAAACTTAGTTCATTAGTGATAATTCAAATCTATATAAACTGTTTACTAAGACTAGAATTATTATTAAATGTGTATTTACCAAGTTTTAACTATTAAAACTAAACACATTATTTAGGTCCAATTATTATTATGAGCTTAATCAAATTAATCCTAATATCTATTAAGGACCCTACTAATCTAAGTAATTAAACTCTTTAATAAAAAGATTAGTAATTAATGAGATTTATCAAGTTTTTACTCCTAAAAACTAATCCCATTAAAAAATAGCAAATTATGTGAATAACCCATTTTAATCAAATTAAAAAAAAATTAAACACATAATATAGATGGCTATAATGCATGTATGATATATCAACATATATATATATATATATATATATATATATGTAGGCACAACTAATTTAAATGACATGTATATGCATGGCAATGCTTAATCATCAAATAATTAAAACATACATGAGTTGACAGAGTGTTGTGGATTATTTAACCTAAAAATTGGAATCTAATTACAAAAAATATTCCCAAGGCATCCCTTGGTCTTCTTGTAATTTCCAAGACTTCCAATCTCTTCAGGTCATGTGCGCTGGTAGCATCGCTGGTAGTGTGCTCGCTGAGGCATCGCTGGACGAAGCGCTGGTAGCATGCTCGCGCGCTGATAGGCGCTGGTGGTATGCGTTTGTCTGCGATGCGCGCAGCTGGAAGGGCGTTGATGGCATGCGCTTGTCTGCGATGCGCGCAGGTGGAAGGGCGCTGATGGCATGTGTGCTGGTGCGCGCTGGTACACTGCATGTGCTGGTCTGCCTGCGCACAGTCACACGCCATGCATGCTCGCTGGTCTTTTTGCGATTACACATTTTGTTTTTTTTTTTAATAATGCAACAGTAAAATAAAAAAAAATATAACAACATTATACAACCCAGAAACACTCTAAATCCACAATACCATAAAAAATTACGATCAACCATGTTTTTTTAAATTAAACAATTTAATTAAAAAAAAACATCATACACTCATCAAAAAAATATGTGCCTACACATTCATACATATCAGGAGTAATCGAATTTGATTATATTGTATAAAAATTGGCTCTGATACCAATTGTTGGAACCTAGGGTTACAGATTGCGCAGCGGAAGGGTTTTAAAATTTTTTTTATGCAATCAATAAACTAACCCATTTGTACAGTAATAATCAAATGCTATAATAAAGTAAAGTGATGAAACATTTTCATACCTACGTAGGAGGCTCCTTCACTTTGATACGAACTGCTCCTGATTTGAACCACGTGATCTTCCTCGCTATCTCCCGGAACTGGTAACAGCGTGTGGAGCGCGTTACGATATTCAGGACCTGTATGGAGGAAAAAGAGAAGAACACATACACAAATAGAAGTGCAGCACTTGTGGTCTCACCACACACTAATTTTTTCTATTTGTTTTTCTTGTTGTGTGTCACTATGACTTTCTTTTCTCTCCTTGCTTTTGCTGTGTAAGTTTCCTTATTTTTTTTCTCAATTTCTTTAATTAAAACATATATATCTCATATATATTAAAAAACCAAAACCGACATTCGGTTATCTTTTTTTTTAATTAAAAATATATATCTCATATATATTCAAAAAACAAACCAAAATCTTATTTGATTTTTAAAACTTTTCAAAAAGATATCTCATATCCTTTTAAAATTAATTAAATATTTATTTTTGAATTCAAACATTTTAAATTCAAATTCAAATATTTAATTTAATAAAATAAAATAATCATATTATCTTATTTTATTCAAAATCAAATATCAACTAACACCATCCATTTAGTGATTAACAATATAATTAAATAATCTTATTATTTAATTTATTTAATCACCATTATTCATTAATTAAATAATCTCATTATTCAATTAACTCCCGAATAAATACGTGTCACTTTCGTAACACAATTAATTGGACAATCCAATTAATTAACCGTGACCCTTGTTACCTAAATCGATTGGGCTAGCAAAGGGACCTAATGGACCCACGGTATTTTGAGCTCCAATAATCCATAGAAATTATTAATTAAACTCTTTAATTAATATTTCATGATTATTAACTTCGGTGTTATTCCACTAAAAACCCGAAGCTGCACTCTCTCAACTGTAGACGTTTTTACACAAACCAATAACTCTCGGTGTCCATCGATATAGCTATTACATATGGTATAATCCTCCACAAGTAGTTCATAATTAGAGCTGGGTCATAATGTCCGTTATACCCCTCTAATCATATCTTTCCATTAAGTACCATTGATTCTCTAATGAACAATAAATCTTACATTCCTTACGGAATTAGGAGAGCGCTCATATTGTTCAAGCCCTGAATCAACCCTTAAGGGAACTACCATCTACTTCTCACAAGAAGGAGTGGATTCCACTATTGTGTACAAACCTTCCCAGCCACAAGCCAAACCGCGATCCCAACATACGGAGTATATTGATCGGGAATGCAACTCCGACCTCACCCATGGTATATCAAAGACCACGATCTAACCTGAAGGAGTCGATAAGACACTCAGGATTAAGATCACTCACATATAGTCATCATTAGTTGGTATATATGAATCTCATCGTTAAACGGATCTTAGTGAGAGATTCATATAGATCATGGCCCAGTCCTATATGATCACATCATACAAGGTGCCTCCATTCTCATATCTACATATGAATGATCCAGGATAGGATCACCGTACACTACGAAATGGACCGCAGCTGTAGATTAACCACAAATAAAGTACCCAGCTTTATTTGCTATCTACAGACTCTTTAGATTGCTCGTTTCAAACTGAATCCATCTATATATGACACTCATATACTCGGTTCGAAATTACATCCGGCAATTTTGGATGTTAAGTGCACATGTTATATAAAGTATGACACAAAATGAATGAATATACTACTTCTTTTATTTATGTTCAAATTACATTTACATATTACAAGCTTTAGGGCAAAAACCCCAACACCGACACCGTTTGTTCTATACTTCTACCAGACCTCCATTTATCATCTGAATTGACTAGTGAAAATATAACTCCTTTATGATTTTGGCCATAAAATCTGCGAAAAGGACCTGAGGCTCTAAGCCAGAACCCAAAAGGAGGTTTTTCTTTCCCATTGACTATCGGATTTAGTTCATTTTCTGGGCACTCAGTTGTTGTGTGGTTTACCATTCCACATTTGAAACAATGGTTTGAGAGTCTCTCGTATCTAAGAACTATAACTGTTTTGGATCCATCTCCCAGGATGTCCACTCTCAAACAACGCTTCAAAGGCTTCTTGATATCAACTTGGACTCTAACCCGCATGAACTTCCCTACACAGTCTCCTGACGCTCCTCCATCCACATCTAACACTTGACCAATCAATCCACCCAAAAATCCTCTTATCTCCCTAGTCATACACAAGAGAGGAACTTGGTGAATTTGTACCCAGAAATCTTCATGATTAAAATTCAAAGATTCGATGGTGCCCTTTCCTACTCGTCTCTCCATAGCAATAAGAGCATTGTCAAAACTCCATGGACCCTCTGAAACCACTCTATTAAGGTCGTGCACATCTTTAAAATGGAACGTAAAAGTATTCCCTGTAACTGATTCAATATTCACACCCTTATTTACCTGCCAAATCTTCCCAATAACCCGTATAAAGGCTTCTCTATTAACTCTTTTACTCAAAAGGATTTTTCCCACCATACATAAAGACATCCTATGTATGGCATCATCCATTAACTTCCCATCTAACAATTGAACTGGACCATTACAGTTACTAATTGTTAAAGAAGTACATAAAGATGCAATATCCTCTGAATCCATCACTAAAAACAAAGAACAGAAGGCTCTACTAAAGATAAATGAGTAGAAAAATAGAAATAAACTAAGAACCACTAAACACTCAGTTTTACACAGAAAACAGAGAAAAAGACCTTTTTTTTTTCAACTGCTCCTTACTATTTAATCAAGATCAATGAGACTAGACTTGAATTGAAATAAATGGAATTAGATCAATTCCAAGTTTCCAACAAACACCTCATCTACAAATTGTTATTTTTATTTTTTATTGTAATGTATTTTTTACAATAATTAGTCTATATATGTATTTGTTTCCCAAAAATAGACAGTTGAGAAACTTGTTCCCAAATCCCAATATACCTTTAGTTTCTTTCTTCAATTAATTAATTTTTTAATTAAAGTAGCTTTAATTTTGATATGTAATTCATATAAATAATTCCTTAATTTTCAACAAAACCACATATATAATCCTCTTTTAGAATATCTTGAATAGGGGAATAGAAGGGATTCTTTCAAGTTAAATTCGTTTAATTTTAACCCTCAATTGGACTCTAAATCATTCCAAATTTAGCATATATAGGTTAATACATATCTAATCAATGTCAAATTTGGTAAGGTTTAATTACTTATTAATTTATAGTGTTCATGTGTAGATTAACTTTTATCCAAATGAAAAAACAACATTTTAACACACCCAATTCACTCAAGTAAAAAAAAAACACCCAATTCACTAATATTTAATATTTGACCCTCTACTTATTTACGAAACGGTTCTAATATAAAAAGAGTTGATAAGAGGAGGGTGAGGGTGAAAATATGCACTAACCATGGGATAGGACAGGATCCATGGTTGATAAGAGTGTGGACAGATTAGTGATATTTTGAAAGAGATGGAGAGTACAAGAATTATTATATACACTCAAGAGTAGGGGTTGTTCAGACTTTAGAACGTTTGGTGGATCCTTAATAATCGTTTCAAATTTTAAATATTCAAAAAATTAAATTAATTCTATAAAAATCTTCAAAACAAAAGGACTCTCAAAAGCCACAGAGCAGAGACAATGGAGAGGACAACACCAATCAGGAAGCCAAACGCCTCCAACTCCGATCTGCTTGCGTGGCCCGAAGGTCCTTCTTCCGCCGCCTCCTCAGCTCCCACCTCCGCTACTCGCTCTCACCAGGTATACATATCTCATTTTCTTCACTTAGTTTTTTGTGATGAAATGTTAAATTCTTTTCTTTTACTGATGAATCTCAGCCGTCCCATGGAATCACCAAAGTGTTGTCGGGAGATTACGTCACCGACGAAGAAGCTCAATCTCTCAACAAGAAGTGAGTAGTAAAGATCTGATTTTTACTCTCAAGTTTCCGTTTTTCTTATAAAAAAAAAATTATAACTTTCGCTTGTTTTGTGATCTGCATGTAAAAATAGATCAATGTGGAATCAGATCGACTGTTTCATTTTTATTTTTATTTTTGAATTCTAGCTGAACACTTAATTGTTTCTTTTGTAAAGAAAGTCCACTATTTTATTTATTTTTGTCAAAAATATTTATGGTAAGAGATTTACTTTTGTTAATTAATGATTTTTTTTATTTATTTATTTTTTTTTAATTTCTGATGTGCAATTGGGTTTGATTGTTTTAATTATTTTATAATTTGGTGTTGTTTGTTGCATTTGAATTTGTATTAACAATTAAGTATATATATGTATTATGTATATATAATGATTAATCGCAGATGAATTTGCTATGTGATATGGGTTATTCTAGTTTGATGATTGTCATGAAATTTTATTACGTTACTATAGTTACCATTTTTGCAATTTGAATGCCTGACTTGACCAAAGGAAGCTTTAATTTTATTTTACGGTTTTCTGGTTTGTACTAATTGTTGGATCGTGGCATATGGAATAGAACTTCAGAAATCTGTTGCATTGACCTGGATTCTCAATAAACTTTTAAAATGGTTGTGATCTTGTACTGATAAATTTGGAGCTAAATGCAGTGATTGTTTTTGCTTCTATTCTGGAACTATAATTTACTTTATGATGTGTGGTTGATCGTATTTGTTATCAATTTTGTCATGGGGTCTCAACTCTCAAAGCGCAGCCATGCTTTGAGACATTGAAATTTTGAAGATTTTGAGTTTATGTCTGTCATAAAGTCTTCTACCTGCCTCTGTATGTTCAAGCATACAGCCGTGTCAAAGAGCCAATTGGCAAGGCGATTTTGTGATATTTATGGCTATCATTTATCTAAGATGATCTGGAATTGTCCCTGTGATGTTTTCAGGAGACCTTGTTCAGGGTATAATTTAAAGGAGATAAATGGCAGCGGCATAATTTACTTTATGATGTGTGGTTGATCGTATTTGTTATCAATTTTGTCATGGGGTCTCAACTCTCAAAGCGCAGCCATGCTTTGAGACATTGAAATTTTGAAGATTTTGAGTTTATGTCTGTCGTAAAGTCTTCTACCTGCCTCTGTATGTTCAAGCATACAGCCGTGTCAAAGAGCCAGTTGGCAAGGCGATTTTGTGATATTTATGGCTATCATTTATCTAAGATGATCTGGAATTGTCCCTGTGATGTTTTCAGGAGACCTTGTTCAGGGTATAAATTAAAGGAGATAAATGGCAGCGGCATATTTGCAGGAAATGGTGAAGATGGTGGATCAGAATCTGGCTCTGCTAATCCTAATAACAGAACAACAGTGCGCGTTTATCAGGTATTTATTTGATCTCTGTATCAAAGTCTATAGATGTATTATGCATAGACATCTGGAGTTCAACAAGATACCGACAGTTTTCTTAGCTTTTGATTGTTGAATTTTTCAGCAAGCAATGAATGGTATCAGCCAGATTTCATTCAGTGCTGAAGAAACTGTTTCTCCCAAGAAGCCTACCTCTATTCCTGAGGTAGCAAAGCAGCGTGAGTTAAGTGGGACATTGCAATCTGACTCGGACATGAAGAGTAAGAAGCAGATATCAAACGCAAAGTACAAGGAGATCAGTGGACATGACATATTCAGCCCTGCTCCTGAAATTCAGCCTCGATCATTGGCTGCTGCACGCTCTTTGGAATCAAAAGAAAGTAAAGACATGGGGGAACCTGCACCTAGGAATGTACGCACTTCTGTCAAAGTTTCCAATGTGAGTTTTCTTTTTGGGTTTGCGAGGTTCTTTTGTCTTGTCCATTTGAATCTCTCTCTTTCTGTTCCGTGTTACTCTAATTTGGATGGGAATCTAAATAATTGATTCACTTGCAATACCATCTTCTAATCCACCAATTTATGGGTAGTCTTTTGACTTTGTAGAACACCCTCCTCCATCACGTGTCAATTTGAAGGCGTTCTTACATGAAAAGTGTTAATAAAATGAAATGGACCAAAGTTTCCTCAGGCTTGTGGAATGCCACTTGTGGTTTCCACAATGAATACTTTACAGAACCTCTAATCAAGAGAAGATAACTTGATTTCCCTCTCCGCGGTATAGGGTAAAATTCATGCATATAATCTTCCCACGTATAGTCTTGCTAAACTTGATTATTTCAACTGTTTTCTTCCTACTAAAAATTATGGGATTTAACTGTTTCAGAAAATTCCAAGGTTTTTGTTGTTTCACCTCCAAACATTTTGTTTTGCTGTTATTTTACTTTCTTTGTAAAAGCATGTTATCCATTTTCATACTGCCTGTAAGTGTGGTGTGCGAAAGGAGATGTGCTTCTTCTCCTCCTATGATTAGAATCGTCTTATTTAGAAAATTTTAGATTAATCTTTAAAACCTCGTTGCATGTGCTTGTTAACTTTGCATGCGTGGGAACTAACTGTTCGACTTGTACTGAATATTTGTTTTAAATTTTCATAGCCTGCTGGAGGTCAGAGCAATATCCTGTTTAGCGAAGACCCCGTGGTCAAGACATCAAAGAAAATACATAACCAAAAATTTCAAGAGCTGACAGGCAATGATATCTTCAAAGGAGATGTGCCTCCAGGGTCTGCTGAAAAGCCTCTAAGCACGGCCAAGCTGAGAGAAATAAGCGGCAATGACATATTTGCTGATGGAAAGGCGGAATCCAGGGACTATTTTGGTGGTGTTCGCAAGCCCCCTGGTGGCGAGAGCAGCATTGCGTTGGTTTAACTACTGTCCACCAACTTTGTTGTTGTATTGCTTAATTATCAATGTACCGGTTCTATGTATCTCAGTGCGGATGCTATGTTTTGACTGGTTAATGGCTTGCAATGCTTGATCCAGATGATCAAGATCGGGCATTTGAGTGGTGTATGATCATTGGGCATTTGAGTGGTGTCTGCGGTTTGTGGCTTATTGCGCATACGTTAGGTTTTAACATTTAGATCAGAACACTTGATTGGTTGCCTAATTGAGTTATTTAAACAATGTTGTCTTTCACAGTAATGTTGTTTCGCATGTCTGTTTCGTCTAGAGCTGTTTGTTTTCTTAAATAAGTAAAATCCCACCATTGTCATCTGGCTGATGACTTGTGCCTGAACTGATGCTTTTATTGGGTTTTATTCAAGTCTCATAGGCAGCATAAAATAATTGGGAATCCTAATGATGGAATTGGAATTTAATCTCTTATTTCTGATTACGGTGTTTATCAAAATTGTTGGGAATCAAATTATCATCATTATTAATCAGTAAACATGCTCAGTATAAAAGCTCGGATAGGACTGGTGTATTGTGCATTTTCACGTTATCACTTACGGGCCGTTTGGTATAGGGTAATTAAAATAATGTGATTCCTGAGAAAATTAAACACAGGAATGTGATTCCTGGAAAACTTGTATACATGTGTTTGGTTAGGTATGGGAATATCATGTCGGATTCCTGGAAATATCAAGTAGAAGTGTTTAGTTGTACATGGAAATTTGTTTTTTTTTTAATTAATTAATTTATTATAAACTAAAAAATTAAAAAAAAAATTCAAAGACCATTGTACCGGATGTTGTTTGTCCAAAAAAATAAGAAAAAAAATTATATTTCGTTTCACTTTCTCTTTCTTTCTCTCCAGAATCCAGATTTTATCTCTTTCTTTTCATCTTTCTCTCTCTTTGTCTTTCTCTCCAGATCTTGATCTTCGTCATCGTCGCCTCCGACCAGGTACGTCGCCGTCGTCATCGTCGTCGTTGTCTCCTCCGGCCGGGTACCTCGTCGTCGTCGTCGTAGCTCCTCGTCGTCGTCGTCACAACTCGTCGTCGTCTTCATCGAAGCACGTCGTCGTCTTCATCGAAGCCCGTCGTCTCCTCCACATGATCGAAGCTCGTCATCACCCAAATCTTGTTTTTGCTATTTTCTGTAATTTTTTTCTTTTGGTGTTAATGATAGTGTTTGATGATGGTGTTTTGATGAAGATGAAGTTGGGCATGGTTTAGTTGATGAAACTTAGGTTTTGAAATCTGGAAATTTAGTGTTTTGGTAGTGAGAAAGTGTAAGAAAATATGAAAAAAATTTGGACTAATTGTTTTTAAAATACCAATTATTATTTTTTAATTAAATGTGGGTCCCACGGTGGGAATCTGATGGAGGGTAATCTGAAAACCCACATATTGGGAAGGGTTTCAGATTACCCCCTTAGAAGGTAATCTGATTCCCATGGGATTCCATTCCCGGGAAACCAAAAACCCAAACCTCCTACCAAACATGGGAATGCTATGAGATTCTCATTTCCATGTAAACATGACTACATACCAAACGGCCCCTTACAGGATATGAAACAAAATGTATAGAAAAATAACTTGAAAAACCACATCTCTTTTATTTATACCAAACACACATATGTTCCATCTCAATCCTCCTAACAAACGAGAAGAATTGAGAAAACATAAAATCCCACATAGTGACAACAAGACAAGCATCTAAGCAGAAGATAATAAATCACACAAGCAAAATTCATATGGAAGACTAGCTTGCAGGATCCAGAAAGCATTTGCTCAAGCATCTCCATGACCAATCAAAGCGAGAAGCATTTTCTCATAGTCCCCGGAAGTTTCTCCGGTGATTGCCTTATCTAGAGTGACACTGTTACGGCGATGGTATTCCTCTTTGATACGTTCCATGTCCACCTCAGCTCGAGTGGTGATTACTCGAGTGAGAGCCCATTCGTCTGTCCCCATCCCCTTGATGGCTAGTCGTAGAACCTTTTCAAAGTACTTCTCGGGGGAAGTCAAGCACTTAATTGCGGCTCTTAGTAGTTTGAGGTATTCGTCGTTAGGATCAGTCTTCAAATCCTGCAAACAGGTACCAAAACCACCCCAGTTACCAAATTGAATCAGAGAAAAATACATCACTCTTGCTCGATCATCATCCAACTCACTCGTAAATGATTACGGCCAACACAATGAAGTTGACAATGGAAAGAACTGTTAGAAGTCATGTGAATACCTTGTTGATTGGATTTCCAAATTCATTGTTGTAGTGATTGAGGGTCGCATTCAGCTGTGCCTTGCTCCTTGTAGATAGAATTCGGATAAGCTCCTCATCATTGTGTTTCTTGTCCGATATAGCCTCGCGCATAATCTTAGCCTCTTTCTTCGCCAATGTCATATTCACCTCATCTCCTTCATATCGGAATGAGCACACAAGAGGTACCAAAAGCTGCAAGGGATCTATGATCAGGAAGCATTATAGGAAAAAAGAAGAGCGAAAATAGCAATTCGAACCTTTTTTTTTCTGGTTGCAGTCTCAGGCTAGGGCCATAATTACAAAAGATCAGAAAATTTTACTCAAAAAGTTTGGTCTCCTAGTCTGTTCTTATAATAACAATAACAATATCCAAATTCGATAATATGTTATTAGGGAGGAAGACCAATTATATATTTGATATAAGATCCAACATCCAAGTAAAAAATAATACAATCAAATTAGAAAAGAGTATGAGAGCCAAACCTTGCGGATGTCTCCAGATGTGTGATATGCAACATCTTCCTCAAGAGATTTCTTATAACGAGCATGGTAGGCCTGCTTAACCGCAAAGAGGTCGAGCGAAGACATCGTACAGGCTATTTCCAAGGGAACCCAATTGTTTGCTGTAAGCAACTTGATTGCTTCATTGGCCAAGTATGCATCACGCTTGGCAGGAGTCAATGTCCATAGCAATACAACTCGCTATTTGATGTGAGCAAATACAAAGAAACAAGTGTGTTAGCCTTCCTAACTGAAAAAAAAAAGAACGTAAAAACTAACTTTCTTTACACTAACACCATTCTGAATAAACATTGTGATGATTTGATTTAAAGAAACTGACCTCAAAGTCACTTGAAAGTTCTTTGTCTAATGCTTTGAGAAGGTCTTCCCCATAAGTTTCTTTATAGATTTCTTGAATCAACTTGCGCTGTGCGGCATTTCTGTGAGCCAAGACGGATATAATCGATGCTTCGTCCGTGCCCCATCCTGAAAACATATAATCAAAACAGCTCTTAATTGGTCCAATGAAAAAGCAGAAGCAACCCATCATAATAAGATATTACTATCCAGAACCATCATAATAAATTGTGTCAAAACTAAGAGTCTAAGATCATATCAGAACTACAGGGCATTATGCGACCAAACTAAAAATTAGATGTTAACAATCAATTGATCAATATGAAAACAAGACAATACATTTTTGACATCCCACAATAATCAAAAGGAGCATTAATTCATAGCAATGGCCACAATTTCCTACAATTATGTGTCTTGATTTTCCATGTAAAATCTAAAGGGAATCAAACCCAATTCAGGTAGAAACATTTTGGAAGGATAAAAATGTGAAATTGGCAGCAAGACCACAAAATATAGATTTCAGTCTAATAATCACATTGATACTACAAACTGTACAGGAACATTAAAAGACACTGAAAAAAAAAATTCAATAAAAACAGATGAGACATAGATCTAAAACCAAACAATGAACACCATTTGTTCAAGCCCAAAATACCAACAATGTATAAAGTCAAACCCAAAATTTGATCATGATCATGATTTCCCCACTTGATCATCACTGATAAAATTGACTCAAAAGAAGAAAAAAAAAATCCATCAACAGAAAGCACAGAGAGAGAGACACTAAACATTACAATGACAAGCAGATCACACAACATGTATGATCAACCAATAATCTGATACCAACAACATGACAAACAAAACATAAAAAATGGATCAAAATCATTGGTGGGTAGTTAAAAAAGTGATATGAAGAGTCATGTGTATACCTTGAAAAGCCTTTTGGAGTCTCTCAGCATCCTCAGCAGCAGAAAATTGGGCTGGAACTTTGATGGTCGCCATTGTTGCTGTCTCTCTCTCTCTCTCTCTCTCTCTCTCTCTCTGTTTGTCTCTGAAAACTTAGATGCAATCAAGAAGTGTTGTGCTCAGAGATTTTATTGCCCACAAAATTTAATCCATGAAAATTAAAAATGGAAATAAAACTTTTTATGGTAATGCTAAATTCGACGTTCAAATCTGACGTCAAATCGTCCATTCATTTATATTAAATTTGTATTATTTAAGAGCAGACCGGATAAAAGAGACCCAAATTAATTGATCCATTTTTATTTAGATTTTATACGGTAAAAAGAGAAAACCTTAATGTGGGCTTCATCCCACTGGACCCTAAATTGGATTCCAATTTTAGAATTCTATTTAAATTTTACCTAATAATTGAAGTTGTGTTTTCAATACCTCTCAATCATTGGGTTAGGCTTATATATATATATATATATATATATATATATATATTATATAGATATATATATATAAACAGAAATTTTCAAGTCAGTATGCACTGATATAACTTCATCAGTACGTTGGATGTTGACCATTAGATTTACATATTTTGACTCAAAGTGTATGCACTTGTCAAAACTTCTTTATAATCAGTGGCTCACATGCAACGCACTGATGTAAGTTATATCAGTGCACACTGATGTAAGTTATATCAGTGCATACCGAGGAGAAAATGACTGTATATATAAAAAAATAATTAAAATATCTAATTATTAATTTCAATAATTCTATATATAATGATTAAATATAAATAAATTTAATTTATATATTTCAATTATTTTACTTTAAATATATTATTATAAATTTCAATAATTATATATATAATGATTAAATATAAATAAATTTAATATATATTTAAATTATTATAATTTAAATATATTATTATAAATTTCAATAATTATATATAATGAAAAAAGTATAAATAAATTTAATATATATTTAAATTATTATAATTTAAATAATATTATTATTATTTTCAATAATTATATATATAATGAAATTACAATAATTTGAAAGAAAACATTAATTTTTTTAATTAATTTTACTAGACTTGAATTGTGAATACTAGACTTGTCACATAATAAAATAACATTTTATTTAAAAATAAAAAATTAAACATATTACATTACAGTAAAACCTCGATAAATGAATGTTCGATAAATTAGTAATCCCTGTTTAAATAATAAAATATTCCGGTCCCGACTCGGGCCTGTGTACTAAATTAATAACCTCGCTAAATGCATAAGATAATAATTGTTCTTAAAATCCTTTAGGTCCCAACGAATATATAAATTAATAATTGATTAAATACATAAAAAATATAACACATAAAAATTCATAATACATATTAATAAACTTTTAACTAAACAACTTCCTTTTAAAAAAAAATTAACAAATTCTATTTTCTCAATTCAAATCTTTTTTAAAATATGCATATATAGTTGTTTGCATTTTCTTTATACTGAAACCGAACTTAATCTGATCCTTAATTTTTTACAAATCATAATTCATACACCATATTGGTATTTTTTTTCTTACATTGTGTAGTAAAAAGTTATTTAATATTACTATTGCTTGAAAGACCTCTTTTGGAAAAATCGCTTGGTAAAAATACTGTTGTCATCTGGATCATGATCATCGGTAGGCGTATTCATTACCCCTTGAATAATTTCTTCATCAGTAGGTGATTCCATCATTATATCATTTTCACAAGGATAATTCAAAAGGTGATCAATATCTATCCCATTTATATAGCGTAAACTAGAAATAACTTTACGTAATCGATCGATGCCTTAATCTTCACCAACTTATGGTTCAGAAACCATATCAGTGGCATACCTTCATCTGAACGGTTCTTACAATGTCGAAAACAATTTGCAATGGTTGCTGTCTTCATATCAATGTTGGAAGCCGCATTCATAAATTTCATAGCATTCAATATTTTAATTTTTTCTAGATTTGTTGCTCCTACCTCGTAGCCCTCTAAGATACTAGAGTATACACGACGTTGATAATGAATTTTGAGTGTTCAAATAATCCCAGCATCGCATGGATGAATCTTTGATGTTGTATTAGAAGGCAAGAAAAATAGTTCAACATTTGTCAAACCTTCGATAACCTTTAATGTGTAAGTACTTATTAACTCCTATGCACTTATGTATCTTAGTCGAAAATAATCAAATATGTATAATACATGTACAAGTAAAAACATAAAACTTAAAAAATAAATAGTAAAAACATAAAACTCCTTTTTAAATTAATAAATATTTATTTATTGCTAAATAAATAATTTATTCATTTATCGATAAATAAATAACCCCTCTAAAATAATAATTTCTCCGGTCCCAACAATATTATTTTATAGGGATTTTACTGTAATAGCTGTATTATGGCTCATTACCATAATTTCTCCAAACATGCTTCATTAAATCTGATCGTAATGTATTATTTATCCCTCTATCGCATATTCTACCAAGACGCGATGCAATATGAGCCCATAACAAGGCAGGGTCACGTGCATATGTAGGAAGTTCAATGTTTTCTTGTTGTAACGGTACTCATGGTTGAAGGTTCGTGTGTCGTTCGTCCTTAATTATCATGTTATGCAATATAATGCACGTCTTCATGATCTTATAGAGGTCATTTTTCTACCAATATCTAACAGTATTATGAGTGATCTCTCATCTACTTTGCAATACACTAAATGCACATTCCAAGTCTTTACGAGTAGCCTCATGCTTCATTGAAAACAATCTTTCTTTACCACTAGTAGGGTGTGAGATTGATTGTATCAGTGTTGCCCACCTAGGGTAAATTCCATCAGTTAGAAAATATCTCATTGTATAATGGTGTCCGTTTACCTCGTAATTGACTGATGTGTGTCTACTGTGGATGAGATTGTCAAATAATGGTGAATGCTAAGGACGTTCAAATCATTATGTGGTGGTGGTGGTTGTAGTGATAGTCGATCGTAGACACTGTTTTGTTTTAAATATTTATTTTTGTTGATGTAATTCGATTGTGCTAATTTTAAATGAATAAATTGTTTTATTTTAAATTAATTATAATTTACTAAATAATTATCGATAGTGTTGATATATTAAATATATTATATAATTTATTTATTAATATATATATATATATATATAATATTTTAAAGAAGAGTAATAAGAAGAGTAATAATTGTTTGAAAAAAAAGTTAAAAAAGTAGATCTACTTTTACTTCTTCAATTTACCCTATTGTAGGGAAAAAAAAGATCTGAAATTAAATTGATCCAAATGGTAAGATCCATTTTTAAAAAACAAGATCTATTTTCGATAATACGACAATAAATAGGTCTTTTATTTTAAAGTTTTACCATCGTTGATGCTATCAATAAATAGATCAGCGATGCATAACAATTGACGGGACAGACAAAGCAGTATTACTTAACTTTTTATTACAAAAAATATTATGACTTTATAATATAGGTGGCCACGGTTCGGTTTCGGGGCGGTTTCGGTTTCGAAACCTGCCGGTTTCGGTTCCGTGGCCACCCAAACCGTAACCGAACCGAGAAAACCGGTTTGGTTTTCGGTTTCGGTTCGGTTTCGGTTTCGGTTTATATTTTTTTTTTAATTTTTATGGCCACGTGTCACTTTTCTATTGGTTAGATTTTTTTTTTAATATATAAACCGCCCAAAACCGTCCCAAACCGCCGGTTTTGGGCGGTTTGTGTTTCGGTTTTGGGCGGTTTCGGTTTCGGTTTTGGACGGTTTCGGTTTCGATTTTTGTTGTTTTTTTTGTCTTTTTGTCCACGTGGCACGTTTCTATTGGTTGATTTTTTTTTATATATATAAAAACCGCCCAAAACCGCCCCAAACCGCCGGTTTTGGGCGGTTTTGGGATATCCCTAACCGTAACCGAACCGACTCGAAACCGGTTTCCAACCGGTTTCGCAACCGACGGTTTCGATTACGGTTTCGGTTTCAATTTTGGATGGTCGGTTTCGGTTTTATACACATGGTTTAACCAAACCGTGGGCACCTCTACTTTATAAGGTTGAAAAAAAAAAAAAAAACATTCAGGTCAACATACAGCTCATGTTTGGTTTATAGTTTCCATATCCTTTACTTTGTCTTTTAGTTGGGAATCGGATAATAATGAGTTTTGGTAGGTAGAAACTTGAGTGCATCATGGTTCATTGTACATCTTTCGCTATGTGATGAAGTGAAATAAATCGTAACAGGAGATGCACGATCTAATCAATGATGGAATTAGGAATATGAAAATAAAAATTTAGAGAGAGCCAAAATGAAAAATATCTAAAATATAAATACAAATTTTTATAATTTTATTAATCTAATTTATAAAATTATAAAAAAACATTCCTCGCTACGCCCATGGATACATTAGATATACAAAAACTTTTTTATTTCGGAGAGGGAATCTATCACGCAGCGGAATGCAAAATATATCATCCGTTACGATTGTGTCATGTCACATACGGTTTTGAATATGATACTTGATCCATCTAACGCTCCGATTTATGCCACGTATAGTAAAATTGAAATGGAAGATGCGGCATATATCCTAATCCTATGTATGATAGGTTGTCTCACTTTTGTCACGTGTCAGTGTCATACGTGGTGCATGCTGACAGCAAATTAACACTTTGGTGGGGCCTCAAGGGATAACATGGGACATCACTCGGTGAAACATCTGTCCTGATCCTGTCCTCTGACTTGATGGTCAGTTGGGTCCTGAGAAATTCAAGGTCATGGTTGGAAGGTTGATGATAGATAGATGCTTTATAAATATATATATATATATAATTTTTTTTAAAAGAAAATAATTAGACATTTGTTAATAAATGTTATCTACCTAATGTTGAAATATGATAAATCAAATTTGAAGACTTAGAGGTCGTTTGTGTTTTTTTTATCAAAAAACTGAATGGTTCTGAATTTTTCTGAAGACTGAATAGAGACTGAAATCTAAACTTAAATGACATGTTTTTTTTTTCCTCACATCTGAATGTATTGTCAACATGTTTCTTTGTTAAAAGTAAATTTATCTAAAACTATGTAATTTTACATTATACCCACGTTAAATAATTATACATGTAATATGGAATAAAAACAATCCAAAAATAATAATTATATATGAACACATATAATCATGATCTTCTTTTTAAACTACAAATAAACTTCATTTTAATTAAGAAAATAAATATATTTTTTTCAAAAAATAAAATGGGCAATAGGAAAACTCACACAAAACACTCTAAAAAAATAATATATAAATACATCACCTTAATATCATAATAAATTTTTGATATTAAACACCAATATGAGAAGTGATTATGATTCTTTTTTATTTTTAAAGCTATTTAAAATAAGTAATATATTAAAATAAAGATGTTTGTACCATATATAATTATGACGAAATTAGGAATATGTTATATATAGGGGATAATATCGGAAGAAAAGATTTTGGATTGCATTTAATGCAATTCAGTGATTTGCAATTAAGCGAAAAGTCATGATTTTTTACTTTTTATTTTAAGTTGTTTTTTGGCATTTTTAAGTTGTTTGCCTACTTATAAAAACAAACAAAACAATTTAATAATTATGATTCAGACCCATTAAGTTTTAAGTGGAAAAAATAAATGACCCCTTAGTCTAGTCTAAAATAAATAAATTCGAAGACTTAGTTTTAGGTTCAAAGCTATTTGTGATCACATTCTCATTTCCATTTATTTTTAAAAAACTGTTTCATACTATTGAATTTCTTAATAATTAGGAAGAAATCAATAAACTCTATGGGCACGATTGGTGTGCTGGATAAAATATGATTATTTTTATAGGATAAGATTGGATTGGATTAAATTAGATTGGATGGGATATGACTGGACTAAAATTATTGTTGTGATGTATTTCGTACTATATGAGATTTGATTAAAATATAGTAAAACCCTTATAAAATAATATTGTTGGGGTCAGGAAAAATTATTATTTTAGAGGGGTTATTTATTTATCGATAAATGAATAATTTATTAATTTTAAACGAGTTCTCTTATTGTGATCATGTTATTGTCTTGTTTTGATATGATTACATGCAACATGCAACTCACCGGCGATCACATGCAAAAAGTAACCGATATACTATAGAATACTCTTATTATTATTTATTGGCTTAATTGCACAAACACCCTTAAGTTCAGACGAAATTGCACTTTTCGACAACTTTTTCGTTTATTGTACAAACATCCCCTATAAAACATTGACCAAACGCTTCCATCAGGGATTGAACCTTCAACCTTGTGGATAAAATCCACATACTCTATCCAACTGAGCTACTCAAGCTCATTGTTGAAAGTCTGTTGATTTAAATGTGTGTGTGTGTATAAATATCTATATATATATATATATTTTATATAATTTGTTTAAAATAATTTAAATCCGTTTATATAATTTAAAATCAACTTATATATATATATATCAAAATAAACTTATAATTAATAATAATATATAAAAACATATTTATGAAAGAGAAAAAGAAAATAAGAAAACAAAAGGTAACCCAGAAAATCAAAACCCGTAAATTGTTTTCTTTCTTTTTCTTGAATTTTTTTCGTTTTCAAAAAGTATAATATATATATATATATATATGAGTTTTTTTTAAATTATATAAATAGATTTAAATTATTTTAAACAAATTATATAACTATATATATATATACACACACACACACAAACATTTAAATCAACAAACTTCCAACAATGAGCTGAAGAAGCTCAATTTGTTAGAGTGTGTTGCTTTTATCCACAAGGTTGAAGGTTTAATCTCTGATAGAGGTGTTTTGATTTTTTAATTAACTTAGGGATTTTGGTGGAAGGGTATTTTCATCATTCTCTTTTGGATGTTAACTTCATGGTTAGTCAACCGTTTGGTCAACATTTTACAAAGGATGTTTGTGCAATAAACGAAAAGGTTGCCGAAGAGTGCAATTTCGTCTAAACTTAGGGGATATTTGTGCAATTAAGCCATATTTATTTTATCAAGATACATGTATGACTTATAAATAATAATATTAAATGATAGATGAGGTCAAACTATAAAATTTGATGGATAATGAGCACATTTTGAATTATCCAAGTGACAATGACACAATAATGAAATTGCCTATTGATTAAGAGATTATTTAAGTGCTAATGAATACGTCTACCGATAATGATCGTGATCTAGATGACAATTGTGTTTTACCAATGGTTTCTCCAAAAGAAGTCTTTCAAGTAGTATTAATCTTAAATAACTACTTGCTACAAAATGAAAAAAAATGCAAATGTGGTGTATACATTGTAAAAAGTTAAGGATGATGTTGTAGTCGATCGGATCTACAATTGATTTGAAGTGTCAATGTGGGCACTGACAACCTGAACAACGAAAAGAAGTAGAACGGTGATAGACCACAGAAGGGGGTGTTCCCTTGGGGGACTCTCCAACACTCAAGTAAGTTATTTGTTCGATTAATCAAACGAGAGTAAAAGATAAACAAACTGTAGCGCTCGATATGTCGAATCAAGCTAACTGTCAGTGTAATTAAAATGTCCCCAAAGATCAAACGATATGGTTGGTCGATGTTCTGAGGGAAAGGTTTCCGGGTTTGATGTGGTTCGATCGATGTTTTGGCTGACCAGTGTATAGTTGACTTCGTTAGGTCGATCCTCAATTGATACTGTTAGGATTATGCTCAATAGTAAGAGTGTAATGATGTATTTGAAAATCTTTTCATATTAATAAAGTGATTTCTAGTTTAACAAATCGTATAACATTTATAGTTTAATTATTATAATTGTCAAAAGTAAATAATCATAAGGTCAAAAAACTATGAGAGATGAAGAATTGTTCGTACATCTGCATATGTATAAGATAAACACAATTCTTTAGTTAGTCTTGAACAATGTTCACAACTTAAGATAAATATTGGGCGCACTTACCTTGTTAAAGTTGTAGATTCTTTTGCTAGCATTTGAGTGGGATCAAATGTGTTATGATGAGTCTAAAATCATCAAAGTGTAGTGTCTTTGGGCAAAAGAATCTAGTGCACTAGGTGCATTGAATAGGATCACAGTGAAATACTTTATCCAGAACCGTCAATGGATAAAAGTTTTCACTTGAGGACAATTGGAGAATCTATCTCAATCTTGAGATAAATGATGGACTTATGGTTACAAGTGTTATCATTTGAGCTATCAATGAGTACGATTATATAGCATAGTCTATCATCGATAGTTTGGTGGTATTCATTTGTTAATCGATAGAGGACTTCATTTATAGATATGGACATCATGGCTCTATTTATTAAATGTGAATAGAATATCATCATATGGATATTTTAAGGTATTGGATATTAAATCTTAACGTTAAGTTTTCAATAGTGTCTATTGAAACATGGCTTCTGGACAAGTAAAAATATCCAAGTTCAAAATGTGGTCATATGAGTAAATATGGTAACTAGGAGAGCTATAGGCGGTCTATGAGCTCTTGGCGGTTACTGATATTCTTCACGAGGATACATTATCTCCAATAAGATTTTCTAGGGTACGAATGAAAAATATTATCTTATTCTATCTTTATTTAAGAGTTCAATTTTAGCTCTTTAGTGGAATGAGCTAAAATTAATAGATTAGACATAAGTGAATCATTTGTTGATTGTGATTAGGTTATGTCTATTGAAGCTTAAATTAGATAGCCCGCCAAGATCCCCAATCTGCACGAACTTGCATAGATCACTTGATATATTTTACCAGACCAATTTCTAGGTCCATCTAGAATTGTTTTTGGATTTCGGATTTCGGAATCCAAAAGTTTTGGAGAGGTGTGGTCATGTGTGATCAAGACAGACGGTAACTCTTCAAAAAAGCCTGGAATGGGCGGCCAAGGATGTAGGAATCCTAGGGTGGCCATAATGTGGTGCGTTTAGCATTCCATTAATACATTAAGAATATAATTTGCACATTTTAATTAAATGAGCTGCTAGATTATATTAATGTATTAAATTTAAGGCATGTGGACTTGTTTCTTTTATAGTAAGAATAGATCTAGTTTACATGTGAACTTCTTATTAAAGTCCAATGGATTTAATAAAATGGAAAAATAATATATTGCACAAGTATTTACTTGGGCGGCAAGGCTAAATTAATTAGTCTAATATATTGTTTTATTTTATTTTATTAATCAAATGAAAATTAATTAATTTATTAATTAATAAATTGTTTGATTAAAAGTCAAAATCTGTTTCTAACTAGGAGAAGGATTCCTAGTGTCATATTATTGTTGGTAGTATGATAAGTATCAAAGACTATATTTGATAAGTAGATAAATAAAAGTATTTTATTTATCTAGTCAAATTAGAAAGTTTTTGATATAGTCACAATATTATATTCAATAATTTATTATTGGATAATACACTCATGAGTTGGAATATGGTTAAAACTCAAAGTTAATAGGAGATTTGGTGAAAAAGTAATCCTACTTGTGTGAGGATTTGACTACAAGGTAGAAATCCTACTTGAGTGAGGATTAGGCCATCACCTATATATATATATATATATATATATATATTATTAAATTCAGAATTAATAATGGGAGTTAAAAGAAGAAATTTATTTTTGTTTTATAAAATTTTTATTCTCTTGCTTTTGAATAATAATAAAAAAAACGTCCAACTCAAGAAAGGGGTGTAGAATTCGGCCAAAGGGAAGAAGAATAAGGAGCGTTTTATTTTCGATAGTGCACTAGAAGCTTTTACATAAAAAGGCTTTATGCACAAGATCGAATTAGGGTTCACGCGAGTTCTTAATTAAAAAGATTAAGAATTCACAAGTGACCAAACGTTCTTTATTTTCTCTAGGAGGATTATTGTGACTAACAAAAGAAAAATGTTTGTTTTTCCATCATCAGGTTTACAATTCAAAGAAAAGGGAGCCCACACTCCTAGGTGATTCACGTTCGTGATTGGATTGGAAGATCTTGAGGATTCAATTAGAAGCAAGCGGATTCAAATCGACGCAAAATCAATCGTCACTTGAAAAAGGTACGATACTTTTACTATATGTTAATTAATCAGGGGTTAAGGTTCTTTCTTTCAAAAGGAAATTTTTTAAAATATACAAACACAATTTTTCGCTTCCGACACGTGTTTTTCCCTACAGATACCTCAACTCGATGTGGATTGATCGTGGATTGGGTCGACCGAGTTTTGAGAATGACTGGATCGATCTTTATGGGATCGCATAATAACAATTAATGCTGGGAGAGAATTGCAAAGCTATATTTTCCAAGCTTTTGTGTGTATGAGTTGTGACAAATCAGGACCCTTTTCTCTGAGAAAGGGTCTACCTTTTATAGTGCAGCCTTGGAGCCTTCATCACTCAGGCTCTTTATGGGGGCGTGGATCACGAGCCTTTAATTGCCTGTTTTGATTCATTTGAATCTGTTAATAAAAACATTGTCAGACATTGGGATTTGTACAACGTCTAACATGATTGTATTTTAAGTCATTTTTGACCACGTATTTAATTTGGTCAAATTCTCTGATGGGACATGCCTAGCTTTGGACCCATGCTGGTTTAAATAGTTGGGCTTCTTTAGGCCTTTTAAAGTTACTTTTATGTACCCAAGGCCTATTTTTATCCTTCATTGCATTGCAGGCCTGTTGATTGGGTCGTAAATATATTTTGACCACTACAATTTGTCTCTCACTCTTGAAGCTCGAAGTCTTCGAGTTGGAGAGTTGATGAGTCAAACTCGAGGTCGACAGTTTATATCGAGCGAGATCGAGGAACCTACTAGATAGATTTCATGCATCGAGGGAGATTTCGTTGACCTAATTTTAGTGGCAAATGACATTTGTCTGCTAAGTCGATATTTAGTGTCGAGCAATCTCGATTGGTGTTGCTTTCTTTCTAAGGTTTGATCGATATTTGGTATCAAGCAATACATCACAGTGGGATTTTTCAACCTCAAGCTTGTGTTGGGCTTGTTGAGCTGAGCTCGATTTTAGTTTTGGAGTACTTCTAGGGTTGACGTGGCAGAATCTTTAAATAGGTGCGTTTATCGAAGCTATGGAATTCGAATTAGCGCCTCTTGAGTTTCAGAGGTGATAAAAGATCATGTCAACTGAAAAGACGTGCCCTCTTATATTTTCACACGTGTTTTCTAATGAAGCAATGCACCCTGTCATATTGAGATGTGTGTCCATCGGAGTCCAATATATTTCAAAATCCTCACCCATTTCTTCACTTTAGCTGAAACTTCTTACCAAAGCCTCTTCGTGTTCTTCTCTACCAAAAAACTGTTTCAGGCATTTTTTTAAACTCTTCTAAGTTCTTTCAGTGAGTTTTCAGGTGGTTCTTCATTTTTCCAATAAGTCTCTTGTTCTTTTCTTCCATCTCGCTGCTTTTTGGGTGCATGTTTTCTCTGTTGCTCTTATTTTCTAGGAAACTTCTTGCTTTTTATTTCGATTTTCGAATGGATTTTGAGTTTCTTCTGGTGTTTGATCCATTTGGATGTGAATTTTGTTTGATAAATCTATTTGAGATATATCTTTTAAGTAGGAGATAGAGCCTTAAGATTTCGTGGAGATGCTGACCTAGGGTTTAGATTTGCTTTGATCGCCATGCTTAGATTAGCCCGATCTTCACGAGCTTTACGCTGTTGATTGCTATAATCGTGGTTGATTTTTGACTTTTGGTTTTAGATTCTTGTGGTCGCCCAGTTTGGGATAGTTTGATCTCTTCGTGCTAAAATTGGGTTTTCTTTTTCAACAGCGTTTGGAGCTATGTCGAGTCAACACGAAGACTCGTTGAACTTATCGTTGGTGAGGATGATCGATGACTATCAGGGCGACCCAAGCGAAGTCGACATCATCTTTTCAGACTCGACATCTGACTAGAGCCACTATAACTAGGTGATTGTTGCTGGTCCTCCCGCTGATTCGAATGTAGGTGATGTTGGAGTTCACCTACAAAAAACTATAGCGGTGGGTCGTTTGGCAATGCTTGGTTAGTTGAATATGGAACCACTATCGACATCCAAGTACGAAGCTAGAAGGTTTCTATCTGACAATCCAGCATCTAAGTTATCATATCAGGATATTAAGAAATTGAAGTTCGAGTTAGGTATTCCAGCTTCGGTCAGTTTACGAGTTGTAGCACATGTTGAACGGGTTGATTGGTCGATATCTGGGTGGACCTGTTTCTATCTCCTGCCTTGTAAATTAGGTCTCAAGTTTCCTATACCGTCATTGGCTCACCAACTATTAAATTTCTTCGAAATCGTTCCAAGCCAGTTAACGTCCAATGGTTGAAGGATACTCTTATCACTCGAGCTTCTGATCGAGAGAAAGAAATTGGACTTCTCGTTCAAGAATTTTATGTATACCTACAATCTGAAAGAGCATGACACTGACTGTGGGAGATATCTGATCGCTGCTCGACAACATCGAGGTCATCTGATAACTGAGATCACCATTACAGACCCTGAATGGAAACCGAGGTTCTTCTTTGCCCATTGGGACTTAGTCGACTAGGTCAGATCGACCTGAATAATGGTGGTGGGTGCTCGATTTCCTTATGTGAACATTACATTGTCCTGTATTGATTTTCTTCTATTTTCAGTGGGCTTGTACGGGAAGGCTAAGTCGATCCAAAGAGTGCATGACGTGAAAAGAACTCAAAAGATCCTTTCTATGGACCCGAAAGAGAGGAGTTAGAAGAAGTTGCTGCAAAAAGATAGCCTTAGGAAGAGTTCTTTGTAGAGCCAAACAACTTTTGCTCGATCAGGTAACCCTTACCCTTGTGTTGAAGATTTGGTTAAGTATGCTTGGATAAGGCACGGGTTTGGGATCTTGTGTGGCACTCAATTTCTCGAACCCATTACTGACGTCGAGCATGCCTTTGTTATAGCAACGATGTCGAACTTAAAGCTTCTCTCATCTAAGGAAGCTCTGAAGAGACAAATGGATAGGTTTGAGAAGAAAAAAGGGAAAAGAGATGCCAGTGTACCTGCTATTCAAGTTGTCGAACAAACTGAGAGTATTGATCCCCTCGAGCTGTCTGCTCTTGCTGTCGAGAATTCGAGGAAACATCATTGTCCTGATGAGGGTTTGGATGAAGGTATCGTGGTTAAGTTCTCATCTGACGATTCTGTTTATTCTGATCCTGGCTCGATGTTGAATCAGGTAGATAAAATTTTGTTCCCTGAAGATGAAGCTTGCCCCTCTAAGATAGGAGCCTCTCAAGTTGTCGACTGGGGATTAGCTGGCGCTTTTCAGGTTCTGTATTAGTCTAAGTGAATTTTGTTTTACCTTTAAATAGTGTGGACTGGTGTTGAACTTTTTTTTTGTTTATTTCTCTACAGGTTTTTCAGTCTCAGCTCTTCTTGAGGAAAGATGCCAAGACTCTTTCCAAAAGGGTTACTTTTTTAACTTCTTCAAAATCGAAGATGAAAATGGAGCTCGAGGTGGCCAAATCATTTACGGCTGAAGCGAAGATGGTGTCAAAGAAAGCAACCAATAAGCTCGCAGGACTTGAAGAGGAGGTTGCTCGACCTCTTTTAAATCGAGTGAAGATAAGATGTCCCAAACTGATGACAAGTTGGCAGATGCCCTGGAAAGACTTGACCAGGCTGCTGATGAGGTCGTTGTCGAGACTAGAGGCAAGCTTATGCAAGAGTATATGCTAGGTCTTACTAACTCCTGGAATCCTGACAAGGACATCAAATTGTGGGAGCAATGGAAGGAGTTGAAGGCCCTCGAGGGGGATGATGAAGATGAGGAAGATAAGAATGAGGAGGCAGTAGTTGAGTTGGAGAAAGAGACCGCCGGAAGCCAAGTTGGAGACAATCTCGGGTTTGATCAGCAAGACATCGATAGTTGAAGGATTTCTTTTTATATATTTTTTGTGTTCGATCATTTTCAGATCGAAGGGGTTTGCCCCATTTGATTATTGTAATATTTCTTCTTTCAACCCTTGATCGACTAACTTCTTCTAAGTACCATTGATTTTAAGTATTTAGAAATATTTCCATGTATTTTAGATATATTATATGGAATCTTGAATTAATTGATTTAAACTTTAGATCGGGATTTATCTCGATATATTACAGAAATTAAGTTTTGAAGTTTGAACTCAACTTCCGTTTGACAATTTTAATGATTGATCGACTGGTCGACTGATATTCGGTCATGAGTATTGAATCGATGAAAATAATTTTTTATTTACGAACGATGCTTACAACTCTCATATGGCTCGACATAGAGCACTTTGACTACATGGAAAACTAATTACAACTCTTATGCGGCTCGACATAGAGCACTTGATTACGTAAAGGATCGATCTTGTGCTGATGTGATGAAGAGACAGAGTCATGTATATCTTATTCCCCCCAGTGCAAGTTTGCTCATTGAGTCGAGGAGATTTGTACTGGAAGCTTCGAATCGCATAATCTTTGAATGCAAGACCATAGCTTTGATTCAACTTGCAGTAGAAATAACTGAAAGTTTCCAACATTACATGGTGTCTACAAAGCTCTTGAGCTATTTGTAATTGACAACCTATGTTAGTGATTTTATTATAGTGAGCTCAGATCTCACTTACTTGCTCTCCAGTCATCATCATTGCTCTTGATTGCAGATGTTAGAGTTAAGTTTTAACATTAAAAAGGATAAAAAACAGGGTTTAGAAATAATACTTTTTCAAATGGATTGCGTTCCAGCTATTGTTGATCTCACATTCATCATGAGCTCGAATTATATAGGCTCCATGCCCGACCACTTTTGTTATCTGATAGGAGCCTTCCCAAGTGAACCAAAATTCCCAGTCACTGGTTCCTTTGTATTTTGGAACACTCTTATTAGGACCTAATCGCCTTCTTTGAATGCTCGAGTTCGAACATCTTTGTTGTAATGTCGGGCTACTCGTTGTTGATATTCTGCCAATCTGAGTAGAGCCATAACTCTTCTTTCGTCGAACAGATCGTGCTCTAGAGGGAGTAGTTGCTGATTATGTTCTTCGTCTAGGTGTTCGACCATTGCTGATGTTATATTCAGCTCGACCAGTATAACCGCCTTTGCTCCGAATGCGAGTGAGAAGGGCGTGGCTCCGGTCGACATCCATGTCGTTGCTCCATAGGCCCATAAGACTTTTGGTAGTTTATCTGCTCATAGTCCATTTGTTGTCTCTAACTTCTTTTTTAGAGTTTCCATTATATTTTTTATTGGTCGACTCGGCTTGACCGTTCAACTGCGGGTATCGAGGAGTTGAAAAATGAATTTTGATTCCTCATTCTTAGCAGAAGTTTTGAAATCGAACGAGATGAACTGGGAACCGTTATCGGTTACGATCTCCTTCAGGACTCCGTACTTGTAGATTATATTCTTCCAAAGGAAATTTTTGACCTCATTGTCCTTGATGCTCTTGTATGATTCAGCCTCGACCCATTTGGTGAAATAGTCTGTCATAACTAGTATGTACTTTACCTCCCTTGTTTGAAGCAGTGAGTTTCCCGACTATATCCACTCATCACTTCATGAAGGGCCACGGAGATAGAATCGAGTTAAGCTTCTCTAGAGGTAGATGGGATACCTGCGCGTGTCGTTGACACTTGTCGTAACTCTTCACAAACTCGTGCGCATCGGTCCTCATTGTTGACCAATAATATCATGTTGTTATCACTCGATGAGCTAAGCTTCTCGACCTATAGTGGTTCACACATTTTTCGGCATGCAGTTCGACTAGAACTGATTTAGCTTCTGAGGGCTTCGTGCACAAAAGGTACGGACCTGCAAATGATCATTTGTAAAGTTTACCTCTGATCATGCTAAATTTGGATGCTTTAGCTCGAAGGCTTCTGGCCTCGTTTCAGTCTTGTGGAAGTTTATCATACTCGAGGTAGTTGATGATCGGGGTCATCCAATTTGGGTTTGAGTCGATCGATGATACCTCTATTTGCACTTTATCTCTCCAAACTGCTAGCTATTGTAAGTATACAACGGGGATCACCTTGCTTTCTGTTACTTGCACTATTGAGCCCAGGTTGGCTAAGGAGTTTGCTCGAGCATTGTTTGATCTAGGAATCTATTCTATTTCAAACTCCTCAAAGCTCGACTTTAACTCTCGAGCGAGGTCGAGGTAAGCTATCATCTTAGGGTCTCTTGCTTCGTATGACCCCTGTAACTATCACACAATCAATTGGGAATCGTTACTTACCCTTATATGCTTCACCCTCAGACTCTTTACTAATGATAGTCATGCAACGAGAGCTTTGTTTTTGGTTGCTTTGAACCAACAACTCATTGCTTGTTCGACTACAATCCCTTCTGGTGATCAGAGGACGATTCCAAGTCCGCTTCCCTAAATATTACTCGAGCCATCAACTAATAAGGCGCAAGTCCTTGGGGTTGATTTTTCGACCACGTTCACCATTTCTTTCTCGATCTGTACATGTGAACTATGGGAAAAGTCAGTGACAAAGTCAGCTTATACCAGAGACTTGATGGCGGTTTTAGGTTGATACGAGATATCGTGCTGGCTGAGCTCTACTGCTTATTTCATAAGGTAAGGGGACCTGACAATTCTGGCTTGTAAAGTACACTTTTCAATGGATATGTTGTGAGCACGACTATCGGGTGACACTGGAAATAGGGTTGAAGCTTTTTAGCTGCCACAACGAGTGCAAGTGCTAATTTTTCTAGCTAGGTATATCGAGTTTCAGCATCGAGTAGTGATCTACTTATATAATAAACAGACAATTGTTTGCCATCGTCTTCTCTTTTCAGCACTGCACTGACCATTGCCTTTGATATTGCCAAGTAGACATATATGGTATCTTCATCGACTTTTTTAGACAGTAAGAGAGGTGTAGTGAGGTATTTTTTTTGTTCATGCAGTGTCTTCTCGCATTCTTCTATCTATTTGAACTCTTTGTTCTTCTTCAGGGTTTCGAAGAAACCGTGAAACCTCTTTGAAGATCGAGAGATGAATCTGCCTAAGGCTGATATCATACAGGTTAGCTTCTGCACGTCCTTGATGCATTTAGGGGATTCGATCCTCATGATCGATTGGATCTGCTGAGGATTTGCTTCGATCCCTCTATGGGTGACGAGGTAACCTAGAAATTTTTTAAAGACACACCAAATGCACACCTAGTAGGATTAAGTTTCATATGATACCTGTCGAGCACTTCGAATGACTGTTTCAGGTGTTTGAGGTGTTGTTCTGCTACGAGTGATTTGACCAGCATTTCCTCGATGTAAACATTCATCGTGTCTCTCGACATCTCTGCGAACATCTTGTTCACCAGCCGCTGATATGTTGCACATGCATTCTTAAGACCAAAAAGGTATTACTTTATAGCACAATATACCTCGTTCTGTTATGGAGGTCTTTTTTTCTGGTCATCGGGATTTGATTGTAGCCTGAGAAGGGGTCCATGAAGCTCAATAGTTTGTGTCATGTTGTGGCATCGACCAATATGTCAATGTGGGGTAGAGGGAATGAATCCTTTAGGCATGCTTTGTTTATGTCGGTGAAGTCGATGCAGACTCTCCACTTCCCGTTTTTCTTTTTTACCACAGCTACATTTGCCAGCTAGTCGGGATAATTGGCTTCCCTCACTGATCTAATATTGATCAGTTTCTAGACTTTATCATTTATGATTTGTTTCGCTCCGAGGTGAATTTTCTTCTCTTCTGTCGTATTGGTCAATGGTCTGGGTCAACCTGCAGTCGGTGTACCATTACCTTGGGGTCAATCCCCACCATGTCTGCGTGCAACCAATCGAAAATGTCATGGTGTTGTTTAAAGAACTAGATCAATTCTTTTCTGATCCGGGGGTCAAGTCTCCACCCTATTTAAACTTTGTGCTTCGAGATGTTGTGGTGGATTTGAACTTCATCGAGCTCCTCTACTTATGGTTGATATGGGTCGAGTTTGGAAGTCGACTTCTGTAATTGCTATAATTCCATCTTCTTTTCCTTGAGGGTAATCTGGTAACATCTTCTGGATGTCTTTTGCTCTCTTTTAATCTCTTGTACTATCTATTTCATCTGAAATTGAATAGTTTGATGTAGGGTTGAAGGGACCGCTCTGAGCTCGTGGATCCAAAGTCGACCTACAATAACATAATAGGAAGAAGGGCAGTCGAGCACCAGGAATTTTGTCTAGATGTTTACTTCTCAGTGTAGACTGGTAGGATAACTTCTCCAACTGTGCTTTTTGCCTCTCCACTGAATCCTACAAGAGTTGTAGAGCGAAGTGTGATCTCTGTTTCATCGATCTACATTTCTTTAACGGAAACTAAAAACAAGATGTTAGTGGAGCTACCGTTGTTGATGAGACAACGCTTGATCAGACAATTTGCAATAAATAAAGAAATAACAAGCGCATCATGATGAGGAGAAAATATATCACAGCTATCAAAAGTGCTAAAGCTAATAACCATATTTGTTGTTTCCTGAGGTTGGTGAGGTCGAATCTCGGCGTTGGCCAATTGTCGAGTGTGCCTTTTTGCCGCCGAGTGGGTGATCCCACTTACCTCAGACCCACATGTAATGAAATGGACTATACGATCTAGTCGAGGAGGTTCTGGTGGCGAGTCCTTCGCTTGTCCTTTTTGTTGCTCATCTCTTTGTGACAAGGTATTTTTCCCTTTATCGGTCAAGAATTCCTTTAGTCGTCCTTACATTAATAGCTTTTCTACTTCGAGCTTTAAGACAATACACTCATCGGTTCGATGACCATGATCGCCATGGAACTAGCACAATTTGTTCGAATCCATGTGCTCCGGGGGTGTTGTCATCTTCGGGGCCACCTGAATATTGTTCATATCCCCTTCAACATGTTAATCACCTCTGCTAATTCGATGCTGGGAGCATATTCTGGGACTCGAGTTCGTTGTCGGGTATCGGGTCGCAGCGACCTATCATATGGTCGCCTCCTCTCTTACGCCCCGTTTTGTTCGTTCAAACTGTTTCATCTATCGTCCATCCTTCGATCCACTCCCTGGTTTTGCTTGTAATCTTTTTGTGGTTGAGTTTGAGGTTGGTAGTTTGCCTCATCCTTTTCCTACTTTATCTGAGCCCAGGCTTTAACTATCTAGCATGTCCTCCATCGTTCGACACGGGTACTTGATCAATTCTTTGTACAGGTTCGAGTCGTACTGCAACCCTTTCAGAAATCGCAGTAGCAAGGTTACAGTTAGGGACCGATACATTTTCTTTGTTGAACCGACCTATGTAATCACATAATCGCTCTCCTCTTCGATGGGTAATGGTGTAGAGGCCATCTGATTGT
The DNA here is from genome assembly GCA_033220585.1 of Dipteronia sinensis. Taxonomy (NCBI): domain Eukaryota; kingdom Viridiplantae; phylum Streptophyta; class Magnoliopsida; order Sapindales; family Sapindaceae; genus Dipteronia; species Dipteronia sinensis. The sequence goes on along the minus strand of CM065637.1, from coordinate 59,172,068 downwards.
TTCTCTAATTTCCTGTTGCTCTCGATTTGCTCGACAAAGGTGTCGGTTAGCTAGGTGAATGAACTGATCGAAACATTTGGCAGATTGGTATACCACTGGAGTGCAGGTCCCATGAGGCTCAAACCTAATCCCTTACACATGTATGCTTCCATTTGATCTTTTTGGATCGCAGCTGTGAACATATGCTTCTTATACTGCGCGATATGATTGTCCGGGTCCTTTGTCCCGTATTATTGTTTCATGTTCGAAAAATTGAACTTCTTTGGCATCTCCATCAGTGCGATCTCATCCATGAACGGAGAGTCAACGAAGCTGTTCACTACACTTAGCTTGATTAGAACGGGTACTCCTAGGATCTTCTGGATTATCGCCTCCATCTCTGTGAACATGCGAGCAACCTTAAGGTCAGAAAAGAAGGGGTTCGATTTTACCGTTTCATAATTCATGGGATATTGTTGATTTGAATCCCTATGTGTTCCAAACGAGGTCGACGGATTTGCTGGAGTGGCGTTTGCATCCATCGCCAGTATTAGTTCGTTGAGATAGAAAAGGAATGGATCTATATGCACCCTCGCGGGTCGATTCTCCTGATTTCTCGTGTTTTGTTCTAGATCCTTGTTTAGCTCGTGTGATCGATTGTAGATCCAGACTTGTTCCAGCATCGATTGCACGTTGTTGGAGAGCATATTGAGCTTTCCCTACAACTCCATGTTCTTGGCTTGAACTTCTTCGTTCTCCTTTTTGAGGCTCTGCAGCCAAGTGGCATTTTCTGTCATTTAGTCTGCAAAAACTGCTAGTCGTGCCTCGATATTTTTGGAATCAGTCATCACCTTCGATCAAGATGCGTCTTCGATTAGGAAAATTGCTAAGGCCCCACAGTGAGCTCCAAACTGTAGTCGATCGGGTCTACAAATGATTTGAAGTGTCGAAGTGGGTACTGACAACCTGCAAAACGAGAAGAAATAGAGAGATGATGGACCACATGAGGAGGTGTTCCCTTGAGGGGACTCTCTGACGCTCAAGTTAGTTATTTGTTAGATTAACCAAACGAGAGTGAAAGATAGACAAACCATAGCACATGATATGTCAAATTGAGCTAATTATCAGTGTAATTGAAACGTCGCCAAAGGTCAAACGATCTGGTCAGTCGATGTTCTGAGGTAAGGGTTTCCAGGTTCGATGTGGATCGATCGATGTTCAGGCTGACCAGTGCACATTTGTCTTCATTAGGTCGATCCCCAGTAGATACCTCGACTCGTTTGGATATATTTTGGATTGGGTCGACCGAGTTTTGAGAATTACTGGATCGATCTCTATAGGATCGCAGAATAACAATTAATGTTGGGAGAGAATTGCGGAGCTATATTTTCAGAGCTTTCACGTGTATGAGTTTGTGAAAATTCAGGACCCGTTTCTCTAAGAAAGGGTCTGGCTTTTATAGTGAAACCCTGGAGCCTTCATCACTCGGACTCTTTATGGGAGTGTGGATCACGGGGCCATTAATTGCCTGTTTTGATTAATCTGAATCTGACAATAAAGGCCTTGTCAGTCCTATCTTATCTTATCCTATGCAATAAACATGGCCTTTAAGATTTGATACTTATTAAAAGGAAATTATGATTTCAACATCAGGGTCAAATAACTCTCCAAACTAAACAATACGTAAGAAAACTCCTCATATATACAAGTATACAAATGTGGAAGATTAGATACATGCTAACACTACTTGAACTAAGATAGGTTTTGGTGTTTCCTTTTGATTTTGGGCTCTTTAAGTTGGATCTTTTTCTGACAGGTTGGGGGGTTTTGTTTTCCTGGGGTATACCCCTTGTGTTTTATTCATCATTTTCTCTCCTTCTTTGATACTATTTATTTACCAAAAAAATTAAAAACTAAGATAGGATATATACAAATTCTCTCTGTTAATTAATACCATCAATTAGGGAAAAAATATATTTTCCTTCATGTTCATTCCAAAAATATTTAAAACTTTCTATTTCTTTCACAAAAACTCTCTATTCTCTTTCACATCTATACCACTTTCAATATTCAAATTATTCTTTCAATCAATAATTGATTTCTCTTTCTTTATTTTATTGGTGTATGAATCATGATTATGTTTTGTTTACATGTTCTACCTTCTACTATGTTGTCAAAAATCCTAAATCAAATGGAATGATGGGTTAGGGCTTAATAAAAAGTATGCAAATACCATCTAACAACTAGACCTTTTGAATTTGTTACAAATTTTTGAGACACTACAATTTATGTGATTAAATTTTGGTCTTTTGAATAGATAATTGGACCAAAGATAATTATATACTTTTGCAAAAGAAAAGCATTTGCTTCAGGTAATAATTATTAGCCTACCCAATTTAGTCACATTTTGCATCTCTTTTTTACTTTTTTTTATATTGAATGAAAGATGATTTCTATTTTCTTATATGTTAATTAATGGTTAATGTTTAATAATCAATATCCAGGCTTGGTATTCAGCTACCAGTTGGCAGAGAAAGCTATAGTGAGTGTGTTTATAACATTTTTCACTGATTATGAAACAACATACGATCTCAGAAAAGCTGCAACGTATGCGAATTTTCAAGAGGGACTGTTAGCGTTACGTGTGATTGTTATGTTCTACATTTCGCAAGACTATGGCCATCCCAAAAGGATCATCTTTTGTTTAATTGTTACCTATGCATGTGTAAGTTTGTGCATGTGGAAATAATAAGACCATATGATCAGCATAATAATCAACCAAAAAATTAGGGTTTAGGTTTTTTTTTAATTTGATAGATTTAAAAAAAAATTAAACCAGGTAAAAACCGGGTATCCCGCCGGGTAACCGGGTATACCCGGACCTGGGCCAGAACACAACCGGCCGGGTACCCGGATATTCTTTACCCGGTCCCGGGTAAAAAATATCCGGGTATTACCCAGGTATTCCGGCCCGGGTAAGGCCGGGTACCCGGCCCGACTGGGTAAAGTTGCCATTCCTACCCAACTATGGGAGGCAGTGGCTCCTCCCAAATTGATTTATTTTTTATCATTTAATTATTTGAATATACTTTTTTTTTTCAAAATTAAAAGAATGGATATAAAAGTTTTTTGGAATGGACATATTCTTTTCAAAAAAAAAAGAAGAAAAGAAGAATGGACATATTTTGTAATGTGTTGGATGTATTTATAAGATGTCAGTTTTTTTTAAAATTAATCGGGTATCCATATAAAAAGGGGTGTACAAACAATTTTCGGTGGGTGCAAATATCGTCACTCATATTTCTAATAATTTCTATTAGTGGGCTTTTCGGGTGCGTTTGGTACATGAGACAAGACGGGACAATTTCCTCTTATCCCACATTTGGCGCATTTTAAACATGGGACATGACGAGACTGGATGGGATAAAAAGCACCAAAACTCGTCTAAACCAAAACCCTTGAGAGGGGATGCAATGACCCGTTTAGTTACAGAGCTAAAAGGTATGTGTCTTGATCGTATGCAAGTGATACGAATTGTGATGTATTTTAAAAATAAGTCAAATCATTGGAATGACTCGAATGACTCCTACAAGCCAGATTTTGTGAAGGCAATCCTAGAGGAGTGGACATTTTTATATATGATTTTGTGAACATGCATATATGAAGCATATGTTTTGTTGGAATTGTGAACATGTCAGTGTCATGGATTGTATGTTATAAGGTTCTTGAACATTTAAATTACGTTAAGTATTATATTTTTTGTTGGTGTCATTATAATGACAGTCATTATTGAGTTTAATTAAAACTATTTTAATATTGTATCCTTAATATAAGTTAAAGGGTCGTTTGGTATGATGTAATCAAAATTATCTGATTTCTGGGAAAGTTAAACATAGTAATGTGTTTTCTAGGAAACCTGTATATATGTGTTTGGTTGTGCATGTGAATAATATGTTAGATTCCTAGGAATGCTAGATAATTGTATTTGGTTATACATAAGAATTTCATTTTCTTTTGAATGTATACAATTATTATAAATTTTAAAAAATTAAGAAAAAAAAATAGATCACACCAGATCGTGATCTTTTTCTTTTTCACCGAATCTCTCAATTTTCTCTCTCTAAAAAAACCATTCTCTCTCTCATCTCTCTCTTCTTTGTCACTCGTTTTCTCTTGTCTCTTGGTCGACGACGAGGAGCACCGATCTCCTCCGCTAGGTCGTCGCTTTTACGTTGACAACAAAGGTCACCTTAGTTTTTGATGTGGTTTTGATCACATGAAGATTGGCTTGGGTTTGCTTGGATTTTGGTTTGATGATGATGAATTTGGATTTGGGTTTTATAATGATGATGGTTTGACCGGGTTTCATTTGGGTTTGAATCTAAATGAATGGATAGTGATTAATCTGGATTTGAGTTTGGCTTGAATTGAATCTAATATGGTATTTTTGATTTTTTGATTATTGATTTGGGTTTGAATATGAATGAAACATGTTTTCTTAATCAATTATAAAATCAGGTTATGAGCCAATTTGGTATGGTTGTAACTTTTATAATAATCACTGTCAACTGTGCTGAAGGAATAATCAGTTATGAAGTTAATCAGCAGATGTTTGGTTAATTGTATTTTTAAAACTAGTGTATAGCTCAAAAGCAGTATACATATGTTTGGTAATTTTACTGCAAAAGTGCTGAGAATAGTTACAATGACTAAAATATACATGAGTTTATGACCCTATTTCATTTTTTTTCATTATATATATATATATATATATATATATATATCTATATATATATATTAAATCAATATTTAAGTAGATTATTTAAATTGGAAAAAAAATTCCTTAAGAACAATAAAAATATTTTAAAAAGATTTTATAAATCAAATCAATATTTAAATAGAATATTTAATTTTGAGATGAAATAAGGTATATAAATGATTTTAATTTGATTTCATAAGGATAATAATGATATTTTAAAAGATGCATTAAATGCTGAAATAGATTATTCCATAATCACTTTTAAAAAGTAACCCTTCACCTACTTCTCAAAATCAATGTCAAAAGTGATTGTCAAAAATCACTTTTGGAAGTTTTACCAAACATCATTTTATGTTAAAATTATAAAATAATTTGATTTTAACTTTTTAAAAGTAATACCAAACGGACCCTCTGATTAATGTTTTTTTTAAAAAAATTGAATGTAGGTCCCACAACCGGAATCAGATAAAGGGTAATGTGAAACCCACCTATTGGAATGAGCTTCACATTACCCTCAAAGAGGGTAAAGTGATTACCATGGAGAATGTTATCCGATTCTCATTCCCATACAAAGATTACCCCATACCAAACTGCCCCTAAAAATGTTTACTAATGCTATTCAATGTAATTGTTTTATTAGAATTAATATGAATTATTAGGTTTAAAATGTTATGTTTGAATTTATTTTTCAATCACAATATTATTATTGTTGTCAAATATGATATATAAATATATTTATTTAATAAAATCAAATAAATACTAACTTGTCTTGTAACATTTGTCACTATTATGTGGTAAAAAAAATATTACACAGGACAAGAGAGGCATTCTGGTCATTTGAACATCTTGTCATGTTTTGTCTCAACTATACCAAACGCATAACAGTACAGTTAACAGTTCTGTTACAGACATACTAAACACAATATGGAACAACTGCTCTGTCCCATCTCATCCACGTAAGAAACGTACCATTAATGTCACTTTTTATTTGCTTTCAAAGTCATAATTTTGCAACATACTGGGCTCGAGATATTGGGCTCGAAATATTGGGCTTATTTTTCTAATAATTTCTATTAGTTGGCTATTAGTTGTATTGTTCTCTGGTTCCAGTTCTTTGCGGTGTAAAGGGGTGGTAGCTCGCAAGGAAAATCCTTGAGGTCATGGGTTCTAGTCCTGTCTTCGCAACTTTTAAAAAAAATTTAAAGTCCAATCTGTCAATTATTTTTACACAAATTCTTATTTTTAAACACCTCTCGCTGTCTCGCTAGCTCGCTCATTAGGTTTTTGTTTCTGCTTCCGAAGGGTTTTAGTGTTGCGTTCGAAGGGTAAGTCTGTATTTTAGTTTACCCGAAACATACTATCAAACTCCCGCCTAGCTTTCTGCGAGGTATTTGCCTCATTTTGATAGGTGAACACTGAACAGCATGTTTGCAAGGCAACTACACTTACAAAGTGACTCAACAAAACGATGGACTCTTATAGAACCACTCTTCTTCAAGTCATGCTCCCCACAATTAGAAAGGGGTGGTTCGGGATCACCAAATATTTTTTGGGTGGTTTAGGATCACCGATTACGATAGCATCAATTATGTATTTTACGACATATTCTTTAAGCTTCAAGTCAAATTCTTCAACCGAAGTAGTGGCATTGATCACATCCAGAGATTTAGCAAAAGTTGATCCTATCTGCAAGGTAGCCAATCCCGTTTTCTTTTCTCCATGGTCTACCTAAAAATTTTAGACCCATATAAGAGTTGTAAATTGTTTGAGAGTATAAATTCTGATGCCTTAGATTTTTTGAAGCTCTCTCTTGTGCCTTTGAGAACATTTTTGAGCAACATGTTCGGTAGGAATGGTAACTTTACCCGGCCGGGCCGGGTACCCGGTCTTACCGGGCCAGAATACCCGGGTAATACCCGGATATTTTTTACCCGGGACCAGGTAAAGAACATCCGGGTACCCGGCTGGTTGTGTACCGGTCCGGGTTCGGGTATACCCGGTTTAATTGTTTTTTAAATTCTATCAAATTAAAAAAAAAAACTAAACCCTAATATTTTGGTTGATTATTATGCTGATCATATGGTCTTATTATTTCCACATGCACAAACTTACACATGCATAGTTAACAATTAAACAAAAGATGATCCTTTTGGGATGGCCACAGTCTTGCGAAATGTAGAACATAACAATCACAAGTAACGCTAATAGTCCCTCCTGAAAATTCGCATACATTGCAGCTTTTCTGAGATCGTATGTTGTTTCATAATCAGTGAAAAATGTTATAAACACACTCAGTATAGCTTTCTCTGCCAACTTGTAGTTGAATACCAAACCTGGATATTGATTATTAAACATTAACCATTAATTAACATATAAGAAAATAGAAATCATCTATCATTCAATATAAAAAAAGTAAAAAAAGAGATGCAAAATGTGACGAATTGGGTAGGCTAATAATTATTACCTGAAGCAAATGCTTTTCTTTTGCATAAGTATATAAACATATTTACGTGAAATGAAAAAGTGTTTTTGTTTATCAATTAATTATAGATGGAGTAGGATAAGAAAACATGATTTAACAAAATGCTCTATAAGGATTTGATTACTGATATGATATTTAGGTATGCGTAATGAATCAGCAACATTAATGGAAAGTTGATCAAAGAACAAAAAATTAAAAAGACTTTAATGGGACCAACTATTTCGTACCCGTCTTATTTAGTTATATATTTTTAACTCTTCTAAAAGTCCAACCTTGCAATTTAATTTTACTAACGTAGTATTTAAACTATAAAAAAGAAAATATTTTAAAAAATTGTAAAAGAAAAAAATTTAAAACTCGGGTAAAATCTAGGTATGGATATTCGCATATCCGGTTGGAGCTTTTCGAACCGGGTACCTAAATGTCAAAATCCGGGTTTTTCCTGGATGGATACTCGGACTGTGTAAAACCGGGTACCCGGCTGGGTCCGGGTATCCCGGCCCCGACCCGGGTTTTTGCCATCCCTAAATTGTCCGGTTCTTACAATATATTTTTATTTAGAGAAAATTGCAATAAAATATCTTGACATTCAATAAAGCAACATGTCATTACCCTATCACGGTGAGGAAAAACGTTTCCTCAGAGTGCTTTTGGAACCACTTGGACAATGTTAGCAACATTTGTTCCTTTGATTATTGGATGTTAATAGGTTCATGGACTAATAGGGGCATTTGGATGTAGTTATGAATTTTAAAGATCGCATAAAGTTAATTAGCTTTTTGAAAAATATTTGTATCAATAGAAACTTGAATGAATGGTGTATGCTGAGAGGACAAGTTTGACCCATTACGTGATATTTGTAAGAAATTTTGTGGCATGAACACGTGGAAGAATTAGAGAGACAAAACATATGATCCATCATCCATATTTAAGATGAAAATTAACTATAGAGATTTATTCATATATAAAAATAAAAATGGAAAAAAATTGGGTCTCCACCGTTCGTTAAAATTAAACGATGTAAATTTATTTAAAAAAAAAAAGTTGGGTCAATGGGTGGAGATCCAAATGGAATTTTTCAGTAAGTTCTTTAAAACACTGTCGCTTTTTTGTTTATTTTTATTGCATACATCAACAAATCCATATTAAGAAAAAAAAACCAAAATTTCAAAATGATACAAAAATCTCCATTTGGAAACAATATAACAAGACAACAGTAAAATGAAAAACAAAAATCACTCAACGACTCCACTGGAGATCGAACCCGGAACCTCTGGCTCCGTAGACCAGCGCCTTATCCATTGGGTCATGGAGTCTAATTGATGGCTCCAAATCATGTGTAGATATTAAAACTAATCACAACATCAATGAGACCGGTTTGAGTCTCACACACAGTGACACATTGAGGCCCAATTTGGATTTACTGTGGGAAGAATCAGTTGAGTATTTAGTAAACTGATTTGTAAAAGTACTATGAAAACCAAAAACAATTTCAATATATTTAGTAAACTGAAAGTAAAAAATGCTGTGACTGTGCAAAATTATTAAAAGAACACAGTTTTAATGAAACTTGTCCACTATAATTCTTTGATGAACTTCAACAGAAATTTTTTATAAGGATTTTAATAAATGAAAATGATGGTTAATATTTAGAACTAAAATAATAATAATAATAATAATAATAATAATAATAATAATAATTTATCATTTTCTGTAAAATATAATAATATAATAATAAAATAGCATATTTTATTATAATAATAATAAATAATTTTATTGTGTTATATAACTATTAAATGAATCCTTAGATATATATATATATATATATATATATATATATATATGATATAGCCACTAAACGGTATTCTTGACTAAAATGTAATAATATATATTATGTAGTGTGTAAATAAATCCATTTGAAATATTAATTTATCAGCAAGCTCATGTTTATGCCGTTTGCAAAAATTCATTAAAAATTGTATTGTAGCATGTTTTCATGAAAGATAAATGATAAAATAAGAAGTTTGGTAAAAATTCATTAAAAGTTACACTGTAACGTGTTTTCAAATTGCTTCACTAAAAAGCTGATTTCCAAAAGTTACAAATTGTAACTTCTTAAAACCTCAATTGGGAGAAGCCAAAAATACCCAAAAGCACTTCTCTAAAATTTTACCAAACATTTTATCCCTAGTCCAGAATCACTTTTGAACCTAAGACGTGAAATTTTACCAAACATACTTTCTCTGGTCCAGAATCACTTTTGAATCTAAGAGCAGTTTGGGAAGCAATGCACCTGAGGCTATCTTGACCGAGTCCCGGTTTATGCGGTGGTTTGGTCAGGAAAAAAATGGGTGTCAAAATCCCTCAAAAAGAGTGACTTCAAAAATACACCAAAGCCAATAAACAGAGAAAGAGATTGGAATAATGACCCTTGAACCGAAACCGACAGAGAAACCCCCAACCACAATAGTGGGCACTGGGCAGAGAACATAGATAAAGTTGGATTTTTTTTTTATCGATTAATATATGCACAAAATTAGAAAATTATGGGAAAGCAGAAGTCTTTGAGGAGCAGAGCAGTCCACTTTGTTTCTGATCTCACCACTGTTCTCCTCAACCCCGTCTCTGATAAGCCCTCCAAGTCTCCTCCTCCTCCTCCTTCTCCTCCTTCTCATGTGAGTCTCTCTCTCTCTCTCTCTTGTTTATTTGTCGTTTTTCGGTTAATGGGTTGGTGATTTTTAATTTATTTGTTACCAGGTTGACAACTTTTTGATGATTGATTGAATTCCCACTTAGATTTATTGTTTTTGATTCATGGGTATTTTGATTCTTGGTGCTTTTCAAGCTGTTTGTAAATTTCTTTTTTAGGTGTCTACTGTACCTTATATTAAAAGAAATAATTAATTATTGAAATAAGGGAAGATATTTTTCTCTGGTACACTGTTAATTAACAGTAGAATCAGAAGTGCAGGCTAATTGTTGGAAACGTTTTCGAAATTGTAGGATTTATGGGTATCTGTATTTGTAAGTTTTTTATATGATTGTAGCTGAATAATGTTGGGTTTACATTTTAAGAGTTAAAATTTTACATTTTATTGTGAGCTGTTAAGTTAGTACTTAGTACTTGTTCAGGGATTGCAACCTTGTAGAAGTTGCTACCTCTGTTTTTTGAAATTTTTTTTGAATTATACTATGTCAAGTTGTGCTCCTCAATAACCTATTCGATTATGTTGATATAACTTTTGGTTACTTAGGAAGATACAACTGAACCGAAAATAGATCACCTTGAGTCCATTACTGAGGAGGAAGCTGTGGATTTAGGTGACGGACCTGATACATCTTCCTTTACCGCATTTCTCTATTCTCTATTGGCATCCTCAGAAGGACATAATTCAAACTCGGAGGAGCAAAATCGTTTTCAAGAGGAGATCAGTGATGCACCATCTAACACTTTAATGAAAGAAAATGGTGGGAAGAAAAGCTTATTTTCTAGGGGTAAAAGTTCTCTTAGAGCTATCTATCAAGCTGCTAGAATCACCGGATATCGAAACCAGGTTAACAGGGTCGATTCTGAGTTGAAAATTGAGGATGAGAATGATGCTGAATTTGATGGACTTGAGATGAGGAACATACCGAATGTGAAAGAATCGGCAGCATCAGTTGAACTTCCGGATGCATCTGAACCTTCCTTGCTTCTCACTGAGAAGACAAGAAGTACCCTTTATGCTTCACTTCCAGGAATTATTCAAGGGAGGAAATGGTTGCTGCTCTACAGGTGAAGAAGAATGGTTTTTATTTGTACAATTAAAAATTGAGAACTGTGGGTGCGTCTTGCAGTGTCTATTAAATAATACCAATCACAGTCCATTTCTGATATCTCGCTTTGCCCTTTGCAGTACCTGGAGGCATGGCATGTCACTTTCAACTTTATATAGAAGAAGCATGCTTTGGCCGGGTTCCAGTTTGCTGGTAATGGTTAATTAAATTTTACTCCGAGATGATTTATTTTGCATGCTCGTACTTCTCATTTTGTTTCTGATAACCAGTGTTTAAGTGTATGTAATTTTTTTTTTTCAATTTTGAGGCTTCTAGATAATGGTTAGCCTTTTTGTGACTCCAGAAGTTGGAAGTTTTTGAAAACAGATATGAACCAGGTTATGTATCTGTGGATTGTGTAAGCGATATTATAACACTTTCAGTTTTGAAAGGGAGTTTTGAAAGGGAAAGAGTAGTCCTATTTTTACAGCTTGTGAAGGATTTTTTTCTCATCATATGCATGTCCTTGGAACATCAAAGAAGAATCTACAAGGACATGCCTACTCTTTCTCATTTGTATAATTGCGTCTCTTGGTCTCTCCCTCAGGCAAATGACTGGATCAGTCTCACTTGTCGCTTTTGTTATAAGTTCTTGTATAAATTTTCTACATACTAATCTTCTTGGTCTTTCCTTCCTCTTCCTTTTCTCTTTTTTCATTTTTCTTCATTTTTTTTTCACCTCATACTATCTCTCACGAGTTTTCTCCTCTTTTATGGGAAACTTATTGATAGTTCTCTGAGTGTCAATGGACATTGTAAGGATGGAGCAAAGGGCTTATCGGTCCATGTTCTTGGAGTTAGTGATTGGCCTGTAGCTGCCAGCCATGACAATCATATTTATGAGAATTAAAAGTAGTTGCTGAAATTATTATATTGCATATATAAACAACCATTTGTGGTGCAATGCCTTGAATTCAAGTGGCTATGTAGTAGCACCACACTATCAAGTTAGAGTTCTTAGCTTTGAGTAGGGCACTCCACTATTTGTGAAATCATGTTTTCAAGCTAAGCATTGGCAGTTTATAACCAATGAGTGAAATCATGTATGATACAGCCTCTCAGCAGAGCTGAACTCAAACTCTTTATCATATTGGAACTTTAATATAAGAAACTAATTTACTTGTTTTGAACTCTTTTTGGTTCTCATTTTATATTGAGCTTTGTACACATTTGTATTAGGTTTAGGATGAAAAATTCTCCACTAATCACCTGGTTTGAATACTCTTTCAGGTTGTTGGAGACCGCAAAGGTGCGGTATTCGGTGGATTGGTCGAGGCACCCCTAAGACCAACTAACAAGAAATATCAGGTGCTTTTAAGCATACACTTTGGTTGATCCGTTCACTGGGGATTTACTTTTGCATACCTTCTTAACATTTATTTTGAACAGGGAACAAATAGTACATTTGTGTTCACAGATACGCCTGGCCATCCGGTTATATTCCGCCCAACAGGTATTTCCTTGTTATTCCTGTCAATGACTCTTAAGAGTCTGAGAAACTATCAGACTTAGTTCCTTTACCTGAATTAGATCGGTATGCGTTCCATAGAACACGTGGCAAAATATGCAAGTTCTAGTTTTGTTAATCAATGTGTATAAGAATGCGTTCTTCAAAAATGCATTAAAAGTGCTGGGTTGCCTATGTTGGATGTAAATATAGTAAAGAAGTGATTGGTGCATTTGAACAGGTGCAAACCGGTATTTCACATTGTGCTCTACCGACTTTCTGGCAATTGGTGGGGGTGGTCACTTCGCATTGTATCTGGATGGTGATCTGTGAGACTTCTGCCTGGCCTTATTTACTATTTTTTTTTCCTGTTTAAAACTAATTTTTCAATTTTTAAGAACAAATTCAATGATTTCAAGCATTCAAATTATTTCTCTCCGGCTCTAATATCTCTAATTTATATTTAAGGTTGAACGGATCAAGTTCAGTCTCAGAAACCTATGGAAACCCTTGTCTTGCACACTCCGAAGACTTTGAAGTAAAGGAGGTTGAGGTATGCAGAGCGCTACTACTAACTCACACACAAACACCCAATGTTTATGTATAATACCACTTTTGCCTCACCAACACCTATAGGTGATATGTACATTCACGATTCACATCCAATATTGCAGTTGTGGGGGTTCATATATGGATCGAAGTATGAGGAAATTCTTGCTTTAAGCAAAACAGAGATGCCCGGGATTTGCCGCTGGTGAACCTGATTATGTTGGATACCGTTGGAAGATACTGTATACTGATATGCTTAACAGCTGAAAGTGGAATGTTTTTCTTGTACATTTCAAGATCTTGTGAACTGAAAGTGGAATGTTTTTGTTGTACATTCAAGACATCTTGTGAACACAATGTCACACTTGTACATATTAAGTCCCTTCCAAGTTCCAACCATGTTTATACGGAGAGCTCACATGTAGTATTTTACACGATGGTTTATAATATCATAATCAGATCTGGTTAAATCTACTTGTGCTAATATTTGTGAGTTTTCGTGGCAATGCCAGATAAATGAGAGAAGATGATTCACAAATTTTTAAGAAGTTCAAATGCGAGTTGTAAGTATTTGCAAAGAATGTTTTGTAATTAAGAGCATCAACCAAAATTAGGCCTTAAGTGAACAATGCAGTTTTTGATACAATTTATGAAATTTCAAAGAACATCTTTAAACTATTCAAAAATTATGATCATTTTTAAAACTTTATATGTAGCTGACTAACTAATTTCAAAACAAGTTATGAGATGCTATACAAATTCTTTGTCCTTTTGGTTTTTTAATTATATGATTTGAATCTGAAAAAAATAAAATTTTAATAAACAGGAGAAAATAATAATAATAATAAAAGAGAAACAAATACAAATTGTCCTAATAAGAGAGAACTTATTAGTTATTACCCTTGAAATCTAAAGAGTACAACACAAGAAAACCTAATGAAAACAGTGCAAGTAGTACTCAAAGAAAGCAATCCTACATACAACTAGATAACTTTATTTTTATTTTTGATAAAAACTGGATAACAACAAAAGAAGAAGAAATATATAACAAACAGTTGTTGAACACCTGTGTTGACAGAAAATTCACCACTACAAGCCCTTGTTGCAGGATCTGTCAAAAAAATCAGAATAAATTAGTCAGTGAAGAGTAGGATCTGTCGAGACATTTAAACAAATTAGTCAATGAAGAACAATGTGATGGAGATTTCTTGTGGGTGTAAAAGTGATTATCAATGAATTATCCTATCTAAAATGGTGAACTTAGACGAAATTGAATTGGGTTGGACTACATGCCGGATTGGACTACATGGGATTAGATTACAGTGAAACTAGAAAATAATCTCTTATTAGGCCTATGCCAATATAGGATTGAACTATTAACTAAAAGAGTAACATTGGCACATTGCACAAACTATTGTCCTAGCATTTCCGTTCCAACTAATGTGGCAGCTGAGTTGGTACTGTGACATCATTTGCCAACTCATCTTAGTGAAAAAGACGGGTAATATGACATGTGATAAGAGTGCCAACTCAACTGCCACATCAATTGGGATAAACAAAGTTTGAATAATAGTTGATAAATGTGTTACCTAAAATTGTCCAAACTAGTCCAACTGTTTACATCAAACATGGTGTTAGGAGGGCTGTCTTTTGAATGCCAACGACTTATGAGTACCTTTAGTGCCAGCAATTAACCCCAACCTAGCAATCAGCCACAGATAAAAGGTAGAAAGTCTCGAATCAAGCAACAGTTGCTGTCTGTGCTACACTCTCCTGTAGTTCCTGAGGAGAGCCATTCAGCAGATTGGCAGGCTTAGTGTCAGCTTCTTCGTATGCATCTGCATGAACACCCAAAGCAGCACGGCCAGAAGGGTCGAGATTTTTGGACCAAGATGCATCCCATTCCACAGCCTTGGCTGTACTGCATGCTATGCTGGGACCTCCAGGAACAGTTGACCTTGCAGCATTCTACTCAAAAACGGTTTACTAATCAACATCAAGAAAAAATAAAAATAAAAAAAATAACAGAATGCTGGAAGAAAAGCAGTTAGTAATTTCAGACAAATTTATACTCTGTTACGTGACACGAAACTTCCTTTGTGTTTTTGGCAATCAAACTAATATGGATGAAAATTGCTAACCATAGCAGACTCCTCACTGTCCATATATACTACCAAAACAAAATTAAAGTGACAGAACCACCCTCCAAACAGGAAAAAAAAAAGGTCCTGCAGAAAAATTAAAACGAAAGCAAAGAAAAGGCAGAACACACCCCACCTTTGGGAAGAATTTCTCAAAGATAGTTCTGTAGTAGTATCCCTCTTTTGTTGTAGGAGTATTTTCAGGGTAAACAAAGCTTGCATTCATCAACATTGAATCTGAAACCTGCCAGTTCCAAGCAGGAACAGAAAAAAAAAAAATCAAAAATCAAAAATCAAAAATCAAATGAGTGCACCCTTCTTGTGCCAATGACTGCAAGAGTTGAAGACAACAGCTCATATCTTTCAAGAAATTAAGAGCATGACATACATGTTTGTTTGCATGATCCTTCAAACCATCAATCCAACTGTACCCAACTCCATCACTGAATTGTTCCTTCTGCCTGTACAATATGCGCTTTACCAAGAAAAAATAAGGAAGAGAAAAGAAATGAATTCAGAAAATTGTCACATGAAACTTTGCATGAGATACTCAGAAATGATATTTAATCTGACGAAAATTATCCACGGAATTGGAAACAATTATCACAAGCAAAGAACAGAGTGCATTCAGCTTGGCAAGCTCAATGGCATAACATGTAGCGACAAACCTTTGGCAAGTATGGCTTCTTATCATCATCAAATGCATTACGTAAGATCCACTTCTCAATCCTTCCAAGATCAGGTCTCACCTGGGATTGGTAGACAATTCTTTTTTCTGTTAATACAGATAATAAACAAAAAATTTTGCCCACACTTAAAGCTTCTATACAGTTCAAAATGAATAGCACAATGTGTAAACCTAAAGGCAAAAGGATTCTATACCATTTTCCATTCTGGATCTATGCTCATTGCAATGTTAATGAACTCTTTGTCTAAGAAGGGTACACGAGCTTCAACACCCCACGCAGAAGTTGATTTATTAGCCCTCAAACAGTCATAAAGATGAAGAGCTTTAATCTGTTGAATTCTCAAAAGAGCCATCAGAACATAAAAGTATAACAGAATCAAGTCAAGTGGCAAGTAGCATGTAAACCATCATTTAGTTAGAGTTTACTGTTAGAATACCTTCCTACATGTCTCCTGGTGAAATTCCTCCTTGTTGGGTGCCTTGTGGAAATACAGGTAACCTCCAAAGATTTCATCTGAACCTTCCCCAGATAAAACCATTTTCACTCCTAAAGATTTGATTTTTCGAGACATAAGAAACATTGGAGTGCTAGCTCTAATTGTGGTCACATCATATGTTTCAATGTGATAAATGACTTCCTCAAGAGCATCTAATCCTTCCTGTCAAGATATAAAATTTAAGTTCCAAGTAGCGAGGAAACAAAGAATAGATACTACTTGTTTCTGCCGGAAATACTGAAGATTACCTGAACAGTGAAGTACAACTCATGGTGACGAGTTCCAAGATAATCTGCTACCTCTCTGGCAGCTTTCAGATCCGGAGAACCCTGAAGAACAAAATGCGAAATCAAGTGAACAAATTCGGAGGATATTCAGGGAGGAAAACTAATAGAATTCCCCGGAGAGAAAACTAGACAGTCAGACTAGCACATTTAAAATCTAGCAAATCTCTCTGTCTGATGCACACTGAAATTTACAAGTTTGGGCTACTAGTTAAGGCATCAATATCCTGAACTCATTTTCCAATTATTGCTATTTCTACAGAGGTCAGAAACCAATGGCCACACTAATTTCCTTGTCATTAAAAGCCATTACACTCTACCATATAATATTGAATTGATGAAATCTCAACTGAAGCAACTATACTAACAAAAAAGGCAATGTGATGCACAGATGCAGTAATATTGTGTACTAACTTAAGCAAAAGACAATCATGACAAGGTATCATGAGGGAGGAAAAAACATGGCTATGTCACATGGAAGAATTGAGACCTTCAAACCAATACAGAAGGTGTGCAACTGAGACCCCCACTGGCAAGCCACTTTTGATTCAACTAAATAGCGGGACGCCACAGCAGCAACAAGTGATGAGTCCAGTCCTCCAGACAAAAGCACACCAAATGGTACATCTGTCATAAGTCTCTTAAGCACAGCCTGAACACGATTGAGACAAAAGTTAAGTATGATGTTAAGAATCTTAGAATATTAAAAAAATAATAATAATCAGAGTCTTAGGATATCTATTTTTCAATGAGAATTGAGAAATGAAAAAGTCTTCAGTCATCAATCATATAAAAAGACACGGTAAAAATCTAAAATATAGTTTTTTAACAAGGAGTCCCCATAACAAGAAGTACTAAATCTGAATAAACAAAAAAGAGTTTTACTTCAGGTATGTGAATGCAATAAATAATATTACTACACTCCAAAGAAGTATACCCCTCTTTGTTCCTATCAGAATCTTTTTCTTCCACTTTCCTATCCATTTCAGCACAGCTGCAGAATGGGGCACAAAGAATATAGGTCACTCTCACTTTCCCCTTCTATTTCCATCTTGCTAAATTAAAGTATATCCTCATCCCCATCCTCATCCCCATCCCGTCCTCCTTCAAACCTTCCCCGCACACCCCCTTCCCCCCTCTTCCTTTCCTGCCATCTTTGTGTCCAACTAATTTGATTTAAAAAAAAATAAAATAAAAACAACAATGAAAAAGAAAATTTGAGTTAGAAAAAGCGTAGTAGGAGAATCCAGGACATGCCTTCTCATAGGCCGTGCGCAAAAGCAGGGGATCATATGGATTTGAGGGTATCTGCTCTGAGTACCAAGGTGGGTTATACCATCTTCTAAGTGCTCCTGCAAAGATTCAAATAAAAACAATAAATAATTAGATATGGAAAGCATTACGCACAGTACCACAAAAATATACAATAATGAATAGGTAGGATAACAACCAAAAAAAGTTATAAACCTGAGAATGAAAATGAAAGAGCAGAAAATTACTAAACTTTTTTTTTAAAAAAAAAATCTGTGCATTCTCCTTATCTTTTAAACAATTCCCAGATAGTATTTTTTTACTAAAACTACTGTGTGATTTAGTCAGGTTACATAATATTTAACTATTGACTCATTACTGTGAGTTTTCCTGCCTTGCACAAGCCCCATGAAATACATTAACTGTCACAATATCACTAAAATATTACGCAATTAACAGTATTTGTCTTCACAAAAAACAGATTTGAGTAAAAACCATGATTTAATAGAAAACTCGCTGTCAATTATAATTATATATAAATTAAACAAGATAATAAAGAATAAGATTCCCAGCTTAGGATATGCAAACCTTGTTTGCTAGAATAGATATGCCCTGGAAGGAAAGACACAAATCTCTCACAATCGTCACTCAAAGCTTTCATTTCTGAAGCAAACCATACTGATCCTGCAATGTAATCGGCATTTAGTATATCTAAACACATGCATGTCTCAGAAGGGCAACTAATAATATCACATAACAGGAAATTAAAAACTGGTTGCTATATATGAACCAGAAACTGAGGGTCTGAGGCATTGTCCAAAAATAAGAAGACCTAACATCAAAAGCCAGTATAGTATCAGCTTGAAATTGAAATAGTTGAAAATATCTCAAGATATTGACCCATTTATGAGCTAAAGCTTACCCTACTTAAAGCAGGGAAGATTGACTATCTAACAACCAGACCAACAATTTTTTATTATACTGAAGTTAAGTGTTGATCAAGAACTTTAATGGGTTTCAACTAGAACAGAAGGAAAAGAAAAAACTTCCTTTGCATCCCTTACTGTTATGGACAAACCGACAAAGCAAATTTAGAAACGTTATTCATATTTCATGTATGCATCAATTGTAAGTATAGTATTAATCTCATGAAACAACTACTTTGAAGCCCCTTTGTGCATAACAGTTGATAATTAGAATTGAGAGGCAGCATAAAGAAAAAAAGATATTTCTCTCAAACTATCTTCCTAGAATTCTAACATAACAAATGTAAGCCACATATACCAAACAATAAACATATTAAAAAAAAATAAAAAAGGGACATACCATCAAGACCCCAGCCCATATAAAGGGGTGTAATACCAATAGCATCCCGAGCTGCAATGAAGCTTTTGTCACGGGTGTCAAGAAGGACAAACGAGAACATGCCATCCAACATGTACACAAAATCTTCTCCATATTCTTCATACTGGTGAAAATAAATAGCTAGATAAGAAAATAATAAATAAAAATAAAATGGCAGTGATGACAGTCTAATATCCAACATTCCAACCCACCACTAGAAAATATGAAAATTAGTAGACATAAAGATCTCAGTTAGTTCTTAAGTCTACCAAAGACTAGACGTTAAGCTGGAAGAAATTTGTTTTTTTTTTAAATAAATAAAATAACAAAGTAGAAACAAAGGATATCCGATATTCCAATGTTGAAGCTAGTAACATAAAATAGCAGAAGAAACTAGGCTAGAAATCCAAACAGTTTCATGAACTTACAAGATGGGCGATTACTTCGCAGTCACTTCCAGTTCGGAACTGATGGTTCTTCAGCTTCTCTCTCAACTCTTTGTGGTTATATATCTCCCCGTTAACCTAAATGAAAGAAAAGTTCCATTTGTCTAACATGGTAATGAGTCCTAATATCAACAACAATATCAATCATAGGAAGATCTCGAATATCTCACATTCATAAACATAATGCAACCATTAATTTATAGCAATAACTATAACTGCATTTGTCATTGACAGACACGGTATTCATCATCCTCAAATTCCCGAATTCTCATCAAGAATCACTTTTATTCATTTCCATACATAAAGCATAACAAATTACCGTGACAACAACTGTCTTGTCTTCGTTATAAAGCGGCTGATCCCCTGAAGTAGGGTCTACAATAGCCAACCGTTGGTGAGCAAGATAACAATCATCATAACAATGCAATCCGCTCCAATCCGGACCCCTATGCCGCAACCTACACTTCCAAAACCAACCAAAATCAAAAATCACTACATTCAATCATTTAGTCCAAAACCTTACACTGCTCGAGCCAAACAATCGAATTTCCAAAGAAATTTATAAAATTTATAAAATTTCTTAATTCCCTCGTTTGGTATTTCGATTTTTGGAGTTGGGTGCGAGGAGCGTATCATTTGGTACCTCAATTTACGATCCAAAATACAGCCTAGAATGACAGTATTTTCATGTATTTCTTTCAATTAAGTCCTAGCAAACCCATTTTGAGTCCACAATACGAAGTCCAAATACAAGTAATTACAAAAATCAAAACTTTAACATATAAACAAACAAATATAACAACTTTATTCATAGAAACATAAAAAAAAAAAATACTACATTCATCAAATTTTGACGAAAATGAAAGATGTTATCGCACCTTCGAGACAATTCGATGATACGGGAACGTTTCGCTTGCGAGTTGTCAGTGCAACCAAAGACTGCGAGGATTCCACACATGGCGGCTCTGCTTTTGACTTCTCTCTGAGTCTGAGAAGAAAAAGAGAGAGAGTGGGATGGCTGGGTGACGCTGGATGGGAGGTTGGTTTAATTAGGGCCGTTGATTCTGATCAGTGTGTTGTTTTCAAAAGATTCCAACTTTTCTTTTTAACTGTTGAGTATTATAATTCCTTCTTTAGGGTTTCTGATTTTGTTCGGATTTCTTTTTGTGGCGCTGGGTGCCGGGTATGAGCTACCGGAGGATTTTGGTTGCCTGCATGGCTTGTTTGGCACACTATATCCAATTGTATTGGCCTGTATTATATTGTATCGTATTGGACTATACTATTGTATTAAGTTATTCATATTAATTTTATTGTATTTTATTATATTATAAAAATATAATATATTTTTTTAAATAGTTAATAATTAATTTTAAATATCCTTACCATAAATAAATCAGTAAATATTTATTTTAATTGAAATAAAAAATTTAAATAAATAATATTTTTGTAAATAAAATAAATATTTCCTATATAATTTTGAAATTATAAAAAAAATATTAACAACATAACACATATTTCATTAATATTCCATATTTGTTGGAAAAAAAAGAAAAAAATGTTTTTTTCTAATACAATATAACCTAATACCACCAAATATAATGTATTAGCTAATACAGTGTTTGTTGTATTATACAATAAAATGTACTAAAATAATACAACCCAGTGTTTGCACCAAACACTGTATTATATTGTTTTAATACATTTTAAATGGCTAGTACAATACAATACATGCAAACAAACATGGCCTTATGGTGCGTTTGGTGAGGGATATGATTGAACTATTTTTAAGAGATGAGATTGGATTGGATTGGATTTAATTAATTATAGTGTTTCCCATGTTTGGTGCAACATGAGATTGAATTAAAAATAATATTATCTTGTGTTTGGTATGTAATGGGATTGGAGAAAATTAATGAAATAATAAATCGTAAAAACTAAAAATTGTTTAAAAAATCTGAGAATCTTTCTCATTCTCTCTCCTCCATCTCATTCTCTTCTTTTTCCTGTTACTACGTTCAAACCACACACAAAATTAGATATTTCCCTTCTCTCTCATCCTATCTCTTTCTCTTTTTTCTCTGATCTTACCATTCTCTCTCCTCTCTTCTCTTTCTCTCATTTCTCTGTTACCAAGATGGTGGAAACAAAATTTAAATATTCCCCTTTTCTCTTCTCTCATCTCTTTCCATCTCTCTCTCCTTTCTTTGTTTCAACACTGGTGGAAAAAAAATTTCAAATCTGCTATGGTGAGAGGAGATCGAACCATTATGTGTCAGAGGTGGTGGTCGCGACGACGGTCGGAGAAACTGTAGTGAGAGGCGTGCGGCGGCCGGCAGTGGTCTATGTTCATCTGGGTTTTTCTCATCTCATATTACTTATTTCTTTATTTATTGCAATAATATTTTGTTATGGTGAAAAACAAATGTTAATATGACCAATATAAAAAATCGATTGTCTTTTTAGAAACAGATTGAAGATCGATGAATGTGTGTTTGTCTGAAATTGTATTTCATAGGTTTGGTTTAATTGATTGAAGAGAGATAAAAATAATCTCATTGATTTGGAGGGGATTATTTTATCCCCTTCTGATGGGATAAAAAAAACTATGGACTAAAAATAATACTTCTTGCCAAGCCTCATCAAACATAGGATTTGACAAATAGTCCAATCCTGGCCAACTTACACACCTTTAGGGTGTTAGGGTGTGTTTGGTATAGCGTTTCAAATAGAGTTTTTAGAATAGATCTTTTACTAATAGAGCTTTTATAAAGTAGAGCTTTAGTTTAAAAAAAAACTTTTAGTTGTATAAATTATAGAAAATGTATTGACAATTATTTTTAAAAATAGCTTTTGGCTGTGTAAATTACAAAAAATGTGTTGACAATGTATTTATAATGAAAGAATTGCATGGTGGATGAAATATCTAAAATTTATAAAGGGTAATTGAGATAATTCATATGTTTTAAAAAAGTTGAAAAAAAAAAGCTTTTTAGGAAAGCCTAAATTTTGGACTTCTCATAGTAGACATAAAATAGTTTTTATAAATGGTAATTGAGACAATTCATATATTAAAAAAACAATTTTGATTTTCACCAAAAAAAATAATAATAATAACTTCAAAACAGCTTCTAGCTTTTGGCCTTTACTAAAGTCATACCAAACACACACTTATGTCATGTTTGGTTGGGTGGAATGGAATGGAAATAAAGTCATTCCTAATGTTTGGTTTACTAAAATGTAATGGAATGAGGATTCCATTGGAATATTGATTCCACCATTTTGGTGGAATGAACTTTCCATCCAAAAACAAATGGAATGCTCATTCTAATTTCAAACTAAAATTGGTATTCCATAAATAGCCTCATATACCCCAACTCTATTCCAAAAATACCATCCTTTCCAAAAATAATATATTATTATTATACATTATTTAATTATAATATATATAATGATGTATAAATATACATTATATTTATTATTATATAATATATATAATGTGTTATATGTTATAATATATATATAATATTATATATACTTTCATATTTTATTATTATTATCCGTAATATATCATGTTATTATAAATGTTTTGTAATTAGGGGTATTTTGATCAAAATACAATTAATTTCATTCCATTCAGTTTTTAACCAAACAAAATAATACTGATTCAGATACTGATTCTAAAGTCCCAACCAAACAAAGAAATCAGTTTTCCATTCTTTGCCATTTCAATTCTTATTCTCATTACTATTCTAATTATCATTCCACCATGATAACCAAACGCCACATTAGATTGTTACAAATCTATTTGTATCTGACGAGATCAAACACATGCAGCTTGTATCGTTATTCCCACAAGTCATGGAAGAGGTGTATGTATTACAAATTCTAATATCTTAAAATAGTGGTATAGTACAAATGTTATTATTTTTTTCTAAATTCAAAACGTATATGTAAGGGTCCAATTATAATATTTAATGCATAGGTTGATGGAGTTTTATGGAATATTAATAAGTCATCTCATATGGCATATTAACAAGTCATCTCACGCCCCCAGGGCGTAGTTCAGCTGGTAGTTGGATGAGCTTGGGACTTGGGCAAATGACTTGTTGATGGTATTTTTGGATTACGTAAAGTTGATTACGCGTTTAACGAGTTATTGTAAGTTATTTATAATGATAAGAGCAGAAAAGAGAAAAAGAGGCATGCAAACACAGAATTTACGTGGTAAAACCCCAAGTTGAGGAAACGTCCACTGTTGCCGGTGACGGCGAGAAGGAAGATCCACTATAATAAAAAAGTTACACACTCAAGCTCTCTCACTCTTACGTACTGTTGAGTTCGCAACCTTTACAGTGCTATTTTATAGACTATTTATATGTGCATAGAACCCTAATTCGTGGTACACAAGTAAGGAAAGTTGTTTTGGTTTAATGAGACTCTGACTTGTTGGAGTCGTTTTAATTTTCTTTCATGTTCCGCATTGCTTATGTTTTGAACGCATTAAATCTCTTGCCTAAACTGGACTCTGATATCTCTAAGGAAGTTTGTTTCCTTATCAGAGTATGCTTCGAGACACCTTATTTGAGTAAGACTCTTTCTCTGCGTGTTTGAGTCGTATTTGTATTGAATTCAACGATGTCCACGTGTCGCTTGGTCAATCTAATTACTTTAGTTGAGTTATTTCTTTCCCAACCATCTAGGTAACCCTAACCAGTTATTATGAAGTTATTTTTGGTTAACTCAGGTTGGTTTAGTCTGGTTGACTTTTGATGACATGACTTCTCTAATCTCTGTGAATCCCGACAATCATGTTGATTTGTCATCCTTCCAGATTTCGCCAATAACAATAACCCCCTTAAACATTTGAACCGAGTATCTCGTTCAACAAAGAGAACTCGCTCGGTGAGGTATGTTTAATTTTGCTTTTATTTGTCTTGTAGCTCATTAATGTTAATTAACGCTTAACATCTAAGCATTTATTTCCAGCCATAACATTCGATTTGTCCAATTGACGGGACACGATGATGAAATAGTGGCAGATTGCTTGTCCCTCAAACGTCGCTCATCACATAGCTAGTGGGCGCGTGATTTTCGGACTTCGTGCACCAACCCCCACTCTTACACGTATTTTTTTCTGATGACATCACTATTTGCTATATATATTTTCAAAAACTTTTCGTTTTCCCTCTTTCACAGACTTCCTTTTGCAATTCTTCTCTTTCAAAAACTGTAACCCTAGCTTTTCCACTTCTTTCTCATCCAAATTTCTCTTCGAAGTTCCCCGTTTCTCAAATTTTTTTCAAAGCCACTCGCTTTTTACCAGATCTTTGATTCTACCAGCATTAGCATTCATGCCATTTTTGTCTATTCATAACATTCAGGTGTGGATCTTATTACCCGTCACCGTTTTGTTGAGCTATTTATATGTGCCGTTGAGACAGGTGACAGAGAGAACGCTGATAGGATTGAGTTTATCTTGAGAGGGTGTTCACAAACTTCTGCTCCTTTAACTCAACCTGAAGCTCTTAACGGTGATTACTCGATTGGTCATCCTAAATTTCAACCTTCTCATTTTAACCCAAACATCTCTTCTGTTAATACACGTCCAGAGATGTTAAGGACAATCGGTACTGGTCGAGGTGGTAGAACTGCTACTAAGGATTCTCCATCGACCGAGCTAAAGATCCCTTATCAGCCTTTTTGGAGGATGTTCCTAAAAGGCATCGAGCACCTCTGTTGAGGTTCTTCGCCGATCAACCATACGCTTATGACTATGAGGTGAATGCGGTGACATAGCAAGAGATGCAGAAGTACATCGATTGGTTTGGCCTTCCCCGTTCAGTTGAGCTTTTCCTATATAAAAGTTGCGTTGTCTGGAATCCTCCTAGGGGTGCCATTGCCATGTTTGGGACCATGTTTACTTCAGGGGTAACTCTGCCCATCCAACCATTTAGTGCTATGTTCTGGGTTGATGCTGAGATCGCCCCTGCCCAACTATCTCCCAATTCTTACGGAATGCTGGTCAGTTTATGGCATCTATGGGAGCGGATCGGTGTCAAACATCCCCCAACCCCTTAAGAAATTCATAACTTATATACTCTCAATCGAACAGATACTAGAGGCATCTTCCATCTTTAGTCTGACTCACTCTACCACTGGATTCCCAAAGAATTTGATTAGAGACATCCTCCTGCATCTAGCAAGGACCATAAGGGCTTCGTATGGGGTTTCCCCACCTCAAAAAAATACTAGAAGAACAGTTGGTTCTTCGTTAAAGGCGATTAAGGCGAAACAATAGTGGCTGACCCTCGCCAAGACCTGAACAAGAACAGTATACCGAGACACTTCTGCAACCCAGAGATCTGGAACAAAACCCCTGCCATACTAACTAAAAGACATGCTACGTAGGTAGTCAAGGCTGCTTAAAAATCATGGGAGTCAAGGGATCGCCGCACATTATTTGTTGAGGCGGAACTGATCAAACAGGGACTTTTCCCCGGCATCTCTGGTCGTTGCAGACGCTGTGAGTTTTAATTGTCTTTTCCCTGCTTTTTGTTTGAAGTACTTTTGATACTTTGGGTTTATTCTCTAGTATATGACATTGACATTGTCGCTGGCGATCAAGCCGAGATGGCTAAAAACATGGACAAAACTAGTAGGCAAGAAGCTGCATATCAGTTGGCTAAAGGGATCGCTCCCCCCGAGCAGGACTTGGTTGAGCATACTTATGACCCTGACCCTAACACTTCTTAGGGCCCTACTGAACCAACACAACATAATGAACATGACTTCCCCCCTCCCGAGGTCCAATAAAAGAATGTGTTGGGGTTTATGCCCTAAAGCTTGTAATTTGTAAATATGAATGAAACATTAATAAAAGAAGTAATTTATTCATTCTATACATCTGCTCATAAATTTATATCATGTGTACTTAATATCCAAGATTGCTGGATGTAATCTCTAACTGAGTGTATGAGTGTCATATACAGAGGAATTTAGTTTGAGATGAGCAATCTAAAGAGTCTGTGGATAGCAAATTGAGCTAGGTACTTTATTTATGGTTAATCTACAGCTGCGGTCTATTCCGTAAAGTATGGTGGTCTTATCATAGACTATTTATATGGTGATATGAGAATGGATGCACCTTATATGATGTAATTATATAGGATTGGACCACGATCTATATGAATCTCTCACCAAGATCCGTTAAATGATGAGATTCATATATATTGACAAATGATGACTATATATGGGTGATCTTAATCATGAGTATCTTATTGACTCCTTCAGGTTGGATCGTGGTTTTTGATATACCATGGGTGAGATCGGAGTTGCATTCCCGGTCAATAACTTCGTATGTTGGAATTGCGGTTTGGCTTGTGGCTGTGACTGTCTGTACACAATAGTGGCATCCACTCCTTCCTACGAGAAGTAGATAGTAGTTCCCTTAAGAGTAGAATTGGGGCTTGAATAAAATGAGCGCTCTCATTCTTCAGTAAAGGAAATTAGGATTTATTGTTCATTAGAGAATCAATGGTACTTAATGGAAGGATAAAATTAAAGGGGTATAACAGACTTTATGACCTAGCTCTAATTATGAACTATTTGTGGAGGATCATACTGTATGCAATAGCTATATAGATGGACAACTGTAATTTCGGTTTGTGTAATACATCTACAGTTGCGAGAGTGTAGCTTCAGGTTTTTAGTGGAATAACTCTGAGGTTAATAATCATGAAATATTAATTAAAGAGTTTAATTAATTATTTCTAAGGATTATTTGAGCTCAAAACTGTGGGTCCATTAGGTCCCCTTGCTAACCCAATTGATTAAAGGTAACAAGGGTCATGATTAATTAATAGGATTGTCCAATTAATTGTGTTACGAAAGTGACACGTATTTATTCAGAGATTATTTAATTCATGAATTAATAATTATGAATTATTAATTAGAGGTTGCATGTTCAAATCATGATTGAGCCAGATAAAATAATTACATTATTTTATTCTTTAATAAGTGTTGATCAAAAATTTGCTCTGGGTGAGAAATTTCAATTAACACCCTCAGACTACTACCCCGGGAGGTCGCAACGGGGGTAGGTACCTCGAGGTACTAGAGTTTTGTACGAGTGAGAGAAGCAAGGTGTAGTAGATAGGAGACTGATCATCCCGCCCGTCGGGCTTCGAGCATAAGGAGAAGATATGGTGCTGGAGGTTCCCTTGCTGGTGTGAAGGGGTGGTCCTGGTCCCTGGTCCCTGGTTCTGGTCTCTAGTCCCGGTCCCTAGTCTTGATACCTAGTCCTGGTACCTGGTCCTTGTACCAGTTCTGTTACCTCTTTTCTAGGTCTCCTTTGTAGTTTCCCGACCCAAGTAGCAAGCAAGAAGGTAGGATCGGTACTCCTTGATGACATAGATGTGGTCGAGAAGGATGAGACCACCCGGTTGCGATTTTTCACCCCTAGGTCCTTCCAGTCAGGGCTGAAACCCGTCTTGGTTCTTCTGACTCCTTTCTAGCAGTGGACAAGAGAGTAGATAAGTGGACAAGAGAGCTAGGACCAGTAGGGTTGGAACCTAGCTTCCATACATGCATAATAAGGAGACAGATGGAAGAATGTCAGTTCATTAGAGAGAATTGGATTGACATAGGGGGAAAAAGCATCACGAATGATCTTATGCTGAAAAACCCCTAGGCAGTATCCAGAGGAAGGAGAGTGACCCTTCTTTATATATATATATATATATCATAAGAAGTGCTCCGAAGAGCTTACATAAGTACAAAACGTGACCTGGTAGGTCATAGTTGGAGGGGTACCACTTAGTACCGGTACATTCTTGGTGAAAATTGATATATATAGTAGTTGATACAATGGTGGGATATGGCGAACTGTATTTTTGCTGGAAAAGTGGGTGAAATCTCCGTTGTTTGATAGACTATGGTGTATCTCTTTTTAGTCGATCTATGGATCCCATTTTTCGGATTGGAGATTGGAGATTGAAGCCCTATTCCTGGAGAATGCATTATCATATTTATATCTTCTCTTTCCTGTCTCCCACTCCGTTTATTTAGTTAATTAGCAATCAAATGAACGTTGATTTGGCATTGATGGAGTTGAATATTTACTCATTAATGGCGTTGTGGATGGCCATTAAAGAGTTGAATGAATATTTACTCATTAATGGCATTGTGAATGGCCATTAAAGAGTTGACTGAATATTTACTCATTAATGGCATTGTGAATGACCATTAAAGAGTTGACTGATCTTTCGTTAATGGCTTTGTGAATGGCCATTAAAGAGTTGCCTGATTTCTTATAAATGGCGTTATGAATAGCCATTAAAGAGTTGGCTGATTTCTTATAAATGGCGTTGTGAATAGCCATTAATAGGGTTGACTATCTCCATTAATAACCAGAGAGGTCAACTTTCTCTACTTTTAGTTGGAGGCTTCTGTAGACTTTGTTCTTTTGGCGTGGTCTGGTTCTAGGTTGATTCCCTGGTGCATTGGTTGCATCGATGTGTATGAACCTTCATACTTCCATTTCACGTGCTAGGTAGATGGCCGATACTTGATGGACTGGTCCAGGATAGGTATCACGGTACTAGGGTACCAGGTAAATGTTGTCAGACCTAGGTACCAGGTGGGAGGTACCGCGGTGTCGACCCTACTTGATACCTGGTAAAACGTGCTATATGATACTGACTTCTTCCTGATTCATGGTATCGAGTATCCCTGGTATCTGGGTACCGGTCCCAATCTATGTTCTACCAGGCTCTAGGCAGATGGAAAATTTTTCTTTGGACCCCTGCTAAAAAAGGCTGTTAACAATAAGTCTTGTGTTTAAGTTTAAGTTAACTAGAGTTATGCGGGAGTTAAAATCCTACTTTACCTAGGACACTTAAATACTCATTTTCTTTTTAAATATATAAAGATGTATTTGAATAGGATATGTATCCAGTTTTAAATATATATATAGATATATTTACGTAACTAGGATACTAGAACAAGTGTCATTCATTGAACCAAATACACAGAGCCAAAAAAAAAAACCCTAGAAGGTCTACGTTAATTTTCGGCCAAAAAAAAAAAAATCCTAGTGGTGGCCGAATATAGCAAGAAGAAAAGAAGTTTTCTTCAAGCCTCTGAATCCTTATGTATGTTCTTTAAAGATCGTGACGCGCTCACACGCAGTTGCTGGATCACGGGACATAGTGAGGAAGACTTGATGGTTTAAAATCGGAATAAAGCTTAAAGAAATGATGGAGTAGGTCTTTAAGGGTATGACCTAATTCTTTTATATATTCTTATATATATTGTAAACGGTTTATGTGTTGCATAAAATTTTAAAACCTCATTTTCGTTGTGCAACATAAATCCGGGTTCTTACAGAAAGATCATCAGGGAGAGGCTTGCTTGGAAAATGGCTAAGACGATGGAGGGGACCTCAGATTCCAACCCTCCTCATACACAAAAGACAGTAACCATAGAGGTAGGGCCATAACCTCACTTTGTAGGAGTTAGAGTAAATGATGTAGCTGAAGAAGAAGATGATGATGACCAGGGGACGATAAGAGACCTATTTTCGAGAGAAATGTGCTTCAAGCGTAGAAGTGATTGTCCTTCTCTTCCATCTGAACGGGTTTCAACCAGTGGTCAAGATCCTCAGCCGACTATCCAGGCTGACACTAGTGACCAGGCTATTTGATCATCTAATCAGGTTCCAACTGGCGGTCAAGGTTCTCAGCCAACTGACCAAGCTGGTATTGGCGACCAAGATCCCCGACCATCTAACCAGATCATTCAACCTGCTGAGCAGATCCTAGCCAATCATATGGACAATCGACCTGCTCGGTCTTCAATGAAGCTTTCAGTGAAACTTCAGATAGTCTTTTTGGACTCATGTATTGATGAAAGTCTCGATGGAAATGATAACTTGTCTCGTCGTGGGCTGTGTCATGCTAAAGAAAAGCCTAAGAGTCTGAGCCGATCTTCCGACGCGTCTATCGAAGCTGAGGTTATGAATGCTGTGGATAACACAAAAGCAGGCTCAATTGATGCTCATGATTTGGGGCGGACTAGCATTACTCCTCCAGAAACTGTCCCTGACGCAATCAATCCTATTGGCCAAGATAACGTTGGTAAGGCTGTTGAACTGAGTAAAAAGACTCCTCCTCTGATAGAATCCCAAACTGAGGAGGTTGGAAAGGGCTCAAATGCTTTAGCAGTGAGGTCTCCAAGTATATTCGCAGCAACCATGAGAGTTACTACCGGTGCATTCCTGCTCGGGTTTATGAAGCCTGAGCTGCCGACCTCTACTCTCAAAGTCTTAGAGAAATACCCCCTTCATCTACTCGTATTGCAAAAGGAAGGACAAACTCAGGTCAACACCAGACTCCCTTCATAGACATAACTCAATCTGAATCATGGGCTCTTTCAAGTTCTCATAGACCATCTGTCGACCCCCTAGACATGCTACACTCTATATCCGCAGGGAAGGCATACATCGGGGAAAGATGATGGAGGGATCCTCAGATTGCTAACAATTCTGAATGACTCCATGATATCTTCAACAATGGGGTCTATGTAAGTGCTTAACACCCTAATCTCTTGCTCTTGCTAATCTTCGCGATTCAGATTAACCCTCATACTCCTTGTTGCTTCTTTTCTTGCAGGTCGTGGAGGAATTCGCTCGAGCTATGAAGACCCCAGACAAGTTGAACTTGGAGATCTCTCAGCTGAAAAAGAAACTTGCTTAGAAGAATGAAGTGCTCAAGTCTGCTTCAGCTGGTGAGTCCAGGGTAAAGCAGACGTTTGAAAAGAAGCTTAAGCTGCGAGACGTGACTAAGGCTACTCTGAGAAGATCGTTAGCAAATGGTGAAACCAGAGCTTCTCTGGCCACTAAAAATGTCACTGATCTTACCACAAAGAATAGTCAGCTAGAAGCAAACATTGCCAAGGTAGAGCATATATGCGCTGAACTGGAGTAGGCTACCTAGGCTGAATAAGCGGTCACTTATCATGAGGCAGAGGCCCGCACAACTAAAGAGACCTTGGCCTCTGCTTAGCAAACAATGCTTGATGCTCAGTAAAAGTCCAAGAAATCCAGGTTGCGTTACGAAAAACTGGCTAAAGACTTAAAGCAACAACAGGTCAGCATAGAGGTATTTTCAAGGGAGGCCAAACTGGCTGGTTAGTTCCAGGCTGTTGATCGATTCAAGAGATCTCTAGCTTTTGATGTTGTCATATTTAGAGAACTAGAACTGGGGCTTGTCATAGCTCGCTCATTTTTCTTTGCCAAATATGGAACTCGTCGGTCTGTACAGCGGAAGTGGGATGCCAATATGGAGAATTACAAGGCTAAATCCCTGGAGGCGATAAAGAATTAGCGAATGATGTGTCGAGCTTATTGCAAGTCAATCGGCAAGGAGCCTCATGCTATGCATCTTGAGCTACCCTTTGAAACTTCTATTGTTACCCTCTATGCTGATGACAAGATCGATATCTTGGGTAGCGAGGTTGACGTTGGGCCCTCTCCTGATAAAGATTATTCTCCATTCCTGGCCAGCGACCTTGACGACATCAGCTGGCCCGAATTCCCGGACCTGAGCAAGGGCTATGAAGATAAAGACAAGCCTTCTGGTGGGTTCTGGACCTGGTGATCCCTCGGGTACATCTAAAGCATGAGCTTGTTGCATCTCTCCATATTATTCTGACCTTTTTCATATGTTCTTTGTAAATACCTCTTGTAAAAACCTTGTGAATATAATACAAATTTCTTGTTTGTTATATCATGTCTTCATTGTTATACTAAGCTGAGTAACTCATCTAGCCATGCCTGGTCGGATAACCTAGTGATTAGCGTAGAGTCCAAATTACTCATTGGCTTAAACTGCGTATACGCTAAAGTGATTGATTGATCCAGTCATCTTATCACCTTAATTTAATAAAAGTGACTGATTGATCCAATCATCTCATTACCTTAATTTAATAAAATTGATTGATTGATTCATCATCTAAAACCCGATCAGTTATCTTGTTAACTGTTTGTCTTTGATCCGATTAGTTATCTCTTTAACTGACCGAACTTGGTATAGCCAGTTATCTTATTAACTGACCATCTTTGATATATCTAGTTTTCTTTTTAATTGATCATCTTTGACTCGATCAGTTATCTCTTTAACCAACCAAACTTGGTCGAACTGATCGGTTCATCTTATTGACTGATTGCTTCTAGTTGTCTGAGTGAGCAATCTTTGACCCTCATCGCTTGGGCTGTACACTATCAATCTCGAATTCTTACCAAGTGGTGTTCTTTCTATGGACCATTTGCATGGTATCTAATTTATGGACTCTTGTCTTTTATCTAGTAACTAAGTCACTGAGACGTCTCCCAGTAGTCTGTTACTTATTATCCTAACTTATCTTAGCTCAGTATCTTATTAACCGGCATTTAAGCTTGAGTATTTCATTACCCCGTTCAACTTTATGCGCATCCCATCAGGTATCTACGACTTGAAGACGCTCTAACAATCTTATATCCACTAGTTAGTTTCGACGAGTATGCATTATCTTTGCGACTTCTCTTTGGGCCCCCTCACTAGGCCCCCTGAGCACCCATTTGGCAATAGCAATCTCAAGTGCTACAGGCTTGTCTCTATGAACGGAGACAAATTTAGAACACACTTCTTGGTCTTTTGAAACTCTTCCCTCGAGGGGACTTTTGATTAGGAAAATATAACCAAAACTTATGCTAGTCCTAATGCTTAACTATTAAAAAAAGAAAATAACAAAATAAAAAATCAAATCCTTTATGGATAGAACATCTTCAAATACTGTGCATTGTATGGTCGAGGCAACTCTCCCTCTTCTGGTATGGTGAGGCAATATGCTCTGTGCCCGGCTAACCCGACCACCTGGTAGGGCCTTTACCATTTGTCTGCCAATGAGCTAGCTGCTTTTGCCTTTATATTTGGGGATACCCTTTCTAGGACCAGGTCCCCAAGCTGAAATCTTGTTATCTGGATGTGCGAGTTGTAGTCTCTAGCAGCCTTTTGTTGATAGACAGCGTTTCTTACTCTAGTTAAGTCCCTATTTTCCTCTAGCTCATCCAGGTTTTGTTCCAGCATGTCTATATTTCCATCAGACTGATATAGCTGAACTCTTGAGGAGGCATGAGCTATCTCGACCGGGATAACCGCTTCAGTCCTAAACGCTAACGAGTAGGGAGTTTCCCCTGTTGAAGTTCTTTCAGTCGTTCGGTAACCCAGAGCATTTCGTGCAACTTGTCTGCCCAGTTCCCCCTTTTAGCATCAAGCTTGGCCTTTAAGGTGTGTTTGATGATCTTGTTCACAGTTTCAGTTTGCTCATTCGTCTAGGGATGGGTAGATGTGGCATAATAGTTCTTGATGCGATACTTCTAGCACATCTTCCTAAAGTTATCACTGTCGAATTAGGTCTAGTTATCAATAATGATTGTAGCCGGGCTCCCAAACTGCTAGATGATATTCTTCTTCACGAAGCTAGTTGTGTTAGCCTCGGTTATATGCACTAGTGCCTCTGCCTCTGCCCACTTTGTGAAATAATCCACTGCTCCTATGGCATGATTTGCACCTCCTTTAGTTGATGTTGGCATTGGGCCGATCAGATCTAGTCCATACATCTCGAACTGGCAGGGTGAGGTCAGGTTCTTCGAACGCTCAGGTGGCTGCCTGATGTTATTCACAATCCTTTGGCAGGTTTCACATTTCTCTACCACTGATGGCGCGTCTTGGAATAAGGTTGGCCAATAGAAACCTTTTCTAAGTGTTTTATGAGCCAAACTTTTATCCCCAATGTGGTTTCCACACACCCCACTGTGTATACTCTCTAGGATCTTGTCACCTTCAACCAGACCAACACAACTATTGCATACTGGGCAGCCCTGTACCTAATACGCTTTGCTTCAGCCGAATCTTTGGGAAGCGCACCGCCTTACAGATACTCTCTGATTGGGGTCATCCAAGTGACCCGGCCTTCCTTAATTACCCTGGCCATCAGCTCTTCCTCTTCCTTGATGTTGGGCTTCTTAAGTTGCCCTACCGGGATCGTCTTGGACCAGATGCCAGTGGTTGCTGATGCCAACCTTGAGAGGGCATCAGCCTTCTCATTCTTCTCTCTCGGGATCTGAGTGATTCTATAAGTTTTGAATCTCCCGAGTAAGACTTTGTTTATTTCTAGATAGGCCACCATATTATTGTCCTTCGCCTGGTATTCATCCAAGACTTGGTTGACTACAACCTGTGAATTACTGAAAATTTCCAGCTCATTAGTGCCTAGAGCCATACAAACCATGATTCCTACCAGAAGCATCTTATATTTAGCCATGTTGTCCGTAGCTTTGAAGTCAAATCGTAAGACACACTCTACATGATCGCCTTCCGGGGTGGATACCACTATATCTGATACCACTATGCCTACCCCGCTGCCATGCGTGTTTGACGATCCATCAACGTGCAATTGCCAATGGAAAATCTACCTCTCATTCTCTCAACGTAATTTGATCTCCTCACTGTTTGGTTCAGTGAACTCGGTGATAAAGTCAAGTGACATCGAACTCACTCAACTCGACCATCCATTTGGTCAATCTTCCCGACACTTCTGGCTTGGATAGGATTTGCTTAGTGGGCAGTCTGTGTAAACTTCGATCTTGTGCACCTAGAAGTAGGGCCTCAGCTTTCTTGCTGCTGTCACTAATGCCAATGCTATCTGCTAGGCTGCCGAGTACCTTGTTTCTGCAGGTAGTAGGGCCTTGCTTATGTAGTATATTGGCCTCTACACTCCCCCATCTAATATGACTAGTATCGATCCCCGTAGCCACTGTTGCAAATGATAGGTATAAGTATAGCACTTTAGTATCTAATGGTTTCTTTGATTTTTTGGAAAGCCTCCTCACATTCCTCAGTCCATTCCACTCATTTGCCTTTCCTTATTGCCTTAAAGAAAGACAATCATTGTCTGTGGATCTGCTAATGAACCGGTTCAACGAAATCAGGCAGCCGGTCACCTTCTAAACATCTTTCAAGATAACAAGGGACCTCATATCTTTCAGTGTCTTTATCTTTTTCAGGTTCACTTTGATCCCCCTTTAGTGGACTTGGAAACCGAGGAACTTCCCCGAAGGCACCCCGAAAACACACTTCTTCGGGTTGAGCTTTATCTCATACTTCTTTAGTACTTCAAATGTTTCCTTCAGGTCTACCGCATGCTTCTCGGTAGTGACGTTTTTTTAACATGTCATCCATAAATACTTCTATATTTCTGCCGATCTGCCGAGCAAACATCTTGTTTACTAACCTCTAGTAAGTTGCTCCAGCATTTTTGAGACCGAAGGGCATCGTCTTATAACAATAAAGCCCTCGTTCGGTTATAAAGGCAGTCTTTTCTTCGTCTGGCTCGAACATCCTGATATGATTATACCCAAAGTATACATCCATGAAACTGAGCAGCTTGTGCCTCGCAGTTGCATCGACCAACTGATCTATTCGGGGTAAGGGAAAACTATCCTTCGGGCATGCCTTGTTCAGATCTGTAAAATCTACGCATGATCGGTCATTATTTGTATATGTTTTTGATCCCCATTCCTCAAATTAATTGCTTGTTTCTTGAGTTATTTAGGGTTTTAATTGGTTTGTTTGAGCATTTTCAGGTTGTTGGATCTAAGTGATGTGTTTGAAGTATTTAGAGGAAAAAGGTAATTTTGGATGATTCAAGAGACTTATATGCAACTTGACACCGAGTGACATGAAAACCGCTGTGAATTTCCACAGCGGTACACACATTGCTCCCAAAATCAGTGATTTCCGCTGTGGAACCGATGTGGCTTGTCACATCGGTATGCACAGTTGTTCCCGATACAGTGCAGATGATCAGTGTTGTGAAGGCCATATCTCTCAGCTCTAATTGAACTATGTTTCCTGCCACTTATGTATTTGAAGCCCCGAAAGTCTAGTTTCCAACCCAAATTATGGCTCGTATATCCGAATTTTCTAGAAGAAGTTATGCCCGTTTTAGTACCCAAAGGTTAGAGCAGTCAGTCATAAAATCCATGAATAGTGACGAGATTAGTTTTACAAGTTATCGGAACGGAAAATATTACCTTCTTAGCCATGCTTGGGAGTCTTGGGAAGCAAGTAGACACCTAATGCTTATCATTCTTCAATAAGTAATCAATTTTAATGGATTAGGAAAGATATAAAATCCAAAAAAGGTAGAGTTCTAAAACGGAATTGATTTCCTTATTGTTTAAGGACATGACCTAGCATCTACACCTATTTAAACCCCTTTGAACCCTAATTTTGAGATAAACACAAGCCAAGGGAGGTCCCAAGCCACTAAGGGGGCCATCCCCCACCACTCCATCACCATACATCACCTCACAACTTCCATTCATCTTTACTCATCGAAGATTAAAAGACGAATAAGAATTCATCATTGAAGACTTGAAGAACTCATTGGAAGCCTCAATGAGTTTTATCTTTTCTTTTTATTTTCATGATGTGTAACTAACTCATATTGAGGAATCAATGTGAACCTCTATGAATGCTCTTTGTTAGAATTGACTATATTTTAATTGATTCAAGTTTGGATTCATTCAATTCATTCTGTCTTAATTCTTTATTCCTGTCAATGCATGATTATACGCTGACATGAATTTAGGGTTTGGATAATTTAACAATTGAGTTTGGAGTGTTGATTTACATGCAATATTAATTAATATTCAATTGAATGGGTAAAACTAATCTTAGCATTGATTTATGCAAGTAGGTTTTGGTTCATTAGTTCTTGCACTTAATGGGTTCTCGGTTGTAGTTTGCGCCATTGATTTATGGGTAAATTATGATTGAGAACACTTGATTCATCCTAGAATCATACGGTAACAATCATACTTAAGATAAGAACGAACCATAACTTGAATAATATTTTGTTATCAAAATCAATTCGAAACATAAAGTAAACATAGTTGGGGAGCATTGATGACCTAGTTCTTTCATCCATTGAGCACAAACCAACATTCTTCTCAATTGTTTTCTTTAGTTTGATTTAATTTGGTTTTAGTTTAATTCAATCTTCAAAAAATCTCTCGGTTACTTTTAATTTAATTAGAATTAGAATTAGTTATAATTGATAAATCACTTTCCCTCGTGGGAACGATTTCTACCTGCCGCTGTACTTATCTTCACGATTCATGCACTTGCGAGTATTGTTTTTATAAACACGATTTCAAACATCAACGCACATCATCCACTGCTCGTTCTTTTTCTTTAATAGTACAACATTAGTGACCCACTCTAGGTATTGCGCCTCTCTGATAGACCTTACTGCTAAAAGTTTCTCATCTTCTTCCTTGATCGCCTTATTCCTCTCTGGGTTGAACCGCTGCCTATTTTGAATGACCGGCCTACGCTCATGATTGAATGCCAGGTAATAGGATATTACTTTAGTGTCAATCCTCGGCATATCTTAATGCTTCCAGACGAACACATCTTTGAACTCTTTCAATAAGAGAGTCAGATTACGCTGGATTTGGTCGGACAGTTGAGCCCCTAACTTGACCGTTTGGTCGGGACTACCTTCATCTAGTACAACCTCAATGGTTGGTTCCTCTATCTGATATTTCCCAAGCATCAGGGAAGTTTCCCTTAGGTTCAGGGCAAACTTGGTCGGTGTTTCTGCTTGGGCTTCTTCCTCATCAACCTTAGGACAATCTTGATCGCGCAAAAATTGTTACATATTTTGGCCCTCATATCCTTATCCTTTGTCTCATTTTCGGGTGTTTTGTGTGTATTATGGCAATTTTATTGCAATTGCAGGCATTTTGTGCAAATTGGGCGATGAAATCAAAAATCAAGATTTTTGAGCGGAAAATGGGCCAATTAGTGCAAAAAGGAAGATATTGAAGGACCTAGTGTGTAGGTACTGCGCAGGTACCCTACCCGCGCACTACTCGCACACTACCCGAACACCGGAGGAAGAAATCTTTGAAGATTGCCCAGTGTGCGGGTACTTACTCGTACAATTGCCTAGACCAGGAAGCAGACCGACCAGGAAAAGAGGACTGCGCGGGTACCCTACCCGCGCATTACGTACCTAGATTCACCACATCAGCTATTTTCAGACCTAATTTTGGAAACCCTATAAATATATCTTGTTCTTATTTCAAAATCCCTCTCTTCTCTCTTTGGACTCTCTCTCCATTCACCCTTCCATCTCTCTACCACTCTCTCTTACATTACTAACCCTAGATCTAGGAATCGTTCCTCACCAAATCTAACCATCCTAAACCATCTTCATTATCTCTACTCATGGAAGGCTACTAGGAGATTGGACTCAAGCTTCAAGAAGGAGGAGTGTCCACATGGGTCTTCTCTATCTCTCATCTCTTAGCTTTAATTTTGTATCTAGCATGAGTAGCGAAACCCTATAGTGGGAGTTATATAATTGAACATGAATTTATAGGTGTTCCACCATTTATATTAGTATTTGATTTCTTATTCCCATTCACTTTTCTTCATGAATTTGATATCTCTATGGATTAAGTAGGCATCCCAACTCTTGGTTCATTGTTTGATGTTGAATTTCTTGATTGCTTTAAAAAATGGTTTTAAAATATCTCCTTGTATTGAGTAGGCTTCCCAACTCTCAATCCAAGTTGTGATACACACTTTTATTTGACAAACTAGCTATCTTGAATGGGAGGGATGTGTTATGAGAATCTCAATCCAACATATCCTGGCAAAAAGAGTGGAATGAGTGGATTGTGAGCATCCCAATCCAATTCACTTCAACTACTCTAAATCTATCTAGACTTCATTGGAAACCCTCTCCACACCCAATAAAGCATCATAATCATTGGTGTGTGGAGAGAGTTAAGTGATCCTAGAATCACATTTAAAGATAGATTTGCCATAATAAATCGAATTAGTTCTTAATTGATAAATGGAAGGCCCATAGTTGGTGTAAGATTGCTTTGACTCCTTCTCATCTCATTATCTTATAACATTACATTCTTGCTAACTTAGTTGCATTTAGTATAACTTAGTTTAATTGCATCTTAATGTTAGTCTTTCAAACTCAACCATTAAAATTTTACTTTTATGCATTTTAGTATTATTAATCCTAATATAGCCTTTCGCTACCTCCGACCCCTGTGGACTACACCCTAGCTTATCGCTATAATTGTTTAGAGCAATTTCAAACACATATATAAGGTCTTTTATAAATTTCTTAGACAGACATTTTCTAACGACAAAAACATACATGTCAAGTCCTCTTCCAACAAGTCTATCTGCATCACATCAGACTCCACATTTTCCCTATATACTGCCAGGTTTGCTTTCCTTGCCCATTCTTGGGAGCTCTTCATAGCCCCTACTCTTGTCTCGGTCAGGAACTTGACCGTCAGGTCGTAGGTTTCCTTTATAGCTTTTGACTTATTTAGGAAGGGTCTTCCCAGTAAAGGATTGTAGGGCTAATTTTCGGTGTCCACCACCACGAAGTCTATGAGTACAGCCTTCTGGCATGGGTAAGTTCCGATCTGGATCGGCAACTTAACTATCCTCATAGATCTTACTTCTGCTCCACCGAATCCCCTTAGGGGAACTGTCAGAGGCTGTAAATCTTTTCTTTGTATCCCCAGCTGATCGAACACTCTGACACTTAAGATGTCCGCTGAGCTCTCGTTGTTAATCACCACTCTTCTCACTTCCCTGTGACCAATACAGACCGACACTATGATGGCATCATTCGGTCTGACTTCGAGCCCATATGCGTATGCTTCGAAAAACACAACTGGGTCCTAGCCTTGCTTAGCTTTCGTCTAGTAGGGACCGACTGAGTTCACATTTAGGGCTCTCTGACCATCCATTGCCTCACGAATTTCAGTCATTCTTTCTCGGCTGCACCTCCATGTGTAGGGCCCTCCAAAGATTGTATTGATAGCCTCCCCATCTGAACTTCTCTTGGGGCTATTCTTCATGTCTTGATCGTCCTTCTAGGGATCCATCTGCCTATAATTATCACCCTTTAGGACTACATCTTTCAGATGTCCTTCTCTGATTAGCTTCTCAATGTAATCCCTTAACTAGTAACACTTTGAGGTTTCGTGGCCATTCTTACGATGGAACCGACAGTACTTGGAGGTATCCATTCTCGTAAAATTTGATTGCTTTTAGGGTCTTCGGTACAAATTCTTATCTTTTACTACGGTCAAGATTTCCTTTTGCTTCTTGGCTAAGGGAGTGTAATTAGTATATTTCCTCCTGAAGGATTTATTACCCTCTGGTCATCATCCTTGCGACCTTACTTGCCCTTGCCTGAATTGTTGTTATTCTGGTTCCATTTCTGGTTTCACTTCGAACCAATATCTTTAGGCTTTTGGCCTTCTTCCCGTCGGCCGCCGTGTATGAACTTCCCGCTGTGGGCAATTTGCTCCTCCTTCGCCATAGCATATCCCCCTACATCATCTGCTAGGTGTGTATAAGTGGTTATCCCTTTCTGCCTTAGGTCGAGTGATATTTGGCTCTGCTGTAGACTATTAACAAAGGTTGAGACCACCTTGTCATCGTTGGGATCCTGTACCTCCGATATCTCCTAGAAGAATCAGGTCAGGTAATCCTTTAATATTTTCATCCTTCATTTGCTTCAAGGTTGAAATGACCGAGATTGACTTTCTTTTCTAGATGTCACCCATAAACTGTCTGGTGAAAGCTTGTATCAGTTATTCGAAGTTCCTGATCGAGCCACTAGTAAGGCCTCCAAACCATCTAGACCCCTGATCCCCCAAAGTTTACGGGAACACCCTACTTATATGTGCGACATTATAATCATATTAAGCCATCACACTCTAGTACCTTCTGACATGTTCTT
Organism: Dipteronia sinensis; assembly: GCA_033220585.1. Taxonomy (NCBI): domain Eukaryota; kingdom Viridiplantae; phylum Streptophyta; class Magnoliopsida; order Sapindales; family Sapindaceae; genus Dipteronia; species Dipteronia sinensis. The sequence goes on along the minus strand of CM065637.1, from coordinate 59,130,482 downwards.
AAAGGTAAGTATATGCCTTAAAAAGCTCCACATGTGGCATCATGAATTTTTCAATAACCGGGCTTGTCGGATTGGGTTAGAGAATGGGTTACCAGTGTTGCCAATTAATAAGTTCCCATATCCCTGCCTTCTCTCTAGAGCCTCTATCCTTCTTAATAGAACTTCTCGCTCACCCTGTGGTTCCCCATGCTCATTGAACTTCTGACTGATGGTGAGTCCATAAGGATCCATTGGTACTCATCCCATGACCTGAGCATCGTGAAGGTTATATTTAACTCCAGAGGTGGCTTCCCGACACCTTCTGGGTGGAGTTTCCTTGTCAGTCGAGGCTGATCGAGACCTTCTCATATGGCCTTCGTACCTGTCTTCCCGAGTATATTCCGGCTTTCCTCTATTGTATCTTCCTACATCCTCTTGCAGGATGGATTCCCTGTGCTCTCTGGTATCTCGGTTATCTCGCCTTATGTGCCTTTCATGGTCTCGATCATCTTACCGACCGTCTCTCATCTGATAGAACTCCTTTCTTCCACGATGATCAGCCTTATCTCCACCAGTTTTGCGGGGTGTGCCTAGGGTTACACCTACTATCTCGGAACGCACCTTCGGGTCATGGGCCACCATAGGGGTAAATAATTGATATGGTGAGGTCAGATTGGCAGTCACTGTTACATTGATTCCCTATCTAGCGGCTTCTTCAATGACTCTCTCTAGAGACTCTTGGACCTGCCGGAATGCATCTGGGGAAATTCTCGGAGGAATATCCATGGAGTTTATCACAGCCTGACCGGTGGAGGCTAGAGTCGCGGAGGGTAAATCTCCTCCAGCAACATTGGCATTTGCCGGACTAGAGTTGTTGACACCATGCAGGGTGCCAACGTCATACAGAGACTAACTTCCGTCTCTACTGTTCACCATGTTATTTTTTCACAAGTTCTTTGAGAGTTAGTTATCTTTCCCCTCATTCTAGTGCCAATTGTTGATGGTGATTTTTAGGATTACGTAAAGTTGATCATGTGTCTAACGAGTTATTGTAAGTTATTTATAATGTTATGAGCAGAAAAGAGAAAAAGAGCATGGTTGCCGGTGACGGCGAGAAGGAAGATCTAGTGTAGTTAAAAAGTTATACACTTAAGCCCTTTCACTCTTACATACATTTTAGGGTCTATTTATATTTGCATAGAACTCTAATTCATGGTACACAAGTAAGGAAAGTTGTTGTGGTTTAATGAGACTCTAACTTGTTGGAGTCGTTTTAATCTTCTTTCATGTTTCGCATTGCTTATGTTTTGCACGCATTAGATCTCTTACCTAAACTGGACTCTGATATCTCTAAGGAAGTTTGTTATCTTATCAGAGTATGCTTCGAGACACCTTAGTTGAGTAAGACTCTTTCTTTGCGTGTTTGAGTCATGTTTGTATTGAATTCAATGTTGTCCACGTGTCGCTCAATCGACCATCTACCAAACCCGACCAAACCTCATTCTCCCCGACCAGTTACTTAATTCCGACCGAAGGCCTTGACCCAACCATCTTAATAATCCCGACTAGGTCATTTTCACTTGGTCAATCTAATATCTTAGTTGAGTTATTTCCTACCCGACCATCTAGGTAACCCTGACTAGGTATTGTGAAGTTATCTTTAGTCAACTCAGGTTGGTTTAGTCTGGTTGACTTTTGATGACAAGGAAACATGAGACAAATTTTTATTTATTTATTTATTTGCTAACTCATACATCTCTCATCTGCATATGTACATATACAGCTATTTTGTATATATAAGGGTATTTTTTATAATAAACTTTGTATAAATTTGATTATGTTTCTAATTCTAAAAAATTTAGTAAACACAGTAATTGAATTTGTAACTTAAATCTGATTTCCTTCTATTCCCTTTCCGATAGAACTTAATTATGATTCCACTTATCCCCCCCCCCCCCCCCCCACCCCACACACACACCACAAAATCTCTATATATATATATATGTATGTATATATATATGTTGCTCTCTCTAAATTGTAAAGAGATTAGCTGAAACACATAACTCTAGAAAATCAATAAAAAACATATCTCTCTCTCTCTTTCTCTCTCTCTCTCTCTCTTTCTCTTCTCTCATGTCTCTCATTCAACTTTTATTTACTTATTTATTTATTTATTTACAACACGTTACCAGCATGATCATATGTAAGTAAAAAGTATCTCCAGGTGAGTGATTTATTTACGGCTCGATATTCGTTTATATAAGTAAATGGGATTCCAAGAGAGTTATTTACTTATATTTCAATATTCGTTTCTATTTATTTATACGCAATATATAAGATTGGCCGCGGCTGTGTCGACAAAGACTAGCTACAGTTGTGTCGACATAACCTATTTATAGTTCTGGATTTATTTATTATGCTCTTTAAATATTCGTACTTAGTTATACGCAATATATAAGACAGGTTGAGGCACTAGCTACGGCTGTGTCTACAGAACCTATATATGGTTCTAGATTTATTTATTAGGCTCTTTAAATATTCGTATTATTTATTTATACGCAATATATGAGATTGGCTAGACCGACGAACCAGAACTCAAAGTTTCTGGATTTATGATATTTAAGTTGGCACAGTTTTGAAAACCGATGAGAACCTATAGTTCTGGATCCAGTGTTGTATACATGAATGTCATACTACATCATTTGGAACCTGGGGTTTCAAATCCCTTCATAATATGAAGTTTTTTGAATTTCATATATGAACTTACAGTTCATGGTCGAACCGCAAGTTCAAAAAATCAATATGGTCCATGATTTTGCTTTATTTCATATATATATATATATATATATATATATATATGAAGTGATATGTTTACATATCATTCATTTGAGTAAAAAAAAAAAAGATCTACGCATTCATCAGGATGCTGTGAGTATCATAAAAGGGATTTGTTGACGGTGATTTTTAGGACAACGTAAAGTAGATCACACGTCTAACGAACCATCGTAAATTGCTAATAATATTATGGAATGAATAAAAGAGGCAGTTCATGCAAACACACAATTTTACATGGTAAAACCCCGAGTTGGGGAAACGTCCACGGTTGTTGGTGACGGAGAGAAGGAAAATTCACTATGAGTTTAACGATTACCCACTCTTGTTCTCTCCTTACGTAAAGTTTTCACTAACTGTCATGATTACATTGTTAGGGGACTATTTATACATTAATAGAACCCTAATTCTTGACACATAAGTAAGGAAAGTTGTTGAGTTTTAATGAAACTCTGACTTGTAGGAGTCGTTGTAACCTTCTTTCTTGTTTTGCGAGTTTCTCGTATTAGATTTCTTGCATAATCTGGACTCTGATATCTCTAAGGAAGTTTGTTTCCTTATCAGAGTGTGCTTTGTGACACCTTATTTGAGTAAGACTCTTCATTTGCGTATTTGAGTCGTGATTGTATTGAATTCAACGTTGTCCACGTGGTGCTCAACCGATCATCTACGAGACCCAACCAAACCTCATTCTCCTCGATCGGGTTACTTGATCCTGACCAGAGGCCTTGACCCGACCATCTTAATAATCCCGACCAGGTCATCTTTACTTGGTCAATCTAATTATCTTAGTTGAGTTGTTTCCACCTGACCATCTAGGTAACCCTAACCAGGTATTTGTGAGGTCATCTTTGGTCAACTCAGGTTGGTTTAGTCTAGTTGACTTTTGGTGACATGGCTCCTCCAATCTCCATGAACCTAGGTGATCATGCTGATTTGTCATCTTCCGGATTTTACCAATAACAATACCTCCCTTAAACATTTGAATCGAGCATTTTGTTCAACAAAGAAAACTCGTTCGGTGAGGTATGTTTAATTTTGCTTTCCATATTTGTCTTGTAGCTCATAAATGCTGATTAACACTTAACAACTAAGCATTTATTTCCAGCCATAACATTTGATTTACCCAATCGATGGGACATGATGACAAAATAGTGACAGATTGCTTGTCCCTTAAATGTCGCCCATCACGTAGCTAGTGGGCGCGTGATCTTCGGACTTCGTGCACCAACCCCCACTCCTACGTGCGTCAGACGTGGGGTGACATCACTCGCCACTATATATATATATATATATATATATTTTGAAAACTTTTCTTTTTCCCTCTCACTACAAGATTCATAGACCTCTTCTACAAACCTACCTTATGAAGACAAAAACCTTAACTCCTTCGTCTCCCAGTTGTTCAAATCTTCAAAGAACTACTCGTTTCCACCGGATTTTAGTTCTATAAGCACCAGCATTCACATCGTTCTTATCTACTCAAATATTCAAGTATGGATCCTATTACCCGTCACCCCTTTGTTGAACTATATATGCATGCTGTCGAGATTGGCGACAAAGAGAACGCTGATAGGATTGAGTTCATCTTAAGGGGACGCTCTCAAACTTACACCCCTTTCAACTGAACCTACAGCTCTCAACATTGATTATTCAATTGCTCACCCCTAATTTCAACTTTCTTATTCTAACCCAAATGTTGCTTCTATTAATACATGCTCAGAAATGTCGAGGACAACAGGAACTGGTTGGGGTAGCAAGGTTGTTGCTAGGGATTCTCCGTCAATTGAACTAAAAATCCCTTCTCAGTTGTTGAAGCTGGAGGATGTCCCTAAGAAGCGCCATGAGCACTTACTGAGATTCTCTACTGACTAGCCATGTGCTTTTGACCTCGAAGTGAATGCAGTGACCATTTAGGAAATTGTAAAGTTCGTAGATATATTTGACGTCTTTCTCTTGATGAAACTTTTTCAGAACAACGGCCGAGCCATCTGGAATCCACCTAAAGGTGTCGTTACCATATATGGGTCCATACTTACCACTGAGGTGACTCTCCCGATTCAACCATTTATTGCCAGATTCCTAGCGGTTGATGGGATCGCCCCTGCTCGGTTATCTCCTAATTCATATAGGATCCTAGTCAAATTGTGGCACTTGTGGAGCGAATCTGCGCTAAATATCCCCCGACCCCCCAAGAAATCCGTAATTTCTATACTCTTGGTTGAACGGATACTGAAGGTGTCTTCCACCTTCAATCTAGTTCCCTCAACCACTGGATTCCCAAAGGATTCAAAGAGAAAACTCCTCCTACCTCCAGCAAAGAACATAAAGGCTTCATATGAGGTTTCTCTACATCAAACAAATTCCGGAAGAATATATGGTTCTTTGTTAGAGGCAACTGGGGTGAAATGGTTGTGGCTGACCCTCGCCAAGACCTGTCCATGGATAGTGTCCCTAGACACTTCTACAGGCCGGACGTCTGGAATAAATCTCCCCCTACGCTAATCCAAAGGCAAGCTGGCCATGTGATTAAAGCTTCTCAGAGGCCCTGGGAAGCGGGGGATTGTCGCGTGCTGTTCGTGGTCGAAGATCTGATTAGGTTAAAGCTCTTCCCTGCTATTTCGAGCCACTGAAGACCCCATAATTTTATATGCACACTTTCTATTTTTGGTTCATATTATGTCAATCATACACGTTTTGTAACACTACTTATGTTTGTCTTCAGTGTATGACATTGATGTTGTTGCTGGCGAACAAGCCAACAAGGCTAAGGCTATGGATAAAGTTAGCCGAATAGAGGCTGCTGCCCAATTGGCTCGAGGAATTACTCCCTCCAAATAGGGTTTGGCAGAACACACTTACGAGTCTGACACCAACACATCCTCAAGCTCTACCGATCGGGAGCATGGGAAGAAAACTCCTCTCAGGGACATGAGGAGAAAATTCACCAAAGAGACGGCTGCCAGGAAGGTTGCCAGAACAACAGTTGGGACTTCTACTCCTGTGGCTTCTTGTGCCCAGAAAACAGTACAACTAGTAATTGGTCCAGGGGCTTATCAGATGGAGGTCTGGTTGACAGATTTTGATGAAAAAGATGATGATCAGAAAACATTGACTGATCTGATCAACAGATAGTAACGTTCAAAGAGCAGAGCTGACCGCCCCTCTTCAATATATACTTCACTTCCACTGGCCAAGTAAGAGTGGAATGCCATATTCCTACTAATACTGACGCAGGTTGGTCTCCAACAAACTGAACTCCCCAACCGACTGACCAGCTAGCCTGCATCATCTCATGCTCAGGGTGGCCCTTTGAAATTCCTACAAGGTTATGAACTAATCAGCTTAGAGGATGGGTGAATAGGTTGAGACTATATTTTCAAAACTTTTTCAACAATCTTGTCAAACACTTGATGAGCATACAAATTAACAATTAATATGATTGTCAATATATAACAACTATCACATGTATGCTCAATACACCACCCTTAGTCTACAAACATACATTTAAAAATGTGAAAGTATGTGATACACTTAACACATATAAAAAACAAGAAACAATGTATCTTATATACAAGTATATTCAATGTAAAGCAAATTCCACAAGTTGTACTTTGAATATTACAATGTAAATTCACTAAGTAGAATCTTACAACTTGATATAGAATTTCACAAGATACAATGTTCAAACACTAAAAAGATACAAGAGACAAATATGGAATCAACAAAGTGTTTTCTACTCAAACTTGTCAAGAATCTTGACAAAGATATTCAATATAGATACAACAAAATACAATCAGTCACATATACAAATATAAAAGAGTTTGAGTTAGAGACATTTGACACATAATTTTTACGTGGTAAAACCTTTTAAGAGGAAACATACATGGGTTGATACCACAACCACCGGCAAAACAACTTTCATTAGTAAGATAAAAGTACACTCTCATAAGTGACCAATCCACATGATACACTCCCTATTAGATATCTCTTCTATCATACCCACATGAAAGAGTTGCATACTCTCTAACCATAGCACATCACATGCCACTAGAGAGCAACTCCCTAATCATAGCAATCCACATGCCACTAGGAAGATTTTCTGCTACTCTCCAACCGTAGCACTTCACATGCCACTAGAAAACTTCCTAACCATAGCAATCCACATGCCACTAGGAAGATTTTCTCCTACTCTCTAACCATAGCACTTCACATACCACTAGAGAGCAACTCCCTGACCATAGCAATCCACATGCCACTAGGAAGATTTCCTTGCTTAATATGAAGCTTCACACTTTAAATGAAACTTCATTGTTCATGTTAAAGCATCACACCTTAACAAGTGACTTCCTACCTTTTACAAGGCAATTGATCTAAGTGTTATGCAAATGATGCAAAAACATGCAACATAGAATATAAGATCACTATATCTTATGGAAACTAGAAATGAACAATGAGCACACAAAGTATGAATTTCTAGTTTACAATCCTAAAATCATGTCATGACACAAATGATGCATGTACATATGAAATGCATGGATCAATAACATTTCAAGAAGAACTAGACTTAATCAACAAAATGCACAAAACAAGTTTGTCTAGATCTTATAACATGAACAAACAATCTAGAGTATGTGAAACACCTAACACTCACCAAAAACCTAGATGTTGTTCAAACAACTAAAAAATGCTAGAATCAATTAATAGGTTTGTTAACAACCTTTTTTGGCATGGGTCCAAAAGAGAATTTTATATCGAGCCGATACCTAGTAAGATCCAGAGGGGAACCATTCCCAGCTCTCAGGTACCCGGAAGCATTGGTGCCGTGATCTTGGAAGGATTGATACCTGGTAGAGCCGCGACTGCCTCACTAACCTAGTACCGGATGAAGCATTGGAACCACGGCCCGAGAAAGATAGGTACCACGTTGCACCTTTACACCTGGTATCAATCAGAATCGACACCTCGATACTTCCCACCTAGCACCTAGGTATCGCGACATTTACCCAGGTACCACAGAATCTAATCGAGATAGGTATCCTACCCGCCAAGCAAGAAGACTGCAGCCATGAAGATACTAGCATACCAGAACAAGCGCCACAGCAACAAGAGTCGACTGGTACATCAGTGTACCATGCCACTAAGGTATAGAGGCAGAATTTTACTCCAAGCAATGCGGAAGAAAAGGGTTGACCCCTTAACCATTTAAAACGCCATAAATAGGACCAAAAGGTCAACCGAATCAAAGTTTAAATGCGACAATAATTGGAGGGATCAAAATCCCACGCCTTTAGCCTCAATCAACGACTTTCAATGCCTAAAAAAGACTCCAAATAATTCTCAATAAAATGACCGGATTCTCAGGAATGAGAGGGGAAGGGTCCATAAATCCGGCAATGGAAGATGAAGTTTGGGGGGATTCTCAGAGGCTTTTTTTTTTCGGTTCCAGAAACAGTGAGATTTTTATGACCAACATTGAGAAAAAAATATCCACTTATCTACATGAAAGAGTTCTCCATCGCTATTTTGTGTAAATAGAGAAGTAGGAACAGTAGTATTGTGATCCTAAATTTTACTACCGTTGTTAAGAACCCAGCGATTAATAAAACAGTACCACTTTTATCATATACTGCATACTGCTTCCTCATTTCTTCTCTGTTACATCCGTTCCATCTACATCACTTTATGGGAGAGATATCTCCCCAACCGCGACCTACCTGGTAGCGGTCTGAGAGTGTTAATTGAAAATTTCCACCTAGAGCGAATTTTCAATCAACAATGTTCAATATAAATCTCTAGCAAACATTAGAGCATATATTCACAAGATTAATCAATTAAACTTTAATAGGCTCTAAATACACAAACAAATGTGCTATTCCTACAAATGTTCAATTAACTAGTTCTAGCACAGGTATAGGCTATCAATCATAAAAATAAGATCAATCAACACACAATAGACCTAGATTAAAAGCTAGCACAATACAACTCCCAAGCATGTGAAAACATAGGTTTTAAGAAAACCTAACTCAACATACAAGTCTAATTAAGCTCAAACTAGCTTCATTAGAGTCCTAAACTCTAATAAATTTTTACACATCAAACGTACATATATAAAAGAAGAAAACGCAAGGTAATTGAAGACTTGAAGATCAAAAACTCAAGAGTTGAATCATTACCTTAAGAAAAACATGCTGTCTCGGATTGTGGTGTAGATCCACTGGAAATATCGACCAATTGACCTCAAACTCTTTCATGGATGATAGAGTACTGGTAGAAAAAGATTCTCCAACTTGAATCACTCAAATCGGACACCGAATGAGTGAGATATGGTGTTTGGAAGTTGAGAAAATTGGAGAAAACATTTTTGCACAAGTTTTTCAAATTTTCTTCTTAAAATGAACTTGTGAGAGGAAAATGAGTATTTAAATGAAAGAGAGAAGAGGGAAACAAGACAACAAATGAAGGGATGACACCTCTACATCCCGTGGAGGTGTGTGGCCTCCACGGGGGTAGAGGGCATCCCTTCCCGTGGAGGCCACACACATCCACGGGGAGGGGTGCATGTCACCTCATTTTTCCCATGTGAACTCCACACGTCCTTCGACAGTATTTCGGCCTCCGAACTCCGATTTTGAATCCGTTTCAGATTACAAACCATTAATCCTTTGTGAACATGGACATCACCAAAAATTTCATAAAAAATATGGAAATCGACTAGATAAACAAAGATGAAAACCATGCAGGATAAAGATACTGAAAGTTTCGTAACTTCCAACTCGGAACTTGAAAACTAATGAATGCGAAACCGAAACAACCGGAACTCAATAAGAAATAATATAAGTACAAATTCAAGTCTGATATCACATAAACATAAACAAACAAACACATAAACACACAAGTATGTCGTTTCCTAGATATAGTCCTAGAACATGCAATTTTACAAAAGTTGTCAAATTAAATCTAATGCATGTGCATACAATAATATGTGTGTGTATGTGTTATACCATTTGAGCAAAACGATACAGAGATACAAATGGATGCAATGTGTGTGTGTGCACCTATAGGCCTTGCAAGAGGAAATATGTCTTAATATACCTTTTATATGCAATAAAGCTTGTTCCTCTTATAGCCATCACTTTGCTTGAAATGTTGTCCAACTTCCTTGAAGCTTGATAAACCGTGAATCCTAGACAACTAATCAATACATAGGAAAATGTCGTTTTGATATAGAATTATGCCAACACAAGACTCAAAAACCTAATACCCTTATATAAGTCAGCCTCTAACTGACCTTTCTGCTCAGAGAGCTAGTAAAGCCCCGATGCGGTTTGTAGTACAACGTCAGATAGTCTTCATTAACTTTGACTTTGACTCTGACTCTGATGAGGACCAAGTTGACCCCTGCCCCCCCCCCCGCCGAACCTGCTGTTGAGGACAATGTACCCGACCATTCCTTGGATCATGTTGACAAGATATCCATGCGATTAGGCCGACCATCCAGGGTCTTGTCAAATACTGAATTGGCTCCCCTGGCGGGTGGTACAAGAGTTATCCTGGTTGAGGGCACCCACCAAGGGCAATCTGCCCCCATACCTTAAGAATCAAAATTTTGAAATTCCCCCGATCGACAACGGTGGCGATACTCAGGTGGCATGTATGAAAAAAGAAATAGATTCCTCAAACGTGTCCCCGTCCAGTTCTCAACTTCCAAGGCACGACAGAATAACCCCTCCATCTTTCCTGAACAAAGTGTTATCAACACCTTCTACCCCCTCGAGTTTAGATGGGCTATTGGTCGACCCCTTTGATATGCTGTGCTCTATGTCCTCCGGTAAGGGGTATATTGAGGAAGGATATTGGAAGGAGATTATAACTACTAGCAGCTCTGAACAGATTCACACGGTCTTCAACATCGATGTCTATATAAGTATCTGTTATCCTTTGTCTTTAACCCAGGCTTATTACCATGCTTACTTCTACCCTTTTTGTAGGCTATAGAGAAGTTGACTCAAGCCTTGCTTACTCAAGACAGGCAGGCTACAGAGATCTCCCGGTTGAAAAATGAGCTTGCCGAAAAGAATGAGATGCTCCAATCTGCTTCATCGGGTGAATCTAAGATCAAGCAGACTTTTAAGGAACAATTGAAGCAGCGCGACGTAAATGAAGATGCTCTGAGAAGGTTACTGGCCAATGCTGAGACTAGAGCTTCCATGGCTACTGAGAATGTCAACGACCTTACTATTGGGAATGATCAGATGGTTGTATGTATTGCCACAGTTGAACAGAGATGCGCTAAGTTGGAGCAAATAGTCTCCTTAGCCAATCATATAGTCATTGATCACGAGAAAGAGGCACGTGTAGCCAAAGAAACCTTATCCACTGCTCAACAATCGATGCTTGAGGCTCAGCAAAAATTTGAGACTAGAGCTTCCATGGCTACTGAGAATGTCAGCGACCTTACTGCAGGGAATGATCAGCTGGTTGTATGTATTGCCACAGTTGAACAGAGATGCGCTGAGTTGGAGCAAATAGTCTCTTTAGCCAATCAGATAGTCATTGATCATGAGGAAGACGCCCGTGTAGCCAAAGAAACCTTGTCCACTGCTCAACAATCGATGCTTGAGGCTCAGCAAAAATTTGAGGAAGCCAAGTTGTATTACAAAAAACTGGACGTGGAATTGAGTCAGCAACAAGTCAGCGTGAAAGTTCTATCATAAGAAACCATGTTGGCTCTTGAAGTTCAAGCCATCAACCAGTATAAGAGGTCTCCTGCATTTGATGCCGTTATGCTAAGAGAGCTAAAGTGAAGACTTAGTACTGCTTGGCTGTTCTTTGGTGGCAAGGAATGAGCTACCATGGAGGCTCGTTGAAAATGGGGCAAGACGATCAAAGGTCACAAAACCGATTCCCTAGAGGCCATTATGAACCAGAGAACGCGATGGTGAGCCTATTACCGATCGATTAGAAAGGAGCCTCACACCATGCATCTCGAGTTACCTTTTAAATCTTCCATACGGATGAGAAAGCTGACCCTTCAGGGAAAGATGTAGATGTTGGACCCTTGCCTAACATTGACTATTCTCCTTTCATGACTGACAACCAAGATGACATCAACTGGCCAAACTTTGGGGACTTGACCAAGGGCTATAGAGATGCTTCTTCTGGTGACCTGTCAAACGGTTCCTATCTTGGCTCTGGGTTTAGGGGTCCTTTAGGCACGTCGAAAGCCTAAGCCTACCGCACCTAACTTCATTATTTTGTTCTCATTCACCCCGTTCTTTATTAAACTCTTTGTAAAAGCCCTGTGAATATAATACAAATCTGTCATTTGTTATGTTTTATTTTCATTGTCGCATTAAGCTGAATAACTCTTCTGACCATGTCGATCGGGCAACTGATTAATTAGCATCAGGCTTGAATTACTCATTGGCTTAAACTACGCGTATGACAAGGTGACTGACAGATCTAACCATCTTATCACATTAATTTAAACGTAGGTGATCGATTGTTTCAATCATTTAATCACCCTATTTTAATAAAAGTGATTAATTGATTCACCATTTATGAACTGGTCAGCCATCTTATTGTTTGTCTTTGACCCGATCAGTTATCTTTTTAACTGACTGCACTTGGTCTGATAAGTTATCTTATTAACCGACCATGTTTAATCTGACTAGTTTTTTTCTTTTTAGCTGACCATTTTTGATCTGATCGGCTATCTTATTGGTTGACTGGGCTTTGCTGGACCGACTGGTCTATTTCGTTGACTGATCGCCTCTAGTTGCATACGCGAGCAATATTTGACTCTTTTTGCTTGAGCTGCCCAAGATAAATCTCAAATTTTTACCAAGTGGTGTTCTTTTCATGGACCATTTGCATGGTATCTAATTTATAGACTCTTGTATTTTATCTGGTAACTAAGTCGCGTTGACGTCTTCCAGTAGTTTGTTACTCAAGATTCGCTACAACGGGGATGTTCTATTTCTCATTATCTTGACTTAACTTAGCTCGGTATCTTGTTAATTGGCATTCAAGCTTGTGTATTTCATTACCCCGTTCAACTTTTTTGTCATCCCATCAGGTACCTATGATCGAAAGACACTCTAACAGTGCTTTTATGCACCCAGCTAGTTTTGGTGAGTTTGCATTGTCTTTACGACTTCTGCTTTTGGCCCCCTTGCTGAACCCTCCAAGCACCTATTCGGCTTTAGTAATCACAGGTGCTACATGACTGTCTTTGTAAACGAAGACAAAATTAGAACACACTTTTTAGTCTTTTTGGGATTCTTCCCTCGATGGGAGTTTTATTGATAACTTCAATCAAAATACTAAAAAAGGAGCAACAATTGATTAAAATGATATAATCAAAATTCATGCTAATCCTAATGCTTAACTAAAAAAGCAACAATATAATTAGAAAGAAAGCCTCTTAGGGATAAAATATCTTCAAATACTGAGCATTACATGGTCGGGGAAACTCTCCCCCTTATGGTCGGGTAAGGCGATATGCTCCATGCCCAGCTAATCCGACCACCTGATAGGGTCCTTCCTACTTATCTGCCAAGGATCCAGCTGCTTTGTCCTTTGTGTTCGTGGATACTCTTCTGAGGACCAAGTCCCTGATTTGAAATCCTCTTACCCAGACGTGTGAGTTGTAGTATCTAGCCACTCTCTGTTGATAGGCCGCCTTTCTCACTCTCGCTAGGTCTCTTTTTTCTTCTAACTCATCCAGGTTTTGTTCCAGCATATCCACGTTTGCATCAGGCTGATGTATCTAGACTCTTGGGTGGCGTGGACTATCTCGATGGGGATAACTGCCTCAGTCCTGAACGCTAAAAAGTAGGGAGTTCCCCATGTTGAAGTTCTTTCGGTCGTTCGGTAAGCCCATAGCACCTCATGGAGCTTGTCTGCCCAGTTCCCCTTTTTAGAATCCAGCTTGGCTTTTAAAGTATGCTTTATGATCTTGTTCACAGCCTCAGTTTGCCCATTTGTCTAAGGATGGGCTGGTGTGGCATAGTAGTTCTTGATACGATACTTCTGGCACATCTTCCTAAAGTTATCGCTATCGAATTGAGTCTCATTATCTGTAATGATTGTGTCCGAGATCCCAAACCAATAAATGATATTCTTCTTCATGAAGCTAGTTGTGTTAGCCTCGGTTATGTGCTCCAGTGCCTCTACCTCAGCCCACTTCGTGAAATAATCCACCGCCACTATGGCATGCTTAGCCCTCATTTAGTTGCTGTTGGCATCAGGTTGATCAGATCTAACCCCCACATTGCAAACGGCTAGGGCGAAGTCAAATTCATGGTGGCTGTCAGATATTGTTCGCGATCCTCTAACAAGTTTCACACTTCTCTGCCACTGATTGTGCGTCTTGGAACAGGGTTGGCCAATAAAACCCTTGTATAAGGGTCTTATGAGCCAAACTTTTACCCCTTGTTTGATTTCCACACACTCCACTGTGTATACTCAACAGAATCTTGTTGGCTTCAACCGAGCCTACACACTTTTACAGGGCTTTTGAGAACCCCCTCATGTAGAGTTCTCCTCTTACCATTGAATACTGGGCAGCCCTATACCTGATACGTTTTGCTTCAACCGAGTCCTTAAGAAGCGTACCATCTTCCAGGTACTCTTTGATTGGGGTCATCCAGGTGACTTGCCATTCTTCAATTATCTCAACCATCAACTTTTCCTCTTACTTGATGTTGGGGTTTCTGAGATGAGCCACCAGGATTATTTTGGACCAAATGCCAGTGGTTACTGATGCCAATCTTGATAAGGCATCAACCTTATCATTCTTCTCTCTCGGGATCTGAGTGATTCTGTAAGTCTTGAATCTCCCGAGTAAGACCTTTGCTATCTCTAGATAGGATGCCATATTATTGTCTTTCTCTTGGTATTCATCTAGGACCTGATTGACCACGACCTGTGAGTCACTAAATATTTCTAGCTCATTCGCACCCAGAGCTGTACAAACCCGAGTCCTGCCAGCAGCGCCTCATATTCAGCCATGTTGTTGGTAGCATTGAAGTTAAACCGCAAGGCACACTCTACTTGATCACCTTCCGGGGTGGATACCACTATACCTGCCCTACTGCCATGCGTGTTTGCCGATTCGTCGACGTGCAACTGCCAATGGAAAACTTGCCTTTCTCTTTCTCCTTCTCCAAGCATTCTGATCACCTCAATGTTTGGTTCAGTGAACTCGGTGATGAAGTCGGCTACACCCTGACCCTTGATCAAGGCCCTGGGTGAGTTGGTGATATCGAACTCGCTTAACTCGACTGCCCATTTGTTAGTTTTCCCAACACTTCTGGCTTGGACAGAATTTGCTTAAGAGGGCATTCTATGTATACTTCGATTATGTGTGCCTGAAAGTAAGGCCTCAATTTTCTTGCTGCAGTTACCAAAGCTAATGCCATCTGTTCGGCTGCTGAGTACCTTGTCTCTGCTGGCAATAAGGCCTTGGTGATATAATATACCGGCTTCTATACTCCCTCGTTCAACCTTACAAAAATTGACCCTGTAGCCACTGCCTTGACTGATAGGTATAAGTATAATATTTCATCATTCAACGGTTTTGATAGGATCGGGGCCTTACCAATATATTCTTTGATCTTCTAGAAGGCCTTCTCACATTCTTCATTACATTCCACCCATTTACCTTTTCTTGTGGCCTTGAAGAAAGGTAGGCATTTGTCTGTCGACTTGCTGATGGACCTGCTCAATGAGGCCAAGTAGCCAGTCAACCTCTGAATGTTTTTCAAGGTAGCAGGTGACCTTATATCTTTTAATGCTTTTAATCTTTTCGGGGTTCACCTCAATTCCCCTTTGGTGGACTTGGAAGCCAAGGAACTTCCCTGAAGGCACCCTAAAGAAACACTTTTTTGGGTTTAGTTTCATCCCGTACCTCCTTAGTACCTCAAATGTTTCCTTCAGGTCCATTGTATGTCTCTCAGCAGTGGTGCACTTTGTCAACATGTCATCGACATATACCTCCATATTTCTGTCGATCTATCGGGCAAACATCTTTTTTACCAACCTTTGGTAGGTTGCCCTGGCGTTCTTGAGACCGAAAGGCATCACCTTGTAGCAGTATAGCCCTTGGTCGGTTGTAAATTCGGTCTTTTATTTGTCTAGCTCAAACATTATGATTTGGTTGTAACCCGTGTAAGCATCCATGAAACTTAACAATTCGTGTCGCGCAGTTGCATCAACCAACTGATCTATTCAAGGTAAGGGAAAAATGTCCTTTGGGCATGCTTTGTTCAGGTCCGTGAAATCTACACACATCCTTCGTTGCCCGTTCTTTTTCTCTACCAGTAAGACATTGACGACCTATTCCGGGTACTGTGCTTCTCTGATCGACCCTACCGTTAAGATTTTTTCAACTTTTTCTCTTATCGCTTTACTCATCTGTGGGTTAAACCGTCGTCTCTTCTAAACAACTGGCCTACGACCGGGGTCTACTGCCAAGTAGTGGGAGATTACCTTGGTGTCTATCCCTAGCATGTCCTCATGTTTCTATGCGAACACATCTTTGAACTCCTTTAGTAGGCCGATCAAATCATTTTGGACTTGTTCCATTTATTGAGCCCCTAACTTGACCGTTTGTTCGAGACTACCTTCAACGAGTATGACCTCAAGGGTTGGTTCTTCCATTTGATCTTTTCCCTGCTCCGGAGATGTCTCCATTGAGTCTAAGTCGAATTGGGTCGGTGTTTCTGCTCGGGTCTCTCCCTCATCGATTTCAGGATAATCCTTATCTTCTAACAGGTCTATTTGCATCACATTTGACTCCGCGTTTTCTTTATATACTTCCAGATTTTCTTTTCTCGCCTATTCCTTTGAGCTTTTCATGACACCTACTCCCATCTCGGTTGGGAATTTGACCGTTAGGGCATAATTTTCTATGACAGTCTTTGATTTGTTCAGGAAAGGTCTTCCCAACAAAGCATTGTAGGGCCAATTTTCGGTGTCTACTACCACGAAATCGAGGAGCACAGTTTTCTGGCAAGGGTAAATTCTAATTTCAACTGGTAGTTCTGGCAAGGGTAAGCATTGACTGTCCAAAATAACCAACATGCAAAGACACTCCTATATTGGGTTCAACCTAGCCTTAAGTACGACCTCTATATATGGAAATGGGAGAGTCAACTAGTCCTCTAAAGCTACTCATCGAGGGTGTATCGCATGAGCAACTACTAAGGACTATGTTTAAGCACATATGTAAAAGTGATAAACATAAGATCAACCACCGATCGCTACTCACATGTCACGTGTAAGCAACAAAAATTGGAGGCACTAAGCATAAATGGACCCTCGACCACTACTCGACGAGAGTGTATCGCACGAGCAATGACCATAAGTCGCGACCCGAGTGCTACTCGCCTAGGGTGTATCGTACGAGCAACGCTCAAAGGTCGCATAAGCATGTAGGTTTATAGAACCAAAACCCACAAATGCAGAGTGTATGCTCTTCATGAGTTCCACCCAAACAAACAAAAGCATTCAAGTCAATCCAAAACATGCATTTCGAATAATCCATCGACATATGAGCAACCATGAGAGGCTTAATTAATCTACTCATAATCCCAATCATACACACACATCAATTTCTACTCTTCATGCCAAGAATGTAAAGACAAGAGTTATCCCTAAACATGCATCAAGAGTTGGGTTGTCAATCCTACGTAATACAAGTCAAGAATTAATTAAGTGCAATTGAATGGGACAATACAAGAAGGAATCAAATACAAGTCAATCAAATAAATGGAACTAGTGTTAGGGTTTACATATTTCCCAAATGGGGATATACATCAAATAAAGAAAATATAAGAGAAGAGCAAAAGAAGAAACCCAAAGGTGTCAATCTCGGATCTCTAAGCTCGGAGAGTGGCCCAATTGTCATCTCGGATCTCCAAGCTCCATGGAAGCTCCTCCTCCTCATAGACAAGGTATGGTGCTCTTTCCTCTTGAATCTCCTCTAAAGATGGGTGGCTGCAAGTAGAGAGTGGTGATGGGGAGGCAATCCATAGAGGAAAACCTCCATGGATGCCTTTGGAAGCTTTTTTCTCTCTCTCTCTCTCTTGATTTGGTGGAGAAGATGAAGTGTGGAATGGATGGATTAATTGAATGAATGGATGATTTAATGAATGGATCTTTGGTCTTGTAGCAAAGTGACGTATTTATATGTTTGAGAGGCTAGGGCACGAAATAGGTGTGAAATGATGACTTTGCCCTTCTTAAAATGGCTGAAAACGTGACTTGAGCATAGCTGGAACATGATGTGCACGGGTACGTGTGCACAGGTAGGGACCCATGCACAGGCTCTTCACAATCATCCTTCACCCGTTGCATGGGTAACTGCACGGGTAAGGGACCCGTGCACTATGCTTCTGGGCACTTTTTCATTGAACTTTGACTCATTTTTCACCTGAAAGTCAGGGTTTCAGCTTCCAGCTCCTAAAATCCATTGAATGCCTGTAATTTCTACATAACGAGCCATTAGACACCAAAATATGCTCGAAAACAAGCTAAAGGATATGGAATTGAAGGCCAAAATGTATGACAATTTTGGTACGATCAGTGGTGGGAGCAGTGCGAGATGGATCAGGTCGCTGGGAACAAGGTCTGGAGGAGCTTAGGTTCCTCTTCTAGATCTCTACCAATGCTTCCGATCCTAAGGGCCAATTCTATGTGCGGCCTAAAAATTCTCTGAAGTTTGTGATACTCGGCGCAAGAAAGAATAACAGCTTCTGGCATTCCAAGTGGATCGTGGTAGGTGGCGAATGGGGAAGCTCGGTACACATCGGGGGATCCGAGTTTGACATCCCCACATAGTTTAGTGGAAGGACCGAGTGGGAGAAATGTGGTATTTCTATCGAGGCAGGAAGGATCTTGAAAGGCATCATGGCCAGGTCCTACATCAACATGAGGTATCCTACCTCACATGCCTTTGAGTCAGGGAGGGTAGATTTCTACCTTCGCATCTCCAACGCTCCACTAGGCAGTTTAATGTCTTATCCTCTTTAGTTAGAATCTGTTGTGAACAGGTACTAACTCTTTTATCACTGTAGTTTCTACAGTGCCTCTGTCGGTTCCTGAGGTGCCCACCTCATTTGGGGATCGGTCCTCTTCTCGACAAGCTTCCCCTTATAGCCTTCCACCTCGCATTGAACTTGTTGTGGGGGCCAGTACCTCTACTGGACTAGGCAGGCAAGCACCTGTCCCAGTTGTTGTACCAAGAGTACCTCTCTCTCCTCCTCTTGCACATAAATCTCATTTGGCTGAATTGGAGGCCAGATTGGCCAAGGTCAGGGGTTCTTTTGAACAGGTTCATGGTCAAGTTCCTACCGTTCATGCTACTACTGCTACTGCTGCTGCTGTTCAGGCAGTCCCCTCTCCCCCACCTATCATGGCGGCCGAACGATCTAGCAAGGTCGAGAGGGGTCCTGACTCTGCCACGGCTGAACAGGCTGCTCCTCGTGCTAGATCTCGGTCACAGTCAAAGGACAGCAGCCAAAGTGAGGTATTGGCCCAGTTCACTGCTTCCTGCCCAGGTGGAGGGTTGCAGGCCATGACCTCCATGCTATTTGATGTCTTAATCACCAAGGGGTATGCTCTCTTGGCTGAGGTAAGTCGTTTCATTCTTTCTCTTTTCTTTGTTTTCCTCGTCTACCAGGTAGCTGGGAGATTGATAATTTGTGTTTTATACTTAGCGGGCCTTCAAATTCAATGTGGCAATGAGCCACCAAGTCACCTTCCTCCGGGAGAAAGCTAAAGTTGCTAAAACCGAGCTTGAAGTGGCTGATAACATCGTAAAATACACCTTTTGAGGTCCCCATTTCCTATCATTTGCTTTCGTTTTCGAGTATATTTTGGTATTTAATATGTTTTGTGAGCATTGCCTAGGTTATATCCCTTAAAATAAGGTGTTGAGCTAAATTGAAGAGTTTTGGAGTTAGAAGGGCTGAAATTGGAATTGCTCGTGCAGTACACTAAACTTCAGAAGGTCATATCTCCCTCCTCAGATCGAACTACATCAGCGACTACCTATTTTCGGAAAGCCCCAGATGTCTACTTTCCAGCGCTTATTGCAGATCGCAATTCCGTATTTTTTTGGAGTAAGTTATGGTTGTTTTTGTAACGGTGCACGAAGTTGTCAGGTGTACCTCAGACCAACCGCGGACCGTACCGCAGAAGTTGACAGAATGTCCACTTTCAGCCCGTTTGTGAGGGGCATTTTTGTCCTTTCACACCCCATTTCATACCCTAACTTCCATACACTATAAACACCCCATTTTCTCCCATCTTTCATGATTTTTAGCCTACCCACTCTCCACTTCCAACCAATCACCTTCCACTTTGACTTTTCCTACACCACACATTTTTCTTTTCTCTTTTCTTTTCTCACGCCACTCAATTCATTCATTCACAAAACATTCTTTTTCTGTTATTCTCTCCTCTCAACCGAAACCTTCTCTCCCTTCTATTCATCTTCTTCCTCCTCCATTTTCTTCATAAAATAAGAGAAAGACTAGCTCCCATGGAGGATTTTCCTCCATGGGAGCTCACCACACACCTCCACCACACCATTTTGCCTTCCTCCATCCATCTTTGAGCAGCTTGCAAGGAATTATGAGTCCAATTTCGAGCTAGGAAGGATTTGGAGCATCTTTGGAGGGTTTGTCTTCAAGGGTTTGCTATTTTTTACTCATTTCTTTGTATTTCTTGCTTCTTTGATGTGTAAACCCGATTTGGGGAATATTGTAAACCTTCACATGTGCAATATATGTATGTTTGTGTTTAAATTCATGTGGGTTATGTTAAACTCTTTGCTAATTTCATGATTCAAACTCTTATTATGAAATCCATGTGTGTGGAGTGTCAAAATTGATGTGTATGCATGATTGGGATTAGGAGTAGAGTAATTTAATGTAGGAGTAGTGTAATTTAGCTTCCCATGAGTGTTTGTATGTTAATAGATGACCAAAATACCATGTATTGAGTAATTTGAGTATTAGGGATTTTAGCCCCAAAGAGTGGAAAAGGTTTCAGTTCAGGCATGTAGTTGCTAAATTGGCCTTGGTTCATATCCTTGTGCTTAATGGATCTTTTTTTAAGACACATTTGTCCATCCTTGGCCGGATTGGGTGATGAATTGATTTGGGATAATTCCTAAGTCAAAAGGATGGACCCTTAATTTATATTGAATTGTCTGAATGTAAATCAACCAACTTATTGCACATTGTTGTTTGGTGAACTTGTTTTCCATGTCTAGCCATCCTAGGGAGTTGACTAAACAGAATCCGTGTCTAGAGTAAAGATAAACCGAATTCCTCTTGTGCTCGTGTAGTTATAGGGGTATTTCATTGCTTAATGCTTTCACTTGGTTAGCCACCTTGTGAATGATATTTAGGCTGTATGTTATATATCGCGTGGTTCGCATTAACATGCTAATCGTGGTATCCTCTACATTTGACCAGAAACTTGAGAGATCACTAGGCTGGCGTGTAGAGCTCGTGTATGTGTCCCACAGTCCTTAATGGATTCATGTTTTTGCATGGATGCAATCTCTATGCACTCGAGAGAGGGTAGAGATTAATTAAGGGGAAACGAGCATATAACATATGTGTTGTATGGGTATCTCGTATTCTTAATGCTTTCACTTGGTTGCCATCCCGTATTTGGTTAGCCTCGTGGATGAATTATTGGCAGTAGTATGGCCCACGCGGTTACGCATTACATGCCTAACGAAATAACCTGTGTATATGATCAGAAAGTGAGGGTATCACTAGGCTGGCGTACATGGCTCCTTTGTGTGTGCCACAACACTTAATGAATCCATGCAATTGTGTGGGTGTGATCTCTAAGATATCGAGAAAGATTAGAGATCAATTAAGGGGACACGGGCCTATGATATACTTGCACATTTGAGGGACTAGGTGAGTCTAGTGCTTAATTAGGAGGATTGTTACTGTTGAGTCATTTCCCTAGCGTATCCACATTTCATGCATCTCTCCATTCCATCCTATAAATGTACATATTTATTTATGTAGTTTGTTAGTTAGTTTAGCATTTACTTTCTGTATATTCTTTTTGCATATGCAACACACGAGTCCGCTCGGCGTGTTGTATAGCTAGAACTAGAAACGGTCGATGAATCCCACCTCCCTGTGGAACGATACCCTCGCTTGCCGCTTTACTAGTTTTCATAACTATAGAGCACATTATGAAGGATTTTTATAAAAATCTTTTTGGGATCGGTAATTCCTTAACGACAGAATGAACGGGTTATCAGTGGCCAAGGGGGAGCTCGCCAAGGCATTGAGGGATATGCAAGTGTTGAACCAGGACCTGGACAAGGCCGAGAGGACTGGTGAGGAGGCCTATATTTCTTACAACGGATGAGGCATGCCTATGACCGGAAGGTACTCAGAACCTTACGACGTGCTACCCAAAGGGATAACATGAAGGAGAGAGTACAGCAGCTAGAAGAAGAGAATCAGGCTCTGCGTGCCAACATAGCTAATCTGGAGGCCAAGGTGGATACCTCCTTTGGGGAATGTTACTTCTTCGCAACCTACCAGGTGGATCAAGCTCTCCCCCCCCTTTTGACTTAAGTGTCATTAATGAATGGGAGAGGGAGGAGATAAAAAAGAAAGCTACGGAGATGGAACCGCGTACTTCGACTGAGGTCGGCCCCTCTCAAGATTTTGGGGCAAACAATGAAGAAGATTTAGAGGACGTAATGCTTATCTCCTCTCTTTTGCCAGACCGTGATGGGGCAGGTCCTAGTTCAAAGTCCTATATTGTAGTAGAGGATCAATCCATAGGGGGAGCTTCAGACCATTATACCTCTCCACCTGGTCCTACCAAGGAAGTACTGGAGTAGACTGAAACCACCAAGGTGGTAGAGGTTCAGATTGGCTTGGTTGAAGTGGGAGATACCTGGGTTGATCCAGCATTGATGGAGCTAGTGGCCCAAGCTAGCCGAACCTAAGCGAGGGACATTCCTACTGACCCAGCTCAAACAGAGGCCACAATTGAGGTGGTTGTGCAGGTGGCAGGTGAACCCCCAGCTGATCTAGGAGTTGGTGCTTTGGGTGGTGGAGCCGCTCTTACGGGGGAGGTTGAACCAGGAGCTGGTGTTGGTGCCGAGGGAACCAACCAGTGTAAGAAGGCGGCATGAGCCAAAGATTGATCATTTTAGCTCTTTTTTCATTCATCATTTTTTTATATAGCCTGGAAATGGGGGATGGGCTCTCTGATTTGGTCAATGATGCATTCTCTTTCTTTTTTCCTTTGCTATGTATGTCTGGCTAAACTCCTTTCTAATTTTCTGGTTGAATTCTGTTGCAAGTCCCTAACTTTGATGTAGCATAGATTTGAGAAGCAGCCCTAGTCCAAAACTAATTTAACAATTTTCTGGTAATCACAAGAAAATTTTAAAATTTGTCAAAGTTAGATGCATGGCACTACTTGAAGCTGGTACTAGGATCTATTGGTACTTAGCCCCTAAATCCCAGTAATTTTCCCTGAAGAACATAGTTAATAATTGATTGTCCCATTTAGGAGAACCGAGGTACCAAGCATTCCTGTTCTGGGAGTCCTGGTACTTGGGCGAAAACACACTTAAAAAGTCTAGGTACCGAGAATTCACTTTTTCTGGGATCCCGGTACTTAGGCGGTATATACACTTGTATATATACATATATATATATATATATATATTCACACAAATCTGGGTACCGGGCGCTCCTACGGGTACGGAATCCCGGTACTTGGTTAATATTTCTAGCGAATCAAGGTACCTCGCATCCCTGTTTGAAGAATCGCGGTACCTAGGCAAAAATGACCCTGGTAGGCAACTATGCTAGTTAGGTACTAGGTCCTTCCTGGCGGGGTTGGGTTCCAGCCAAAGCAGTATAAGAACCTTTTGGCTGTCCTGGTCTTGAGGGAGTGACGGGCAACCAGAGCCATGACTTTGTAACCTTGGTCTAGCAGGAAATTATGCCTTTATGATCAGACCTTTCCTGGCGAGGAGTGGTGCCCGGCCAAGGCAGCAGGAAAGCCATTTGGCTATCCTGGTCTTGAGGAAGCGACGGGCAACCAGGGCCACGACTTCGCGACCCTGGTCTGGCAGGCAACTATGCCTTTACGAACCATACCTTTCCTAGCGGGGGGTGGGGCCCGACCAAGGTAGCAGGAATGTCATTTAGCTATTCTGGTCTTGAGGAAGCGACGGGCAACCAGGGCCACGACTTCGCAACCTTGGTCTGGCAGGAAACTATGCCTTTATGAACCAGACCCTTCCTGGCAGGGGGTGGTGCCCAGCCAAGGCAGCAGAAATGACATGTGGCCTTTCTTGGTTCATGGCGAATTTTCAAGGTGAATACTGGAAATTGAATACAGACAAACGCAGAAAGAGAAAAAGGTGATTCTTTATTGACTAATCAACTGGCGACATATATTCTTTAGGCGATACATGTATCAGACGGTACCTAATCAGAGTGGTATGGGTGGATTTCCAGTTCTTCTAAGGGTAGAACCTTTTCAGATGATCTGCAATCCAAGTGTGATCGATAGAACATCCCTTAATGTCTTCCAACTTATAGGCCTCGGTACGGAGTACCATTTTAACCATATATGGACCCTCCCAGTTCCGTGCTAGTACCCCATCCGACCTTTTCCGGGTGTTCTGAGTTACCTTCCTAAGGACTAAGTCCACTTCTTTGAAGCTGTTATTCCTGACCTTTCTATTGAATTACAAGGCAGTCCGGCACTGGTAGACAGTTACCCTTTCTACTACTCTGTTCTGCTTTTCTTCTAAGAGGTCCAGGTTGGCCCTCAATTTGTCCTCGTTAACTTCTGGCTTAAAATGCTGAACACTGAAAGAGGTCAGTTTATACTCGATTGGTTGGACAGCCTCCACCCCGAAAGCCAATGAGTAGGGGGTCTCTCCTGGAGCATTCCTTTTTGTGGTGCGATAGGCCCACATCACATTAGGGAGCTCATCAGCCCACTTACCCTTCTTCTGTTGGAGTTTCTTCTTTAGGAGCTTTTTGATGGTCTTGCTTGTGGCCTCTACCAGGCCATTGGTCTGAGGGTGCGCCACTGATGCAAAGCATAGCTCGACTCCCAGGTTCTCATATAAATCCTAGAACCGAGTATTGTCAAACTGATTACCCAGATTAGTGATAATGGCCATCGGGATACTGAATCGGCATACGACGTTGCTTTTAATGAACTTAGTGGTGTTTTCCTCTGTGATCCGAGAAAGGGAATCTGCTTCTACCCACCGGGTAAAGTAGTAAGTGGCCAATATCGTATGTTTTGCCTGGCCATGTGCGGTCGGAAGTGGTCTGATTAAGTCCACCCCCTATATGGCGAATGGATACGGCTAGCTGATGGAGAAGAGCCACTCCAGTGGAAGGTGATTCAGATTGGCTGTCCTCTGGCATGGTTCACAAGATTGCATGAACTGTCTTGCATCGTGGTGTAAGGTTGGCCAATAGTACCCCATACGAAGTACCTGGTAAGCTAGCACTTCTCCTCCGGTGTGGTTGCCACAGTCCTCTGAATGTACCTCTTTGAGTGCCCAGCTCCCATCATCAGAGTGTAGGCATCTAAGTAGGGGGATGGATCTTCCCCTACAGTAGAGGTGCCTTTCTGCCATGCAGTATCAAGCTGAGGTTCTCTTGAGTTTGCGAGCTTGATCAGAATTTTTAGGAAGCTTCTCTTCTTGAAGGTAATCAACTATTGGATCCATCTAGCAGGGGAAACGATCCACAAGACTAACCTCATTTCCTTCTATTATGCTTGACTGGAAGATTACTTGGAGCGGTACCCCTTTTGGTAGCGCCTAACCTCCGCTTAGTTACCTGTTCGATTTTGAATCCCTTGAACCGGGCCATAAGCTTCCAGACCTTTTCAAGGTATGTTGCCATGTTGTCTCCCTTCGGTTGATATAGTCCTGTCACCTGGTTGACCACCAGCTGCGAATCACATTTGACGTGGAGATAACTAGCCCCGATTTCTGCAGCCACCCTCATCCCTGCTAGAAAAGCCTCATACTCAGCTTCATTGTTGGTGGCACTGAACTCAAACCTGAAATAATGGTAGCATTCAACCCTCTCTGGATCGGTCAGAATAATTCTTGCTCCACTCCCTGCTTGACTGGACGTGCAATCTGTATATAAAACCCAAAATTCTCGATCAGCGGGCCAATCTGCAAGTTCTTGATCCTTTTGAGGGATCAAGTCGACACTTGGACAAGTACCGAGATATGGCATAGTGCTGAACTTGACCACGAAATCTACCAGAGCCTGAGCCTTGATACTGGTTCTGGCCTTATACCTGATGTCATACTGGGTGAGCTCAAGGGCTCATAACACCAGTCTTCCCAACACTTCTGGTCTTTGGAGAAATTGTCGCAAAGGTTGATCGATGACCACCGTGATTGAATGGGCTTGAAAATAAGGGCAGAGTTTCCTAGCTGTGGTAACCAAGGCAAAGGCAAGCTTCTTCAAAAGGGTATAGTTCCTCTCTGGTTTGGTCAAAGCGCGGCTCACATAGTAGTCGGGTCGCTGAACCCTATCTCCATATTCTTTGACCAGGGCCCCGCTAACGCCAGTCTCAGATATGGTCAGATACAATTGCAACTCCTCTCCTTGTATTGGTTTAACCAGCAACGGTGGACTAGCAAGGTACTTCTTCAAAGATTGGAAGGCTAGCTCGTTGTCTTGATCCTACTTCATATTTCTCCCCTGCTTGATAGCTTTGAAGAAAGGAAGGCACTTATCGGTGGACCGTGATATTAAGCTGTTAAGGGCTGCTATCCGACCGGTCAGGCCTTGAACCTGCTTTTATGAGGTAGAAGATTCTAGATCCAGGATGGCCCGGATCTTCTGTGGATTGGCTTCTATTCCCCTTTCATGGACCATGAATCCAAGGAATTTTCTGGCTGATACTCCGAAGGCACATTTGACTAGATTTAATCACATCTGGTTCTCTCTGACTATCTGGAAATTTTGGCGAAGGTGGTCCTGGTGTTGCTCAGCTAACTGAGACTTGGTAATCATGTCATCAATATACACCTCTATCATCTTTCATATCTGCTCCTTGAATAGCCAGTTGACCAAGCGCGGGTAGGTAGCACCGACATTCTTAAGACCGAAAGGCATTACCTTGTAGTAGTACATGCCTTGTCCAGTGATGAAGCTGGTATTATCTTGATCAGCGAGGTGCATCATTATCTGATTATACCCCGAGAATGCATCCATGAAGATAAGGAGCTTGTTCTCATTAGTTGAATCTACCAGCTGATTGATCTTAGGTAGTGGGAAGCTGTCCTTTGGGTAGGCATGGTTGAGGTCTGTATAGTCAACACACATGTGCCACTTCCCGTTTGCCTTAGTTACCATTACCACATTTGCGATCCAATCAGGGTACCGGGATTCCCTGATGAATTTAGCTTTTAGAAGCTTGTCAACCTCTTCCTGTATCGCCGCATTCTTCTTTGGGTTGAAGTGCCGCCGTTTCTGTTTAAATGGTTTAAAGGTGGGGTGGACTGCCAGTCTGTGAGCTACCAAAGAGATGGGGATTCCTGGCATTTCCTCATGGCTCTAGGTGAAGATGTCACTAAACTCTCGAAAGAGCCTCACCAGACCTTCCTTGACTCCTGCTTCCAGCAATGCTTCTACCTTGATTACCTTTGAGGGATAATCCACCCTGATGGGTATCTCCTCTAACTCTTCTATAGGGTGGCCACTGGCTCACCCTCTGTATTACTCTTCTATATCTTTTGTAACTGGACCCTCTGCCTTGGGCCCCTCGTCAACTGCCTCTTCTTCAGCATCTGAGTTCTCAATGTTACCTTCTGACAGCTTCGGGGCCTGCGTGACGTTTACCTGTGCACATCGTTTGGCAAGTTCCGTTGGATTGGTAGATACCGCGTAACATTTTCACGCTACATGGTGGTCCCCTCGTACCTCGCCTACCTCGTCCCCTACCGACAATTTTTGGACGTTGTGGTAGGCAAACATGACACCTTTGAGGGCTGATAGGAATGGCCTTCCAAGGATGGCGTTGTAGGTAGATGGGGTGTCGACCACAACAAAGTCCGTCATGAGGTTCTACTGGAGTAGCTTTGTTCCCACTATCACAGGTAAGATCATATATCTTGTTGGTATCAGTGAGTCCCCAGTGAACCCATATAGTAGGGTGGTGCAACTATTGTAGAAGGGATTTTTCAGGTTGAACTATTCCAGAGCATCTTTAAAAAGGATGTCAACACTGCTACCGGTATCGATGAGGACACGGTGGACCAGGCAGTTGGCTATCTGCACGGTGAAACCCATGGGGTCATCATTGTAAGAACCTCTATTTTGTGATTGGATTATTTCATGAAGTACCACATTGGGGATGATTTTGTGATGGGTAGCTTAAGGTTTCATTGGTAAGCTTCCAAGCATTTCTATGACTTTAAGAGTAAATGCAAAAGCAAAAGGTAATTTACTTACACTTACATGCATTCTCATATTACTTTGCATTTGTTTTTCCATGATCGTGTGCATTTTTGTCTCAACTCACACGAGGACTTCTTTGGTTGTTTTTACGTGTGGTTGTTGTGTTGTTCATTTTCCGTTGTTTGTTCGGAAACATTCGCACATGCACGATGGTGTGCTTGTTTTAGCGCGTTGAGTGACCATTTGAGAAGGTCCCTTTCTTCTCTTGGTTTGGTCTTTTGTCACATGGTATTTTTCCATGAGTTTGGGTTTTCTTATTGTTGTCCAAATATGACATTTGTTCACTCAAATGACCATAAATCTTTCTACAGAAATCAAAACCTCTTTCTGTAAAAAAGAGTAGAAATTAGACATCCATACATTTCCATCGGTATATCATACGAAAAGTTTTGATATCGTTTGGTCATGTTTTGAGGCGCTCAAAACTGGAGCTGATGCGCTGTCGCATGCCATTCCAACCCAATCCGTTGTACACTCACCCTACGTACAGCAGGTGAACATTGATTTTTAGGCAGTATATCTCCGCTGGTAAGTTGCTTGTGAGTCACCTTTCATACAACCATTTTTTGGAAATTTCCAGGTGACCCGCTATACAAACAGCGGGTGAACAACTGCCAAGGTAAAATTTTTGCAAACTTTTTTAAAACAATGCTGTTTCATTTAGGGTTGCTATATATACATCCTTTCGTCCCCTTATCATTTATGAGCTCAAAATTGCAGTCCTAAGAGAGATGAAGAGATTCTAGAGAGAGAAAGCTTCATTAAGCTTTGATTAACTCTCTAAACCCAAAACCCATGCATTCATTGCATCAATCATTCATGGGTCTTCATCATTCTTGACTTGGTAAGTAAGAACAAACCTTTAATCTTTGATTATTGTCCTTTAAGTCCAAGAGTTTGTTTTTGTTGCATATGATTTGTAGAAATCGTTTTTGAATGCATATGATTGTTAGATGATGACATGTTTGGGTTTTGTTTGTGATAGCTTATTTGATTAGGTTGTTTCTCTACCTAAAAAGACAGGTTATAAAAATTCACATATGATTCATTGTTGACTAGGTTGAAAGATTGTGTTTTATTCATCTAGTCAAGGTTCATGAATATTTATGTGTTGTATTTTGATAGCTTGCATGATTTGGTGTTTTTACCTAAATAGCTAAGACTTGATTATTCTAAAGAGATTAATTGACAACTAGATTAATAGATTTGTGTTTATTAATCTGGTAAAGCTCTCTTGAATATTCAAGGTTATTTGTGACAATTAGGTTGTTGGAAAATCTCTACACAACTAATTGAGTTTGTTTGTGATAGACTTTGGTCTGAGACAAAGCATTTACTGTATGACTAAATGCTTTGTCTCAATCACATGAATATATGCTAAGTATATGTTGAATACATTGTGTACATATTTGTTGATTCATTGTGATTGTTTGTGATAGCTAGGATTGTTGTTATTGATAACATCTAGCTAAGTCTTTATGCTTTGCATTTAGACATTTGACAACTTGGATTTGTTTCTACAAACTCCTAGTTGAGCAATTTGTGTGAGTCTAGCACTTGATTGCATTTGAGCATCTTTTACATGTTCACATTTAGACATTGATCTCTTCATTGAGTTAAGCCTTGTGGCTACGGGTGGTAGTTGCACAAGCAAGAGAAGCCTTGCAACCAAGGGTGTGGTTGGCAAGCATTGTGTCGGGAATCCATTGTAAAAAGCCTGCGGGTAGATTAGGTAGTGCTCACGCCAAGAGTAATGGATCCGAAAATATCACTAGGGATTGAACCAAGAGTGGTGAGTGGTAGTGTTTATAGCCTGAGGTTATCTAGAGTGAGAGTCTGTGTATCACTTGAGGGTGTAACTTTCTCTTCATATAGTGGATTTGGTGACAAGCTTGGCTAGTCCGTGGTTTTTCCCTTTGTAAGTTCCTCATATTTTGATTGGCTTATTTCGTTGACAAACCACATTGGGGATTAATTTTTGTAAGGGTATATTAGGCTTCATTGGGTGTGATCAAGCTTCAAGGACATCATCTCTCTCAAGAGCTCTTCAAAGGTATATCACTTGCTTAATTCTCTTTGAAGAGGTTTTAGTTGCACACACTCACATTCTATGCTTTTGTATTGACATGCATGTATGGTTGCACACACACACACACACACTTCTTGCATTTTGGAGTTGATGGGCTGCACAGTAGGTTAGGCGACATGTAAGGCCACTTGTGCATGTCGCCTGACAAGTCGCCTAAGACTTAGGTTTTTTCCACAGTGTGTTAGGTGACATGCAAGGCCACTTATGCATGTCGCCTTTGTCATGTTCTTTTTTCTCCAGTGTGTTAGGCGACTTCATAGGCGACTTGGGGATGTCGCCTTACATGTTGCCTCTGACATCTTATTTTTTCCACAGTGTGTTAGGCGACTTCATAGGCGACTTGGGGATGTCGCCTCACATGTCGCCTCAGGCAACGTGTTTTCTCACAGTGTGTTAGCGACTTCCAAGGCGACTTGCTCATGTCGCCTTGCATGTCGCCTTTTTTACCCGAACTGGGCATTTCGGGTATTTCACAACAACTCGTTTTTGGTCTCTATAAATACATCTTGTTCTCCTTCATTTAGACCTAGAGCTCTGAAAATATATCCCTAAGAGAGAGAAAGAAAATCCAAGAGAGAGAGAGCTCCAAGAAATCCTTTTTACTCAACCAAACTCATACCCATGTGCATCTAAGCTTCATTCTTGCATCTATTTTTCATAGGTCTTCATGCTTTTCTTGACTAGGTAATCAAACAAGTCTTAGAACTTCCTTTTCATCTTTATGTTCTTGTTTACCTAGGGTTAGCAATTATTTGTCAATTAATTGCATGTTTATTTGGTTTAGCATGATTTGAGTATGTTTGTGATTATGTTTGTTGGTTGAGGTTGTATGTTCATTGATAGCTAGCATTTAGGACGTTTTTACCCTTCTAGCTAAATCTCCATGCATTTGCATTTAGATATTGATATCTAGGATTTGCACTCATTGACATCTTTAAATCCTTAGATAAGCATTTAGTGTTGCCTAGCATTAATTGCATGTTAGAATATTTTTACATATTCACATAGGTTGTTTAACCTCTTCATTGATTGTTAAGCTTTGTGACTAAGTGGATTAGTGCACTTGCTTAAGGTCTAGAATCACTATTAAAGGCCCGTTGGGTAGAGTGAAAGGGTTAGTGGCCAAGTAGGTGTGACTTGAGGTCAACCTAGGTTGTAAACTTTCATTCAAGTAGTGGATTTGAGGACCGAATGTGGCTAGAAGGATAGCCCGTGAGTTTTGCCCAGTTGGAGGGTTTCTCACATAAATCAATTCTTGTGTTTTTATTGTTTTCCGCATATTTAAATTGGATTGATTGATTGCTAATATGGGGTAGGACTATTAAAATTGATTAAGTCGAAAAGTTGGTAATATATCAATTAAAACCTATTCACCCCCCCTCTAGGTTGTATTAGACACACTTTGTGTATTTTCACCCTTGTTGAAGGGTTTCCAAGTAAACATCAAGTGTTATTTAATTTCCGCACTTTACTTGATTTTGTATGTATGTTTGTATTGGGTTAATTGTTATTATTATTGACTAATCGAAAAATTGGTAATAATCGATTAACAACCCAGTCACCCCCCCATCTAGGTTGTATTAGACACACGCCCATTGTGTATTTTCAATGAGGTTGTACCATGTTTTACACATCATCCTCAGTGAAAATAATCTGAGATGAACAAGGAAATCCTGGTGGTCCTCTGGCGATCCTGAGGACATCCCGGCCTGTATCAAGCCGGGGCATCTTCCTGAAGTTGTTAGAGGTTCCTGCTAGGGTAGAACCTTCGCTGCTAGTATGGATTATATGGATCTATTCCATCAGATCATTCCCCTTTGTTTTCCTTCTTTCCATCATTGCTTTAATGTTAACATGTACTTCCTTCACAATCTCGATGTTATCTCGTACTTGTTGTAGGAACTCTACCAAGCAACCTCCTCTTACCAGCGCCTCGATCTGGTTGCACAGGCTATAGCACTTCGAGGTGTTGTGCCCCACATCTTCGTGGAAATCACAGTATTTATAGCGATCCTACTGATCAGCTGCTATCTTAATCGGACTAGGCTTCCTGAGAAGCCCCTTATCGCGGATGGCGAGGTAGATGGTCTCACGAGATACATTGAGAGGGGTGTAATGAGTGTGCCCCTCCTCATCTCTAGCTATCCCCGCTACTTCCTTTATCAGAGGTGTTGCTCTATGAGGGGTCCGTCTGGTTAGGTACCGATCTTGCTAGGGCTGGTAAGGTGGTGGCCGGTACATAGATCGGTTGAGAGGTCTGTTATGGCCATTCTGGAAAGTGTGTTGGCTTGGGCGCCTCCTTCTTTAGGCGTTTGGCAGATCTCAGGTCATCGTATTCTATCTTGACCCTAAGTTGTTCGTCTATCTCCACATGTTCAAGGGTCCTGTCATAGGCCTGATGGTACATCTTTGGTGGGTGTTTTGCAAGAGATCGGAACAGTCTGCCAGCCCACAAATTTCTTCTGAAGTTGGCCATGGTCTCCTTCTCAATGAAGACCCCCATATGGATCACCTCATTGTGGAACCTTTCCACGTAGGACCTAAGCCATTCACCACGCTCCTGGATCACGTATTGCAGGTGGATGGGATCCTTGGGGCGAGGCTTGATACCCTAGAATTGAGCACAAAAGTCACTGGTTAACTTGGTAAAGGAGTCAACACTACCTATTGGTAACTTTCTGAACCACATCTTGGCATAGTCAGTCAGTGTGGTTGTGAATATTCTGCATATAGCGGCACGAGTAGCATTCTGGACCTCCATCTACTGTACAAAGCTCTCAAGGTGGCTTAGGGGATCCTCTGTCCCCGTGTACTTAGGGGGTAGCTCTGCCTCCATGATTCTTCTAGAGATGGGGCGTTCATTTCACCCAGGGGGTCATTCCGGTTTTACCCTTCCTCTGCTCCTGGATCTCCTTTGCCATCCTGGCAACCTGGTCCCGGAGGCGCTTGTTTCCATGGTTTCTGGACTCGACCTTAGAGTCTTCATTGTCGGACTTATCTAATGCTACGGAGGCCTCATCTCGGTTCTCTCTCTGGGGAGGATTTTCCTCGGCATTTCTTTTGTTGTTGGTGCTACCTCCTACTACTGGTTGCGGTTTCATAAAGGCAGTTGCTGGCTTTACCGGGTGGTGATGCTCCCTAGATGGGATTTCAATGTCAGACTTCACCAGTCGTGGTCCGTAACTTGTTGGTCGGTCTGGAACTAGGGGTATGGGCCCAAGCCTGTCTTGAGCCGGTGGAACGGGGGGTATGTGCCCAAGCTTGTCGTGGATTGGTACTGGAGGTGGAGATCCTAATCTGTCGAAGGTTCGTATCCTGGAACCTAGTCGGCTGGTTTCTCCCTTGGTATCTGGTACTGCGAGCTGGGGGTGATACCCTCTGCAACCAATTGGAGGTGGATGTTCTCTATGAAGGTTGCGGCCTGTTGGTCTAGGATGGCCTAGTTGGCTACTGGGGCAACAGGGACCTGGGGGTAGCCGGCACAGTAGCTGCTGGTGTTGGAGCAGGGTTGCAACTCTTAGACCCCTTCCTTTGCTTATGACACTTCCGGGTTGAAGCGACAGATTGGTGCCCTGATGGATCGGGCTACCCTTGGGAGGATCGGAGCCTCATATCAATATGCTGCAAAAATAAGATTTACAGGTTTTTTTAAAGGGGTGTTGAAATGTATTAACCAGAAAATCCACTCGGGGAGGGAAATTCCTGTTAACACCCTCAACCACTACCGGTAGGTGGTAGCGGGATAGGTACCTTCTGTACCAAGGTTCCTTTCTTATACTGGAAATTAAGAAGGACAGATACAAAGGAACCAGAAGGATATGAAAAATACTGTTTTATTGATAGTTTTTCGCTATATCGATGTTACAATACACTATTTTCTCTCATTTCTCTCTTTTTTATACAGGATGATGGTGGAGAATACGTTTATATCAATAAATGACTGTTTTCCTCACAGTGATTGTCTCAAACTCTCACTGGCTTCCATGAATTCAGTAAGAGATTTCTTGGGGTTATGTCTCTCTTTTTCTGGTGATCAAAAATCCGACCCTCACTTTGTCCTTCAAAGCCGTATATATAGGCCTCCCACATCCCTTAGAATCTGGTTGTATTAATGAGGATTATTTGGAGTCCTATTATAGGCGTTGAAAGGAGTTGAGTGAGGCTAAAGGCACGGGATTTGATCCCGTTGATCGCTGTCGTGTTTAAACTCTGATTCGGTTGACCGTTTGGTCTCATTTATGGCGCTTTAAATGGCGAAGGAGTTAACTATCCCTGATTATGTTGCTTGGAGAGATATACTGGCTTACTGGCGCGGTGCTTGTTCTATCATGCTGGTGACTTCGTGGTGATATTCGTCCTGCTGGGCAGGTAGGATGCCTGTATTGGTTGGATTCTGGGCTGATGTCAAGGTGCTCTGGGATACTGGGTACATGTCATGGTACCGGGGTACCAGGTATGAAGCACCAGATACTTGCGAGGTATGTGATATCGCAGTACCAGGTGTCAGAGTGGATGCTCAGCGTGGTACCTGCTCTTCCCGGTTCATACCTTCGGTGCTTTATCTGGGTAGGTAGGTGGTCGAGGTTCCGGCCTTACCAGATATTGATTTCCTCTGGGTCGTGGCACTGATCCCGCTAGGTATCGGGGATCTAGGATTGGTCTCTCCTATGTAGATACTTGTTGGAAAATTCTCCTTGCTCCCTTGCCAAAAAACCCTGTTAACAAAAGTCCCCCCTGACTTGAACACCGGTACCAGGTCGGGGTTGGAGTCAGGATTTAAAACACTTGGAAAAATTTTGTAACAGTTTCGTAGAATGAAATCTTCCTCTTGCACGCTGACTTAAATGGTTCTTCCACGTGGCTAGCTGGGGGTAGGTAGAATTCAAAAAAGGAAATATCTCGGAGGCGTGCGTTTCTCGAAACTGTTCCCCCCACGTCACCGATTATCCTGCGACATTGATTACCTTCTCTGCCTATTACAAGTAACTGCTTCTATATAAACCTCGTTCCTCAACGGCACACTCACGTCTTCTTCAAGCTAATTTCCCCAAAACTCTTACATCCGTGCGATACCTAGTTTTCTTCTTCTTCGTCCTTCAGCCCTAATCTTTTTTATTTCCGCTTCGATTTTGCTACAGTGTCTTCCCCTATTAGTGACAGTGTCGAGCAGCTGTTTTACGATAATGCAACCGCTAGCGGGAGTCTTGCCCCTAGAAAAAGGGTTAGTGTCGACGACGACAGCGGAGACGACGCTCTTCTTTAACGCCACGGCTCAAACAGAAAAGTCTCAATCGAGACCGACTTTTTAAACGATCCCAGCCCTCCGGTTGACATATACAGGGAATCTAGTGGAGATACAGGCACTGTAGGGGTAGGTAGAGATCGGGCTGGCGAAGTCACGGACACAGTGGGAAGGGTGCTCGCCCTTCCCTACGAGTACAGATGTATCCCTGACTCTACCAGTACCCCATATACCGTCAAGAGCTTACGGAGGGATTTTAAGGTCCCTAAAGACATCATTATCATTGTTCCTCTGTGGGACTACTATATGTATACCCCCTCTGTTGGCGAGCTCCCGATTCACAAGGCGGCTTTCGAGAGTGGAGACAGGCCACTTCTCCACCCTACCTTAGGTAGGGCGCTGCATGCCTTGCAGCTCGCCCCCTTTAGCTAACACCAGGATTCTGGAGTTACCTGGTGAGGTTCTTGGTACTGTGGAGAGAATAATGTGATAAAGATAATATCGATCGGGAGCTGGGGCCAGATGACCTCGGATATGTGTTCTAGATTGCTGCCAAATCCCCCGGCCCAAAGGGACAATTTCAAGCTCGGGTCATAAACAATTTGAAGTTCGTGGTGCTAGGGGCCACGAAGAAGGATACCTCCTAGAAGGAGGAATGGGTCATTATTAAGGGCGAATGGCGTACCTCAGTCCATATTGGAGGATCCGAGTTCCCGGTCCTTACTAGCTTCAGCGGCAAGCCCGAGCTGGAAAAAGGCATGCTGTCTTCTGAATTAAAGAAAATTCTGATGGCCATCATGGCCCAAAATTATGCCAATTTGAGGTATCCTACCTCGGATGCTTTCGATGCATGGAGGGTAGAATTCTACCTCCGCGTCTCCAGTGCACTTCTAGGTAAACAATCTTCCAGATCCTACCTTGGTAGCGTTTCTTTATTGATTAGGCATGTGCTAACTCTCTTGTCTTGATAGTCTCTGCAGTGCCTCCAACGGTTTCGAATGAGGGGCTTGACCTCGCCGATCGCGATTCCCCATTGCTCTCCCCTATCAGGCTTCGAGCTGGCTCTAACCTTGATGGGAGGGGTTGGTACCCCTGCTGGATCTAGCAGGATTTTGACCGTGGTCCCTAGGGCTTCCGCTCCCCCTCCCCCTCCTTTAGTTAGGTCGCTTGAAACTTTTACAGCTCTAGTGGGTCGGGTCCGGGGTGCTTCCAGCCAGGCGTAGGGTCTGTCACTTACTGCCCTAACTACTATCACTGCTACTACTGCTACTGCTTAATCTATCCATTATGCCACTCCTGTTGTGGTGACGGAGAAATCTACCAGAATTGAGAGGGGTCCTTATCCTACCGCTACTGCCCAGGTTGCTCTTCGTAATAGGTCGAGATCAAGGTCGAGAGACAACAGCCAGAATGAAGTCTTGGCTAAGTTTGCAGCTTCCTGTCCTGGTGAGGGTTTAGAGGCCATGACTTCCATGCCTGTCGACTATATGATCTCCAAAGGATCTGCTATTCTGGCTTAGGAAAAGCTATTTCGTCTTGTCGTCTATCTCGATTTCATAATTCGTAACATTCTAATTCATGTTTTGTACTTGGCAGACCTTTAATTTTAACGTAGCAATGAGCCATCAAGTCGGATCTCTCTGGAAGTAGGTCAAAGATGCTACTGCCGAGCTAGAGAAATCCAAGGAAGAATTAGCCAAGGCTACCCAGAGCATGGTAACCCTGCATAAGTCCTTGGGGGAGGCCGAGAAGGTGGCAGATGCAGCGATGGTAGATAAGGAGGGAATGGAGCGTGCTTTGGACACGGAGCAACTCAGATCCCTGCGTCGCAAGGATAAAAGGGATGCCATGATAGAAAAGATGGCAAAGCTGGAGAAAGAGGTTTAAATTCTTCGTGATAGCGTGGCCAGCTTGGAAGCCCATGTAGAAACTGCCTTTGGGGATGGTTACTTCTTTGCTTGCTATCAGGTAGCTCTACCACTCCCTTGTCCGTTTGATATGAAGGTCATCAATAGGTGGAGCAGGGAGGAGATCATGGTTAAAGCAGCCGAGCTAGCTAAGATCGCTCATGCTGGTGAAGCTGGTCCTTCTCAGGCATCAAGGGCAAATGTAGAGGTCAATGATGAAGATCTGCGACCTATCCTCTCTCTTCTGCCAGACAATGTTGGAGCAGGTCTGAAGGATCCTGAAGTTGCGGTGGTCCAGGCTAGAGGTAGAACTTTTGACCCACTTATCTCTCCACCCCTGATTCATCGATGAGGTAGGGGACCAGCTTGCTACTAAGGGCAAGGGTCTGACGTACCAGTCCCCTTATCGGGTTCTGCCAAGGAAGTGGAGGATCAAGCTGCCTTAACCAAGGAAGTGGGGGAACCATCGGGTATGGTGACGATGAAGGAGCTCCAAGTTAGACCTGCTCAAGTGGAGATCCCAGTGGTAGCAGAAGTCTGGGTAGCAAACGAGGCTCCAACTGGTCAGGGAGATAAGGGTACAACCGGTGAAGCAGAAGAAAAAGTGGCCAACCAGGAGCAAGTAGATGTGTGACCCAGTTCAGCTATTTACCCGTTGTTTTTTACTTTATTCTGTTTTTATTTGTTTGTAGCCCGCAATTGGGGGGATGGGCTCCCCGGTTAAAGCAATGAAAATTCCCTTACTTTTCTTCAACTTCGTGTACCTCGCTTGCTGATTGCATTGGTTGAACCCTGCCTTAGTCTAAGAACAGTCCCCAAACTAAATCCATCTCAATAATTTCATGGTAATCAAAGGAGCTTTGGAATTTGGCGAGATTGGAAGGTATAACATATCTTGTAACTGGTACAAAGATCTCCTCGGACCTAGCCATCGGTCTCACTTGGGAAGAAACAGGGTACCAGGCATTCTTGTTATGAGAATCTTGGTACTTAGGCAAAACTACAATTGAAAGAATCCAGGTATCAGGGATACTTGTCTCCTATGGAACCCTGGTTCCTAGGTGTAGACTTGGTTATATATCTCTTGCCACTCCTGGACCAACCACATTTACTTCAGTTGAACATGGATCTCGGTACCTAGTAACCGAGATTGCCATGGTCCATGCCCTATTCAAGGTTATCCTGGTGAAAACCTCTTCTTGGAATTCCTACGTAGAAATTTTTTGTTTGGACACTATACTCAGTTGCTCTTTCCATGTGTCAACTCAGGGTAGGCTCGTTTGCTTCAAACATTAAACCTTGGTGGTGCACGCTTCGCGAAGCTGTCTTTTTCCATATTATGGGCGTCACGCCTCATTAATGACCTTTTCTTTTTGTTCCCGATACTCATTTTCTCCTTCTATAAATATCCTGATCTGCTTAACAATTCTTCACATTATTCTTCGACAGAGTAGAAAATCTCAGCAAATTGATCGATGATTGCCGACGTGGTTAGCTATGTGAAAAGATGATGAGATATGACCTTTCTGACTGGCAGAATGCTTGGTATTGTGGAAGGAGCAGTGCGAGATGGATTGAGCCACCAGGGAATCACGGCTGGATCGGTTTATGATTCCTGGCAACAGGGAGAAGGGTGGCTCACGGCTTCGTACCTTGGCCGATGGTGTACACGTTGCTTAGTCGAGTTGCAACCTCGAGTCCGGTTGCATCTTGAACGTGGATGGTTTCGAAGCTGCCATTTTATCCCTCCAATACTTGATGGTTCTAATACGGCCATTGTTCCTACCTCCGGTGGTCATGACTGTGCCATCGACATCTATCTTAGTGGAGATCAATGTCGTTAGGCTGGCTGGCCAGGAAAGAGGACTGGGAGTCGGGGAGGAAGCTAGCATGTTTGAACTTTCAACCCATTTCTTGTTATTTTTCTTTCTTCTTTTCTGTATATAGCCTGAAAGAAGGGTCGGGCTCCCTGATTTTATCAATGAAGTATCCCCTCTTTTTATATCTATATGGCTATCATTTATGATTTCTTGATTGAATTCTGTTGCATGCTTCTAATTGTAGCATAAACTTCAAATGAGATTCCCCAGCATAAATTTGTTTTAACCAATATCTGGTAACACGAGGGACTTGATATGAACAGCAGTGTAACATGATAGGTGACTGGTACTAGGATACCTAGTCAATGGATCTTAGGACACTTTTCTAGGTGTAAACACTCCCTTGTATATGGTATCATGGATCTTAGTTGATACCATGATCTGGGTACCTCACGTTCCTTTATCAGGAACCCTGGTACATAGCTGATAATGCCGGTGAGTCATGGTACCCAGTCCTCCATCATTAAGAAATTTAGATACACAGGTGATAATTCTAGAGAATCGCGGTATCTAGCCTTTCTATTCTCAAGAATCTAGGTATATTGGCGGAAACAAGGTGAACATGTTGGCGAATCTAGGCACCTCGTACTCATGTTCTTGAAAACTCGGCACCTTGGTGAACATACTGGCGAAAACATTGTCAAATCTAAGTACCTCGCATTCTTGTTCTAGGAATCTTGGTACTTTTGGAGAACATACTGGTGAAAACATTGTCGAATCTAAGTACCTTGCATTCCTGTTCTAAGAATCTTGGTATTCTGGCGAAAATAGTGGTACCTAGCCTTCCCGTTTTAAGGAATCTAGGCATTTATACGAAGACATTGGTGAATAAAGGTACCTCGCCTTCCATTTCTCAGGAATCTAGGTACTTCGACGAAAACAAGGAGAAAATATTGGCAACAAGATCCTGGTAGGCGACTAAGGCCACTTTAGTACTAGGCCTTTCTTGGCGGGGGTTGGTACCCGGCCAAGGCCTTGATCTGGCAGGCAACTATGTTCTTATTAACCAAGCCCTTCTTAGATGGGGGTGGTGCCAGACCGAGGTTTGATCCGTCAGGCAACTATGCTCTTACGTACCGGATCCTTCCTAGCAGGGGGTGGTGCCCAGCCAGGGCATCAGGACCCCTATCGGATTACCATTCTAACCAGGCAGGGCCCAGCCATGTGTGGTCAATAGTTTATCTCTCCATGTCCTCCAGCTTGTAAACCCCTATCGGATTACCATTCTAACCAGGTAGGGACCTTCCCAGTTGGGAGATAGTACCCCATCAGGCCTCTTCTAGGTATTCTGGCTTACTTTCCTAAGAACCAAATCCCCTTCTTTGAAGCTTCGGTTTCTGACTTTCTTATTGAAGTGTCGGGCAATCCGACTTTGGTAGATTGCTACCTTTTCTGCAATCCTTTCCTGTTTCTCCTCCAGGAGGTCTAGGTTGGCCCTCAACTTGTCTTCGTTCCCTTATGGGTCAAAGTGTTGAACCCGAAATGAGGTGAGTTTATGCTCGATAGGAAGAACAACTTCAACCTCGAACGCAAGTGAATAAGGGGTTTCTCTAGTAGCAGTCCTTATGGTGGTGCGGTAGGCCTATAACACATATGGGAGTTCAACTGCCCATCTACCCTTCTTCTGTTTGAGCTTCCTCTTTAGGATCCTCTTGATAGTCTTGTTTGTGGCCTCTACCAAGACATTAGTTTGGGGATGTGTTACGGATGAAAAAGAAGCTCGATTCCCAGGTTCTCGCAGAAATCCTGGAATCTAGCATTGTCAAATTGTTTACCCAAATCCGTGATAATGACCATCGGGGTACCGAACCAGCAGACCACATTCTTATTAATGAACTCAATCGTGTTTTCCTTAGTGATCTTGGAGAGGGGCTTCGCTTCCACCCACCTGGTAAAATAATCAATGGCCACTATTGCATGTTTCTGCTAACCATGCGCTGTTGGGAGAGGTCCAATTAGGTCTACTCCCCAGTAGGCAAAGGGATATGGTGAGCTGATTGAGGACAGCGTTCTGGAGGTAAGTGGTGCAAGTTGGCCGTTTTCTGGCTTGGTTCACAAAATTGTCTGGAAAGTCTGGCAAAGGTGGTCCTGGTGCTGCTCGACTACCTGAGACT
Source organism: Dipteronia sinensis (assembly GCA_033220585.1). Lineage (NCBI taxonomy): Eukaryota > Viridiplantae > Streptophyta > Magnoliopsida > Sapindales > Sapindaceae > Dipteronia > Dipteronia sinensis. Next base: position 59,088,901 of record CM065637.1, on the reverse strand, counting down.
TAGTGATCATATCATCGATGTACACCTCTATTGACTTCCCTATCAGCTCCTTGAACAAACGGTTGACCAGGCATTGGTAGGTAGCACCTGCATTCTTGAGTCCAAAGGGCATTACCCTGTAGCAATATAGACCCTGCCCGGTGATAAAACTAGTCTTATCCTGATTGGCGAGGTGCATCATGATTTGATTATACCCCGAGAATGCGTCCATAAAGCTTATGAGCTTGTTACCCGCAATTGAATCTACCAGTTGATCAATCTTTGGTAGAAGGAAGCTATCCTTCGGGCAGGCGCGGTTGAGATCAGTGTAATCAACGCACATACGCCACTTCCCCATTTGCCTTGGTCACCATCACTATGTTGGCAATCCACTCTAGGTACTAGGATTCCCTGATGAATTTCGCCCTTAGAAGCTTATCAACTTCCTCCTGAATAGCAGCATTTAGTTCTAGGTTGAAACGCCTATGCTTCTGTTTAACCGGCTAACAGGTGGGATCAACCGCCAATCTGTGAGCCGCTAGGGTGATAGGAATTTTTGGCATCTCCTCGTGGCTCCAGGCAAAGATGTCGTTGTATTCCTAAAGGAGTTCTATCAATCCCTCTTTCACTCCTGATTCCAACGTTGCCCTTATCTTGATCATCTTCGAAGGATCATCCTTCCTGATTGGTATTTCTTCCAAATCGTCTACAGGGAGACCACTGGCCCACCCCCTATCTTTCTCAGCTTTGTACTCTTTATATGGAACTTCTACCTCAAGTTCTACTGCACCTATCTCATCTTCAAGGTCTTCCTCTAGTAAGGTCTGATCTCGCACAATAGTTATATGTGCACACTGCTTGGCAAGCACCGTGTGGTTGGCAGACACTGTGTAACACTTGTGCGCTGCCTGCTGATCTCTCCGTACCTCGCCTACCTTATCCGCTACCGGGAATTTCAGGACATTGTGCTAGATCGACAGGACACCCTTGTGGGCAGATATATAAGGTCGCCCAAGGATGGTGTTGCAAGCATATGGAGTGTCTACTACGACGAAATCTGTCAAGAGATTCTTTTGGAGCGATGCTGTACCTACTATCACCGATAAGATCATGGACATGGTGGGGATGAGTGAGTCCCCGGTGAACCCATACAGCGGGGTGGTGAAGCTGTTGTAGCAGAGATTTTTTAAGTTGAACTGCTCTAAAACGCCCTTGAAAAGAATGTCCACACTGCTATCGGTATCGATCAGGATATGGTGGACCGGACAATTTGTAATTTGAACAGTGACAACCATGGGGTCATCATAGTGCTGTAGAGGTGCTGTACCTACTATCACCGGTAAGATCATGGACCCGGTGGGGATGAGTGAGTCCCCAGTGAACCCATACAGCGGGGTGGTGCAGCTGTTGTAGCCGGGATTAAGTTGAACTGCTCTAAAACGCCATTGAAAAGAATGTCCACACTGCTATAGATATCGATCAGGACACAGTGGACCAGACAATTTGTAATTTGCACAATGACAACCATAGGGTCATCATGGGGCTGCACAGTGTTGTACACATCCTCCTTAGTGAAGCCAATATGTGCTGAAGGATGAGATCTATGCAATTCTCTGGTGACCTTGAAGACATATTGGCCTGCATCTAGCCTGGGCACCTTCCTAGCTTGGTTCTTTCTGGAATTGTTGGAGGTTCCTGCCAAGGTGGGACCTCCACTGATTGTGTGGATTATGTGGATTTGCTCCATCAGATCCTTTCATTTCGCTTCCCTTCTCTCTTCGATTGCTCTAATGTCTGCTTGTACCTCATTCTCAGTTTGAATGCTATCACTCACCTGTTGGAGAAATTCTGTCAAGCAACCTCCCCTTACCAGTGCCTCTATCTGGTTGAGTAAACTGTAGCATTCTGATGTGTTGTGTCACATATCCTCGTGGAAGTCGCAGTACTTGTAGCGGTTCCGTTGATCAACTAATGCCTTTATTGGACCGGGCTTCCTGAGTAGCCCCTTGTCACGGATGGCGAGGTAGATAGTCTCGCGGGACGCTTTCAGAGGGGTATGAAAATACTTTAAGAGTAATTAAACTAACCTAGAGGGGGGGGGGGGGGGGGGGGGGGGTGAATAGGTTTTAACTAAATTAGTTGCCATCTTTTTGATTAGTCAAAGTTAATCACAACAACCCCTAACAAACAATCATTGTAATTAAGTGCGGAAAATAAAATAGGGACACAATGATTTGTTTTACGTGAGAAAACCCTAAAAGGGTAAAAACTCACGGGCCTAAGGCCAGTCGAACCCTCAAATCTATTATTTACAAAAAACGATTACAACTTAGGTTGACCACATCACACCTAATCGGTTACTAATCCGTTCTTGCTACCCACAGTAGTGATTTTAGGCTCTTGCTTGTACACTACTCACAGCACATACAAGACTTAAACTCTTAAATGAAGAGATATGCAACCTAAAGTGAATATGAGAATATTCTAAATGCCTAAATGCTAGGTCAACACATATTATACTTATCTATGTTGGAACCTAGGGTTACAGATTGCGCAGCGGAAGGTTTTAAAAAAAAATTTATGCAATCATTAAACTAACCCATTTGCACAGTAATAATCAAATACAATAATAAAGTGAAGGAATTTATTTTTCATACCTACGTAGGAGGCTCCTTCACTTTGATACGAACTGCTCCTAATTTGAACCACGTGATCTTCCTCGCTATCTCCCAGAATTGGTAACAGCGTGTGGGCGCGTCACGATATTCAGGACCTGTATGGAGGAAGAAGAGAAGAACACACACACAAGAGACAAAAACTAGAGGTGCAGCCCTTGTAGCTGCCGCACCCTATTATTTTTGTTTTCTATTTTGTTTGCTGTGTGAGTCACGATCACCTTTTTTTTTTTTAATTTCTTCTCTTCATTTGCTTTTCTATTTGCTGTGTATGTCTCATTCAGTTCTTTTCATTTTTGTTTAATTAAATATATATCTCATATATATTAAAAAAAACAACAAACCAAAATCTATTTGATTTTAAAAAAAGATTTTCAAAGATATCTCATATCTTTTTAAAATAATTAAATATTTATTTTTGAATTCAAACATTTTAAATTCAAATTCAAATATTTAATTTAATAAAATAAAATAATCATATTATTTTATTTTATTCAAAATCAAATATCAACTAACACTCTCCATTTAGTGATTAACAACATAATTAAATAATTTTATTATTTAATTTATTTAATCACCATTATTCATTAATTAAATAATCTCATTATTCAATTAACTCCCGAATAAATACGTGTCACTTTCGTAACACAATTAATTGGACAATCCAATTAAATAACCGTGACCCTTGTTACCTAAATCGATTGAGCTAGCAAGGGGACCTAATGGACCCACAGTATTTTGAGCTCCAATAATCATTTGAAATTATTAATTAAACTCTTTAATTAATATTTCATGATTATTAACTTCGGTGTTATTCCACTAAAAACCCGAAGCTGCACTCTCTCAACTGTAGACGTTTTTATACAAACCAATAACTCTCGGTGTCCATCGATATAGCTATTGCATATGGTATAATCCTCCACAAGTAGTTCATAATTAGAGCTGGGTCATAATGTCCGTTATACCCCTCTAATCATATCTTTCCATTAAGTACCATTGATTCTCTAATGAACAATAAATCCTACATTCCTTACGGAATTAGGAGAGCGCTCATATTGTTCAAGGCCCGAATCAACCTTTAAGGGAACTACCATCTACTTCTCACAAGAAGGAGTGGATTCCACTATTGTGTACAAACCTTCCCAGCCACAAGCCAAACCGCGATCCCAACATACGGAGTATATTGATCGGGAATGCAACTCCGACCTCACCCATGGTATATCAAAGACCATGATCTAACCTGAAGGAGTCGATAAGACACTCAGGATTAAGATCACCCACATATAGCCATCATTAGTTGATATATATGAATCTCATCGTTAAACGGATCTTAGTGAGAGAGATTCATATAGAACATGGCCCAGTCTTATATGATCACATCATACAAGGTGCCTCCATTCTCATATCTACATATGAATGATCCAGGATAGGATCACCATACACTAAGAAATGGACCGCAGCTGTAGATTAACCACAAATAAAGTACCCAGCTTTATTTGCTATCTACGGACTCTTTAAATTGCTCGTTTCAAACTGAATCCATCTATATATGACACTCATATTCTCAGTTCGAAATTACATCCGGTAATTTTGGATGTTAAGTGCACATGTTATATAAAGTATGACACAAAATGAATGAATATACTACTTCTTTTATTTATGTTCAAATTACATTTACATATTAACAATCTCCCACTTGCACTAAAGCATGTGAGTCATGTCTCGTAACCCTAGACCTTCTAGGTGACCTTCAAACACTTTAGCCGGTATGGTCTTCGTAAATGGATCAGCATGATTGTCTTGTGAGGCTATCTTGGTGACGATCACATCTCCTCTCTGCACTATCTCTCTAATGAGATGATACTTTCTCTCTATATAATTCCCTTTCTTGTGGCTTCTTGGTTCTTTGGAATTAGCCACAACACCACTGTTATCACAATAAAGTGTGATGGGCTTATCCAGATCTGGAACAACTTCCAGATCACTCAAGAACTTACGGAGCCAAACAGCCTCTTTAGCAGCTTCACAAGCGGCTACATATTCGGCTTCCATAGTGGAGTCAGCAATGCAAGATTGCTTTATACTTCTCCACACAATGGCTCCACCACCTAGGGTGAATACTGATCAAGACGTGGATTTTCTAGAATCCCTGTCTGACTGAAAATCAGAATCTGTGTATCCTAACGGGATCAAATCCTGTCCGGAATACACTAGCATATAGTTTCTCGTTCTCTGAAGATACTTGAGAATAGTCTTGACAGCAACCCAATGATCTAATCCTGGGTTGGATTGGTACCTGCTGACTACTCCCACTGCATAGCAGATGTCCGGTCTCGTGCATAACATAGCATACATGAGACTACCTACTGCTGATGCATATGGCACACGTCTCATATCCTCAACTTCTTGAGGTGTCTTAGGACACTGTTCCTTAGACAAGTGAACCCCATGTCTAGAAGGTAAATTACCTTTCTTGGAATTCTGCATCGAAAATCGCATAAGAATCTTGTCGATATATGATGCCTGAGACAATGCTATGAGTTTGTTCTTACGATCCCTTATAAGTTGGATCCCTAGAACATAACTCGCCTCTCCCAAATCTTTCATTTGGAATTGGCTAGCCAGCCAGCCCTTTACATCAGACAACACTCCTACATTATTCCCAATGAGTAGAATGTCATCTACGTATAGGACCAAGAAAACTATTTTCTTGTTAATGATGCGCTTGTAGACACAAGGCTCATCAACGTTTTGCTCGAAGCCATAGGTTTTGATCACATCATCAAACCTTATGTTCCATGATCTAGATGCTTGCTTAAGTCCATAAATGGACCTTTGCAACTTGTAAAACTTTTGCTCTTAATCTGGAGACACAAATCCCTCTGGTTGCATCATGTATATGCTTTCATCAAGATTGCCATTCAAGAATGCAGTCTTGACGTCCATTTGCCAAATTTCATAATCTAAATAGGCAGTAATGGATAAGAGAATCCGAATAGACTTAAACATGGCTATTGGCGAGAAGGTCTCTTCATAATCGACCCCCTCTTTCTGGGTATAACCCTTGGCCACTAGCCTTGCCTTGAAGGTCTCTACCTTCCCGTCTACTCTTCTCTTCCTCTTGTAGATCCACTTATATCCTATGGGGTTTACCCCATTCGGTAAGTCTACAAGTTCCCAGACTGAGTTAGAGTACATAGACTCCATCTCGAGATTCATGGATTTAAGCCATTCCTCTTTATCAGGATCTTCCATTGCATTCTTAAATGTCAATGGATCATCTACACTATCAGCAGAGACAAGATCTTGTCCCTCACTTACACCCAAATAGCGTTCAGGCTGTCTCACAACCCTCTCACTACGTCTAGGTGGTAGTGTATCCTAACTAGGAATTATCTGACTTTCAGATGTTAATGGATTAACAACTCTAGTTGACTGAGTACTGGTCTCACCAGGCTCCAACTCATTTAATACAATTTTAGAATGAGGTTTATGATCACTTATATAGTTATCCTCAAGAAACGTTGCATTTGTCGATACAAATACTTTGTTATCTTCAGGACTATAGAAGTATCCACCTCTGGTCTCCTTGGAGTATCCTACAAACAAGCAGACCACAGACTTGGGATCTAGCTTTCCAGTTCTGTTCTTCAGCACGTGTGCTGGACACCCCCATATGCGAAAATGTCATAAACTAGCTTTACGACCATTCCACAACTCTAGGGGAGTTTCAGGAACAGATTTGGATGGCACTACATTCAAAATGTATGCCGTTGTTTGTAACGCATATCCCCAAAAGGAATTTGGTAATGATGAGAAACTAATCATAGATTTCACCATTTCCATTAGGGTTCTATTTCTCCTCTCCGCGACACCATTCTGCTGAGGTGTACCAGGAACTGTGAGTTGGGACACTATCCCATACTCGACCATAAAGTCTTCAAACTCTTGGTCAAGGTACTCACCTCCACGATCTGATCGTAGAGACTTGATAGTCTTTCCTAACTGGTTCTCAACTTCAGCTCGGAATTATTTGAACTTTTCAAATGTTTCCGACTTCCGTTGCATTAGGTAGACATATCCATATCTCGAGTAGTCATCTATAAAGGTGACATAATACTCATAACCACCCCTTGCTTTAACATTCATTGGTCCACAGACGTCTGAATGTATAAGCTCTAGTGGTTGTTTAGCTCTAAGCCCTTTACCAGTAAAAGGTCTCTTAGTCATCTTACCTTCCAGACAAGATTCACAGACAGGTAAGGTGCCAACCTTTAACTCATTTAAAGATCCGCTTTTTACTAGTCTGTTTATCCGGTCAAGGTTAATATGTCCAAGCCTTAGATGCCAGAGATACGTTTCGTTTTCTGGAGAAATCTTATGTCGTTTAGTTTTTGGTTTTTCAACCTTAAACATTTCGGTGTTAAGCAGTGTAGTATGTATTAATGGTCTTAACACATACAAATTGTTTTCATTAATTCCTGAACAAATATTCAAACCATTCTTTCCAATAATAACAAACTTATTATTAAAAGAAACATAACACAATTGTTCTAACAACTTAGAAACGGAAATCAAATTCCGTGTAAATCCAGGAATATAAAAAACATTGTTCAATAATAAAAAACTATTATTATTACAAAATTGCAATCTTATTGCTCCCACTGCTTTGGCCGACACGACATCCCCCGACCCCACACGCATGGAGAAGGCTCCCTCCTCTAGCTGTGTCCAAGAATCAGTCCACTGCAAAGAAGAACAAACATGGTTAGTGGCCCCCGAATCAACAATCCAAGGTGAAGAATCATCTTCCACTAAACAAGATTCAAGAACAAGTAAATCATATTTACCTTTCTTCTTCTTCTTGGCTACCTCCTCCAGGTCCTGAGGACAGTTCCTCTTCCAGTGCCCGACCTTGTTACAATGGAAACATTTTCCTTTGTCTTGGTCGGTGGAGGTGCCCTTCTTTTTGCTTTGGGCCTTCTTGGGTTTGGGCTTACCCTTCACCTTTCCAGCAGACCTCTTCCTCTTCTTATTATTGGAGGAAGATGGTTCGACAACATTTGCCTCACCGGTCTTACTTTTGCTGTCCTTGGTCAAGGACTCAAAAGTAGCGAGCTCATTGAGCAACTGTGTGAGACTAAACCTTAACTTGTTCATCCCGTAGTTGTTCTTAAACTGATCGAAACTCTTCGGAAGAGTCGTCAGTATGATGCTCACTTGACTGGGTTCATCAATGGCCCCGCCATTGACTTCTGCCGTGTTGAAGTAGGACATCATGCTCAGGACATGTTCCTGAACTGATGTACCTTCCTTCATGCGAGCGAGCATAGCGGAACGAACAGCTTCGTGTCGCTTTTGCTCGGAGGGCTGCCCGAACATAGCTTGCAATGACTCCATAATTTCGAATGCTGTAGTCATTGCTTCGTGCTTTGTGACAAGCACGTTTGTCATAGAAGCTAACAGATATGTTCGGGCCTTCTCATCAGATGAGACCTATCGCTGGTATGCCTCACTAACAGTTCGTGTGGCATTGGCAGTAGGCACCGGAGGACATTCCTCCGTAAGCACAAACTTGAGGTCTTTGGTGACCAGTATTGCATTAATGTTAAGTTTCCATTTTGTATAGTTATCACTAGTTAATTTATCGTTTGCAAGTATTTGTAATAGTGCAGATGACATGGCTGAAAAAACATAAATTAAAGATTCATTCAGTCATACATTCTAAACATGTGCTAATGTTCGGCATAAAATTAAACATGATGCATGAAAATGTTTAATGAACAAGAACAACCCTAAAAACAATGTTTCTATGCCACGACAATCCAACATACCACAAGCAAGTGCCGCCTTAGGGTCGGTCAAATTCTTGCATGTTGGATCGAGACCTTTTCAGTCAAAGGATATACTAGAATAACTCTTATGCCAATATCATTCAACCATCTTTTATTAGGTCAGGTTTTTAATTAACAAAACTTAATCAAAACCTTTGTGAGTGTAACCCACCATTTCAGATCTCATGAGCTTAACTCGAGAATTGCCGCCTTAGGGTCGGTCAATCCGGAAATACCCTCAGAAATCCTATCCGTTAGGAAGTCAACCTTGGTATTGATCTTTGTGGAAACCCTCCTTAGGGAGGACAAAAACAAAGCCGTCACGAGGCCCCACTCGGATCTCACGGTGTTGAACTAATAATGTAGACCGCGGGATATAATGTCATATATCCCTCTCCCACTCACTATTTTATATTAAGGGTTTTCTATTAATATTAATGCACCTAGATAAAACTAGATTAAACGGCTAATTTTAATCTAAGCGTCAAGTGCATTAATCACAAATTATTAGAATCCTATTACAATAACTAATAAACTAAATTGATTTTTAACACTTAAAAATCTAGTTCATTAGTGATAATTCAAATCTATGTAAACTGTTTACTAAGACTAGAATTATTATTAAATGTGTATTTACCAAGTTTTAACTATTAAAACTAAACACATTATTTAGGTCCAATTATTATAAGGAGCTTAATCAAATTAAGCCTAATATATATATAGTAAGGACCCTACTAATCTAAGTATTTAAACTCTTTAGTAAAAAGATTAGTAATTAATGAGATTTACCAAGTTTTTACTCCTAAAAACTAATCCCATTAAAAATAGCCAATTATGTGAATAACCCATTTTAATCAAATTAAAAAAAAAATTAAACACATAATATAGATGGCTATAATGCATGTATGATATATCAACATATATATATATATATGTGTAGGCACAACTAATTTAAATGACATGTATATGCATGACAATGCTTAATTATCAAATAATTAAAACATACATGAGTTGACCGAGTGTTGTGGATTATTTAACCTAAAAATTGGAATCTAATTACAAAAAATATTCCCAAGGTATCCCTTGGTCTTCTTGTAATTTCCAAGACTTCCAATCTCTTAGGTCATGTGTGCTGGTAGCCATCGCTGGACGTGGAGCACTGATGGGCAACGCTGGACGTGGAGCACTGACGGGCATCGCTGGACTTGCATGCGCTGGAGGTTGTGAGCGCTGGTAGGCTGCGCGCAGGTAGCATGTGCGCGCTGGTCCGTTGAGCTCTGGTCTGCTGCGTTGCGCACTACAGCGCTGGTCATGCATGCTGGTGGCAGTGCGCTGGTAGGCTGCGCGAGAAGGCACGTTGAGCGCTGGTCATGCACGTTGGGCATTTGCTCGTCTGCGATGCGCGCACTAGGTCTGCATGTGCAATCTTCATGCGCTACCAGGTCTTGCTTGTGCGATTACATATTTATTTTTTAATAATACAATAGTCAAATAAAAAAAAATAACATTATACAACCCAGAAACACTCTAAATCCACAACACCATAAAAAATTACGATCAACCATGTTTTTTAAATTAAACAATTTAATTAAAAAACATCATACACTCATCAAAAAAATATGTGCCTACACATTCATACATATCAGGAGTAATCGAATTCGATTATACAGTACAAAAATTGGCTCTGATACCAATTGTTGGAACCTAGGGTTACAGATTGCGCAGCGGAAGGTTTTAAAAAAAATTTATGCAATCATTAAACTAACCCATTTGTACAGTAATAATCAAATACAATAATAAAGTGAAGGAATTTATTTTTCATACCTACGTAGGAGGCTGCTTCACTTTGATACGAACTGCTCCTGATTTGAACCACGTGATCTTCCTCGAAGAAGAGAAGAATACACCCAGAAAAAACAAACTCTATGAGTGCAGCACTTTGTGCTCGCCACACCCAATTATTTTTCTTAGTTTGCTTTTCTCTTTTGCTGTTGTGATCATTCGGTTCTTTCATTTTTGTTTAATTAAATATATATCTCATATATATTCAAAAAAAACAACAAACCAAAATCTATTTGATTTTTAAAAAAGATTTTCAAAGATATCTCATATCTTTTTAAAATAATTAAATATTTATTTTTGAATTCAAACATTTTAAATTCAAATTCAAATATTTAATTTAATAAAATAAAATAATCGTATTATTTTATTTTATTCAAAATCAAATATCAACTAACACCCTACATTTAGTGATTAACAACATAATTAAATAATCTTATTATTTAATTTATTTAATCACCATTATTCGATAATTAAATAATCCCATTATTCAATTAACTCCCGAATAAATACGTGTCACTTTCGTAACACAATTAATTGGACAATCCAATTAATTAACCGTGACCCTTGTTACCTAAATCGATCGGGCTAGCAAGGGGACCTAATGGACCCACAGTATTTTGAGCTCCAATAATCATTTGAAATTATTAATTAAACTCTTTAATTAATATTTCATGATTATTAACTTCGGTGTTATTCCACTAAAAACCCGAAGCTGCACTCTCTCAACTGTAGACGTTTTTATACAAACCAATAACTCTCGGTGTCCATCGATATAGCTATTGCATATGGTATAATCCTCCACAAGTAGTTCATAATTAGAGCTGGGTCATAATGTCCGTTATACCCCTCTAATCATATATTTCCATTAAGTACCATTGATTCTCTAATGAACAATAAATCATACATTCCTTACGGAATTAGGAGAGCGCTCATATTGTTCAAGGCTCGAATCAACCTTTAAGGGAACTACCATCTACTTCTCACAAAAAGGAGTGGATTCCACTATTGTGTACAAACCTTCCCAGCCACAAGCCAAACCGCGATCCCAACATACGGAGTATATTGATCGGGAATGCAACTCCGACCTCACCCATGGTATATCAAAGACCACGATCTAACCTGAATGAGTCGATAAGACACTCAGGATTAAGATCACCCACATATAGCCATCATTAGTTGATATATATGAATCTCATCGTTAAATGGATCTTAGTGAGAGATTCATATAAATCATGGCCTAGTCCTATATGATCACATCATACAAGGTGCCTCCATTCTCATATCTACATATGAATGATCCAGGATAGGATCACCGTACACTATGAAATGGACCGCAGCTGTAGATTAACCACAAATAAAGTACCCAGCTTTATTTGCTATCTACGGACTCTTTAAATTGCTCGTTTCAAACTGAATCCATCTATATATGACACTCATATTCTCAGTTCGAAATTACATCCGATAATTTTGGATGTTAAGTGCACATGTTATATAAAGTATGACACAAAATGAATGAATATACTACTTTTTTATTTATGTTCAAATTACATTTACATATTACAAGCTTTAGGGCAAAAACCCCAACAATCTAGTCATGTATGAATGCTTCAAACAATCCTAGATATCATGTTGCTATATGACATACATATAACTTAGCTATATGAAATGAGTACAAACCTAGATGCAATAGCTATCACAATACAACAACCCAACAAGCACAAACATAACAACTAATAAATAAAAACTCAACCTTGATGCAACTAAGTCATAAGAGAGTTGTTAACAGGTTTTTCTGGCAATGGACCAAAGGAGAATTTTCCAAACAGAGATCTATCCAGGATGATTCATCCTGATACTACAAGAGACCTGCGAGATCGGTACCATCACCTAGATGGAGTCGATATCCGACGAGGTTGGAACCTCGACTATCCACCTATCTAGATAGGATATCAGCTCCGAAAGCATGTATCTCGCCCTACTGAAGCTCCTGATACCAGTTCAAGACCAGTACGATGATAGCTTGCATGCCCAGAACCCCACAAGCATCTCGACGTTGATCATGGTACCAAGGTACCAGGTACCTCGATACCTACCTCGGTACCACCTCGATATCTGCCTTGGTGCCACCCCAACTCCCGCCTGGTACTTAGTATGCTTATCTAGAGCTCCTTCAAGGCAAGTATCCTACCCCCCAGGAAATACGATAGGGTACACGAAGACACAAGCACCATTCTAGCAGGAGGCAGAACAAGCTCATCAAAATGAGGTACCAGCACTACCCTCCGTCAAAACTCAAAGTCAGAATTTCCCTCCAAGCTCCATGAAGAAGGAAAGTCAATTCCATCGCCATCAAGCTCCATGAAAAAGGAAAGTTGACTCCATCGCCATCAAGCTCCACGAAGAAGGAAAGTTGACTCTATCGCCAAAATAAATCGCCATTAATGACCCAATGGTCGACCGAATCAGAATTTGAATTCACCATTGATTAACGGGATCTAATCTCGCGCCTTCAGCTCCACGCAAATGCCTTTCAAACACTTAAAATAGGACTCTCTATAATCTTCATTAAGAGAATCGGATTTTGGGGAGATTCTGGAGAGTACTATATATACGGCATTGAAGGGTAACGTATGGAGGATTATTTTTTTCGAGTATTCTTGATCGCCAGAACCAGAGAGATCCTGGGAGATTCCCGGAAGCCAGTGAGAGTCCATTGACAATCACTAGAGGAAAAATATCCACTTATCAACACGAACGTATTCTCCATCTCCATCATGTGTGAAAGAGTGAACATAGAGAGAAATATGCATGTATACATATTGTAATCCTACCGTAGTGATTGACTGAATAAAACAGTGTTCATTTTACATCTCCCGGTCCTTTTGTGTTCTTTCTCCATTCTTTGATCTATCGATCTCGATCATACAAAAAAGAGGGACCCCGATACCGAAGGTACCTACCCCGCTGCTGCTACCGGTAGTGGGTGAGGGTGTTAACTGAGATTTTCATCCCGAGTGAATTTTTCCGTTAACACTTTTTGGTGCCGTCCTGCCAGCCAGATCAAGGCCTTGGCCAAGTATCACCCTCCGCTAAGAAAGACCGAGTGCTAAAGTGGCCTTAGTTCCCTACCTGGATCTTGCTGCCAGAGTTTTTTCGCCATTGTTTTCGCCAGAGTACCACGATTCCTACAAACAGGAATGCGAGGTACCCAAAATACGATTGCCTCAAGACCAAAAAGGACCATATAGCCTTCCTGCTGCCTTGGCTGGGTATCATCCCTCGCCAGGAAGAGTCCGGATAGTAAGAACATAGCTGCCAGCCAGATCAAGGCCTTGGCCGAGTAACACCCTAGGCTAAGAAAGACCGGGTGATAAAGTGGCTCCAGTTGCCTACCTGGATCTTGCTGCCAGTATGTATTCGCCATTGTTTTCACCAGAGTACCATGATTCCTACAAACAGGAATGTGAGGTACCCTTTCCGCAGTTGTTTTCGCCAGAGTACCAAGACTCCTAAAGCAGGAAGGCGGGGTACCGAGATTCGCCAAATTTTGTTCGCCAAGGCACTAAAGCTCCTACAAACAAAGGTGCGAGGTGCTCAAGTTTGCCAGAATACTCATCTAGAGACTTAGGTTCCATGAAATAGGAAAGCTATGTACTCAATCATTCGGCAACGTTTCTAGTTTCGCCGGACTACTTGCCATGCTACTGAGGTTCCTAGAATGGAAATGCAAGGTACCTTGAGTGCGAGATTGTCCGCTGATATGCTCACCATCGTCAAGGAACCAGGATTCCTGGAACAGAAAATATGAGGAACTCCAGTACCCAGATTACTCTTGGCTAAATTTTCACGAGGCTATCAAAAGGGCCCAAGGTTCTTTGGCGAGGTACCATGGTACCAGTCACCTGCAAATTTCCTTATGTGCTTCTTCTTATCAGGTTCCTTGTATTACCAAGTACTGATTAAGTCAAGTTTTATGCTAGGGACTAGTGCTCAAAGTGATGCTACAATCAGAAAATGTGCGACGGAATTCTATCAGCAGATATAAATGAAAAGGGATCTTCCCTTCACTGATCAAATCAGGATTCATCCGAAGACAAGAATCTATGCAATCAAAATCACATTGGGAATCTCACTTCAGATTAAAGCGAGGTTTGGTCAAGAGTTTTAATGACTACACATATGCGAAGCTAAGGAGAAAAAAAAACCAAAAAAAGTTCTTATTTCTGTAACTGGAGAGCCCATTCCCCGATCACAGGGCTACAAAAGAAAAAACAAAGACAGAATGAGGGATCAAGCTGGGTCAAGCATCCTCCTGCTCCTTAGTGGTCGTCTTTTAGCCAGCTTCACCAGTTATGGTTTCTCCTTCTTCAATACTGGATGGAGCACCGCCTGCTTCCTGGGCACCTACAGCAACCAGAATTTCCATTAGAGACGGACCTTTTTGAAGCTCCTATGCAGCTACTCGATCAAAATCCCCTACAACTTCTTCGATCAGAGCAGCCTGACCTTTCTTTTCCTGGGCAGGGCCAGAATATGACACAGGCAGGGCAGCTCCTCCATCATCAGTAGCAGGCCGATCTCCTACCTCATTGACAGACTCTACTGGAGGAGCAGAGGAGGCAAGAACCTTTCCTCCAGTTTGAACCACGCCAACCTCAGGATCCTTCAAACTGGGAGTTGCTCCAGCATTGCTTGGTGGAAGAAGAGAGATAGAACTCTGGTCTGCCCTTCCAACCACTCCACTGGTTCCAGCAACCTGGGAGGGTCCAGCCATATCAGAAGGCGCTGCCCTAGCTAGTTCAGCAGCCTTTGCCATGATCTACTCCCGGTTCCATCCAGCGATGTCACCTAGATCAAACGGAGAAGGAAGAGCTAGAGCCACCCGGTAGCCAGCAAAAAAGTAACCGTCCCCGAAGGCGGTGTCTACCTGGACATCTAGGTTGGCCACGCTACCCTAAAAGGACTGGACTTCTTTCCCCAACTCCACTATTCTCTCCTTCACAATATCCCTCTCCTCCTTACGGCGGAGGGACCTGAGCTTCTCCATATCCAAAGCATGCTGCATCCTCTCCCTGTCAACCTTCGTTTCGTCAGCTTCCTTTTGGGTATTTGCCAGGGACTGGTTCAAAGCTTCCACTCCCCGAGCAGCCTCAACAAGCTCCTCTTTAGACTTCTCCAGCTCGGCGGTAGCACCTCTGACTTGCTCCAAGAGGGAACCGACCTGTTGGCTCATGGCTACATTGAACTTAAAAGCTTGATAAAAACAATGCACTTGTCAGAATATTCTTAACCTTTTACCTGGATAGAGGATTAAAGTAAGACATCTTACCTCAGCCAGAAGGGCAGATCCCCTTCTAATTAGAAGCTTAGTGGGCATGGCGGTCATGGCATCTATACCCCCACCTGGGCAGGAAGCCACGAAGTGGGCCAGAACTTCATCCTGGATGTTGTCCTTCGACCTCGACCGCGTCTTACCTCGAGGTACCACCCGCCTCTTCATAGCAGAGTCAGAACTTTTCTCGACCGGTTTAGGCTGACCAGTTGCCATAATGGGAAAAGCAGAAGAAGCTGAGGCACCAGCATCTATGACAGCTGCAACTGGTCTGAGGGGTGAAACATCTTGCCACCCGGCTGGAAGCACCTCGATACCTCCTCACTCTAGCTATAAAAGCCTCCATCAACCTAGCTGAGGTAGGAAGAGGGGGAGCCGGCGATCCTGATATCTCGACCGGGATCCTACCAGAGCCAGCAGGTACACTAACCCCTGCATCAAGATGAGAACTGGCTGGAAGCCTGACATGGGAAGTTAGAGCAGAATCAACAGTACCGCCGGCTTAGCGGGTCTCCACCTCAGAAACTGATGGAGATACTACTGAAACTACCAAAACAACACAAGTTAATATCAACAAAGTTAATGAAGTAGTACAACGAAAGGGAAATCAGAGAGATGTTTACCAGGAAGTGCGTCGAAAATACAGAGGGAATACTTCACCCTCCCTGCATCAAAGGCATCCAAGGTAGGATACTGCATGTTAACATAATTCTTGGCCATGATGGCCTTCAAGATCTTCTCTGACTCAGTAGAGAGCTTACCCTTCTCCAATGAGGGTCTCCCGCTAAAGCAGGAAGGAACCTCGAATTCGGTTCCTCTGATGTAAACCGAGCTGCCCCATCTGCCCTTGACGACGACCCATTCCTCCCTCCAGGAGTTATCCTTCTTCGTGGCTCCTGGTACCATAAATTTCAAGTAGTTCTTGGCCCGAGCATAGAACTGACCCTTCAGACCCGTGGCGTTTGCAGCAATTTGAAACACATATCCGAGCTCGTCAGCTCCCGGTTCCCGATCAATGTTGTCTCTCGCACATTGCTCCCTTCATAAAACCAGGAACCCTACCAGGTGCCTCCAAAACCTCGGTGTTAGCTGAAGAGGGGCAAGCTGTAATGCGTACAGCGCCCTACGCAATGTGGGGTGAAGAGGTAACCTAACTCCACTGTCGAAGGCCGCCGCTATGAATTGGAAGCTCACCGCGATTGAGGGTATACACATCATACCCTTTTGGAGGTATAGCTGATCGTGATATCTTTAGGGATTTTGAAATCCCTTTGCAAGCACGCCACGGTATCCGAGGTACTGGATGAATCAGGGATGCACCTGTATTCGTAGGGGAGGGCAAATACCCTTCCAACGGTGTCAGTAACTTCACCGGCCTGGCTCCCACCAACCCCGATGGCACCTACTTCTTCACTCGACTCCTGGTCGACATCAACCGGAGTCTCAAGATTGTTCGAGAAACCCGTCCCGATTGCGATGTTCCGGTTGGAACGGTGACGTTGAATGGGAACGTTGTCCCCGCTGTCGCTGCTATCGCGTGCCCTTTCTCTAGGGGCGAGGCTCCAGCTGGCCACCGCGTCGTCCATCGAAGAGCTGCTCAATGCTATCGCCACCAGGTGAAGACATAATGCAGTTTCAAAGAGTGATTTCTAGAGAAAATGGGGAAGTTGAAGGTTGAGGCTAGGTTTTCTTTTTGCTAGAAAATCTCAATCAGGAAGTTTGCTTGATAGGAATCACTTGTGAAGGCACCAGAGTTTATATAGGGATGATTACTTGTAACGGGCAGAAAAGGTTATTAATGTCACGGTAAAATCAGCAACGTGGAGGGATCGGTTTCGAGAAACGTGTGCCCCCAAAATATTTTCCTTTTTTGAATTTGTCCTACCCTGAATCAGCCATATAGAATTTAAATCAGCGTGCAAAGAGAAGATTCCCTCCTATGAGACGTTACGAAAAATTATCCAAGCGCTATCTATCCTGACTCCAACCCCAACCTGATACCGGTGTTCAAGTCAGGGGGGACTTCTGTTAACAGGTTTTTCTGGCAAGGGTACAAAGGAGAATTTTCCAAACAGAGATCTATCCAGGAAGATTCATCCAGATACTCCAAGAGACATGCGAGATCGGTACCATCACCTAGATGGAGTCGATATCCGACGAGGTTGGAACCTCGACTATCCATCTATCTAGATAGGATATCAGCTCTGAAAGCATGTATCTCGCCCTATGATACTAGTTTAAGACCAGTACGATGATAGCTTGCATGCCCAGAACCCCACAAGCATCTCGACGTTGATCATGGTACCAAGGTACCTCGATACCTACCTCGGTACCACCTCGATATCTGCCTTGGTGCCACCCCGACTCCCGCCTGGTACTTAGTATGCTTATCCAGAGCTTTTTCAAGGCAAGTATCCTACCCCCCCCCCCCCCCCAGGCAATACGATAGGGTACACGAAGACACAAGCACCATTCTAGCAGGAGGCAGAACGAGCTCATGAAAATGAGGTACAGCACTACCTTCCGTTAGAACTCAAAGTCAGATTTTCCCTCCAAGCTCCACGAAGAAGGAAAGTCGATTACATCGCCATCAAGCTCCACGAAGAAGGAAAGTTGACTCCATCGCCATCAAGCTCCACAAAGAAGGAAAGTTGACTCCATCGCCAAAATAAAGCACCATTAATGACCCAATGGTCGACCGAATCAGAATTTGAATTCACCATTGATTAACGGGATCTAATCCCGCGCCTTCAGATCCACGCAAATCCCTTTCAAACGCTTAAAATAGGACTCTCTATAATCTTCATTAAGAGAACCGGATTTTGGGGAGATTCTGGAGAGTACTATATAGATGACATTGAAGGGTAATGTATGGAAGATAATTTTTTTCGAGTATTCTTGATCGCCAGAACCAGAGAGATCCCGGGAGATTCTCGGAAGCTAGTAAGACTCCTATTGACAATCACTGGAGGAAAAATATCCACTTATCGACACGAACATTTTCTCCATCTCCATCCTGTGTGAAAGAGTGAACATAGAGAGAAATGTGCATGTATACATATTGTAATCCTACCGTAGTGATTAACTGAATAAAAAAGTGTTCATTTTACATCTCCCGGTCCCTTTGTGTTCTTTCTCCATTCTTTGCAGCCTCAGCTTCTGCTTTCTCCACTTTGATCTCAGTAACAATGGCATCAATCTCTGCTTCTTCGAGTTGTTTCAGCCCATCGTCCTTCGTCATCACAGCGACTTCAATGTTCTTACCTTCACTCTCAATAACCTAATTGTATAAACATCACAAATAATAAGTTAATACAGGTACAAACAAGTAAGCATTGCATTTTGTCATTTGGTGATGCAATAATAGACAAAATCAGAACAGCAAGACTCGTGCATCGGAGAAGTTAAACAGCCAAACTTTTTTCTCCCTAAATTCTTCCCATCATGATCATATGTCGTGAGCAAACACAATGCATGTCACATGAACTACTGTGCCAGACAACTTATTTAGTTACAAAGTCTATAAGCATATATCATACAATATTATTTAACTCTACTTTTAGATTGGTGCGTCTCTTATATGGACTTGATATATTGCCATCAAGTCGATCAATCTTAATGCAAGAAACTGAATCTTTCTTTACAATAGATGGGGCAATCTATATTAGTAAAGCTTTTACTTTATCTTTGAATGACCAAAGGAAGTAATTTTTTATTTTGTCGATTCTATAAATTTCAGGTAAGAACTAGGTGAAAGAGCAGACTCTGCAAGGAAAAATGACAACATCAAGGTTTGTCTACCAGATTAGGAGAATGAAATTCAATCACAAACCCAAACATACTTTAAAACGTTTAACACGAATACACTATCAAGTCTTTGTCCCATGGATCTCTCCTTCCTTTGTCAATTAAGTACTCTTAATATAGGCCAATAATCTGATGGCTACAACTAAGGGTGATTGGTCTTGATTTAACAGCTGACTGAACTATTGGTAATTGATCAATTATTAGAGTGTAGTCAGTGAAGAAGGATTCCAAAATCAATAGCCCTTTGTTTATCCTTTAAGTACTGCTAGCAAGATAACAATCTGTATGTTTTTCCATTTACTTCAGCACCATAGGCAATTACCATATTCCAGAATCATAATAAGATGTCCAGCTTTTGGTCATATCATCACAATGTAACCACTAGTCTAAATGTGCAATAACTAGGCATGAACTAATCAACTTTTCACTCGAAAGTAAAACATGTTGTTATTCAGATTTCACTCTATATCTAGCACCATCATTTTGGAGACCTAGAGACTTAATGTACCTAGAAATCATTCAAATATACTATGACAACACGTGTTAAAAATTCAAACAAGATAATAATGCTTTGTATACGAAATAGAAACACAAATTATATAATTCAATGATCTTATCATAATGGATCCAGTCAAATTATATCATGAATAGGCTTATTGTATGATTGTCATAGTCTGGTGTGTAGTTGAATATATTTTGAATTTGGCGATGTTTTGCATAGAATTAAGTTTTTTAAACTTGTTTGATTTTCATAAAGTCCAATGTAGACCATAATGTGGCTTGAAACAAGGTATATAATCAAATATCACTGATTGGATATTTTATCCAAATCCATATATACTTGAGTACGAAAAAAATAAATAAAAAAAACCTGATATTTTTATATGAACCACACACATGTATCATGCCTGAATAAATATTTTAGAGGCTGAGTATGGGAATGGATACTCTCTGCTCTGACCTAGCCCAAAAAAATGCCATTCCTATCTTAATTAAGATAGATAAAAATCAATTATAGTACTTAAGATATAAGTTGAAGGAACTTTAATTAACATTATTTGAGCTTCATTGAATAAGAATGGAAATGCCAATTAAAAAGATGTGTTAAACATTGTTATAAATTGAATAGAATGCACCTAGAGATTCCTGCCCCAGACCTAGCAGCCAGTGTCCCTCCCTCAAATCTCCATCATAATAGACAAAGCATCAAAGCACATGAAAATTCAGGACCAGACAGACCATGCATTTTGAAACTGTCTAGAAAGCGTAAGCAGGATATAATTCTTCACCAAAACAACTTGATTACAAGATGTAACCCGCACCGTATCAACTCATTTTTATCCCTAAAATCTTTAATGTTGAAAATTCCATGCATCTTCTTCATACATATAAAAGAATAAACTTTCCTAAGAAACAATTACACATGACAATTTTAAGTTATATATATATGTTAAAACTCTTCAAATACTTTGCTTATCAGATGTGTGATAACGTGAAACTTACCTTCCAATTCCAATATGTGTCTCAGGTCAACTGTCAACATTTTTCATTACATTATACTAATAGTAAAACAAAGTACACTCAAAGTATAAAGGCAAAAAGATATATAGGTGTGCAAATCCCTACTTGAAGAGAATCTCATGTCGTCCGATTGAAAGTGGAGACATTAACCAAGAATAGTTGTGTACTAAAATTAAGCAGTCGAACATGAGACAAAAGCCCTTGTCATAATGAATAACTTACTTCAAGTAGAGCACAGATTGCTAATTTCACAGTTTCTTGGCCAGTTGGCCAGAAGTTTCTTTATAGTTTTTCTCTAGGAACTCTCGGATTGAGATCGAGTTTCTCCCTATGGCATTGGCTTTCCATGCTGAAAATGTTCCTGAGGGATTAGTCTGATAAAGAGAAGGGGTACCTGGGTATGGGTCAAAACCAACAATCAAGATTGAAAGACGTCTCACACCACCACTCTGTGTATACTTCTGTTGCAAACCTAGAATGTAACGTGTTATTTGAACATCCATTAACCAATTATACGTATTCGAAAAATGATTCACTTCACACAACATATATATCCATCCACAACTACACATTATGCCCAAATTCATCTTATTCAACAAAATCAAAAACGTGCATTCAAAGCAAATGACATTTTACTTCATGATGAATGTTTTTGCCAAATTGTAGGGATGGCACCCATCAGCCAATCCGAATAGACTTGCAAAAGCTCAGAGTTCCAAAGAGCGATTTAAATCAGGTAATTGGGACAAAAAGGCGACATGTTGGGCCAAAACTTACATTGACATAAGTATCGAAAATTAGATTTCTAAACAACTTAAACAAAACAAGGGTCAAGCTATATGAACATCAAGTTAAACTTTTTAACATTAATTTGTGACTTGAACATCCATCCAACCAATTATTCGCATTTGAAAAACAATTCACTTCACACAGCACACATTTATCCATCCACAACTACACATTATGCTCAAATTCATACTCTTCAACAAATTCAATTCACAGAGCAAATCACAAAACAATAATACACTTTGATTTAAAAAAAATGTAAAAACCTAAACTTTATAACTCAACTCGCTAGTCTCAATTTTGAAATCTCATAGTAAAACCTATATATACAAAAGTGTATCTAGTACCTGGAGTCTTGGAGCTTGGCAGTGGACTTCTTCTCGACACCGAGGACAACGATGTTGGAGCCGCGGACACCGAAGGTGGCGTTTCCTTTGCGAAAGGCTTTGAGGGCATACTCGACTTGGAAGAGGTGGCCGTCGGGAGAGAACACCGTGATCGCGCGATCTTATCGGGCCATACTGATTATCAAATTTTGATTTTTGTGTTGTTTTTTTTGAAGAAAAACGTGAGAACTGGAACTCAGAACTGAGAAGAATGGAAGTGATGGTGGTGGCGTTGGTGACGGCGAAGGTGGCGATCAACCGGCGGCAGCGGTCGGAGCAGATGTGGAAGTGAAAGAGAGACAAATCGGTGAGAACAAGAACTCTGAGAAGTCAACAGAGGAAAGAGATATATATATATCCCCTGTCTTTGAACTTGTAACCGGTTAATATTATTTTTAAGTTCATAAGTTTTTTTTATTATTATTAATTGGTGTCTGTTGGATCAAAGTTTAATATGATCCAATGGATCATATAGATCACTATTCACCTTGATTTTTTGAGTCGCTGCATAGTAGCCAACCCCTATAGATTTGACTTGGTAGCCAATTGTTTTTATTTTCTTTACTTTTGATGCTTATTTTTTTTTATGATTTCTTGTCTTCTGTAACTGGTGTTATGAACCAAGTATGCACTTTGGAAATATAGCATTTTGATTTCTTTTCTTTTAAATTATAAGCTTTCATCAACTTCCAGTAGGATTGACAACTTAGCAAATAATGCAAAAGAATAGAATGTATGTTTCTAGAGCTTTAACAAATTCCTGTTAATTAGTTATTAACAAAATAATTAAAATTGTGGATGAAATAAATTAAAATAAGATTATCAATATATTAAACTATATAAAGAAGAGTGAAGGGAGAAAAGAAATGTAAACAACGAATGGGAATAGTTCACCTTTTCATCAAAGAATGAGTGCACTGTCTCTATGTTTACTTCTTCAAGTTGGTTCAATTGCTATGATTCTATATAGATCAATCATAAATAAAATCATTGGAAATCATGTTAAACCCAAATAATTATTCTACTTATCTACGCAGAATTTGGTGTGGATAACATGGCCCAAAAAATTTAGTACTATTAAGCACTAGTGAAAGAAATAAGAAAGGTACCATGTTTTATACCTGATTGCCAACCTTTCCACGTGCAGCACATGCCCTCCAATTCCTTTCCACTTTCAACATACAGTTTGAATTAAAGAAAATTTGTGGTAAAACAAAATGACAGTTGATGTAAATGAAATAGAAATGAAGGTTCTCATTTATTGTATAAAAATATTAAAAGACAAAAAAAAATTACAAATAACTTATTATGGAGATTCTCATGTATAGAAATACAGATTGTTTTAAAATAACTTGTTACAAATAATAATATGACATCACCTATATTTCATAAAAAAAAAAGACATCACATAAATCTAACTATACAACAGTCAATATGTTTGAGGTGGCTCTATTGCCCCCCAAAAATTTACTTGCTACAGAATTTAAATAAATTTTGAGGGAGAAAAGGTGCTTTTGTGTTTTTCTATCTATATATATATATATATATATATATATATATATATATATTTGTATCTTTATTTAAGAATTTTTGTCAAAGAAAGTATTTTTTTATTCGTATTCTTGTGGGTGTTTTGTATATAGTATGTTCAATATTTTCATACATATAAAAATATATAATATGTCTAATATGTATATATTATTGTTGTGTAGTGATTGAATTTTTATTTTTTGGACAATAAGAACATGGATATACTTGATGTTGTAGTCAATTATGACTTTACTGTGGTTGATCTAAGTAGTTGTGATGCTGATAACATCATCCTGATTACATTGTTGCATGCATTGTCTGAAAAAATCATTGGTAGTGAGGAAGTTCCAAATGAGGAATATTGTGTGTGTGTTTTGTCCATGGTCTGGTGAGAGAAAGGAAGCTACCACTGATATAGAGCTGGTAGATGTGTTTAGATCTTTTGTAGATCATAAAGAAAGGAAATCGTGTTTGATGTAGAAAAGAAACCATATATCCCACTCCCACCAAAATATTCTTCTAACATCCCCAATCCACCTATTATGGCATATACTAGCAACAACCTAAATCTAGGGTTTAGTGATTGTAAGTTCCTTATGTTTTGATTGGCTCATTTTGTTGATAAACCACATTGGGAGATTTGCTTGTAAGGGTAGATTATGTTGACAAACCTCATTTCCCACCGCGGATGCCTTTGATGCGGGAAGGGTGGAATTCTACCTCTGTATCTCCAGTGTTTTCCCAGGTAGTAAATATTCTTAACCTTGCTCCTATCATGTGGCTTTGTAGATACTAACGTTAGCTGTTTCGGTAGTCTCTTCAGTGCCTCTGTCGATCCTAACGGAAGGGTTCAACCAGGCTGGGAGTATCAATGAGTCTCCACTGACCTCAACCATCAGGCTTCTTGCTCCAGCTGGCTCTGATCCTGATGGAGGGATGGGTACTCCTGCTCAACCTGGCAAGACTCCGGTTAAGGTATCTGGGGCTTCAGCTTCTCTTCTATTTAGGTCGTTGAAGGCTTTTGCTGCCCGAGTAGGATTTGTCCGAGGTACTTCCAGTTAGGCTCAAGGTTCATCACATATCGTCCCAACTATCACTACACCCGCAGCTCAACCTACCCATACTGCTTCTCCTTTTGTTGCAACCAAGCGATCTACCCGGGTCTAGAAGGGTCCTGAACCCATAGCTGCTGCTAAGGTCATTTCCCTTGACAGGTCCCGATCGAGGTCGAAAGATGGCAGTCAGGATGAAGTTTTGGCCAAATTTGCAGCTTCTTGCTCTGGTGGAAGTTTGGAGGCCATGACTTCTATGCCATTTGACTATCTAATCTCCAAGGGATCTGCTCTCCTGGCCGAGGTAAGCTATTCTTATTTTGCCTCCTATGTAACCTTTAATGGTCACATTCTAACCTGTTCTCTGTGTTTGGAAGGCCTTCAAGTTTAATGTAACAATGAATCACCAGGTTGGTTCCCTCTGGAACCAGATTAAGGAAACCAATGTTGAGCTCAAGAAATCCAAGGAAGAGCTCGTTAAGGCTGCTAGAGGCGCGGTAGTTTTGAACCACTCTCTAACCAGCGTTGAAGAGAGAGCAGACAAAGAGAAAGTAGACAAGGAACGGTTGCAGTATTCCTTAGATACGGAGGTTCTTAGGTCTGTGCGCCGTAAGACCGAAATGGATGCTATGAAAGATGAGGCGGTGAGGCTGGAGAAGGAGGTTCAAACTCTTCGTGACAATGTGGCTTAGCTTGGAGGCCCAAGTGGGCACTGCCTTCGGAGATGGATACTTCTTTGCTAGCTACCAGGTAGCTCTGGCTCTACCTCCCCCGTTTGACATGAGGAAAATCGAGGGGTGGAATAGGGAGGAGATCATGGCCAAAGCTGCTGAGCTAGCTGGGGTCGCTCCTACTAATGTAGCTGGGCCTTCTCAGTTTGCAGGGGCAAACATAGAGGTCAATGAAGGTCAGCAACCTATCTCCCCTCTCCCATCAAGCAATATCGGAACGGACCCAAATCTGGAGGCTTCTGAAGCAGCAGCGGTACAGGTTGAAGGTAGGATCCTTGACCCACTTCTATCTAAATTTGTCGAGGAGGTAGGAACCCAGCTTGTCACTAAGGATAGGGGATCCTCTGTTCCAGTCCCCTTGTCAGGCCCTGTCAACAAGGTAGGGGAAAGAACCACTCCAGCCAAGGAGGTGGCAAAATCAGCTAGCATAGTGACGGAGAAGCTCCAGGTCGAATTTTCTCAATTAGAGCCCTTAGTGGAAGCAGGTATCAAAACTGTAGGTGAAGTTCCAGATGGTCAAAAAGATGATGCTTCCACTAGCGGAGCAGGGGAAGAAGTAGCCAACCAGGAGCAAGCAGATGTGTGACCCAATTCACTCATTTCCCAGCTCTTTTTATTTTTATTTTTTATATATATAACCCGTAGATAGGGGGATAGGCTCCCAATTTCATATTAATAAAGCAATCATTTTTCTTCACTTTGTGTATCTAGCTTGTTGATTCCCTTAATTAAATCCAACCTTGATCTAAAGAAAGAGTCCCCAATATAAACTTGACTTAAATTCTTTCCAGTAATAGGAGAAGCTTTAAAATCTGGTGAGATTGAAAGATGTAGCTTATCTTGTAACCGCTACGAGGGTTTTTGGGATCTAGCAATTGGTGTAACTTGGAAAAAAGTATGGTATCACGTACTCTGGTTCTAAGGATCCTGATACTTAGGCAAACTAACTCCGGTTTAACCTCGCAACAGTTCTAGGAGAGGTACCAAGTCATTTTTCGAACATGTTTCGCGGCATCGGGTAATCGAGGTTGTCAGGGTCCTTGATACACTCGAGGTTACCAAGATGATATCTTTTTTCTTGGAGTTCCTGCACAGGAATCTTTGGTTTGGGCATTGCACTAAATTGGTCTTCCATGTGTCAACTTTGTGTAGGCTCGTTTGCTTCAAACACTAAACCCTGGAAGCTCCCGCTTCTCAAAGTTGTCCTTCCCCATATTTTGGGCGTCGTCAGAGTCTGAGGGA
Organism: Dipteronia sinensis; assembly: GCA_033220585.1. Classification (NCBI taxonomy): domain Eukaryota; kingdom Viridiplantae; phylum Streptophyta; class Magnoliopsida; order Sapindales; family Sapindaceae; genus Dipteronia; species Dipteronia sinensis. The sequence continues at coordinate 59,062,184 of CM065637.1, read as the reverse complement.
GTCAGTCCCCAGCATGAAACTAAATTAACCAATATCTGGTAACGAAGTAGGTAGGCCCCCGGCATGATACAATACCACGAAACCACAATATCATGTCCTTGGATCTCAAGGGGTTCTCCTGCTTCTTTTGTTTTTCATGAGTCCTGGTGGGCGATTACGGCCACTTCAACTCTAGGTACACCCTAATGGGGGGTAGTATCAGGCCGAGGTCTTGATCTAGGTATCTAGCATTCCTATTTTAGGAATCTCGACACCATGGTGGAGATACCGACGAAAATACTTGGCGAATTTACGTACCTCGCATTCCTGTCTCCGGAATCTTGGTACCTTGGTGAACATATTGGCGAAATATTATCGGATCTGAGCACCTCGCATTCCCGTTCTAGGAATCTTGGCACTCTAGCGAATACATTGGTAGTTAGACCTCCTGTTTCTAGGAACCCAGGTACATAGGCAGAAGATCCAGGTAACTTGTGGTACCTTGCTTTCCTATTTTGAGGAGTTTTAGTACTAAGGCAAGAATGAGGCGAGCACAGGTACCTCGCATTCCTGTCCCAGGAATCTTAGTACCTTTGCGAAAATAATGGCGAAAATACTGGCAACAAGATCTTGGTAGGCCACTAAGGCCACTTTAGCACCAGGTCTTTCTTAGCGAGGGGTGGTACCCGGCCAAGGCCTTGATCTGGCAGGCAACTATGCTATTACTATCCAGACCCTTCTCGGCGGGGATTGGTGTCCGGCCGAGGTTAGATCCGTCAGGCAACTATGCTCTTACGTATCAGATCCTTCCTAGCAGGGGGTGGTGCCCGGCTAGGGTATCAGAAATGCGATGTGGTCTATCCTGGTTTCGAGGAGATCCTTCTGAAGGGACTAGTTCGGTCCAGGGCATCAGGAGAGCTATATTGATCTCCTGGTCTTGGTGATTATCATGGTGAAATATAGCGATATAAATGTAGACAAATGTAGGAGAACGTAGATGGAAAAAAGATCTTCTTTTATTGATGAATCAAGAAGGAATACAAATACTCATGAGCTCCAACATCTTCTGGTATCGATACTAGTTGGTGTTCATTGTAGGCCCTACGGGTAGAACCTCTTAAGGTGATCTGCATTCCAAGTGTAGTCAATAGGACGTCCTTCCATGTCTTCTAGCCTGTAGGCCCCGCTTCGGATTACTATTTTAATCAGATAGGGACCTTCCCAATTGGACGATAGTACCCCGTCAGACATTTTCCAGGTGTTCTGGGTGACCTTTCTAAGAACCAGATCCCCCTCCTTGAAACTTCAGTTTCTGACTTTCTGATTGAAACATCGGGCGATTCGGCTTTGGTAGATTGCCACCCTTTCTGCAACTTTTTCCTGTTTCTCCTCTATGAGGTCCAGGTTAGCCCTCAATTTATCTTCATTTCCTTCTAGGTCAAAGTGTTGAACCCGGAAGGAGGTGAGTTTATGCTCGATGGGAAGGACAGCTTCTACCGCGAAGGATAGCGAATATGGGGTTTCTCTAGTAGCAGTCCTTCTGGTGGTACGGTAAGCCCAGAGCACGTCTGGGAGCTCGTCTGCCCATCTACCTTTCTTATGTTGGAGTTTCCTCTTTAGGAGCCTCTTGATGGTCTTATTAGTGGCCTCTACCAAGCCGTTAGTTTGAGGATGTGCTACTAAAGCAAATCGGAGATCGATTCCTAGGTTCCCACAGAATTCCCGGAACCTCGCATTGTCGAATTGTCTACCCAGATCTGTGATAATTACCATCAGGGTACCGAACCGGCAGATCACGTTCTTCTTGATAAACTCTGTCGTGTTTGCTTCTGTGATTTTGGAAAGGGGCTCCGCTTCCACCCACCTGGTAAAATAATCAATGGCCACAATTGCGTGCTTCTGTTGTCCTGGTGCGGTTGGGAGCGGTCCAATCAAATATACCCCTCAGAAGGCAAACTGGATATAGAGAACTAATGGAAGACAGTCGTTCAGGAGGTAAGTGGTGTAAACTGGCAGTTTTCTGGCAGGGTTCGCAAGATTGCACGAACTGCCTCACATCGTGATGCAAGGTATACCAGTAGTATCCCATGCGTAGTACCTGGTGAGCTAGCGCCTCTCCTCCGGTATGATTTTCGTATTCCTCTGAATATACCCCTCTGAGTGCCCAGCTAGCATCATCAGGATGTAAGCATCTGAGTAAGATGAGAAATCTTCCTCTGCGGTAAAGGTGCCCTTCTACCAGGCAGTATCGAATTGTGGTTCTCTTGATCTTGCGACCTTGATCAGAGTTTTCATGGAGCTTTCCTTCTTGGAGATAATCTACGATGGGATCCATCCAGCATGGAAGTCATGCCACTAGGTTAACCTATTTTCCTTCTAGTTATGCTAGGTCTAGAGATAGTTTGGAGGGGTACCCCTCGTGGCAGCACCTGCCCTCCGTTGGTGGCTATCTTTGCTAGAACGTCGGCCAGGTGATTTTGTTGCCTAGATAACTTCTCTATCTTGAACCCTTTGAATCGGGCCACGAGCTCGTGGACCTTTCTGAGATAAGCTGCCATGTTGTCTCCCCTAGCCTGGTATGAGCCTGTTACCTGGTTAACTATTAACTGTGAATCGCAATTGACATGTAGGTAATCGACTCCAAGTTCTGCTGCCACCCTCATTCTTGCTAGCAAGGCTTCATATTCTGCCCCGTTATTGGTGGTGTTAAACTCGAATCTGAAACAGTGACAACATTCGACCTTCTCTGGATCGGCTAGAAAGATTCCACCCCCGCTTTCTGCTTGACTGGATGCCCCATCAGTGTATAAGATCCAGGTCTCTCGGTTGACTGGAAAACCTGCAGGTTCTTGTTCCTTCCGGGGGGTCGGATCCGAGGTTGGGATGGTACCTGGATCGGGCATTGTACTTAATTCCACCACGAAGTCTACCAAAGCTTGGGCTTTGATGGTAGTTCTAGTTTTATACTTGATATCGAACTGGGTGAGCTCGAGGGCCCACAATACAAGTCTTCCTGATACGTCTGGCCTTTGGAGAAATTGGCGCAGAGGTTGATTTGTGACCACGGCGATGGTATGAGCTAGGAAATAAGGGCGGAGCTTCCTAGCAGTGGTTACTAGTGCGAATGGGCACGAATCACATAGTAGATAGGCGGTTGAATTCCATATCCGTACTCTTTCACTAAGGCCCCGCTAATAACCGTCTCAGATACGGCCAGGTACAGTTGTAGCTCTTCTTCTGGTACCGGGCTAGCTAGCTAGCTAGCAATGGAGGGCTAGCCAGATATTTCTTCAATGATTGGAAAGCTAACTTACTGTCTTGGTCCCACTTCATATTCTTCCATTGTTGGATGGCTTTGAAGAAGGTGTTAACAGTCATTTTTGGCAGGGGTCTAAAGAAGAATTTTCCATCCTAGCCCCTAGCTCTCATGCTGGTCATAGCTCTCATGTACCTCTCTTGGCTCATTATCTAGGTCGGGGGAATATTGAAGGCACCTAGAGAGGTGACTAGGTACCAGGATCAGATACCAAGACCGGGTACCAGCCTACTGCTTCAGATGGGAGGGATGACTGTTCTCCTTCCATGGCATCAATCTCGCTTTCACCTTACCAGAACCACGGTACGACCTCCGGAGTAGCGGGTTGAGGGTGTTAATCGAAATTTCTCATCCTGAGCAAATTTTCCTTTAACAAAAGGGAATACACTTATTAGTTGATCGTGATATGAAGCGGTTCAAGGCTGCTATCCGTCCGGTCAAACCATGTACTTGTTTGAGCGAGGTGGGCGATTCGAGGTCTAGAATGGCTTTGATCTTCTCCGGGTTTGCTTTGATCCCTATTTCATGAACCATGAACCCGAGGAATTTCCCGGCTGCTAACCCGAAAGCACACTTAGCAGGGTTCGACCGCGTTTGATTTACTCTGACTATCTGGAAAATCTGACGGAGGTGGTACTAATGCTGCTCGGCTACCTGAGACTTAGTGATCATATCGTCGATGTACACCTCATTGATTTTCCTATCAGTTCTTTGAACAGACGGTTGACTAGACGCTGGTAGATGGCCACTGCTTTCTTGAGTCCAAAGGGCATGACCTTGTAGCAATACATGCATTGCCCGGTTATGAAACTGGTTTTATCCTGATCAGGAGGGTGCATCACGATCTGGTTGGACCCTAAAAAGGCATCCATGAAGCTTAAGAGCTTGTTACCCGCGGTCGAATCTACCAACTAGTCAATTTTTGGTAGCGGGAAGCTATCCTTCGGGCAAGCATGGTTATGATCGGTGTAATCAATGCACATACGCCATTTTCCGTTCGCCTTGGTTACCATGACCACGTTGGCAATCCATTCAGGGTATCGGGACTCCCTGATGAACTTTTCCCTCATTAGTTTATCTACCTCCTCTTGCACCGAGGCATTTCTTTCGAGGTTGAAATGCCTCATTTTCTACTTAACTGGCTTGAAGGTAGGATCCACAGCTAACCTGTGAGCTGCCAAAGTAACTGGTATTCTTGGCATCTCCTCATGACTCCATGTAAAGATGTCACTATATTCTGTTAAGAGCTTTACCAGACCCTCCTTCACTCCAGCCTCTAGTGTCGAACATATCTTGACTGTCTTGGAAGGGTCATCCTTCCTGATAGGTATTTCCTCTAACTCGTCTAGAGGACAACCATTGGTCCATCCTCTCTCTTCTTCTTCCCTAACCTCCATACCTGGGGACTCTACCTCAGGCTTATTCTCTACTGAATTCATTTCAGCTTCAAAGTTCTCCTCTGATAACTATTGATCTTGATTAATGGTTATCTGCACACACTACTTAGCCAGCGTTGATGGGTTGGTGGACACTGTATAACACTTGCGCGTAGCCTGCTGGTCTCCTCGCACTTCGACCATCTTGTCCCCTACTAGGAATTTTAGGACGTTGTGGTAGATCGATAAGACACCCATGAGTCAGACAAGTAAGGTCTCCCAAGGATGGCGTTGTACGCGGATGGGGTGTCTACCACGACAAAATCTGTCATTAGGTTCTGCTGGAGAGGTGTTGTCCCTATTATCACTGGTAGGATCATGGATCTGGTAGGGATCAGCGAGTCTTATGTGAACCCATACAGCGGGGTAGTGTAGCTATTGTAACAAGGTCTCTTTAAGTTGAATTACTCCAAAGCACTCTTGAAGAGAATATCAACGCTGCTACCCATGTCAATCAGGACATGATGGACCAAATTGTTAGCTATATGTACGGTGGTGACCATGGGATCATCATGGGGCTGCACGATGTTGTATACATCCTCCTCAGTAAAGATAATTTGGGCTAATGGAGGAGACTGGTGATCCTTTAGTAATCTTGAGAATATTCTCGCCCGCCTCTAACCTGGGCACCTTCCTGGCGTGGTTCTTTTTGGAATTATTGGATGTTCCTGCCAGGGTGGGACCTCTACTGATTGGTGTGGACGACGTGGATCTGTTCCAACAGGCCATTCCCTTTCGCTTTTTTCTTTTCTTCGAATGCTTTAATGTCTGCTTGCACCTCCTTCCCGGTGTGAATGCTATCTCGCACATGTTGGAGAAATTCAACCAAACAACCTCCCCTTACCACGGCCTCAATCTGGTTACGCAAACTATAACATTCTGATGTGTTATGACCCACATCCTCGTGGAAATCGTAATACTTGTAACTGTTCCGTTGATCGGCTGGTGCATTTATTGGACCAGGCTTCCTAAGGAGTCCTTTGTCGCGGATGGCGAGGTAGATGGTCTCCCGAGATGCGTTCAGAGGGGTATAGTGGGAGTATCCCATTTCCTTTCTATCTATCCGTGCTATCTCCCTAGGCGGAGGTGTAGCCTTAGGAGGAGTCCGCCTGACTGGGTATCGGTTCCTCAGAGACTGGTAAGGTGGTGATCGAAAAGTAGACTTATTGGGAGGTTTGTTCTGATTTTTCTGAACTGGTGCAGACTTGGGCGCCTCCTTCTTCTGGGGATTGGTAGTCTTCATATCATCGTGCTCCATCTTGACTCGGAGCTGCTCATCTATTTCCACCTACTCCACAGCTCTATCGTAGGCCTTCTTGTAGGTCTCCGGGGGATGCTTGGCCAAGGATCTGAATAGCCTGCCTACCTATAGATTTCTTCTGAAATTGGCAAGGTCTCCTTCTCCGCAAAGACCCCCATTTGGATAACTTCTTTGTGAAATTTCTCCACATAAGCTCTGAGTGATTTACCCAGCTTCTAGATCACGTATTGGAGGTGAATGGGATCCTTGGGGTGAGGTTTGATGCCCTGGAACTGAGCGTAGAAGTCGGAGGTCAACTTAGTAAATGAGTCGACACTCCATGAGGGTAGCTTTCTGAACCATGCCTTGGCATAATCAGTTAGTGTGGTAGGGAACATCCTGCACATGGTGGCTTTGGTAGCATTTTGGACATCCATCTGTTGAACAAAGCTCTCGAGGTGGCTTAAAGGATCCTCAGTTCCAGAGTATTTGTCAGTTGCCATCTTGAACTTGGGGGGTAACTCTGCCTCCCTGATCCTTCTAGAGAAATGAGCATTCATCTCACCCAAGGGGTCTTCAACTTCTGGATCTCTTTCGCCATTTTGGCAACCTGGTCCCGGAGATGTTTGTTGCCATCATTCCCAGATTCTACTTCAGAACCCCTGTCATCAGACCCCTATGATGTCTCAGAAGCTTCATCCTGGTTCTCTTCCTGGGGAAGGTCCTCTCCAACGCCTTTATCGCTACCTCTCGCCACTGATCAAGGCCGTCTCCTGGTCGTTTTTTGCTGAGGCCGTCTAGAAGAAGCTTCTGGATAGACCGGGTGGTGGCGCTCCCTAAACGGGAGTTCGATGGCGGACTTCGCTTATCAAGGTTGATAGTTTACAGGTTGACTTGGAACCGGGGGCATGGGCCCCAGTCGGTCTTGGACCGATGGTATCGGAGGCATGGGCAGGAGTCTGTCATGGATCGGTACGGGAGGTGGTGGTCCTAATCTATCAAAATGAGGTATCTTGATACCTTGCCGATTGGCATCTCCCCTGGTATCTAGTGCCGCGGGCTGGCTGGCACTACCTTCCGCGACCATTTGAAGGTGAATATTCTCTATAAAGGCCGCGACCTCTTGGTTTTAACTGGCGGGGTCAGTTGCTGAGGTGGTAGGTACCTTGGGGTTCGCCCGCGCGGTAGCCGATGGCTTCAAAACAGGTTTACGACCATTTTCCCCTTTTTTTGGCTTTTGAATCTTTCGAGTTGAAGCATTTGATTGATGTCCCGATAGATCGGGGTGATCTTGAGAGGACCGGAGCTCATTCTGATAATGCAGTAAGAAAACGAGACACTCAGTCCTTTCTAATAAGGTGTGGTGTTTCCCACAGACCGCGCCAAAAAGTGTTAACAAAAAAATCCAATCGGGAACTAAAATTTCGGTTAGCACCCTCGCCTACTACCGGTAGACAGTAGCGGGGGATAGGTACCTTCGGTACTGGGGTCCCTCTTCGTAGCGTAGACAAAATGAATGAAAAAAGAAATAAAAGGGAACAACGAGATACGAAATAACACTGTCTAATTAAAAGAGTATTGAAATTATAGTTACAATACGTAAACTTCTCTCACTTAGCTCTCCTTTTGTTTTCACACAGGAAAGTGGTGGAACATTTGTTTAAGTCGATAAGTAGACATAATCTTCCAGTGATTGTCAATGGACTCTCACTAGCTTCAGAGAATTCAAAGGGAATTCCTCTAGAGATTAAACTCTCTTTTCTGGTGATAAAAATGATTTTCGGATCCCCCGCTTTACCCTTCAAAGCTGTATATATAGTTTTCCCAAAAAATCCCCTCAAAATCCGGTCGTATTGATGAGGATTATTGAGAGTCCTATTTTAGGCATTGAGTGAGGCTGAAGGCGCGGGATTTGATCCCATTAATCACTGTCGAATTCAAATTCAGATTGGGTTGACCGTTTAGTCTCGTTTATGGCGCTTTAAATGGCGATGAAGTCAACTCTTCTTGCTGGCGTTACTTGGAAAAGAACACTGATTTCATGTCCAGGTAGCATGGTATACTGGAGTGCTAATCCGACTCGCTAGCACGATACTTGGTCTTCCATACTGACGACCTTGTAGGAGTATTCGCCCTACTGGGTAATTAGGATATCTATCTCAGCTGGACTCTGGGCTGATGTCGAGATACTTGGGTACCAGGCAGTAGGTACCAAGTACATGTCGCGGTACCAGAGTACCATGTGGGGAGTATCGAATACCTTCAGGGTACTAAAAGTATGATACCGTGATCTCCCTTCCACCAGGTGTTAGTATGTATGTACAATGAGGTACTTGATCCTTCTGGTCGAACATTTCTGGTGCCTTATCCAGGTAAGTGGGTAGTCGAACTTCGGGATGCTTCTCTTGAGATCGTGGTACTGTCCCTGCTAGGTACCTAGGAACCGGGATTGGTTCCTACCAGGTATATACTTGGTGGAAAATTCTCCTTTGGACCCTTGCCAAAAAACCTTGTTAACAGCTGGAAAGGTATGTACACAATAGTGGAATCCACTCATTCTTATGAGAAGTAGATGGTAGTTCCCTTAAGGGTTGATTCGGGGCTTGAACAATATGAGCGCTCTCCTAATTCCGTGAGGAAATATAATTTATTGTCCATTAGAGAATCAGCGGTACTTAAAGGATATATGTAATTAGAGGGGTATAACGGACATTATGACCAAGCTCTAATTATGAACTACTGTGGAGGATCACACCATATGTAATACCTATATCGATGGACACCGAGTTGTATTTGTCTGTGTAAAAGCGTCTGCAGTTGAGAGAGTCCAGTTTCCGGTTTTAAGTGGAATAACACCGGAGTTAATAATCAAGGAATATAAATTAAAGAGTTTAATTAATGATTCCAAAGATTATTGGAGCTCAAAATACTGTGAGTCCATTATGTCTCCTTGCTAGCCCGATCGATTTAAGTAACAAGGGTCACGGATAATTAATTAGACAGTCCAATTAATTGTATTAAGAAAGTGACACGTGTCAGGAGTTGATTGAGTAATTGGGTTATTCAATTGATTAAAATGACAATTATGACAATTAAATAATAAGATTATTTAATGATGTAATTAGTCATATATGGAGGGTTTAATTTGTTATTTATTTTGAATAGTGAGATAATGAGATTATCTCATTTATTAAATAAAATAAATTGAAATATATTTGAATTTAAATTATTTTAAATTTAAATATACATAATATCTTTTTTTTATAAATAAATATAGATTTTATTTTAAAAGATAAAGTGTGGTTATTTGAAGATGATATAAAAGAATTTTATATTTTTGAAAAACCTTAACCTGATATGCATGCACATATATTAGTGTTTGTATAGGATACAAAATGTGTGTGCGTGCACAAGTGAAACAAAAAGAGAAAAAGAGAAATAAGTGCAGTACGTGCACAAGTGAAAAAATAAAGAAGTTGGTGCAGCAGTGCACGAATTGAAACAAAAAATAAAAATAAGAATATAAGATAATTTCTAATAACAACTAGAATTGTTCTAGTTTTTGTTTTCTCTTGGAAGAAATTGTTTCTTCTTCTTTTCTCTCTATCCTCTTAAGTTCTTGAGTACGTGACGCGCCCACACGCAGTTACCAGTTCCGGGAATAGCTAGGAAGATAGGTGGTACAGACCAGGAGCATATCGTAAAGTGAAGGAGCCTCCAAACGTTGGTAAGGTTCTAAATTTTTTTTTAATATACTGATTACCATTTCCTGTGTTTACATAGTGTATGTATTAGTTCCAGAAAAATAATTGCGATCCTAAGTTCACTGGTCTCAGATCGTTTACGATCTGTATAAAAAAAATTAAAACCTATTTCCACTGCGTTACCAGTGAACGGGGTCCCAACACCTACACTGAGCGATAGGGAGGTCAATCGCTTGGCCGACACATATATCAAGAATTTAGAGAAGAGGGGTCGGCACTATCTGTTCAATGATGAATGGATGATCAAAGCTGGACTTTTCACCACCATCTCTTTCAATCAAAAACGTCGTGAGTATTTTAGTAGTTCCTTATCTGCTTTGGTCCAAAATATTTTTTTTAACCTCTTTCTTGTTTACAGTATTCGATTCAAACGTGGTTTGCGATATGCAAGCCCGTAAGGCGATGGAAATGGATGAGATCAACTTGAAGCACGCTGCCAATCAGGCCGCTCAGAGGATAACTCTGCCATAAAGTGAACAATCAATGGCTCACAGTTACGAACCAGATGAAGATGAAGATGAAGATGAAGATGAAGTCCTTTAGCCGACCTATACTAGAGTTTAGGCGTCCATTGGGATAGCTTATGTTACCCCTCGTTCAGCCAAAAGGAGGGCCAACATGGACATCTCTGCATGGAGAAAATGGAAGAAGTGGGCATGTGAGAACTCGGATCAGATTGAGGCTCAACAAGAGGCTGGACATGTTGTTGGGGGAATAGAGATTGATCCCTTGGAAGACCTCGATGGCAACCTGATTACCCGGGATATACGCTAGGGGAAAAGGAAAGCTGCCAGCCACCCATCCGAGCCCGCTCGCAAGGTTCCCTAGGTTCTTACGTTTGTTGACTCTTCATTAGAAAAGGATGGTTTGGCTGATCGAAGAAGAGAAGCCAGTGTTCATGTCATTGAATCGGTGTGTGATCATACTAGCGACGGTAAGAGGGTGGTCGTCAACGTTGGCACCCCCGATGAAGTCGGTTCTGTCTCTTTTTCTGCTGCTGATCCTAGGCCTGAAAAAGATGAGCAAAAAGGAGCATCTATTTTACCGGACATTATTCCAGAGGGGTTTGCAAGAGTGACTCATATAGGTGAAGGACCCATTCAGCTGCCTTTAGGGAGTATAACTTCTCTTTATGGTCCTGAGTCAGCCTCTACTGCTGCCAACACTTTGGTAGGACCAACCTTACCCGTGAGGAATTTAATTTCCCTAACTGATATGATGATGGCCATGGCAGGCCGCCGAGCTTACATCGAAAGTGGCAATTGGAGCCATGAGAAGAACCGTCCCTTTCCTAAAAGAAGTCAATATGTTTTTAATAACAACATCTTTGTAAGTCTATCTTTTTTGTTCCTTGATAACTTTACTGAGTTAGCTTTAGGAATGCTGATTTACAACTCTTTTAGATGATATCTGAACTATTTGGTGCTTACAACTTCACCAATGAGCATTAAAATGAGGTCACTCGTTTGGAGGGTGTAAGGACGAAGAGCTTTCTTCTATTCGTTTAAAATTAGAGAAGGCTCGGACTGCTCAACATGAGGTCGAGCAAAAAGCTATCAGCGCCTAGGAGGAGTCCAAGTCTTTGAAAGAGACTTTAGCTGCCATGCACGATACGATGCTCTAAGCCGTGAAGAAGGTTGAGGAAACTAAAGCAAATTTTGATCGGATGGCTGAGGATTTGAGTCATCAGAGGATCTCGATGGAGGCACTGCCTAGGGAAGTCAAGATGGAGTTGGAGTTGCAGGTTGTTGACCGCTTCAAGAGGTCTCATGCTTATGACACTGTTATGATGCGAAAGATCCAATGGGGTTTTGTTACTGCTCGTCACTTCTTCATAAAGAAAGGTCGAGCTACCCCTAAATATCTCCGTAAGTGGGAAGCGTCTATTGAGAGGCACAAGGAAGACGTGCTTGAGGCGGTTAAAGGCCAAAGGAAGCAGTGGTGAGCTTACTGTCAATCCATGAATAATGAGCTACTTCCCATGCATATAGAGCTTCCGTCTGAGTCTAGTTTCTCCACTTTTTATGCCAGTGATAAGGCGAACATCTTGGACGAAGATCCTGATACTAATCTCATGCTAGGAGGGGATTATAATCAGTACATAATTGAGGAGCTTGACGAAATTGTATGGCCTGCCTTTGATGACCTGCTCTTGGAGTATGAGGATGACAGTGCAGATGCTTTTGGCCTACCAGACTCTCAAGATCCTCCAGTTCAGTTTAGGAATCATCAGCCGTCTCTTTAGTTTCTATTTTTCTTTTATCGACCCGCTTTGGGCTTTCAACGTATATAATCGCCTTCTAGTAGGCTTTCATTAATGAAATACTATTGGCTCCAAGTATTCCTGCATTTGCTTGAACGACTTTATTTTCTTGCGGTTGGCTCAGCCGGTGTCCCGGTTTCTTGCTTGAGCTAATTTTCGGCCATTTGAACTTCAACTTATTCTTTAATCTTTAATCTTTCCGCGTTTGCAATTGGTTTTAGTCGACATCCTGGTTATTTGCTCAGGATGATTTCCAACTGTTTTAATCTTTGGACAAACAGTGTTCTGAGATCTTTGTCCCATTTTACCATGTTTTCCATGTAAACAAGTCCCCAAGGATGTCTCCTGGTTTTTTCTGTTACAAGGGTTTTGCTGAATCGTCAGTGTATTAAGAACAAGGCCACACGTATCTCACCAGGTTTCCCCGATGGCGTACCCGAGTGTTTTTCCAGTTGAACCGGCATCTTCGGGGTGGCCAGGTTGCTGACAGTGCTTTATATGCACCCAGTCAGTTCGGCAGGCGTGTCAGATCTACTCCAGCTTCCAAACCTCTCGGGCACTTTTACCCATCATGGCTAGTGTCGACACTACGATTTTATCTTTGATAATAAAGATGATTTAGAATTGTTTGAACATTGTTCTTGGCCTAGTAACTTTGAATCCATTTTGAATTTTATTGATGGAGCTGCAAATTAACAATGCTAAGATACTAAATGGTTAGGTAAAGATGCGAATAAATTCCTAACTAAAACTGAAACTAAATAAATAACTGAACATTCTCCCCTAAGGGTAGTAGGTATTCAAGTATTGTACGTTGCATGGCTGCGACAACTATCCCCCTTCTGGTCGAGCAAGATAATATGCTTCATGTCTAGCTTTCCTGACTATCTGGTAAGGGTCCTCCCACTTGTCGGCCTGGGAACTGGCTGCTAGATCCCTGGTTCCCAGGGTTACTCTTTTCAACACTAGGTCCCCAGGTTGAAATCTTCTTATCTGAATGTAAAATTATAATATACGGTTGCTCTCTGCAGATAGGCTGTGTTTCTCACAAAAGCCAGATCTTTACTTTCTTCTAGTTCGTATAGGTTCAATCTTTAACATATCCACATTATGCTCGGGTTGGTGCACCAGAACTCTTAGAGAAGTGAAAGCGACTTCCACGGGGATAACCGCTTCGGTACCGAAAGCTAGCGAATAGGGCTTCTCTTCAGCTGAACTCCTCTTGGTTGTCTGATATGCCTATAACACTTCATAGAGCTTGTCGGCCCAGTTTCCCTTTTTGGCTGTTAGTTTGGCTTTCAGATTGTGTTTTATTATCTTATTCTTGGCCTCAGTCTGCCTTTTGGTCTGTGGATGAGCAAGAGTGGCGTAGTAATTCTTGATCTTCAAAGTTTGACATAGTTTCTTAAAGTTTTGGTTATCGAACTGGGTCCTATTGTTAGCAACAATGACGTTCGAAATTTCGAATCTGAATAGAATGTTCTTTTTGATGAAACTCGGCATGTTGGCTTCGGTTATGTGGACAAGTAACTCAGCTTGCACCCATTTGGTAAAGTAATCCACTGATATGATTGCATATTTTCGCCCGCCCTTTGTTTCAGTCGGCATTGACCTGATTAAATTGAGTCCCCACATGGAGAATGGCCATGGGGACGTAAGACTCTTCAATCACTCTGGTGGTTGTCGATAATCATTGGTAATTCTTTGGCAGGACTCACAGCTTTCCACGACCTTTTGTAAGTCAGCCAATAAGGTTGGTTAGTAGAAACCTTGTCTAAGGGTTTTGTGTGTTAAGCTCTTGCCATTAGTATGATTTCCGTAGACTCCACTGATCGTACTTGTTAACAGAAAAATCACTCAGGGAGTGAAATCTCGGTTGACACCCTCACCCACTACCGGTAGCCAGTAGGGGGATATGTGCCTTCTGTACCACGATCCTTCCTCGTAATGTAAATAAGAAGCAATATAAGAAAGATCGAGGAGATATGAAATAACACTGTTTAATTCAAGAATATTATAACGAAATTACACAGTATACTCTTTTCTCTCGTTTTTCACTTTCTTACACAGGATAGCAGTGGAGAAAACGTATCTGTCGACAAGTGGATATTTTCTCCCAATGAGCATCAGTGGACTCTCACGGGCTTCATAGAATTTCACAAGGGAATTCCACCGGAAAACAACTCTCTCTGTCTTTGGTGATCTTCGTATTCCGAAAAAAAAAGCCTTTTTTCGTCTACCCTTCAATGCCGTATATATAGTTCATCAAAGAATCCCCTATGAAATCCGGTTCCTTTAATGAGGATTATCGAGTGTCCTTTTTTAGGCGTTGAAAGGCATTGCGTGGAGCTAAAGGCGCGGGATTTGATCTGTTAATTACCGTCGAATCCGAATTCTAATCAAGTCTCATTAATGGCGCTTTATTTCGGCAATGGAGTCAACTTTCCTTCTTCATGGAGCTTGGAGGGAAACTCTGGTTCTGAATTCTTTGGTAGGACGAAGTGCTAGTATACCAGTAGGATCTTACCGGCATAGGAGCTTGTTCTGTCTCTTGATGGAGTGGCGCATGTGTCTTCACGGTCATCTTCGTATTGCTTGGCAGGCAAGGTACCTGCCTTGGAAGGGCTCCGAATATATACATCGAGGTACTAGGTACCAGGTGGAAGTCAAGGTAGTACCAAGGCGGGCATCGGGGTACCGGGTACCTTGATTGATGTCGAGGCACTTGAGGGGGGCTAGGTGTGCGATCTACTATTGTACCGATCTTGAGTTGATATCGGGAGCTTAAGTAAGGCGAGGTATGTACCTTCGTTAGCTCGCAGTACTAGTGCTCTCTCTAGATAGGTAGGTAATCGAGGTTCTAGCCTTACCAAGTATCGGATCCGTCTAGGTAGTGGTATTGACCTTGCTGGTTACCCGGAAGCTAGGACTGGCGTCCATCTGGTTGATACTAGTTGGAAAATTCTCCTTTGGTCTCTTGCCAAAAATCCCTGTTAATAGAAGTCCCCCCTGACTTGAACACCGGTACCAGGTTGGGGTTGGAGTCAGGATAGATAATACTCGTAGAATTTTTCGTAACCGTCTCGTAGAAGGGAATCTTCCTTTTGTACGCTGATACTACTGAGTCTTCCACGTGGCTGACCAGGGTTGGCCAAATTCAACAAAGAAAAAACAAAATTTTTGGGGCGCACGTTTCCCAAAACCGTTCCCTCCACGTTGCCGATTATCCCACGACATTAATTACCCTCTCTGCCCATTACAAGCATCTAACTCTATATAAGTGAACCTTGCTCCTTCACCGTGACTTACTTCTTCTTTCATTAAATTTCTCAATCTACATGAGTAGCAAGACAAAAAAAGATCTTAGGTTTTTTCCTTGTCTTCAATCCTTTAATTTCTCTTCTTCCAGAAACTGAACCCTGAGCCTGTTGTCATGTCTTCACCTGGTGGGGACAGCATTGAACAGCTGTTCGACGGCGACGCGGCAGCTAGTGGGAGTCTCGTCCCTAGAAAAAGGGGACGCGTTGATAGTGATAGTGGGGACGATGTTCTCTTTCAACGCCGACGTTCTAATAGGAATATGGCAATTGGGACGGGCTTTTCAAATAATCCTAAGGCTCCGGTTGATATCGACCTAGAGTCAAATGGAGAAACAGGAACCGCTGCCAGGGTAGGTAGAGACCTGGTCGGCGAGGTCACATATAGTATAGGGAGGGTACTGGCCCTTCCGTATGAGTACAGATGCGTTCCTCCTTCTACCAGTACTTTGGATACTGTAAAGCGCTTGAGGAGGGATTTTAAGTTCCCTAAGGATATTTTGATTACCATACCCCCACCTTGGTAGGATATGTATTCTCCTATTCCTGGCGAGCTTCCGATTCATACTACGGCCTTCGATAGTGGAGTTAGGCTACCTCTCCACCCCACCCCACCTTGCGTAGGGCCCTGTACGCTTTGCAGCTTGCCCCTCTTCAGCTAACACCAAGGTTTTTGAGGCACCTGGTGGGGTTCTTGGTATTATGGAGGGAGCAGTGTGCGAAAGACAACATCAATCGGGAACCGGGACCTGACGAGCTTGGATATGTGTTTCAAATTGCTACCAACGCCCCTGGTCTGAAGGGGCAGTTCTATGCTCGGGCAAAGAACAACCTAAAATTTATGGTACCAGGAGCCACGAAGAAGGATACCTCCTGGAGGGAGGAATGGGTCGTCGTCAAGAGCGGATGGGGCAACTCGGTTTACATAGAAGGAACTGAATTCAAGGTTCCTACCTGCTTTAGCGAGAAACCCCCATTGGAGAAAGGTAAGCTCTCCACTGAGTCAGAGAAGATCTTGAAGGCCATCATAGCCAAGAATTATGTCAACCTGCAGTATCCTACCTCGGATGCCTTTGATGCAGGGAGGGTGGAATATTCCCTCCATATTTCTGATGCACTTCCTGGTAAACATCTTTCTGATTTTCCTTTCGGTGTACTGCTTTATTAGCTTTGTTGATATTAACTTGTACTGTCTTGGTAGTTTCAGCAGTACCTCTACCGATCCCTGAGGTGGAACCCAACCAGGCTGGGGGCACTGTTGATTCTCCTCCAACTTCCTCTGTCATGCTTCCAGCCAGTTCTGATTTTGATGTAGGGGTTGGCATGTCTGCTGGCTCCGATATGACCCCGGTCGGGGTATCTAGATCACCGGCTCCCCCTCTTCCTACCTCGGCTAGGTCGCTGGAGGCTTTTACAGCCAGAGTAGGGAGGTATCGAGGTGCTTCCAGCCGGTGCAAGATGCTTCGCCCCTCAAACCAGTCAATGTTGCAACTGCCATTGATACGGGTGCCTCAGCTTCTTCTGCTTCTCCCATTATGGCAACTGGTCAGCCTAAACCGGTCGAGAAGAGTTCAGACCCTGCTATGATGAAGCGGGTGGTACCTCGAGATAAGGCGCGGTCAGGTCGAAGGACAGCAACCAGGATGAAGTTTTGGCCCACTTATTTACCTCTTGCCCAGGTGGGAGTCCAGACGCCATGACCGCCATGTCCACTAAGCTTCTAATTAGAAGGGGATCTACCCTTCTGGCTGAGGTAAGCTGTCTTACTTTAGTCTTCTATCCAAGTAAAAGGTTGAAAATATCCTGACAAGTGCTTTGTTTTTGTCGGGCTTTTAAGTTCAATGTGGCCATGAGCCAACAGGTCAGCTCCCTCCTGAAGCAAGTTAGAGGTGCTACTGCCGAGCTGGAGAAGCCCAAGGAGGAGCTCGCTAAGGCTACTAGTGGAATGGAAGCTCTGAACCAGTCGTTGGCAAATGCCCAAAAGGAAGCTGAAGAGGCGAAGGTTGACAGGGAGAGGATGCAACATGCTTTGGATATTGAGAGGCTTAGGTCCATTCGCCGGAAGGAGGAGAGGGACGTTGCTACTGGACGAGTAACAGAGCTGGAGAGAGACGTCCAATCCCTTCGTGGTAGCGTGGCCGATCTGGATGCTCAAGTAGACAGCGCCTTCGGGGACGGTTACTTTTTTACTGGCTACCAGGTGGCTCTAGCTCTCCCTCCTCTGTTTGATCTGGGTACCATCGCTGGATGGAACCGGGAGGAGATCATGGCAAAAGCTGTTGAACTAGCTGGAGCAGTGCCCTCCGATATGGCTGGATTTTCCCAGGTTGCTGGAGATAGTGGAGTGGTAGGAGGTGCATACCAGAGCTCTATCTCTCTTCTTCCACCAAGCAATGCTGGAGCAGCTCCCAGTTTGAAGGATCCTGAGGCAGGTGTGGCTCAGGCTGGAGGAGGGGTTCCTGGCTCTTCTGCTCCTCCATCAGAATCTGTCAAGGAGATAGGGGATCAGCTTGCTATTGACGATGGAGAATCTGCCCCACCTATCTCATCTTATGTCCCTGCCCAGGTAGTGGAGGGTCAGGCTACTTCAAGCAAGGAAGTCTGGGGGAATTCTGATCAAGTAGCGGCAGCATGGGAGCTTCCGGTTGCGAGGGGTACCCAGGAAGTAGGCGGGGTTCCATCTGGTGCAGTATAGGGAGAAGCTCTAACTGGCGGAGATGGAGAGAAGATGACCGATCAAGAGCATGAGGATGCATGATCCACCTTGACCCCTTACCTAGTAGCATCTAGATAATTTTATCTTTTTGTAGCCCGTGATGGGGGATGGGCTCCCCAGTTTTAGTAATGAGAACTTTTTTTTTTCTTGACTTCATGCGTGCGTAGTTTATTACATCCCAGGTTTAAACTTGCTTAAATCTGAAGTAGGATCTTCGATGTAATAAACTACCCGGTCGAGCCGCAGCTTCGTGCCCCGTTGCATCTTGGTCATGGGGGGAATCCTTATTCCCCTCTTATTTTTACTGATCCCAACACGGCCTCTGTTCCTATCTCCGGGGTTCGTGGCAGCATTGTCAACATAGATTTTGATTAAGATCAATGTTGTAAGGTAGGCAGATCCAGAAAGTAGGTGAGAAGTTAAAGAGGAAACTGGC
The DNA here is from genome assembly GCA_033220585.1 of Dipteronia sinensis. Classification (NCBI taxonomy): domain Eukaryota; kingdom Viridiplantae; phylum Streptophyta; class Magnoliopsida; order Sapindales; family Sapindaceae; genus Dipteronia; species Dipteronia sinensis. The sequence continues at coordinate 59,043,717 of CM065637.1, read as the reverse complement.
TTTTCAGACTTGTCATTTTCTCTCTTGTATCTTGTATGTAGCTTAAAATAAGGGTTGAGTTCCCTAATTTGATCAATGAAAAGAAAAATCATTTCCATATGTATCTATCGATTTAATTCAGTCACACGCTTCTGATTGTAGCATAAATTCGGGCAAAAGTCCCCAGCATAAACTTGACTTAATCAAAACTTGGTAACATGTAAAACCTGATGAGAATAAAGTAGAGGAACAGCAGTTGATCGGTACCATGGTACCTCGCACTCTAGTTCTGAGAGTCTTGGTTCCTTGATGATAATGTGCATACTGGTTTACAATCTCGCAATCTAGGTACCTTGCATTCCCATTCTAGGAACCTCGGTAATATGGCGAGTAATCTGGCGAAACTGGGCACCTCGCGCTTCCGTTTGAAGAAGCTTTGGTGCCTTGGTGAACAAATTTAGCGAATCTCGATACCTCGTATCCCTGCTTTAGGAATCTTGGTATCGTGGCCAACATGATGGAGAATGTGTTGGCAACGAGATCCTGGTAAGCGGTTATGGCCGTGTTGGCACCAGGTCTTTCTTAGCGGGGGGTAGTACCCTGCTAAGGCCCTTATCTGGCTGGCGATTACGCCCTTACTAACCAGACTCTTCCTGGCGGGGGGTGGCTCCCAGCCAAGGCAGCAGGAAGGCCATATGGTCCTTTTTGGTCTTGAGGTGATCATTGGCGAAAATAAGGAGATCATATCCAGATACCTAGCATTCCTGTTTGTAGGAATCTTGGTACTTTGGCAAAAACAATGGCGAATATATACTGGCAGCATGATCTAGGTAGGCGACTAAGGCCACTTTAGCACTTGGTCTTTCTTAGCGGGGGGTGGTACCCGGCCAAGGCCTTGATCTGGCTGGCAACTATGCTCTTACTATCCAGATCCTTCTTAACGGGGGGTGGTGCTCGGTCAAGGTCTGATCCATCGGGCAATTATGCTCTTATGTATCGGATCCTTCCCAGCGGGGGTGGTGCCCGGCCAGGGCAACAGGAATGTCATGTGGCCTATCCTGGTCTTGGGGAGATCCTCCTGGATGGATTTATCCGATCCAAGGCATCAGGAGTGCTGTGTAGCTCTCAGGGATTTATGGCGATCCTCCTGGAGGGATCTATCCGGTCCAGGGCATTAGGAGTGCTATGTGGCTCTTCCGGATTTATGGCAATCCTCCTAGAGGGATCTATCCGGTCCAGGGAATCAGGAGTGCTATGTGGCTCTCCCGAATTTATGGCGATCCTCCTGGAGGGATCTATCCGGTTCAGGGCATCAAGAATGCTATGTGGTTCTCCTGGTCTTAAGGCGACAATCATGGCGGATTTGATTGGTGACATAAAGCAGATAGATGTAGACAAATGTAGGGAAAAACAGATGGAGAAAGAAACCTTCTTTAATGATGACCAAAGAAAAAGGAATACAAGTACTCACGATTACTAACATCTCCTAACATTCGTTTCGAGGTAACCCCGGCCGATTTCCGTTGCATGACTTATGGGTAGAACCTCTTGAGGTGATCAGCATTCCAAGTGTGGTCTACTGGATGTTCAATCATGTCGTCCAGCTTATATGCCCCACCTTGGATCACCATTCTGTTGCGCACATTGCTTGGCCAACGCTGCTGGGTTGGTTGATACTGCATAGCACTTGCGAGCAGCCTGCTGATCCCCCCGTATTTCGCCCACTTTGTCTCCCACTGGGAATTTTAGGACGTTATGGTATATTGACAGGACCCCTTTGAGGGCAGACAATTAAGGCCTTCCTAGTATAGCGTTGTAGGCGGACGGAGTGTCTAACACAACGAAGTCTGTCATTAGGTTCTGCTGGAGTGGCTCTGTTCCCACTATTACTGGTAGGATCATAGACCCAGTGGGAATCAATGAGTCCCCCGTGAACCCGTACAATGGGGTGGTACAACTGTTATAACAAGGTCTCTTCAGATTGAATTGCTCCAAAGCACTCTTGAAGAGAATATCAACGCTGCTACCTATGTCAATCAACACACGCTGTACCAAGTTGTTGGCTATTTAAACAGTGATAACCATGGGATCATCATGAGGCTGGACGGTGTTAAATATGTCATCTTCTGTGAAGATGATCTGTGCAGCAGGTGGAGACCAAGGTGATCCTCTAGTAACCTTGAAAACATTCTGGCCTGCTTCTACTCTAGGAATTTTTCTGGCATGGTTCTTTCGAGCATTGTTGGAGGTTCTTGCCAAGCTGGGACCTCCACTAATGGTATTGACAATGAGGATCTGCTCCATCAGATCCTTCCTTTTTGCTTTCTTTCCTTCTTCATATGCTTTAATATCGGCCTGCACCTCCTTTCCAGTAGTGTATATTGTTGCGTACCTGTTGGAAGAATTCCTCCAAGCAACCTCCCCTAACCAAGGCTTCAATCTGGTTCCGCAGACTATAGCATTCTGAGGTATTATAATCTACATCCTCGTGGAAGTCACAATACTTGTAGCGGTTTCGTTGATCGACAGGTGCCTTTATTGGACCCTGCTTCCTGAGTAGTCCTTTATCGCGGATGGCGAGGTAAATAGTCTCGTGAGATGCGTTCAAGGGGGTGTAATGGGAGTACCTCATTTCCTCTCTATCTATCCGCGCTACCTCCTTGGGTGGGGGTGTAGCTTTGGGCAAAGTCCGCCTAGCTGCGTACCGGTTCCGTGGAGGTTGATAGGGTGGCGACTGATATGTAGATTTGTTGGGAGGCCTATTCTGATTTTTCTGGACGGGTGCAAGCTTGGGCGGCTTCTTCTTTTAGCGTCTCTTTCTTTTAGCGCTTGGCAGTTCTCATATCATCATGCTCCATCTTAACTCGAAGTTGTTCATCTATCTCTACCTGCTCTAGAGCTCTATTGTAGGCCTCTTGGTAGGTCTCCGTGGGATGCTTGGTGAAAGATCTGAACAGTCTGCCTGCCCAAAGATTCCTTCTGAAATTGGCCAAGGTTTCCTTTTCCGTGAAGACTCCCATCTGGATCACTTCTTTATGGAATCTCTCCACGTAGGCTCTCAGCGATTCCCCCTTCTCCTGGATCAAGTATTGAAGGTGAATAGGATCTTTAGGGCGAGGTTTTATGCCCTGAAACTGGGCACAGAAATCAGTTGTCAATTTTGTGAATGAATCAATGCTTCTTGCTGGTAGCTTCCAGAACCATGTCTTGGCATATTCCTTCAGTGTGGTTGGGAACATTCTGCACATAGCGGCTCTAGTAGCATTCTGAACCTCCATCTAGTGAACAAAGTTTTCTAAGTGGCTCAAGGGGTCCTCAGTCCCAGCATATTTATCGGTTGGCATCATGAATTTGGGAGGTAATTCTACCTCATTGATCCTCCTAGAGAAGGGAGCATTCATCTCTCCCAAGCGGTCTTTCTGGTTTTCCCGGTGCTTACCCTTCTTCAACTCCTGGATTTCTTTTACCATTCTGGAGACCTAGTCCCAGAGACGTTTTCCGCCATCATTTCCAGATTCCACCTCAGAATCTCTGTCGTCAGGCCTTCAGATGTCGTAGAAACTTCATCATGATTCTCTCCCTGGGAGGGTCTTCTTCAGTGCCCTTGCTGCTACCTCTCACCACTGAGTGAGGGCGTTCCCTGGTCGTTTCCTGACTAGACTGTCTAGAATAGGCCACTGGTTGGGCCAGGTGATGGTGCTCTCTGGGCGGGAGGTCGACGGCGGATCTTACAAGTCGGGCTTGGTAACATGTAGGAAATCCTGGAATCGGGGGCATGGACCAAGTCTGTCGTGGACCGATGGTGCTAAGGGCATGGGCCTGAGTCTATCAAGGACTGGTACAGGAGGTGGTGGTCACAACCTATCGAAGGGAGGTATCCTGGTACCTTGCCGATTGGCATCTCCCATGGGATCTGGTACCGTAGGCTGACTGGTACTGCCTTCGGTGACCAGTCGGAGGTGAATGCTCTCTATAAAGGCCGCGACCTGTTGGTCTAGATTAGCAGGTCCAACTGCTGGGGTAGCAGGTACCTGGGGGTAGTCTACGCGGTAGCTAACGACTTCGAGGCAGGTTTGCGACCATTTCCCCCCTTCTTCGGCTTCTAACCCTTTCGGGTTGAAGCATTTGACTGATATCCTGACGGGTCAGGATGATCTTGAGAGGATCGGAGCTTCATTTTGATGATAAGACAAGAAAACGAGGCACGCTGGCTTTCTTTTGAGGGTATGGTGCTTCCCACAGACGGCGCCAAAAAGTGTTAACAGAAAAATCACTCAGGGAGCGAAATCTCGGTTGACACCCTCACCCACTACCGGTAGCCAGTAGCGGGATAGGTACCTTCGGTACCACGATCCTTCCTCGTAATGTAAATAAGAAGCAATATAGGAAAGATCGAGGAGATATGAAATAACACTGTTTTATTCAAGAATATTATAACAAAATTACACAGTATACTCTCTTCTCTCATTTTTCACTTTCTTACACAGGATAGCAGTGGAGAAAACGTATATGTCAACAAGTCGATATTTTCTCCCAATGAGCGTCAGTGGACTTCTCACGGGCTTCGGAGAATTTTACAAGGGAATTCCACCGGAAAACAACTCTCTCTCTGTCTTTGGCGATCTTCGTATTCCGAAAAAAGCCTCTTTTCGTCTGCCCTTCAATGTCGTATATATATTTCTTCAAAGAATCCCCATGAAATTCCGGTTCCTTTAATGAGGATTATTGAGTGTCCTTTTTTAGGCGTTGAAAGGCATTGCGTGGAGCTAAAGGCGCGGGATTTGATCAGGTTAATTATGTAAGAACCTCATTTCTATGATTGGCTTATTTCATGACAAATCACATTGGGATTATTTGCAATGGGTAGCTTAGGTATTATTGCGGTTCTTCATCAACAAGCTTCCAAGATCCCACAGTGCTTCAAGAGAGGTAGTTTACTTGACTTGACTTTTTTGAAGAGATTTTAGTTGCACACACTCACTTGTATGCATTATATTCTTGTCTACATATAATTGGATGATGCATTGTATGCCATTTATCACACTCCACACTTGCACATATTGAACATTAATTAGTGTGTTGAGTCTGTCTGGAAAAGAGAGTTTCTTCTCTTACCGCGGCCTAGACCGCTTGGCAGGTGCTGCTTGCACCGCGGCATACAGAGCGGTATACATCAATTGGCCCATACTGCCTTGACCGCCTCCTGTACACATGTACGCCCAGCGGTCCCTGAAGCGGTAGACTTCAGTAGGCCCTTGCTGCCTTGACCGCGGCCTGTGCACTGCACGCACAGCGGTCCCAACCGCGATGTTGTCCAGTAGGCACACTGCTACGAGTACCGCGGTCTAGGCACTTACCCGAGCCGCGGTTCAGCGAGCGGTATTGACGGGACTTTGATTCCCAAGCCCAAAACGACGCAGTTTTGTCTAGGGTTTCTATTTATATGGTCTCTTCTTCCCCAACTTGTCTGAGAGCTTCATGAACCCATTTTTATGAGAGAGAACAACCCTTAGAGAGAGAAAGCTTCAAGCTTTATTCCTTGACTCTCCAAACCCAAAACCCATCATCTTCATGCATTTCTAAGCATTTTTAAGGCATGGGTCTTCATCATTAGTTGACTTGGTAAGTTGAACAAAAACCCTATCTTTATCATTTGTTCATACTTTCCAAGATTATGTTTTTATTGCATTTATTAGTTGATTAAATGCTAGGACTCTATTTAATGCATCTATCTATGAGTTCCTTTGTATGATTGAGTTTGTATTGTGATAGCTAATATTTAGGACATATTTGCCCTCTAGTTAATTAGGATTCATTGATTGCATTTGTTAATTGCATTTATTGTCCTTGCCATTTTATGTGACAACATGTGTTGATATGGCTTTGTTTGATAACTAGAGTTTAGACTTGCATATCTATATCTAGTTAGGTCTTTATGAGCATTCATATAGACATTGATATCTAGGATTTGTACTTAGAGTCATATTTAATCCCTAGATAAGCATTTAGTGTTGCCTAGCATTATTTGCATTTTGAGTATTCATATATTCACTTAGGTTGTTACTCTCATCTTGAGAGTTAAGTCTTGTGACTATAAAGTGTAGTGCACAAGCAAGTGAAGTCTTGCAACCAAGGTGTGGTTGGCAAGCAAAGTGATCAAGGATTCACTATAAAGGCCCGTTGGGTAGTAGTGGTGGGTTAGTGATCGAGAATGGTGTGACTAGAGGTCAACCTAGGTTGTAAACATCATTACAATAGTGGATTTGAGGATGGTGTGTGGCTAGAAGGATAGCCCGTGGTTTTTCCCTTTGTTTAAGGGTTTCCACGTAAAAATCAAGTGTTATTTATTATTCCGCACTTTACACTTGATTTTGTATGTTTGTTTATGAAGTGAATTTTTAATATTGACTAATCAAGAAAAATTGGTAATTAACTTATTCTCCCCCCCCCCCCCCTCTAGGTTGTAGACACACGTTTGAGTAGTATTTTCAAATTACTGTCGAATCCGAATTCTAATCAAGTCTCATCAATGGCGCTTTATTTCGGCGATGGAGTCAACTTTCCTTCTTTATGGAGCTTGGAGGGAAACTCTGGTTCTGAATTCTTTGGTAGGACGAAGTGCTGGTATACCAGTAGGATCTTACCGGCATGGAGCTTGTTCTGTCTCTTGATGGAGTGGCGCTTGTATCTTCGCGGTCATCTTCGTATTGCTTGGCAGGCAAGGTACCTGCCTTGGAAGGGCTCCGAATATATACATCGAGGTACTAGGTACCAAGTGGAAGTCGAGGTAGTACCAAGGCATGCATTGGGGTACCAGGTACCTTGATTGATGTTGAGGCACTTGAGGGGTGCTAGGTATGCGATCTACCATTATACCGGTCTTGAGTTGATATCGGGAGCTTCAATAGGGCGAGGTATGTACCTTCGTTAGCTCGCGGTACTAGTGCTCTCTCTGGATAGGTAGGTCATCGAGGTCCTGGCCTTACCAAGTATCGGATCCGTCTAGGTAGTGGTATTGACCTTGCTGGTCACCTGGAAGCCAGGACTGGCGTCCATCGGGTTGATACTAGTTGGAAAATTCTCCTTTGGTCCCTTGCCAAAAATCCCTGTTAACAGTACTATTTTTGTACTTATTTTTAAATCCCAATTCCTATTATTTTGTGATTGTTCCTTAGATAAAACTGGGTATTTAATATGTTAAAATAAGTGTTTCAGGTATTTATGAAGTTTAGGGGCATTGGAGTAATTTGGTCAATTAGGGGTAAAAGTATAAAGGTTGAGGGAAGATTAACGTTATTGCGATTTTGAAAGAGTACATGGGTCTTTTCGTAATTTACTAACAGCCCATGCCACCTCAATTAATGAAATGGTGCGTTTCAATTGTTATAGAAGCTGGTCACAAATTAGCGTGGCTCAAAATGTCAATTAAATTGACAACGGCCCAAGGCAAACCCAAAGCTAAAAGGCCCAATTGATGGCATATTCTGGTGTAGTGAGCTCACCAAGTCAAAGCCAATTACACGAAGCCCAATTGCACCCCATTGGCCTCCTAAGTGCACGCAGTGACTCAACTTCATCTTCAACCTCCAGCAACCTCCATTGACGACCAGCCAAACCACAGTTCACCATCCGCCGCGAAGCAGCCGCCCAAGATCGCCGCCACCGTTTCGTCTTCTTGCCGGAAATCAGCCTCACGGCGCCGTCAACAGATGGCGTCGGTTCTTCCGGTATCGCACGTGGCGATCCGTGTCAGTTGGCAGCAGATCAGATTTTCACCCTCTTCAGCCGCGAAGCTACAGTGAAGCAACCGCGAAAAGGGTCCAGTGAGTTTCGCGGTGGTGCCTTCGCTATTCTCCTCTGCGAACTCCACCGCGAAAACGGAACCAGTGAATCTCGCCCTCCAAGTTTCGCCATTGAAGACCAGCGTAACTGACCAGCGACAAGGTCTGATTTTTCCGGAAACTCACGGAGAGTTAGACATGAGCGCAGTTCGGTTCAAACCATGGAACCGAACCGTAACCGTGGAAAAAGAGTGGAACCGGAACCGGAACCGGAATCGGAACCGGAACCGGAACCGGAACCGGATCGGAACTGGAACCGGAATGAGAATCGGAATCAGGATCCTGATTCTGGAACCGGGGTTCTGATTCTGGAACCGGGATCCAGGTTCTGGAACTGAACCGGAACTGTGGGCCTTAAGGTTCCGGTTCCGGTTCCGGTTCCTTTAAACAAAAAAAACCGCACCGGAACCGGCGGTTTCAACCCATTTTTTTTTCTCATTTTTTCCGATAAATACCCCCTCCTCCCATTCATTTCTCCTCACCAATTCTCTCTCAAATCTCACCCAATTCTCTCTAATTCTCTTAAATTCTCTCTCAACTCTCAATTATTCAATTGTTTATATTTATTTTCTTTCAATTTATTTTTTTTAGTTTTTTATATATTTATTTTAATTTAATTTCTGCTTACCCAATAAACTTCGTTTACAATTTCACATCATTGCATATCTAATACTTTCTTTTAGTTAGTAGATAATTAAAAAAAAATGGAACCAAACCGCCCGGAACTGGGGAACTAGAACCGGAATCGGAACCCCCTCTAGGTGGTTTCGGTTCCGATTCTAGGTCCCCTTGGAACCAGAACGAACCACGGTCATGTTTACGAAGAGTATGCCTTTGAGGGACCTAATGGTAATTCATCAGGCCAAGGTGGGTTTTGGTAATTTACCACTCATGCCCTAATTTTTGAAACCCAATAAATACAATATTTTTTCTCTTCTTAAAGAAGAGACCTAGAACCATAAGAAAGAAGCAACCAAAAGGGTGGCTCTCAAGCCACCCAACATATCTCTACACAAACCATCCTACACCTTTCTTAACCAATTTTCATACCAAATCCATCTCCACATCACCCTTTTCACTTCCATTTCACTCAAACATGAAAACCCACTCAAGAGCTATGAATTGAAGCACTTAGGAGAAGGAGAGGAACTTGGAGAAAAGAGGTCTCACCACACACTAATGGGTTTCCTTTTGACTTTTATTTCTTTTACTCTTTATTGTACTTTCATTATGAGGAACTAAACCCCAAGTGGGAGTTGATGTAATAATTCATGAATTGTGGGTATTCCACCATTATCAGTATTCCACCATTATCTTTAGTATTTAATCTATTTAGTTTCATTCATTGTGTTTAAAAGTATTTGATATCTTCTTGGATTGAATAGGCACAACAACTCTTAGTTCAAGTCTAGATGTTAAGTTGATGTGAGTTGTTAATATTTGATATCTCCTTGGATTGAGTAGGCACAACAACTCTTAATTCAAGTATATATGTTAAATTGATTTGAGTTTTAATGATACATATATCAAGTTTATTCAAACAAGCTCTCTTGAATGGAAGAGATGGATTTTGAGCACACCAACCCAAGACATCCCGGCTAATTAATCTGTATAGGCTTAAAGAGAATTTTCCCTACATTCAACCAAGCACAACAATAGTTGGGTTGTAGGTGAGGATTAAGGCTTTGTTTGGTTGGACTTTTGAAAAACCTGTATTGGTAAAAGATTTACTTGTAGTAGATCTATTAGAAATATAGTTTTTGAAAAAAATATTATAATTGTTGGGTTGGTAGACTTTTTTTTAAAAAAAAAAATCTATTTAAAGAAGCACCTCTCCATGAGCTTTTGCTTAGTAGAGGTTTAAACTCTATTTGCATCTACTCAATTTAAAATAGACAATCTCAAAAGCCCAACCATACAACTCTAAAAAACTCAAATAGATGTTTGTAGACATTTTGAGGTAGTAGAAAGCTCAGCTAAATGAGCACTAAGTGATTTTACAAATCACACCTAAAGATAGATTGGCCCTAAAAAGATTGAATATGTTCTTAAAAGATTTATTGGATTGCCCACTATTTGTGTATGAATTGCATCAACTCCCATATCATCTCATATCTTATTACATCACATTCTTGTTATTTGATAGTTTAATTTTAGTTAATTAGTATATTTGTAGTTTGCATTTTAGTTGTTAACTTTCAAAACAAATCATTGAAACTTTACTTTAAAGCATTTCTAGTATTTTACCATATTTGTTTGATCATTGATTTGCTACCCTAAAATCCTCGCACTTGTTTTAAAACATTTTGAGTACATTGCTAGGAACTTTATAAATTTCTTTTGACAAACGATTTTCATACACAAGGACGACCTTTGTCATCCACTGTGGATGCTTTTCAAGATTTTGCTTGCCTTGATGGACCCGATACACCTCTGTAGTATTTTAGAAAATCACTTCATGTAGAGCTCTCCCTCGATTATTGTGTATCGGGTTGCTCTATACCTAACCCGTCTCGCCTTTGTGGGATCTTCTAGTAGGAAATTCCTTTCAATGTGGTCTCTGATAAGAGTTATCCAGTTACTTTCTCTGCTTTTAATCTCTCCTATAAGTAGCTCTTCTTGTTCACCGATGCTTGGTCGAGACAAATGTGCGACCGGGACGGTTTTCGGCCATATACTGGTCGTTGCCGAAGCTAACTTGGACAAAGGATCTACTTTTTTGTTCTCCTCTCTAGGTATCTCGGTGATTCTGAAAGCTTTGAATCGGTCCATCGGTTCTTTTGCTGTGTCCAAGTAAGCAATCATGCTCTCATCTTTGGCTTGGTATTCCTCCAAGACTTGGTTAACCACTATCTGAGAGTCGCTAAAAATCTCTACTTCGACGGCACCTAAGGCGGTGCATACCCTCAACCCTGCAAGTAAGGCTTCATATTCGGCTTGGTTTTTGGTTGCTTTGAAGTCAAATAGTAGGGCACAATCGACTAGATCTCCTTCTAGGGTAGACACTACTATTCCCGCCCTGCTGCCGTGCGTGTTCGACGAACCATCTACGTTCAGCTGCTACTAGAAAGGTTTTTCGTCTTTTTCTTCCACCATCCTTGCTACTTTAACATTTAGTTTAGTGAATTCGGCTACGAAGTTCACTACCACCTGACCCTTCATTGACACTTTGGAAGTGTAAGTGATGTCGAATACGCTCAGTTTTATAGCCCATTTGGTCAGTCTGCCTGATACCTCTTAATTTTCAAGAATTTGTTTAAGTGAGCAGTTAGTATAAACCTCGATCTTGTGAGCCTGGAAGAAGGGCCTTAATTTCCTTGCTGCTATGAATAATGCTAGGCTCATCTTCTCCGCCGGTGAGTATCTGGTTTCGGCTGGAAGTAATGCTTTGCTTGTATAGTAAACCGACTTCTGGATATGTTCCTCCAGTCTTACCAACACATAACTTATTGCCACGAGTGTCACTGACAAGTACAAGTACAATGTTTCCCCGAGCTTCGGTTTTGATAGGATTGGGGCTTTTCCGAGGTAAACTTTGATTTGCTGAAACGTATTTTCGCACTCCTCATTCCACTCGACCGTCTTGCCCTTTTTAATGGCTCGAAAACAAGGGATACACTTGTCGATTGATCTGATAATGAATCTGTTCAATGATGTTAAGCATCTGGTCTGCCTATGTATATCCTTTAACGTTCTTGGAGACATCATATCAATGAGTTCCTTTATTTTGTCTGGGTAGACTTCGATTCCCCATTGATGGACCTGGAATCCGAGGAATCTCTCCGAGGGTACTACAAAAACACATTTGTTCGGGTTGAGCTTCATTTTGTACTTTCTTAATACGTCGAATGTTTCCCGTAGGTTCGAGGCATGCCTTTTGGTGGTGATGCTTTTGGTCAACATGCCATCGACGTACACTTTCATGTTTCAATCGATCTGGCGAGCGAACATCCTATTTACCAACCTCCGGTATGTTACGCCTGCGTTCTTCAAACCGAACAGCATGATGGTGTAATAGTATAATCCTCTGTCAGTTGTGAATGATATATTTTCCTCATCTGGTTCGTGCATCCTAATTTGGTTGTACCAGGAGTATGCATCCATAAAGCTAAAGAGCTCATGCCCGGTTGTGGCATCCACTATTTGATCGATTCTCGGGAGTGGGAAACTGTCTTTTGAGCAGATTTTGTTAAGGTCAATGAAATCTACACACATCCTCCACCGACCGTTTTTTTTACCAACAAGGCATTGGCTACCCACTCAGGATACTTCATCTCTTCTTTTATTACCGCACTTTTTTCCTGGTTAAACTTTTATCGCTTCTGCACTACTGGCTTGTACTCTGCGTTGACTGCTAAGCCGTGAGAACTTATTCTTTTGTCGATTCCAAGTATATCCTCGTGTTTCCACGTGAACGCATCATTGTATTCCCTTAGCAATCTGACCAGATCTGCTTTAGTCTGGGCAGCCAATTGTGCTCCTAATTTAACGGTCTGGGTGGGCTTACTCTTGTCGAGTATCACCGCTATGGTTGGTTCATCCGCCCCCTTTGCGAGATCCTCTCTGGGATCAAGTTCGAATCTTGTCAGGGTTTCAGTGCGAGCTTCATCTTCGTCTATGGCTAAAAGCCCATCTTTTTCAGCCCTGGTTTTATAGCCTGTGGGGCTTTTGGGGTCCTTGCCAGAATTCTTCGTAGCCTGTTTACAAAGTTTCTTTGAAGTTGAGTTTGAGCACCCCCTCCCCATCTTCTTCTAGTGCCAGTTGTTGACGGTGATTTTTCGTTAGGTGAAAAGTCAGTGAGCCAACTAAGTTATTTGCAATTTATTACTGATAAAAAATGAAATAGTGTAAAGAGATGCAATTTTACGGGTAAAACCCTAGTAAAGGGAAAACAACAATAGTTATCGGTGACAACGAGGAATGAATTTCACTATAAACAAATGGTTTGCAGAGCTCTATTCGCCAGCCTCTTTTAGTGCCTATTTGTGCATAATTCCATGTGTTTACAGTGAAAATGGGATGTATTTATACATTCATTTTGTAACCCTAAACTTGATGCGCAAACAATTGACTTGTTGAATCTTATTATGATTCTTCTTACTTCGATCTCTGTATTTGTCTTGATCTCTTCCCGTTTGTTATTTATCTCGTAGTAAATGCAGTTGACATTGTGCTCGATTTGAGTTTTAATTCCTTTTGGGAGAAGATATGGTTGTTTCCTTGTTGAAGTGTGATTCTTGACCCTTGTATCCTGGTAAGATTCCTTTTCGAGTCGCTCAGCGTCAATGATGTGCGTTGAACCCTGATTCAGGCCAGTGGTCCTTGCTGGGAAGATACTTTAGCCAACCAGGACCTTATCTTGGTGAGGTTCTCTTTTGCCTGAGCCGTTCTCTTCGAAGCTTGTTCTTTGCTATCTGCTTATTCGTTTGGCAAAGGTTTTGACTCTGGTGGTGGGTCATTAGTTCGCTTTTGACGACGTGGCACATCCTTTCTCAAATGCTCACTTTAATTAGATAATGTGTCAGCTGATAAAAATTCACATACAACAAGGATCAACATGGATTGAAATAGAACATGGGTTATACGTAGGGATGGCAATGGGTCGGGTTCAGGTCGGGTCCTACTGAACCCAGACACAGACCCATCAAAAATATTTAGATCCAGACCCGGACCCAGACCCATGAAAATTTTTGGGTTCGGGTCCGGGTCTAGACCCGCGGGCCTTAAGCGGACCCAGACCCGACCCGAAGACCCCTAAATTTTCACTATACACTGTACATATCATGTTCCAATATGTTGTACTGATGATATTCTATCTATAGAGATAAAACAAAATATTATAATATATATCATATATGCTTGCCAGATTGATATGGTTCACATTTTCTCTTATCATCACTTGGGACATGATAGAATGTATATCCATTACATATGTTATATATACAGGTGTGCTTGCCAGTTGCCATTTGATTTGTTCATACTTCCCCTTATTATGCAGGACATCGTCTCTCATATCTGATTTCACAAATTATATGTACAGGTTGTGCCAAATCAAATTTGTCTCCCACTCTCATGTTGATAATATAAATCTCATCTACCAAATTAATATACTATATTTTTTTTGAACTGAAAATTTATTCAGGAACCAAACCTACAAACAAAACGAGCCACAGGTAGCCACAACACCCAGAAACAGGGCAAGCAAAATCAGAACAAAAAGAGAAGCAGAGCCAAAAGCAAAAAATAAAGCAAGCACAAACAAAACCAGAAAACAACCAGCATAAGCAGCGAAACAGATAAAAACACCCAACACATAAGCCACTCTAAACCCAGAGAAAAGGAACCAGCTCCAAAACAAAACAGAAAACAACCTAAAAACATACAGAGAAAAGGCTTAAAAGTCACCCCAAAACAAAGTGTCACCATCCTACAAATGTAATATTTTGGAATCTGTTTGCGATGGATGATAGATTCATGATAGATTCGCGTACTAAATAATCAGTTATCTAATTCTGGGCAATTATATAACTTTAGAAAAAAGATTTGGTGAGGAGAATTAACAATATCAGTAAAACACACAGACTCATAAGTCACAATAAGTTAACATTACAAGAAAAATGAGATAAAAACAAGGTAAAAATCATTTGTGAGCGGTGGCTTGAGAATTTGAGAACTGAGATTGAGAGTTGCGGCAGCAAGATTGAAATTTGCAAGAAGTAAAGAAGAAATTAGGTTTAGGGATTTATATACCATATCAAACTAGTCAGGTCCATGAGTTCGGGTCCGGGTTTTTGACTTGACCCAGAACCGACTCGAACTACCCAAACCCGAACCGTGACCTGAATATGTAGACCCAGACCCAACCTATACGGTTCGGGTTCGGGTTCAGGTCGGTACTCACAGGCCGGGTCCAATTGCCATCCCTAGTTATATGTCTGTTCCCGTCTTGAACCTAACGAATACGGCTTAGATGAGCAAATGGCTCAGATTCGGAGATAGGTTTTTTTGCCACTTTAGGGGTCCCAAACACATCCCAGAATCGTAGAGTCGCATCTGCGGCTGCATTTGCTACTTTGTATCTATCTAAGCTCGAATAAAAAGATGACAACAATTATCTAACATAAGAATTTAAGAAAACAAAGAACAAACAAAGACACGAAAAATCAAAAGTAAATAATAATCAACAATCTCAAAAGAAAGATTCCATACCCGAGCCATGAAAAGAACTCAAAGGTATGACCGGTGAGCTCTGTCATCTTCACCATTGATGGATATTTCTAAAGAGTGAGCTGGTTTTCACTAAACCTATGAGCGCTATGCAATTCATGCTCATGTTTGCTCCACAAAAAAGTACAAACCTGAGAACTTGTATCCACCGAATTCAAGCAAGCACCCATGTGTGTATTCCATAATCTGGTACATTTGTTAACCCCACCTCCGTCAAAGGCAAGCAAGTTACCACGGAATAGACAACAAGCAAGGGCTTTTACAGCAGATGTATGATCTTCTAGTCTTTGAAGCCACTGTGTTGCTAAATTTGAGGCCATGGATCAATTCCATATGAAAACGAGATTATCTTCTCCTCCTACTGGCCAATTGCTGGCATGAAGCATACAATTTCAGCCTATAGACATCTTGTTGATGTCTGATATATGTATCAACTATGTGTTCTCTTGCTCTTATGACATTATTTACTATTTTACCATACATTCCTCCGGTGGTAAGTACGTTTTTGTTCCAGCCAGTCCATCGATTCGTGATATGTGATCGCATCTCAATGTTCTTAGCTGATAAGTTAACAAACAAACACACATTAAAAAAACTATCAACAACAATTAATTCAAACATGAAAAGGTAGAAAACAATGAAAAACCAATTAGTATGATGTATCACAAACCATTTGAGTGGCAGTCGAATCCCATATTTGGACATGGGAATTGTTCAAGCCAACGACTATAAGCTGCCCATCAGGAGCCCAACTAACACTGGTAACATGGCCTTCTTCATCGTCGACAGTGACAAGTTCCAAGTCAAGCGACTCAAACATGTGAGAACCATCACAAAGATACATTGTGTTACCAAGAGCGATTGCAAGAACATTTGAGCAACCCCAATCCAGCAAATTGAGGTAAAAGTTATCCTGAATGTCAGGGGCATCCAATGTCTTCTCAGAAAACAGTAAAAAGCAACATCAAAAGTTATTGTTTTAACTTGAAAGCTCCTCAATAAGTTCAATTACTTTCAATGATCCAATTGTCACCATACCTGAGGAATATATCTCCAGGGCTTGGCAGGTCTAGGTTGATGAATAGATGAAGAAAAGAAATCCTTTCAACCACGGTAGCAGACTTGTTCTTGAAAGCCAGAATTCTAGAGCGGTTCATGTTTAAAGCCTCGACTAATCTTTAACAGTATGGCTCTCTTCGTTCTGAGCACACCTCAGCTTCATTCTCTTTACCATTCCTACCATCATCTGTCAGCATGTAGTCCATGTAATCGAAGTCCATTGCTGACCTGTTTGGAATGAATCTATCCAAACGTAGATAACAAAAACCAAAGTTGAATCAGTAACACTGAAATGACAAGTCTAAGATTGCTAACTTCAAGACTAAAATAATCAAAATTCATAACGTAATTCAAGATTGAATAATAGACATGAAACTAAAACAAGAATTCTATTTTGAAATAACATAACAGAAGCAAAAAAGAACTACAAACGAGGAAATATACTACTCAGGAAAGTATTTTACCACACCAAATCCTCACTAGAGGACAAAGCCAAGGTTGCAAGATTATACGCAACAACATTACTCAAACTATAAATGGCTTGCATTTAGAAATCTCCACCTCATGGTACATGGCTTTAACATTATCGATCACTCCAACTAGCCTCTCCAAAATTCTAAGAATTTCCATATTGGAAGCATCCACATTGGAAACATCCACTTCCGCGCAATACATAAGTTTCTAGTCAATAGAACCCCTTCCTAGAGACCCAACAATTCACCATACCAACATAGTAACAATAAAGTCACATCAGCCACAATAAAGCCTTTGTCATCTCTATGATAGCACCAACCCCAATAAGATTTCTTAAAATCTTCTCCATAAAACCATTTAAAAAAAAAGTAAAATCTTCTCTAATAACTACTAAAAAAATCAGTCACAACACATCATAGTAACAAAAAACACGAAATTGATAACAAAAAACAGAGCAGAAAAAAACACTTGAATATAAAGAGATGGTGTGATTTTACTCACATTTTCTCGGGAGCCTTTCGTTTGACGAATTCTAAGAGGGCTTCTTCATTGCATCTTGTTATACGAATTCACAGATCTTGAATCCATAATTTGAGACAGAGCAAGTAAAGAGATGCAAAAAATAAAATAAAAAATAAAACAAGAAATAAGAAACGATAAAAAACAAACCTAATCTTCAAAAAATAAAAATAAAATAAAACTAACCAGGGCTGCAAAACACATAAATCAGATTACCAAATCAACAAATAATATAAACAGAGAAAGATAATTGAATTACCAAAGCGATTGATGTTGTTCTTGCTGATCGAAGAGATTGATGTTGTTCTTTTGATCGAAGAAAATCGAAGATATTTATTAGATATAGCCGTTAAAATTGAGTAATATATAGCCGATAGAAAGGGTTAATCACAATGACATAACCCAACATTTTCCTATATCATAGCCGAACGTTTGCCTTAATTACATAAAGATGACCATGACCATTTTGACAGCCGTTAGAATTACCGATGGACTTAAAGACATGAGGGCAAAAATGACTTTTCACAGAAAATAAAGCAAACAACAATATTTAATTATAAAAATAATAAAAAATTGAAATCATTATCAACAGAAAACAATATAAAAAAATTCAAGTAATAAATATAAACCATTTCAAAAATACGAAAATTTTCAAGTGTAGCATTTTCCGTACAGAATCGTCAATTTCTACATGTAGTTATTTGATTGCTACTGGTGGTAATCCAATAAGTACCGATAGCAATCCAATTTGGATCTCCACCATTTAATCTCTATTGATGGAGAACACAGCCACCACCACCTGAAACAAACCCGAAATATGTACCACCACCAGCTATCGAACAAGAACATCATCATCATCATCATCAGAAAAAGAAGAAAAATGAAAAACAAAATTAGTAAATTCAACAGTCATCATTATCAACACCACCAAGCTCAAACCTACACCATTAATGGCCAAAACCTTAACCCCCAAATCCAATAACCACCTAACCCTCCT
This sequence comes from Dipteronia sinensis, assembly GCA_033220585.1. Taxonomy (NCBI): domain Eukaryota; kingdom Viridiplantae; phylum Streptophyta; class Magnoliopsida; order Sapindales; family Sapindaceae; genus Dipteronia; species Dipteronia sinensis. The sequence goes on along the minus strand of CM065637.1, from coordinate 59,025,621 downwards.
GCATTCGACCATAACCAATTTCGAAGATCCAAATTGAAACTGAAATACAAATCAAAATACAAATCGAAACCAAATCCAAGAAAATCGAAACCAAACTCAGAAATGCCACGAAACCCAAAAAAATCAAACCCAAAAATACCGTCGATCCTTTATTTTCTCTCTCTCTCTCTATCTCTCTCTCTCTAACACCCATACAAACAACAAACTCCAAAACACCACCACCAATGAAACCAAACCCTACAACTCTCAACATAAAAACCAAACCTAGCAAACCCTAACCATCCCATCGTCGTGGACGGAGAGCTCCAAAAGAGAGAGAGAGAGAGAGAGAGAGAGAGAGAGAGAGAGAAAGGTTGATGAGAGAGAGAGATGACAGAAGAGAGAGAGAGAGAGAGAGAGAGATTTTTTTTTCGAATTTCATAATCATTTTTTATTTTATATTTTGTTAAAATAATTTGAATTTACCTTTGACATGTGCTAAAACTACTTGTAATCGGACGGGGCCGACACATTGCAATATAGTGAAAGTAAAGTATCGTTTTGACAAGGATTGAGGTGCTAAGTGACTCGCTCCAAGTGGGCGCTCGCAAGTGTACGAGGCCGGAGTGTAGTACAATAATAAGTAAAGTTCGTTTCCATGAAGATTGAGGAGTTGATTACCGAAATTGATTGATTTAGTTACTATTTGAATAATGATTAAAGAGAGTAATATTCTTAAAAGCTACAATTGCTCTTAATTAAACTATTAAGCAACTTCAAAGTAAATGGTAAATTTGAAAGTAACAATGAGTGTAACTATCTGATGAGAAATGCTATGACATATAATCCACCTCACTATCTAACTAATTAAGTTCTAGACTCACTCAACTACCCAATTAGTGCAATTGTGAATTGTAGACCTGTGTGCCCAACAATAACCTCTATTTTCCCTCGAGTAATAGAAATAACAACCAAGCATACCTACAGCCTATCTCTCGATGACCTTAGACTATATGTATGAATTCATCAAGAACTTTGGCAAACACACAAGGATCATCTACTCTAGCCTCGCGTATCTCTACCTTACTAAACATATATAGTGGACATTTCATCAAACATGTGGCGTTCGTCGCCCCTCGGTTCACAGCACACCACCAAATATTATTCACAAAAGGTAATCAATCTAGTGAAAGCATTAAGTATTCAAAAACATCCATACAAAACACAAAGCACACATGAATAAAGGAGTGGTCTTTATAGATAATTTCAAGGGTTTGGTTTCATCTAGCCTTAGCAAGAGAAACTTAGTTCATGTTACAAATTAGAGTCATCCAAAGTATATATGAAAATAAATACATGACTCTCCAACAAAATATCAAAGAGAAAGAGTTTAGAGAAAACTATATGGAGAGTTTCCTCCTCTTCTTGGTTCTTCTTCTTGATCGGTCTATTTCTATACATGTTTTAGGTCCTTATTTCCTATTATTTGTGCTTTATTCTCTGGTGAAATTAGATATTTTATGTGTTTGTTGAGCATGTGTAGGTCATATTCCTTAGATGAAGTGTTTGATGTTATTTTCATGGAAAAGAGCTTAAACTAAAAGAAAAATGGCAAAACTGTCAACAACCGCTGCATAGGTTGTTCTCCATGCATGACCTCAACCGATGTACGTCCATCGGTACATTCCTGTTGGATTACTATTCTTTTCCCCGGTCTATACCGCTTCCCATGTATCAACCTCGCTCGCGGTCTACGCAGCGCAACACTCCGGCAAAGGTTAAATTTCGGCTAGTGCAGAACAGCCAGATTATGGGGACCATATCTCTCAGGTTTGATTGAATTGTGTGTCCTACCACCTATGGATGGAAATCCGTGGAGGTCTAGTTTCTGGTTCACTTTTCAGATTGCAATTCTGATATTCCTAGAAGAAGTTATGCTCGTTTTAGTACCTGATGGTCAGATCAGTCATAATTTTATGAATAGTGACGGGATTTGTTTTGCAAGTTGTCGAAACGGGAAATATTACCTTCTTGGATATGATTGGGAGTCTTGGGAAGCAAGTTGAAACCTAATCCTTATCTCCCGTCAATAAGTAATCAATTTGGATGGTTTAGGAAAGAAATAAAATCCCAAAAAGGTAGAGTTCGAAAAGGGAATTGATTTCCTTGTTGTTTAAGGACTTGGCTTAGCATCTAAAACCTATTTAAACTCCTTTGAACCCTAATTTCGAAATATATAAGCCAAAGGTGGTCACAAGCCACCAAGGAGGTCGTCCCCCATCACACCACCACCATTGTTGCACTTAGAAGCTTGAAGAAGACATTCATGGGTTTTATCAACTCTTTCTCCTCTTCTTTTAATCTTTTCATGTGTAATTAATTTCATACTAGGGAATCGATGTGAACATATATGATGCTCTTGTTTTGATTTAATTCTATATTTTTTCATCATTTCGAATTTAGATTTGATCAATTCATTATACATCTTGATTCTTGACTTGTGTTGATCTATGGAAATTAATTGATACTTGTCTAGAGTTTCGATAATTTATTAATTGAGATTTGGCTATAGGAATATAGATAGTCTTAATTACTTTTCAATTGAATAAATATAATTGTTCTTGATATAGGAATATGCGAGACAATTTTGGATCACAAATTCTTGCACGTAATGGGTTTTTGGCTATTGCTTACACCTTGGAAAAGGGTGAGTAGTGGTTGAAAGCATGTGGTTAAACCCGAGTAGGAATAACGGTAATACCATAATTAAGATAAGAATGAACCCTAATTTGGATTGAATCTTGTTAATGGAGTTAATTGATGAACATTGAGTATTATATATGGGGAGCATCGGTTACCTAGTTCTTCTTCTCTTGATCACAAACCATATTCTTTTTAATTGTTTTCTTAGTTTAATTTAATTTAGCTTTAGTTTAATTAATTCTCAAACAATATCTTGGTTACTTTTAGTTTAACTTTAATTAGAATTAGTTTTAATCAATAAATCATTTTTCCTTGTGGGAACGATCTCTATTTGCTACTGTACTTATCTTCATGATTGGTGCACTTGGGAGTGAGTATTTTATAATACGATTTTACACATCACTTCTCCTTCTTGTTGTCTTCAGCTCCTTTTTTGCCCAAAAACGTGAAGTGATGATGGATTTGGTGCATGGGTGTGATGAAGGCTTTGGATTGTAAGGAAATGTGGTGTCTTGGTAGTTTTCTTGGGAGATGTATGGGTTGTATGTGAGGAAGATGAAAGGGTGAGGTTTTAAGAGAGTTCTTGGGTAAAGGGGTTGGTAATTAGGTCTGAAAATAGCAAGAGAATATATAGAAGAGTGAATTAGAGTAGGGATAAAAAGGTAATTTTTTTGATTTTGTACCTTTTCTGGGCAAATGGACGACCTTGGGGCGACCTAGATGAGAAAATATGCATTTCGCTTTGCTCTCGGTCTGAAATGAGGAGTCCTTACCTGAGGTGATAGCGACCTTGGGGCGACTTGGCTGAGGTCGCCCTAAGGTCGCTTTCTTGTCTAGTGGAGAAGCTTCAACCCGAGGTAATAGCGACCTTGGGGTGCCTTGGCTGAAGTCACCCTGAGGTCGATTTCTTGTCTAATGGAAAAGCTTCAACCCGAGGTAATAGCTACCTTGGGGTGACTTGGATGAAGTCGCTTTCTTGTCTAGGTGGAGGAGGTCTTGAGCCGATGAGATAGTGACCTTGGGGCGACTTGAATGAGGTCGCTTTTGATCTGTTCATCCTCCTTAGACTGTTTCTGGTCCACTTCAACTCTAACCAACACCATTAAGCTCCAAACCTAACTTTGACCTGCACAACTTGATTTAAGGGTTAAAAACACGGTTTTACCCTAGAGATGCGCACAAATTGATGAGAATATGAGGTTATATTACATGTAGAAGTGTTGCAGTCACTAAGTACCGAAATTGGTAAGATTCACTAAGATTTCAACAATCAATAAAATGATGGTGCTTATTATATAACACTACAAATTTACTAAACTAAAGCAAATTCAGGTAAACAATTAACTCAAAACAAACTAAAAAAAGGTAATTATTATGATGGTGATTAAAGGTGGCAATTGGGGTCGGGCCTGGCTTGCCCGGCCCGTTAAGGTGCGTAAGGAGATGGGTCGTGCCTGGCACGGCATGATTACACGTGTCGTGCCAGGCCGAGGGTGTCGGCCTACCGTGCCGGCACGGCACGGCAAGCTAGGCTCCCATGCCATGCCTAACGGCCGGTACGGTGAGCCGATCGTTGTCCCGTCAGAATTTTTAAAAAATTAAAAAAAATTAAAAAAATTAAAAATTGAATTGGGGCCGGCCTGTTTAGGCCTGTTAGGCTGGTCTGGCATGCCGCCACGGCACGACGCATTGGGGCCGTGCCACCCCTTTCCTTAACGGGTCGTGCCTGGTACGACATGACTCTTTTGCCTGTCGGCACGGCACGACACGTTAAAGCTTCTGAGCCTTAGGGGGCCGTGCCGGTACGTTTCTACAGCTTTAATGGTGATGATTATCTAACACTACAAGTTAACAAAACTAAAGCAAATTCAATCAGACAATTAACTCAAAACAAACTAAAAGAAGATGTGATGTCGAATGAGATGAAGTAGCTAGGGTTTCCAGTTTCACCAAACAATTTATAATGAGTAATTAGGATAACCAATTCATCAAGTTATGCAAGTGAATGTTGAAGTTCGTGTTCACCCAATTTTAACATATATTCACTTTTGAGCAATAAAAATAATACCCACGTACACCAATAATCTATCTATCGATGACTACTAGACATGCATATGAGTTCATTAAGAATTATGGCACAGAAAATAGATCATACATGCAAGCCTTCGCGTATTTTTTCCTTACTTAACATGTATTGGGCCATTAATCGAGCACGTTGTGTGTGTCGTCTTTCGGTTCATAACACAACAACCAAATATCATTCAAATGGTAGCTAATCACCTAAAATCATTGAACACATAAAAGCCCACTCAACATTCAATAAGAAAAACTCAATAAAAAGGATGTCTTTATTCAATACTCGTGGTAATGATCCATTGTGACCCTAGCAAAAGCTATTTAACCCATGTTCAATGTAATAAAAATAAAATCTTTGAGAATAACTCTAAACATGAGTAAATACAAAAAGGTCAAGAGTAGAGAGATAGAGAAAACTAGTGTCGACAAAACCCTCCTCCTTTCTTGCTTGTATCTCCTCCTCTTCAACTTCTTCTTCAGCTCTTTTACCTAAATGATAATGGATGATGATGGATCTAAGGTGAGAATGTGTAGGATTTGTGTTTTGGTGGCGAGTGAGTATATAAAAATGTAATCTTGGGAATTTTAGGCTAGAGAGTGGTGACTGGTATGTGAAAATGGTGATGAAAGAAGTGTGTTTTTCAGGTTAGTGGTTGGGTCCTCCGAAAGAATAGGAGAAGTGAGATATATATATAGGTTCCCAGAATTGGGGCACAAAACTCTATACAATGCTGAGCTGGCACTGGTTCGAGGCTGGTTTTTCTCAGTCCAGTAAGACGAAACCTGACCGCGAAAATCTCGGGTTTGGTTTGGTGATGCAAAATTGCGATCCACCATGACGAAGGTTGGACGGTGAAAATCTCTAAATAAATTTTGTTGTCTGGGCATTACTTTTTTCACAGTCCAGTAAGACAAAAACTGGATCTCGAACTTCTCTGGAACAATCTTCACGCCCTTTTCTTAGCCAGGTTTCACGGTCCATCATGACGAAGGTTGAACCACGAAAGTCTCTGGACAAGTTTACGCGGATCATCATGACAAAGTGTGACGGCGAAATTTCAATTGTTTTGATTTCTTCACTTTTGGCACTAAATTTCTTCAGTTTAGCTCAAATACCCTTGATTAACTAAAAATATATTTGCACAACTTGTTTAAACCGTAAGATACCCGATTTTACCTAAGAATCGACCAAAAGCATAGGAAATGGGAGCTAAAATCCTTTATGGAAATGGTGCGATTTTACCTGCACTGGAAAGTTACTCTTCATATATATAACACATAATTGAAAAAAAAAACTGAATTTGACGATCTGGTGCGATTTCCAATTTTGTTAGGTTTTTTTTAAAAAAGCTTTATTTTTTTTTCAATTTGTTAGGGGTAATTCCACTAAAGTCCCCATTTTGTGGCGAAATGTCACATATTTAAACGTATTTAACATATTAGCCACTTAAGTCCCTTTTTTGTCAAAATACATCACTTTAGTCCATTTGACCAAAATATTAACGGTCAACTCTAACTATATATAAGTACAATTTTACAATTAGTCAAAATGATTTATTGAGTTTCAAAAGTAAATAAAATTAAAATGGTTTATAAAAATATATTAACAATAAAAATTTATTTTCTAAAATATATATATATATATAGTAATTTTAAAAACAGGAAAAAAATTAATGGGTTATGGATTATGGAAAATCAAAAGGTTAAGCCTCGGGACAGGGTGACCACTCCTATCTCAAGTGTAAGGACCTCTATGATTGGATTCTTTCGTGACAAACCACACCACATTGGGGATGATTGTGTAATGGGTAGCTTAGGTCCTTGTCAGCAAGCTTCCAAGCATTTCCATGACTTCAAGAGCAAAAGGTATACTCACTTGACTTTGTCTCTTGAAGAGTTTAAGTGCACACACAAACTTCATGCATGCTTTTTTCATCTTGCATTTGTGTTCTTTATTGTGTATATGTGTCCCTCCGTTAAACAAATCACACGAGCACGTCTTTGTTTATCTTTACGTGTGGTTGCTTTGTTTTACGTTTTCCTTTGTGTGTTCGGAAACGTCCTCACTCGCACGATGGTGTGCTTGTGTTGTGTCTGCTCTTGCACGTTGATGTGCTTAAGTCTTAGCATATTTTGTGACCATAGAGAGGCTCCATTTGTGCTCTCTTGGATTGGTATTTGGTTACATGGTCTTAAACCATTAGTTTGGGGATTTTTGTTATTGACCCATTCTGACCTTTGGTCACTCGTTTGACCATAAATCTTTCTACAGACATCCAAATCAGGTTTTATTAATTGGCCTAGAAAGTAGACTTCCATACCTTTCCAACGGTATATTATTCGAAAGGTTTGGATGTCGTTTAGTGGTGTTTTGAGCCCTTTGAATTCGGGTTTATGAAACTGCACGGGTCTTACCCGTGTAGTTACCCGTGCACTGTTGTTGAGTGCTTTGGGTTTGTGCAACTGCACGGGTAGTGCACTGGTCTCTTACCCGTGCAGTTACCCATGCACTAATAATGAGTGCTACGGGTTGGTGCAACTGCACGGGTCTCTTACCCGTGCAGTTACCAGTGCACTAAGCCTGTTTTGTGCCTAATTTGCCAAAACGACGTAGTTTCATTTAGGGCTTTTATATATATGTTCCTTTCTTCCTCATTTCGTCCAAGGAGCTTAAAAACTAGAATATAGTGAGAGAAAGAGCTCCCCTAGAGAGAGAAAGCTTCAAGCTTTGTTCTTTGACTCTCCAAACCCCAAAACCTATCTTCATCTTGCATTTCTAGCATTATTAAAGCATGGGTCTTCATTAATGTCTTCACTTGGTAAGTAGAACTAACATCCTTGCTCATTTATTGTTCTAGCTTATCAAGACATATCATTTATTGCTTTGGTTAGCGAATCTTAATGTTTATTGTATATCATTTGAAGTTATGACATGTTTGGGTTTGTTTGTGATAGCTATAATTTAGGACCATTTTGCCCCTCTAGCTAAGTATTTATGCCTTGCATCTAGACCTTGATATATATGCCTCATTGATTGCATTTGTTGATTGCATATTTATTGCCCTTGTTATTTATTGTGACAACTTATGTTGGTTGGACTTATTTGACAATTAGGTTGCTAGAATCTCTTTGCATCTATTTGAGTTCTTAATTTTGGGCATATAGGCATTATTTGATAACTATGTTGTGTAATTGCATTATAGCATCTAATTAAGCATTTTGTGTTTGGTCTTGCACATTATTGCATTGAGTATATGTTATATATACACTTAGACTTTTATACTCTTCATTGAGTCAAAGTCTTGTGGCTTCGGGGTGAAGTTGCACAAGCATTCAAGTCTTGCAACCAATGTGTGGTTGGCAAGCATTGGTCAAGTACCACTGTAAAAGGCCCGAGGGGTAGAATAAGAGGTGCTCACACCAAGAGTAGTGGATCGGAGGATATCACTAGGGATTGAACCAAGAGTGGCGAGTGGTAGTGTCCATAGCCTGAAGTTGTCAAGAGTGAGAGTCCGAGTATCACTTGAGGGTGTAACTTTTTATTCATATAGTGGATTTCTGTGATCGTGTGTGGCTAGAAGGATAGCCCGTGGTTTTTCCCTTGTTGAAGGGTTTCCACGTAAAAATCAAGTATTCTTTATATTTCCGCACTTTACACTTGATTTTTATTGTTTGATTATTTGGGTTAATTGTGCTTAATATTGACTAATCGAAAAGTTGGTAATAATCGATTAACAACACATTCCCCCCCAGGTTGTTTAGACAAACGCTTGAATAGTACTTTCATCAAGGTTTTTGAGCCTCGGAATCCCGAAATCCTCTTTTGTGAGTCATCTACAAATTTCATCAATTTGTTTCAAATTGAACACAATTTCTACAATCAATCCCATAAATCAAACTAATCTAACTCAAAAATTAAGAACCCAATAAATGATTTCAACTCAAAACCATAAAATCCTAAATTTTAGGGTTCGAAACTCAAAATACTTGAAATGGAACCCAAATTGGCTATGTATGGCCGCATCTGAATGAGAAGACGGTCTGTGATGACACCGGCATGCTATTGATGTTCCGACGAAGACGGTGTGCTGTTGACGTTGCAACACGCCAACAAAGACATTGCGACGAAAAAGGCATGTTGTTCGATAAATGTGAAGTCATCATCGGTGGCCGGCAGGATGGGCAACTTGACGACGATGTTGGTGACGGTGGCTGGAACGAGATGGAGTGGCAAGAAACTTTGGGATGGTTAGGGCAAATTTGTTGGGTTTTTTTAACTAAAAGTAACACGGTCATTTCATTGTAATTTTGCAATTGATTTTGATTTTAGTGTAGATTTGCTAATGGCTCCCTAAAATGTGTCATTTTTGCTAAAAACCCTAAGATAAACTCTCAAAATATATTTGCTATGACAACACTTGAAGGCAGCCAAACTATTATCTCTTCTCTCCAAAGCAGAGTGAGCTAAAAAACATTCCACAATACTAAGCATGACAGTTTCACCTTCTTCACAGGCCCTATTGAAACCATATAACCACAAACCTCTTCTCCCCAACTTCCTATCTTCATCAAAACCATCTTCATTATCTTTAAAAACGAGACCTTATTCTTGACCTTATTCTTTAACTGCCAAAGCTCTTCTCTCATCTCACAAAGACTCTGTCTTGAAGGAATTTCGCCAATGAACACCTCTCAAGGTACTGTAGCAACTCACCCACGTACTTCTCCTTTTTTCAATTATTATTTGAAGTTTTCATAATTAACAATAGGTGTTAATATTTTTATGTATTTGGATGTCTCTTTGCAGATTATTTCGGGTTTGCAAAATTTTGACAAAGAAAATGTTACTTCATTGGTTACAATTGCAGACAAGGTCATAGCTTTCTTCATTATGTTTAGTTTTTCCAATAGTTTAAGGGGGGTGTATGTAGGGAAAAATCGATATAAAACGTAGCGGAAGAAACAAAAAATAGATTTCGTATGGTTTTAAAATTTTTCTCAAAGTTGATTCTTAACCTTTTAATTAATTAAACTCAAATATATACGGTTAGAGTTAAATACCTCTTGACGCGTGATCCGATTGACTTACGTCGATTGGTAATCCGTAAAATCTTTTCCGATGCCCGTGAACAGTACCCGCGTGAACAGTGATTGTGAACAGTACCCCCCGCGTGAACAGTGATCATGAACAGTACCCCCACCTTGAACAGTGATCGTGAACAGTACCACGAGATCTTCCAATCCAAACACGTACGTGAATCACCTAGGAGCGTGGTCTCCCTTTTTCTTTGAATTGCAAACCTGAGAATGGATGAACAAAGTTTTCTTTTTCTTTTGTTAGTCACAAAACAATCAAAAGAAGACAAAAATTATTCCGGTCACTTTTGAGTTCTCAATCTAATGATCGAAACTCGCGTGAACCTAATTCGATGTTGTACACACAAGCTTATTGATGAACAAGCAATCAGTGCACTATCAAAGAATAATCTCTTCTCTCTTTTATGTTTAGTAGAATAAAAATTATCCTTTTCTATGAATTGAGAAGAAGAAGAAAAATTGAATCATCCAATCAACTATGGTGGCCGAATTCTATATGTGGTATTATATAGGTGGCCGAAATTTTGCTTCCTCTTCTATTTAGGATTGCCGAAATCTTCCTCTAAATGGACTAGGGTTGCCGCAAATCACATGCCAAAAAGAGTTTGTGTTGCACCCTAATTTCCATCAACCTTTAGACTTCAAAACCTAATCCAACTCATAGATATTTTTATTCTTTTATTGACTAAATAAAAAGACTTCTTATTTGATTAAATAAATAAAATTAATTATTTATTTTCTTATCAAACAAGTATTTTACTTTTAATATACTACTACCAATAGTATAACTTTAGGAAATATATTTCCTGATCAGAAAAAGATTTGTTTCTTAATTAAACAATTAATTAATAAATTAACTAATTCTTATTTAATTAAAACAATGAAACAAAATAATATATTATGTTAATATATACACCTTGCCGCCCCACTTATATAAATGGGTCATATATTATTTTCTTATTTCATTTAATCCATTGGACTTTAAATAAAAGCCCACATGTGAACTAGACCCATTCTTACTAAAAGAAACAAGCCCACATGTCTCCTTTTAATATATTAATATAATAGTGCAGCTCATTAATTAAATAATAGACATATTATATTCTTGATATATTAAAAACAATTCTAGATGGACCCTTAAATCGGCCCGGTAGAATATATCAAGTGATCCATGCAAATACGTGTGGATTGGAGATCTTGGCGGACTATCTAAATTTAAGCTTCAATAGACACAACCTAATCACAATCAACAAATGATTCACTTAGGTCCAATCTATTAATTTTAACTCATTCCACTAAAGAGCTAAAATTGAACTCTTAAATAAAGATAGAATAAGGAGATGTGTCTCATTCATACCCTAGACAATCTTATAGGAGATGGTGTATCCTCGTGAATAATATCAGTAATCGCCAAGAGCTCATAGACCGCCTATAGCTCTCCAAGTTACCATATTTCCTCATATGACCACATTTCGAACTTGGATACTTTGACTTGTCCAGAAGCCATGTTTTCAATAATCATTATTGAAAACTCAACGTTGAGATTTAATATTCAATACCTCAAAACATCCATATGATGATATTATACTCTCATTTAATAAATGGAGCCACGATGTCCATATCTATAAATGAAGTCCTCTATCGATTAACAAATGTATACCACCAAACTATCGAGGATAGACTCTGCTATATAATCGTACTCATTGATAGCTCTAATGATAACACTTGCAACCATAAGTCCATCATTTATCTCAGGATTAAGATAGACTCTCCGATTGTCCTCTTTAATAAAAAGACTTATATCTAGTGACGGTTCTAGATAAAGTATTTTATTGTGATCCAGTTCAATGCACCTAGTGCACTAGATTCTTTTACTCGAAAACCTTTCGATGATTTTAGACTCATCATATTCATTTGATCCCACTCAAATGCTAGTAAAAGAATTCTACAACTTTAACAAGATAGAGGTGCCCAACCTTTAACTTAAGTTGTGAACGTTATTCAAGACTAACTAAAGAATTGTGTCTACCTTATACATATCCGGATGTATGAACAATTCTTCATGTCTCATAATCTTTTGACCTTATGATTATTTACCTTGACAATTATAATAATAAATGCTATAAGTAATTGTAAGAATCAGAATTCACTTTATTAATATGAGAAGATTGTCAATTACAATATTACACTCTTGTCATTGAGCATAATCCTAACAGTGTATTGGATTGGGATTTTAATAGACAATTTTAGGGTGTAAGGATTTTGTGGATTTACAAGACTATTATGATTATTAGGATTGTTATGATTATACTTTTAAGATTATTATGATTATATAGACTAGACTTTTAGAATTCTAAAAGAGTCTTTGGACTGTATTTATAGACTATTAGGATTATTTAGACTTTATTTTAAGACTATTTAGACTTTATTTTAAGACTTTTTAGACTTTTAAAAATACGGACTTTCAAGATTCGATTGTAGTATTCAATTTTCTCCCAAAGTTTTAGAAGTGTCGATGATGCTAAAACACAACTAGAAGCCTTGTGCCCTGTTGTCGTCTCCTGCGCTGATATCTTAGCACTTGCTGCTCGTGATGTTGTCGACTTTGTATCTTCTTCATATCATTATTTTCTATATATATGTACATGAATGCTCTGCTCAACACACTTTTCAACTGATCATCAAAAGCCTATCACTTTTGTCGTATGTACTTGAATAAATTAAATAATGCATATATTTTTTTTACTATATGTTAAAATTAAAAATAAAATTCAAAAATAATAATTGATAATATTAAAATAAAACGGAGTGTCTTTGAAAATTTTATTTTAAAAAATGGAGTATCTTTGGAATATGATTGCTAAAAGATAAAAGGGATAATTTTGGAACAAAATGAAGTGTTTTTAGAATTGTTATGACAACAACCCAGAAACCAAAAAGAGCGAAGCAAGAGATAAGGTGAAGTCGTAAAGATGATTCTGAGTGAGAGAGAAAAGTCGGGAAAGTATTGAAGGAGAGGGCAAGACAATTTTTGGTTCAAGCTATTTATATAAATCACTAAAAAGTCTGAAAAATCTATTTTGTCATGAAATCCTAAAAATCTTGATCTCAATCCAATGCCACTAGACAATTTGTTACCCCTTGAAAGTCTAGATCTAATACCACAAGATAATATGGACTTTTTAAAAAAATCTTAAAAGTCTAGATCCAATACCACAAGACAATATGAACTTATAAAAAAAATCTTAAAAGTCTTGATCGAATGTCAGTGGACTTATCTAACTTATTAAAAAGTCTCAATCTAATACCACTAGACTTTTACTTCCCCAAATTATCTAATAAAATCTTGAACCAATACACCCCTCCTAAATGTTTTTAGATTGAAAAAATGTCTTGGTCAGATTATATTGTTGTGTCATATTGTTTTCTACAAGCTATAATGATGTAGCGGAATCTTTTATGAGAAAAACTCACACAAACAATTCGAAAAACAACATATTATTATTCTGTTGATCCGCGTACGGATACCATGAAAATAGGTTCAAATACGTTAACCCTCGCAAAGGTACCGTAAATGGAAGATAAAAAGAAAATGCTCTAATTATTTTTTCAATCATCAACTAACTGCCTCTGAGGGTTACAATAGCTCTTATTTATACTTAAAAAGAAATCTATCTAATAAAGAAATTAGACTTGATTTAATAAATCAAATCATAAAATAATTAAAAAGAAACCTATCTAATAAGGAAATTATATTTGATTTGATAAAATCAAATCATAAAATAATTAACTACATAATTAAATTTATAATAAATGGAAATAAAATAATATAAATTAATTACAAGAATATTTTTAAAATCCAAAATCTCCAATAAGATCTCCCGCATCATATAAGCTATTTGCTTATTTTGGAATATAATTTCTTACTATAAAAATTTTCTGAATAAATTGTCCTCAAAATTGAGATTTCACTATATACATACATGAAATGTAAGTCAATTTGATTGTAATTTTATGGTGTGCAAAAGTTTAAATTGATAGGAAATAATAGTCTTTAAGCACTGTAACTTGCTCCAAACGTGCAAGACCAACATGTTTGTTATGTGGTTCAAACCCAAACACAGATACACAACACATTCAGATAACAAATGACAAATTCATTCAGATAACAAATAACAAATTCAAATATAATCACGTGAGGTGCTCGATCCAAAGACTCAAATATAAAAGAAAATAATAACTCTATTATTGTGATGATAATTCTATTACAATAAAAGCCTATTTACATCGAATTGTAAAGTGTCCTTCATTACCAGATTGTAAAGTTTCTACTACTTGATTCTTTCAATACTTAATAACTATCACAAAAAAATTGATTTCATTAGCTTGAATGTGTGACCAAGTGCCTTCTTAGTTGAATAATGTCTGATACAGGTGGAGATTGAAAATTATGATTCCTTTTATGAGACAAGCAGAGTTTTTTTTCCACAGGAGGTATGGAGATTTATTACATGTCAATGAAATTATATATGAATTCGGAAGTGTAATTATGTACACATTCACGATCTCTTTTTCGTAATTCTGCTGTGTATATATATTTTGCAGATGTTGAATCTAACAAAGGAGACTATCGGTCACTGTGTCTCACACACTTAGCCTCCCTGATCAGGTTACTAACATCAATTTTTCTTGAAGATTTCGTGTATTATATCCTTGCCATTCATTTGATTTGAAGTGAGCTTTTTGTGTGTTCAACATGTCAAGCTTGCAGAGCAGCTAAAACGGGAAGGTGTTGACATCATCCAAACTAAAGGTGGAAAATGTTACAATCCTTCAAAATTTGGTGTTCTTTGCTTGATTGAGAAGGTAAAATATATGTTTTTCTTAATAAAAAAAACTCTTGATAAGTAATTTCGTATTAAGCACTTCAAGTGTTTTTATACAAAAGACTCTTATTCACAAACTTGATTTGAGAACCAAGATTGCAAACTAACAAGAACGTGCATTTGCTATATATATGAATATGAAGTATATGCAACTTTGAGGTTTTATTGGAAGTTGTTAAAAATTACCACATTGTTGATCATATGCAACGCCAACATATATAGCCATGGTATATTCTATTTCAAGGACTGAGAAGATTCCCGTTATGTGTGCATCCAGAATAAGTGTAGTTACAACACCAATGTTCAATGGCCATTACTGTTAGGGGTGGGCACAAAAACCGAAACTGAATTGAACCAAATCGAACCGAAAAAGGGTGTTTTGTTCGGTTCATAGCTTCTATTCTATTCAAACCGATTTGAAATTTGAAAACCGAATTGAATTCGGTTCAGTTTTGGTTTTGAAAATACAAAACCAAACCGAACCGAATAAACCGAATTGTCTTAATGAATTATTTTGTAAGGTTCAATTTTATTATGGACCGTTTGTAGATGATGTTTAGTTTTGGACTACATTATGTACTACACTTTTTGACTTCTATTTTATGGAAGTTATGAAGATTTAATATTTTGATTGAGTATGTAGATTGAATACGATTGAAATTTTAGATTTGGATTGAAAATTGAGTTGTATTTTCTTTAAATTATTTTTTACATATTATGTTTTCTTAAAAAAGTTTAAGCCTAAATGCCAAAAAAGAAACAACTTAGAAGGCCCAAAAGAATTGAAAAACATATAAAAAAAACCTTCAAAGCCCAATAGGCTGAAATTCCCTTTAATCACTTATAGTGTCAAATATGTTGGGGTTTATGCTCTAAAGCTTGTAATTTGTAAATGGAATGTTAACATAAATAAAAGAATAGTTTAATTCATTCTTCTTATGTCATATGTTGTGTATAACTTGTGCATTTAACATTCAAGATTGTCGAATGCTCGAACTGTGTATATGAATGTCACATACAGATGGATACAGTAAGAGACGTGCAATCTAAAGAGTCCGTAGATAGCAAATAAAGCTGGGTACTTTATTTGTGGTTGATCTACAGTTGCAGTCCATTCGTAGTATACGGTGATCCTATCTTGGATCATTCATATGGAGATATGAGAATGGAAGCACCTTGTATGATGTGATCATATAGGACTGGGTCTTGATCTATATGAATATCTCACTAAAATCGGTTTAACGATGAGATTCATATATATCAACTAATGATGGCTATATGTGGGTGGTCTTAATCCTAAGTGTCTTATCGACTCCTTCAGGTTAGATCGTGGTCTTTGATATACCATGGGTGAGGTCGGAGTTGCATTCCCGATCAATATGCTCCGGATGTTGGGATCGTGGTTTGGCTTGTGGCTGGGAAGGTTTGTACACAATATTGGAATCCACTCCTTCTTGCGAGAACTAGATGGTAGTTCCCTTAAGGGTTGATTCAGGGCTTGAACAATATGAGCGCTCTCCTAATTCCATGAGGAATATATGATTTATTGTTCATTACAGAATCAGTGGTACTTAATGGAAAGATATAATTAGAGGGGTATAACGGACATTATGACTCAGCTCTAATTATGAACTACTTGTGGAGGATTGTACCATATGTAATAGCTATATCGATGGACACTGAAAGTTATTGGTTTGTTTAAAAACGACTACAGTTGAGAGAGTGCAACTTCGGGTTTTTAGTGGAAAAACACTGGAGTTAATAATCATGAAATATTAATTAAAGAGTTTAATTAATTATTTCTAAGGATTATTGGAGCTCAAAATACTGTGGGTCATTTAGGTCCCCTTGCTAGCCCGATCGTTTTAGGTAACAAGGGTCACGGTTAATTAATTGGATTGTCAAATTAATTGTGTTACGAAAGTGACACGTATTTATTCGGGAATTAATTGAATAATGAGATTATTTAATTAATGAATAATGGTGATTGAATAAATTAAATAATAAGATTATTTAATTATGTTATTAATCACTAAATGGAGGGTGTTAATTGATATTTGATTTTGAATAAAATAAGATAATATGATTATTTTATTTTATTAAATTAAATATTTAATTTTGAATTTAAAGAGTTTGAGTTCAAATCAAAAACATAATTAATATCTTTAAAGATATCAGATATCTTAAAAGATTTAATTAATTAGTTTTATAAAATATATATATATATATATATATATATATGATATATGTTTTTGGAAACTATAACACAACACTAAAAACATAATATCAAAAAGGCTTTGAGCGTTCAGAGAAAAGAAAAACAAAACCTAGAAGTGTTTAAGGGTTCGGCCAAAAAGAAAACAAAAATTGTTTTTTTTTTCTTCTTCTTCTCTCTGTATTCTCCTGTTGTTCCTGAGTACCGTGATACGCCCACACACCGTTAGCAATTTCGGGAGATAGCCAGGAAAATCAAGTGGTTCAAACCAGGAGCAGATCGTATTAAAGAGAAGGAGCCTCCTACGTAGGTATGAAGAAAATTGTTTCTTCTCTTCTCTTTTATGTTTTGATTTCAATTCCTTTGTTTTTTTTTCTGTTCCGAAAAATAGATCCTAGGGTTTATTGGTCGCAGTTTCAGTATTTCATTGAAATAATTTTTTTAAAAGTTCTTCCGCTGCGCTATCGGTAATCCGGGGTCTGCAATCGGTATCAAAGCCAATTTTTCAGAACAGGAGAATCGATTTCGATGCTCCTGGCATGTATGAATGTGTAGGCATTGTCTTTATGATTTGTATGAATGTTTATAATTAAATCGTTTAATTTAAACATGGTTGATCGTAAATTTTTATGGTACATGGGTTTTAGGGTTCTTATTAAAGGTTGTAATTTTTGTTTATGTAATATTAATGCCGGGATGTAATTTAATATTTTTTTCTGCTGTATTTTCTTTGTTGTATTTTTTCTGTTATGTATTTTATTATAAAATATATATGAAGAAATCGGACGAAAAAGACGAAAGGCGAAAGAGCAAAATCAGAAACATGCGCAATGGACACTATTCATGGACAATGTTCGTACGGTACTGTTCACTGGACACTGTTGATGCAGTACTGTTCACAGCACTATTCATACGGTTTTGTTCGCGCGGTACTGCTCCACGGTATTCTTCACACGGTACTGGTGTGGGCAGCCTACGTGCACGAATAACGACTATGCGCGAAAGCGTTGTGGACTAAAAATTCGCGACGTTAGGGTTTTCGAATTTGCAAAAGATTTTGAGCTATATATATATATATATTTTTTATTTTTTTGCCTTGGGCCTCCGGTAAGTGTTAGAGTAACACTTGGGCATTATGTTTGATTCATGAGATGGATCACATTAAAAAAAATTATCAAGTTGGACTTGGTTAAAAGCCCAAAATAAATATATAAAAAAACCCAAAGATTTGAAGAATATATGAATTACTTGAAGACCAAGGAATGTCTTGGATAACTTTTGTAATTAGATTTTTTTTTAAAAGTTAAATAACTCATTGTACTCGGTTAATTCATGTATGCTTTCATTATGAGATAATTAAAGCATTGTCATGCATATGCATATCATTTAGATTAGGTGTACCTACACACACACACACACACACACACACACACACACACACACACACACACACACACATATATATATATATATATATATATATATGTTGATATGTCATACATGCATTATAGCATTCTATATTATGTGTTTAATTTTAATTTGATTAAAATGGGTAACTCACATAATTGGCTATAAGTTAATGAGATTAGTTTTTAGAAGTAAGAACTTAGTAATTCTCATTAATTACTAATATATTATTATGTAGATTAGTAGGGTCCATTATAAATATTAGGTTTAATTCGATTATGCCCTAATTACAATTGGACCTAATAATGTGTTTAGTTTTAATTGTCAAAACTTGGTAAATACACATTAATAATTCTAGTATTAGTAAAATGTTTACATAGATTAGAATTATTACTAATAGATTGGATTTTTAAGAGTTCAAAATTGTAATAATTTATTAGTTAATTAGAATTAGATTCTAATAAAGAAAGGTTAATGCGCTAGACGACTAGATTGAAGTTAGCCGTTTAATCTTGTAAAAATCTAGGTGCGTTAACAACTATAGAAAACCCTAGTTATAAAATAGTGAGTGAGAGAGGGATATATGACATTATATCCCGCAGTCTCCATCATTAGTTCAACACCGTAAGATCCGAGTGGGGCCTCGTGACGGCTTTGCTTTCGTCCTCCCTAAGGAGGGTTCCACAAAGATCAATACCAAGGTTGACTTCCTAACGGATAGGATTTCTGAGAGTATTTCAGGATTGACCGACCAAGGCTGCAATTCTCGAGTTAAGCTCATGAGATCTGAAATGATGGCTACACTCATAAGGTTTTGATTAAACTTGGTTAATTAAAAACCTGACTGAATAAACGATGGTTGAGTGATATAAGAATAAGAGTTATTCTGGAATATCATTTGATTGAGAGTGTCTCGATCTACATGCAAGAATTTGACCAACCCTAATGTGGCACCTGTTTGTGGTATGTTAGATTATCGTGGCGTAGTAATTCTTTTTGGGTTATTCTAGTTCATTAAACATGTTCATGCATCATGTTTAATTTTATGCTAAACCATTCGCACTTGTTATGAATGTATGACTGAATGAATTTCTTATTTTATTTTTATCTCAGCCATGTCATCTGGACTCTTACAAATACTTGCACTCTTACAAATACTTGCACTCTTACAAATACTTAAAAATGATAAATTAACTAGTGATAATTACACTAAATGGAAACACAACATCAATGCAATTTTGGTTACTAAGGATCTGAAGTTTGTGCTTGCGGAGGAATGTCCTCCAACGCCTACTGCTAATGCCGCACGAACTGTTCATGAGGCATATCAAAAATGGGTCTCATCAGATGAGAAAGCCCGAACATATATGTTAGCTACTATGACAGACGTGCTTGTCACAAAGCACGAAGCAAAGACTTCGGCATTTTAAATAATAGAGTCCTTGCAGGCTATGTTCGGGCAGCCCTCTGAGCAAAAGCGGCACGAAGCTGTTAGTTTCGCAAGGCTTGCTCAGATGAATAGGGCCCATCTGTTCGGGAACATGTCCTAAACATGTCCTGAACATGATATCTTATTTCAACACGGCAGAGATTAATGGTAGGGCCACCGATGAACCCAGTCTGGTGAGCATCATACTGACGACTCTTCCGAAGAGTTTCGATCAGTTCAAGAGTAACTATGATATGAACAAGCTAAAGCTCAGTCTCACTCAGTTGCTCAATGAGCTCACTACTTTTGAGTCCTTGACTAAGGACAGCAAAAGTAAGACCCGTGAGGCAAATGTTCTCGAACCATCTTCCTCCAATAATAAGAAGAGGAAGAGGCCCAAAAAAGCCCAGAGCAAGAAGATGGGCGCCTCCACCGACCAGGGCAAGGGAAAATGTTCCCATTGAGACAAGGTCGGGGCACTGGAAGAGGATATGTCCTTAGTATATGGAGGAGGTAGCCAGGAAGAAGAAAATGAAAGGTAAATATGATTTACTTTTTCTTGAGTCGTGTTTATTGGAAGATGATTCTTCACCCTGGATAGTTAATTCGGGGGGCCACTAACCATGTTTGTTCTTCTTTACAGTGGACTGATTCTTGGACACAGCTTGAGGAGGGAGACTTCTCTATGCATGTGGGTTTAGGGGATGGCGAGTCGGCACAAGCAGTGGGCGTAATTAGATTTCATTTTTATAATAATAATTTTACATTGTTGGGCAATGTATTTTTCATTCCTGGATTTACACGGAATTTAATTTATGTTTCTAAGTTGTTAGAACAATTATATTATGTTTCTTTTGATAATAAATCAGTTATTATTACAAAGAATGGTTTGAATATTTGTTCAGGAATTAATGAAAACAATTTGTATGTGTTAAGACCGTTAATACATGCAACATTGCTCAACACCGAAATGTTCAAGGTTGAAAAACCAAAAACTAAACGATGTAAGATTTCTCCAGAAAACGAAATGTATCTCTGGCATCTAAGGCTTGGTCATATTAACCTTGACCGGATAAACAGACTAGTAAAAAGCGGACCTTTAAGTGAGGTAAAGGTTGACACCTTACATGTCTGTGTATCTTGTCTGGATGGTAAGATGACTAAGAGACCTTTTACTGGAAAAGGGCTTAGAGCCAAAGAGCCGCTAGAGCTTATACATACAGACGTCTACATACCGATGAATGTTAAAGTTAGGGGTGGTTATGAGTATTATGTCACCTTTATAGATGACTACTCAAGATACGGATACGTCTACCTAATGCAACGGAAGTCGGAAACATTTGAAAAGTTTAAAGAATTCCGAGCTGAAGTTGAGAATTAGTTAGGAAAGATTATCAAGACTCTACAATCGGATCGTGGAGGTGAGTATCTTGACCAAGAGTTTGAAGACTTTATGGTCGAGTATAGGATAGTGTCCCAACTCACAGCTCCTGGCACACCTCAGGAGAATGGTGTCACGGAGAGGAGAAATAAAACCATAATGGAAATGGTGAGATCTATGATTAGTTTCTCATCATTACCAAATTCTTTTTGGGAATATGAATTACAAACAGCGGCATACATTTTGATTGTAGTGCCATCCAAATTTGTTCCTAAGACTCCCCTAGAGTTGTGGAATGGTCGTAAAGTTAGTTTGTGACATTTCCGCGTATGGGGGTATCCAGCACATGTACTGAAGAATAGAACTGGAAAGCTAGATCCCAAGTTTATAGTCTGCTTGTTTGTAGGATACTCCAAGGAAACCAGAGGTGGATACTTCTATAGTCCTGAAGATAACAAAGTATTTGTATCGACAAATGCAACGTTTCTTGAGAATAACTATATTAGTGACCATAAACCTCGTTCTAAAATTGTATTGAATGGTTGGAGCCTGGTGAGACCAGTAACTTAGTCAATAAGAGTTGCTGATCCATTAATATCTGAGAGTTAGATGATTCCTAGTCAGGATACACTACCACCTAGACGTAGTGAGAGGGTTATGAGACAGTCTGAACGCTCTTTGGGTGTAAGTGAGGAACAAGATGTTGTCTCTGCTGATAGTGTGGATGATCTATTGACATTTAAGAATGCAATAGAAGATCCTGTTAAAGAGGAATGACTTAATGCCATGAATCTCGAGATGGAGTCTATATACTCTAACTCAGTCTGGGAACTTGTAGACTTACCAGATGGGGTAAAACCCATAAGGTGTAAGTGGATCTATAAGAGAAAGAGAGGATTAGACGGAAAGGTAGAGACCTTCAAGGCAAGGCTTGTGGCCAAGTGTTATACCCAGAAAGAGGGGGTCGATTATAAAGAGACATTCTCGCCAGTAGCCATGTTTAAGTCTATTAAAATTCTCTTATCCATTGCTGCCTATTTCAATTATGAAATTTGGCAAATAGACGTCAAGACTGCATTCTTGAAAGACAATCTTGATGAGAGCATCTATATGATGCAACCAGAGGGATTCGTGTCTCAAGATCAAGAGCAAAAGGTTTGCAAGCTGCAAAGGTCGATTTATGGACTTAAGTAAGCACTAGATCTTGGATTTTAAGGTTTGATGATGTGATCAAAACCTATGGCTTCGAGCAAAACGTCGATAAGCCTTGTGTCTATAAACGCATCATTGACAAGAAAGTAGTTTTCTTGATCCTATACGTAGATGACATCCTACTCATTGGGAATGATGTGAGAGTGTGTCTGATGTAAAGGGTTGACTGGCTAGCCAATTCCAAATAAAAGATTTAGGAGATGCGAGTTATGTTCTAGGGATCCAACTTATAAGGCATTGTAAGAACAAACTAATAGCACTGTCTCAGTCATCGTATATCGATAAGATTCTTGTGCGTTTTTCGATGTAGAACTCCAAGAAAGGTAATTTATCCTTCCAGACATGGAGTTCACTTGTCTAAAGAACAGTGTCCTAAGACACCTCAAGAAGTTAAGGATATGAGACGTGTACCCTATGCATCGGCAGTAGGTAGTCTCATGTATGATATGTAATACACGAGACCGGATATCTGCTATGCATTGGGAGTAGTCAGCAGGTACCAGTCCAACCCAGGATTGGATCATTGGGTTGTTATCAAGACTATTCTCAAGTATCTTCGGAGAATGAAAAACTATATGCTAGTGTATTCCGGACAGGATTTGATCCCGTTAGGATACATGGATTCTAATTTTCAGTCAGACAAAGATTCTAGAAAATCCATGTCCGGATCAGTATTCATCCTAGGTGGTGGAGCCATTGTGTGGAGAAGTATAAAGCAATCTTGCATTGCTGACTCAACCATGAAAGCTGAATATATAGCCGCTTGTGAAGCTTCAAAAGAGGTTGTTTGGCTCCACAAGTTCTTCAGTGATCTGGAAGTTGTTCCAGATCTGGATAAGCCCATTACACTTTATTGTGATAATAGTGGTGTTATGCCTAATTCCAAAGAACTAAGAAGCCACAAAAGATGGAAAGCATATAGATAGAAAGTATCATCTCATTAGAGAGATAGTGCAGAGAGGAGATGTGATCGTCACAAAGATAGCCTCACAGGACAATCAGAATGATCCATTTACAAGAACTTACCGGCTAAAGTGTTTGCAGGTCACCTAAAAGGTCTAGGGTTACGAGATATGTCTCCCTATGATTTAGTGCAAGTGGGAGATTGTTGGGGTTTATGCCCTAAAGCTTGTAATTTGTAAATGGGATGTTAACATAAATAAAAGAATAGTTTAATTCATTCTTCTTATGTCATATATTGTGTATAACTTGTGCATTTAACATCCAAGATTGCCGGATGTAATCTCAAACTATGTATATGAATGTCATATACAGATGGATACAATAAGAGATGTGCAATCTAAAGAGTCTGTAGATAGCAAATAAAGCTGGGTACTTTATTTGTGGTTAATCTACAGTTATAGTCTATTTCGTAGTGTACGGTGATCTTATCCTAGATCACTTATATGGAGATATAAGAATGGAAGCACCTTGTATGATGTGATCATATAGGACTGAGCCATGATCTATATGAATCTCTCACTAAAATCTGTTTAACAATGAGATTCATATATATCAACTAATTATGGCTATATGTGGGTGATCTTAATCCTGAGTGTCTTATCGACTCCTTCAGATTAGATCGTGGTCTTTGATATACCATGGGTGAGGTCGGAGTTGTATTCCCGATCAATATGCTCCGTATGTTGGGATCGCTGTTTGGCTTGTGGTTGGGAAGGTTTATACACAGTAGTGGAATCCACTCCTTCTTGCGAGAAGTAGATGGTAGTTCCCTTAAGGGTTGATTCGGGGCTTGAATAATATGAGTGCTCTCCTAATTCCGTGAGGAATGTAGGATTTATTGTTCATTAGAGAACCAATGGTACTTAATGGAAAGATATAATTAGAGGGGTATAACGGACATTATGACCCAACTCTAATTATAAACTACTTGTAGAGGATTATACCATATGTAATAGCTATATCGGTGGACACCGAAAGTTATTGGTTTGTGTAAAAACATCTACAGTTGATAGAGTGCAGTTTCGGGTTTTTAGTGGAATAACACCGGAGTTAAGAGTCATGAAATATTAATTAAAGAGTTTAATTAATTATTTCTAGGGATTATTGGAGCTCAAAATACTATGGGTCCATTAGGTCCCCTTGCTAGCCCGATCATTTTATGTAACAAGGGTCACGGATAATTAATTGTGTTGCCTAATTAATTGTGTTACGAAAGTGACACGTATTTATTCAGAAATTAATTGAATAATGAGATTATTTAATTAATGAATAATGGTGATTGAATAAATTAAATAATAAGATTATTTAATTATGTTATTAATCACTAAATGAAGGGTGTTAATTGATATTTGATTTTGAATAAAATAAGGTAATATGATTATTTTGTTTTATTAAATTAAATATTTAATTTTGAATTTAAAGAGTTTGAGTTCAAATCAAAAACATAATTAATATCTTTAAAGATATCAGATACATAATTAATATCTTTAAAGATATCAGATATCTTACAAGATTTAATTAATTAGTTTTATAATATATACATATATATATATATATATGTGATATATGTTTTTGGAAACTATAACACAACACTAAAAATGTATGATCCAAAGAGTTTTGAGCGTTCAGAGAAAAGAAAAAAAAACCTAAAAGTGTTCTAGGGTTCGGCCAAAAAGAAAAAAAAAATTGTTTTTTTTTTCTTCTTCTCTCTGTATTCTCATGTTGTTCCTGAGTACTGTGACGCACCCACACGCCGTTACCAATTCCGGGAAATAGCCAGAAAGAACAAGTGGTTCAAACCAGGAGCAGATCGTATTAAAGAGAAGGAGCCTCTTACGTAGGTATGAAGAAAATTGTTTCTTTTCTTCTCTCTTATGTTTTGATTTCGATTCCTTTTGTTTTTTTTTTCTGTTCCGAAAAATAAATCCTAGGGTTTACTAGTCGCAGTTTCAGTATTTCATTGAAATAATTTTTTTTTTTAAGTTCTTCCGCTGCGCGATCGTTAATCTGGGGTCCCTACAAAATATACCTAGAGGGGGGTGAATAGGTATATTCTCAAATTCTTGCACTTCTTTTTCACACAACTAAGTTAAGCACACTTAGAGCATTTAACAAGTAAATTGCTTTAACAAGTCAAAGTAAATTCAATCAAGCAAGTGCTGAAACAATACAAGTTAATGTAAGTAAAGAAACTAAAAATACAAAAATTAACACAAGAGATTTTTACGTGGTAAAACCTCAAAATGAGGAAATATCCACGGTTTGATACCACAACCACCGGAAAAAAGTAAATCACTATGACAAATAGGAGATACACACTCAAGAGGCAATCAACATCATATTCACTATCCAAGCTATCTACACCTATTTTACCCTCGGGTCTAGTTAACTTACTATGCTGACTTCCTATCCAAGACTTCACACCTCTAGGAAGATTTCTTGCTTGTCTATCCAAGTCCTCCCGACTCTAGACAAGACTTCCACGCTTAGCTATCTGGATCACCCCGATCCTAGCCAAGACTTCCAATGCTTAGCTATCCAAGTCCTCCCGACTTTAGCCAAGACTTCCAATGCTCAAATCAAAGAATCACTCTTAGAAATGAGACTTCTAACCTCTTCACAAGGCATACGATCTAAGTGAATGCAAATGATGCGAACACAAGCAAATAGAGTAAGTCGATCAAACACACTCTACGAAGAATTAGATTTGCACAAATCAAGCTCACAAGCAAATGTAACTAATTCTTATGAACATGTAATTAGAGATCTAGATTAGGAATTCAAAATCATTCACAAAAATTTCTAAAAACCTAAACATGTCAATCAAAGCTAGAATAACAAGTTTTCAACAAAAAGCACAAAAACTAGCTTTGGAATCAAGTGAACAAATTAACACTTGAAATCAACAACATATTCAACAAAGCAAGAACTAGATTTAGATGATAGAGATGACAATCAAATAACCTAGTTCTAGAACATGTGACTAAAACCTAGAAATCAACAATCAAAATCAAATCACAAAGATATTCTAGATTCATGTTCATGTTCTTCAAAATTAGCTAAAAGATGTTCAATCAAAAATCACAAGAGTTAATTTCTAAAATCACTCAAACAAGTCCAAAAGTTGAATCAAAATCATTCTAAACATTTTTCTCAAATCATATAAGAAGATTCATCAAGTAGATCATAAAAGAAAAATGAAAGAAAAATGATTCACTTACAAACAATGACTCGTGAGTAGAAATCAGATCGTCACGAAATATTTGAGCATTTTTTAAATCTGAAAATTCTTAGGACTTGTTCCTCTCATCAAGAACAACAATTTCAGCTTTTGAAAATCTAAAATCGGGGTTGATTTAAGAGAGATATGACCAAAACAAAAATGTAAAACTTGTTGAAATTTTTTGCATGAAATTCAAATATATATATGGAGGGAAAGTGATGTGTAGAGAGAGAGAGGTATGACCACCAATCAACAATGGCCACCTTAGCTCCCTATCGCACTCCTCTCACGCTATTTGACCGTTCTCCGGCCTCCGAACTCAGAATTCAAATCCATTTTCAGATTACTAACCATAACTCCCTCACGGACATGGACGTCAACAAAACTTTCATAAAAGATATGGAAATCAACTCGATACACAAAGACAAAAACCATGCACGATAAATACATGGAAAGTTTTGTAACTTCCAACTCGGAACTTGAAAACTTATGAATGAGTAACCAAAATGACCGAAACTCAATATAGAATAATATAAGAACAAATTCAAGTCCGATATCACAAAAACACAAACAAATAAACATAAAAACACACAAGTATGTCGTTTCCTAGAAATAGTCCTAGAACATGCAATTTTACAAAAGTTGTCAAATTAACTCTAATGCATGTGCATACTTCAATTAGTGTGTGAATGTGTTATACCAATTTTTGCACAATGATGCAGGGACACAAATGAATGCAACGTGTGTGTGTGTGTGCGCCCTTACGCCTTGCAAGAGGAAGAAAAATCTTGATACTTTAGCATCCAAGTAAGCATCTTTCCTCTTGAAGACGAACTTTGCATTCGAAGTTGCTTTCCCTCTTTGAAGCTCGATCCAATCACGAACCACCTAACCAACTAAGCAATACAAACAAAGAACGTTTTGTTATGGTATCAAGCCAACACAAATCTAAAACCTAACATATGCCCAAAACCGAATTGAACCGAACCGAGATAAAGGTGTTCGGTTCAATTCAGTTTTTAGGTTCAAAACGGTTCAAACCAATTTACATTTGTAAAAACCGAATATATATCGGTTCAATAAGGTTTTGGTCAAAACAGAACCGAACCAATCCATGACCACCCCTAATTACTGCAGGGGCTGCGGGTGTGGTATGCAGCCTCTAAACAAATTTGATAACGTGAAGCTAATAATCCATCATTAGTTATTTCCCAGATAAAATAATTGATGTTATTGTTGTTTTTCAATACAGGGCGTTGGATCTGCAATTAACAAGCTTAACGATGTTGTTGTAATGATTGCAGAGGTTAGAAGCATTGCTGATTCACTACACATGTCAGCCAATAGACATAATGTATGTGAAGAAGAATCTTTGAAACTCTAAAACATAGTTTAGTCATTGCTACAATATTGTAACTCGAATGAGTAAGGTGAAGCATGAATTTTGATTTCCTGCATTCGCTAGTCTCGTTGTGACTGACATACACGACAACCATTTGTAAGCATTATAATAATTATAGTGAAGAATTGGGCAATGCAAACTAAAACAATAATCACAGTAGCTGAAAATGTTTATAGATATCACTGCAATTTTTTATGTAAAATCGTCTACGAAACATGTGAATTAATTATGGACCCAAATTCAAGTTATTGACTCATTATGTAGACATCTAAAGGTAATTAAAATTTGAGATTTGTCGGTTTGAAAAAAAAATGGACTCATGTCGCTCAAAGTGGAGCTGTCCTCCCGCATTTGCCTAGGCGACTGTGGATTGCATCTCTTTCTTTGTTAGAGGTAACATCAAAGTTAGTGGTTGAGACATGCATATATCAAGCTTCAAAGACTAGTATGGTCTAAATTTCAGCCCCTACTATATATGACGAAAGAACTATTCTCTTAACACAAGGAGAAACTTCCTATACTTAAATATGAAGACCGAGACTCGAACCTCTTTCCATCATTCATATATGAAGACTAAGGATGTGTCTCATTCATTCTTGAACCATTTTCAGTAACCTAATGTTTCCAAGAGTCACAAAAAAAACACAAAAACAAAAGTAAAATAATAATATTATGTCATGTTTGACCAATGTTTGACTAACGGTAAAACTGAAATGAGCTATTTTTAATAATATAAGGACCGGTTTGATGAAAAATGTAAAGGCAAGTAAACAAGAGACCTTTCCAAATTATCTAGGGACCCAATTGTAAATCCCGTTAAAATTTTATACTTTCTGTAAGAAATGTGGAGAGAAACTTCGACCCTTTAAAACAAGTTTAACCAATGTAGTGTGACTGTCTCAATCAAATTGTTTCATTTGTCACATGACATGACAAGATTTTCTACCTGATAAATATCTGTAATTTATGCCAAGAAAATTAGAAAATATTTGACACACTGAATCGATTATTTATTTTTGTATGCCACATAATTTAGAGCAAAGCGAAATGTATTTTGTTTTTGGGCTCGTGTAGAGTTGGTCAAGACACATGTGACATAGGGCATTGAATTAGCATAAATGCAGAGAGCCAACACTTATCTCCCACTTATATACCCTATAAATTATATTCTCGATAAGCTATACTATTTTTTTTTAGAGGTAATTGTACAAACATCTCCCATGAGTTTAGATAAAATTACACATATATTTAACGTTTTCTTTTATTGCATAAACATTTCCCGAAAAATGTTGACTGACGTTATAGCATAAAAAGTCAAAAATAGCCCTCATTTTTTATTTTAACATTAAAAAGAAAATAAAAAACTTTTTGTTTTTAAATACCTTTCCCATTTCAACACAGAGAGCAGTAGCACCAATTGAATTCCAAAATCCTCATCATTCGTCAATATCGTTTTCTCTATCATTACCATCTTCTTCTTTACCATCACCATCCTCCAAAATCAAGCACTGACAATCATTATAAAAAAATTTTAAAAAGAAAAAAGAAAAAGAAAAAAATCATTATCAAGAACAAGTGAACAACAAGAACAAGCATCTTCCCAATTCAATCTCAACAAGCACCCATCAAAATCAAGTCATCATCACCATCTTCTTCTTCTCTCTGCATTCAATCCTAGAGTAAGCACCCATCTTCGTAATCTTAAAATCAATCCAAAAATCTTTTAAAATATATTAAAAAAAACTGGAGATGCAAGTCTCCATTAATGGTGACATAGAGACTTGCGATCTCCTTTAATGGAGACCTTATCTCTCTACGATTATCTGACCAGACATGGACACTTTGCTTTCCATTTTTTTTATTTTCATGTTTGTTTCCTAGAAAAAGAAATAACAAAATTTCTTTTTTTGCCTTTTTTTTCTTTTCATGATATGAACATGAATGAGAAATTTTTTTTTTTAATATATTGCAATTTGCAAGGGAAATCTGAGCTCAAAATCTCAACCCATTAAAGTCTCCATTAATGGATTCCTGGTCTCTAATAAAGATCTCTCTTAAAGGACACCAGAGCTCCACTAAGGGAGATATAATCTCCAATTCTCCATTAAAGGAGATTGCCTTAATGGAAAATCAGTGATCTCTTATTGGAGATCCTGATTTCCATGAATTATTTATTTTATTTTTCTTTTTAAAATTTTTTAAAATTTATTTATTAAAAGTTTAGGTTTATTTTGTATTTTTAAGTGTGGTAAGTAGTTTAAAATATAAATGAGGCTGTTTCACGATTAATTTTAGTTTTAATTTTGTTTATCTTTGAAAGGACGATTTTACCCCTGAACTATTAAGTTAGATGTTAGTCAAACTGTTAGTCAATATTTTCAGGGAAGGTTTGTGCAATAAATAAAAGGAAAAATTGAATATACGTGCAATTTAGCCTAAACTCAGGGTAGTTTGTGCAATTAATCCTCACAAAAATATGGAAAAAAAAAAAAAGGAAGCATATTTTAAAACTTTACCGGCCATCCTGTAAATGGTTATAGACGGTAGAGATTCATTCATTAAAAGAAAATAGGAAAGAGATCATTTTACCTGACTTTTGCCCTATTAAAAAGGTAAGTGTTATAATATATGGCTTTATTGACCACTTGTATATATTACACAATACATTCCCACCGCCTGATTAGAAGCCCACTTGATGGACTTTCCTTCATCTCTAAGCAAGAGATATGCAAATGGGATTAGCATTACACAATACATTCCCATCGCCTGATTAGAAGCCCACTTGATGGACTTTCCTTAAAAGAATGCCTATGTATGTGTGTGCTGTATCAATTGTAACTCTCTCT
Organism: Dipteronia sinensis; assembly: GCA_033220585.1. Classification (NCBI taxonomy): domain Eukaryota; kingdom Viridiplantae; phylum Streptophyta; class Magnoliopsida; order Sapindales; family Sapindaceae; genus Dipteronia; species Dipteronia sinensis. The sequence continues at coordinate 58,994,802 of CM065637.1, read as the reverse complement.
CAATATCAAATATCACAATATTATTACACAGTTCTCTCACTCTCTCGTCTTTGTCTCTCTATGTATCTTACTGTGTTTCATTTATTCTTCATCTATTTCAGTTTATTCTTAGTTAATTTACAACACGTTATCAGCACGAATCTAGTCTAGGACTTCCAGAGAAAGTTCTGGACTGTTTTTAGCTTTGATTTTTAAGTTTTCGATTGAATACAGAAATTTTGGATTGCTCGAATCGCTATTCGGAGGATACCGTTGTGTTCCTCTCGGAAATACGATTCCGACGCCGCTGATCGCGTCTCAAACGGAGCTCTAACGAACTCTCTAGATGGGGTCAAAGTTCGGTCAACTCTGAAATTTTTTCCAGTTTTTCCAGCAGCTTTCCAAGGTTGAAGACGACACTGTAGCGCCACGTCAGCGACACGTCCCTGCCACGTCAGTGCATATGTCATGCCATGTCAGCGCCACATCATCATCAGGCTGCCATGTCATCGCCACGTCAGCGACCTGTGCATGCCACATCAGCGCCACGGCAGTAGTAGCTGCCACGTCAGCCAGTGAGGCCTGCCACGTCAGCAGTCGCGCCACATCAGCCAGAAATGTTTTTCATCTGATTCGGTGCAATTTTCGCTCGTTTCCGGCCGATTCGGACTTGTTTCCAGCTATTTCGACCGTTCCAGACGCAACCGTGTCATCTGTTTCAGCTAATTCCGCTTGTAAGTATTGTTTTGACTTATTTAAACTTTATTAACTCTGTTTTCAGGCGTGATGGAATATTCAGAAACTGGAGATTTGGATCCAGTATGATATACATGTTTGATGCAATATTCAGAGAAATATTCAGAGAAATATACACATCTAGTCGGATGTTGTAAGCATCATAAAAAAAAATCTAAGATTCTAACGTAAAATGAAATCCATACACATCCAGAAGGATGCTCTGAATTTCATAAAAAGGATTTAAAATCCTAACGGACAAGATGTCGTATGCCGTCAAACAGAAATTATATGTAATAGTTCTAGATTTATTTTTATGCACATCGCAGGTGATCTCATAGCCCTGTAAGGTGATCTTATGGCCCTGAAACCATTTATTTTTAAGCACATCGCAGGTGTTCTTATGGCCCTGTAAGGTGATCTTATGGCCCTGAAACCATTTATTTTTAAGCACATCGCAGGTGTTCTTATGGCCCTGTAAGGTGATCTTATGGCCCTGAAATCATTTATTTTTAAGCACATCGCAGGTGATCTCATGGCCCTGTAAGGTGATCTTATGACCCTGAAACCATTTATTTTTATGTAATATATGAGACTGACTTATGTTGTGTCTCTGGACTGGCGTATGCTGTGTCTAAGGTGTTCTCATGACCCTGAAATTGTTTATTTTTATGCAACATATCAAACTGTGTTATACCCCTGATAGAACCTGGAGATCTGGATCCAGTGTTATATACATGCCATAAGGCACGGTTTTGAAAACCAATGAGAACATGGAGTTTTGGATCCAGTGTTATATAAATAAATGTCATACTTCATTATTTGGAACCTGAGGTTTCAAACACGTTCATAATATGAAGTTATATGAAGTTATCTCATTTATATCAAGTGATATATTTACATATCATTTATTTGAAAGAATGAGCTACACATCTAGTAGGATGCTGTGAGTATCATAGAAGGGATTTAAGATCCTAACGTATCATTCATTTGAGAAAAAAAAAGGGGGGATCTACACATCCAGTAGGATGTTGTGAATATTATAAAAGAGATTTAAGAACCTAACGAATAAAGAAAATAGAATTAATATTTTATCCATTTCATACACATCCGGTAGGATGTTGTGAGTATCATAAAGAAGAGATTTAAGATCCTAACGAATAATGAAATTGGAAATAATATTGTATCCATTTCATACACATCCAGTATGATGTTGTGATTATCACAAAAGAGATTTAAGACCCTAACGTATCATCCAATTAAAAAAAAAGGGGGTCTACACATCCAGTAGGATGTTGTGAGTATCTTAAAAGGATTTAAGATCCTAATATCACGTGTAATGAGATTGTAAAGGGTATTTTATCCATTTTATATCTGCTCATGAATGAGCAGTATCAAGAGAGTAAATTTGGATATATTTATATTCATGAGATATCAAAACATACCCAGGAGTGGATGTTTGTGAATGACAAGAGGCAAGGTTTATAGAATAAACCTATTGAAAAGATTATTATCATTTCAGATGAGATATAAAAGGGCATTACACATAATGTCCATAATATTCCCAGAAGGGAAATATATGTCTTGCCTAGAGTGCAAGGACTCATACAATTCTGTAGAGTCAGATATATTTTATGAATTTGATTTTGATCTGAGCAAATATTAAATATTGTATCACGTCCAACGGATCTGATAGAAAGCTCTGGAAGAGCCATGATAGAAAGCTCTGGAAGAGCCATGATATTGTTATCAAACAATACTAAATCATGTATCAGTGATACTTGATATTATTCAAGAAGAACATAAAAGAATATGCTAAGTTCAAAAATATATAAAGTTAATACCAGATCAGATCCAGCAGAACTGATCAAAGGCTCTAAAAGAGCCATGATATTATTACCAGATGGTATTAAATTGTGTATCGATGATACTTTATATCATTCAAGTTTCAAAGATATACGGAGGAATGAATATCATATTGAAACTATGAGTAATGAGAACGTTTAATATATATGCATTACTCCTCATGATTCAGGCCAGAAACTTATTATAGAAAAGCTGCGTGCTTTATCATCTGGATTATAAAACACTATTATAAAGAGTGTAGATGTTTATGCAGTTATGAATCATGAATCAAAAGTTCCCAGATCCGAAAATGTTTGTGTTTTGGCGTGACCGTATTGGTCACCCAGGATCTACAATGATGAGTATATCATTGAAAATACTCATGGGTATCTATTAAAGAACCGGAAGATTCTTTATCCAGTGAGTACTTATGTACTGCATGTTCACAGGGGAAACTAGCAGTAAAACCATATTATTCTAAAAGTTGGTTTTGAATTCTCATCATTCTTACAAAGAATTCAAGGAGATATATGTGGATATATTCATCCACTAATGATCCATTTCATTATTAAATGGTTCTAATTGATGCATCTACGAAATGATCATATGTTTGTTTATTATCAAACATCTCCATATTACTTACACTTGTTATCAGTTTTCCAGATATAATCATAATCAAAATGGATCAAGGGAATCACTTATCAAATATCTCCAGATTATTATATTGATTAATTTCCAAATGGAAAGTTTCTCAAGAAGAGAAAAGTAAATGTAAAGTTACTTATATACAAAATAGAGATATCAGTTCGGTTCTATATATATATATATATATATATATGTGTGTGTGTGTGTGTGTGTGTGTGTCTCATTTCAATCTTCGTATCTCTCAAATACGAAAGATAATTGATCATCGGATGATTATTAATCTGTTACCTGGTATATTAAAGGTAACAAGATTTATCAGTTGTCATCTCATAAACCCCGGCCGGGTGATTGTTCTTGAAGAACGATCAGAGAAAAAGGCAATAAATAAATCATCTGATACATATCATAAGTTTATAAACCTTTTGAAAGGTATTGTTATTGGGATCCCAAGAGTAAACAAAACTCGAGTTATGAATAAATCCACTTTCTCTAAATCAACTCTATAAGAGTCTGATATATCTAAAAGAGACACAAGTCTATGAAATGACTAAATCCATTGAAATGGAAGAAATCTCATTAGAGATACAAGAATATAGAAATTGAGAGAAATTCTATAGATCATACGGAGTTTATGAAATGACTAAATCCATTGAAATGGAAGAAATCTCAATAGAGATACAAAAGTATAGAAATTGAGAAAATTTCTATAAAGTCATATGAGAGAAATGTGGAATCATAAGGAAACAATCATTGATGATGTATTTTTATACACAGTAGCGCTACTGAAATTATAAAAGATAATTATGATATTCATAATATCAATGATTGTAGATAAAAAGCATGATTGGCCTAGATGGAAGAAGCAATTCAAGAAGAATTGACTTCATAAGCCAGACATAAAGTATTTAGACCAATAGTACTCCAGACACCTGAAGATGTCAAACTAGTTGGATACTAATGGGTCTTTATACGGAAACTTAATGAGAAAAACGAGAACGTGAGATATGAGGCACGACTCGTAATGCGAGGTTTCTTATAGAAACTTGGTATTCACAACTGATGAATACGGTTATGTTGTTGATGAATTTGGCTGCCTTTAAAAGGCTTGAAATACGTCTCTTAGACATAGCAATCATTTATCTATATGATTCACTCAATGCAAATATTTATAAATCCTGAAGGATTTTAATGCTAGAAGCATATAAATCGAGATCTCATGATCTGTATTTGATGAACATACAAAAATCCTTATATGGATTAAAAACAATTTGAACGGATGTGGTATGGCCGTCTCAGTTAATATATGATAAAGATATGGAAATTATATACTCATGTGTCCTCATAAAGAAATGAGAAAGAAAACATTGTCTCGACCTGAAGGCCGAGCATAGATTAAATGGAATGCTTGTCCATCAATCAGAATATGTTAAAAGGATTCTGAAAAGATTCCATATGGATATTACTCCATAAAGCAAGTAGTTGCTCGTACTCCCCCCAATCATTTATGATGTTATTGCATTTCATGAAATAAACATCAGTGTGCTTCAGTTCAGCAATCTAGAAGATTGCTTCAAAAGAACTTTTATCAGGGGGGAGCGTCTCATCAGGGGGGCGTCCCACCAGGGGGAGCATATCAGATAAAGTATATTAATTATTTGGAGCATATGTGCATTGTACTCTTTTTCCTTTCAATCAGGTTTTTTTATCCCATTGGGTTTTCCTGATAAGGTTTTAATGAGGCAATTCTTTAAGCACACCCAAAAATTATTTGATCCATAAAGATCATCATAAATATTACATTTATTCAGTTGATCATCGTATATATGTTATCTTGATCCAAATATCATAGTAAATATTACTTTAATCTTGCTAATCATCGTATATATGTTACATTGATCCAGAAGATCATTATAAATATTACTTTGATCCGACAGATCAATGGATATCTTTGCTCAGGTTTTTATCCCATTGGGTTTTCCCTAGCAAAGTATAAATGTGAGAAATATTATGAAAGAAACAATAAATTATGGACATATGTATACTATACTCTTTTTCCCTTTGATCAGGTTTTGTCCCACTGGGTTTTCCTGACAAGGTTTTTAATGAGATAGTTTTTACTGTCCAACCCCACTAGATCCAGAGAGATCATTGTATACATTTTTCTCAGATTTTATCCCAATGGGTTTTTCCTAGAATATTAATACAAGTGGTATAAATCCAAGGGGGAGTGTTATAATATATGGCTTTATTGACCACTTGTATATATTACACAATACATTCCCACCGCCTGATTAGAAGCCCACTTGATGGACTTTCCTTCATCTCTAAGCAAGAGATATGCAAATGGGATTAACATTCCCACCGCCTGATTAGAAGCCCACTTGATGGACTTTCCTTAAAAGATGCCTATGTATGTGTGTGCTGTATCAATTGTAACTCTCTCTCAATATCAAATATCACAATATTATTACATAGTTCTCTCACTCTCTCGTCTTTGTCTCTCTCTGTATCTTACTGTGTTTCATTTATTCTTCATCTATTTCAGTTTATTCTTAGTTAATTTACAACAGTAAGGACATTGTTTACTTATATTAGCCAATTTTTCCTCTGAAATGAAACTAATGTATAAAAGACCCCTTATGTTACCTTTTCCCTCCGAATATCACGTTGACCGTTAACTTTTAAAGGGCAATATTGTAAAAACATAATTAAAAAATAAAAACTAAAAAATCCTCTCTCTCTCTCCCCAAACGACTCTCTCTCTCTCTCTCTCCCCAAACAACTCTCCCTCTCTCTCTCTCTCTCTCTCTCTCTCTCTCTTTCTTCGTTCTCTCTGTTTTCTCTCCACCATTTCTATCTCTTGGCAGCCAGCGAGACTCGTTCTTCTCCACTGAAAGTAGATCCGCTCTCTCTCTTGGGCTTTCTCTCATTCCAACTTCTCTTTTTCGTCTTCTCTTCCATTCGACGGATCAATCTGCGAGATTGAGCCTTGATCTCCTCTGTTGAGAGCAAATCAACCCTCATGGTGGTGATTTATGGTGTGTGGTGGTGACTTGTGGTGGCTGTGTTTGGATTTGAGGAGTTTTGGTTAGTCAAACCCAGTTCTTGATTTTAGTTTCTGGGTGACGATTTTTTTTTTTTGGAAGGGTTTTGATTGAGAACCCAGTTCTTCATTTTGAAAGAGTTTGGATCGAACCTAGTTCTTGATTATACTTTCAGGGTTTGGGTTGGGTCTGGGTGATGACTGATGAATTATTAGTTCTTTATTTTGGTTTGATTTTAATTTGATTTCGGTACTCTCAACATTTAGTAGATTTTGAGAACAGAGTGCGTTGGATTTACTTGTGTTTGTGTGTATTTGCGTTGGTAAGGTTTTTGGTGGAGGAGTTTCGATTTCTTTGGATGGTTTGTGTTCTGGGTTTCTGAGTTTCTGGGCTTGTGTTCTTGTTGAATGAGTGAGAGAAAGAGAGATGGATTCGAGAGATTGATTGATCGAGAGATAGAGAAAGAGTTCGATTTCTTTGGATGGTTTGTGTTCTGGGTTTCTGGGTTTTTGGGCTTGTGTTCTTGTTGAATGAGTGAGAGAACGAGAGATGGATTCGAGAGATCGATTGATCGAGAGATAGAGAAAGAGAGATTGGAGATAAGATTTGATCCAGATTTCTTTCTCATTTTATTTAATTGATGTTTTTAATGGTAAACAAGAAGAAAATTTTAATATTTAATATTTGTATTTATTTATTTACTTTTTGTTATTTTTAAATTTTGTTTCAAAATTTAAATAAAAAAAGAAATATTTCCATCTTTCATCATGGACGGCAGAGATCCATTTTTTTTTTAATTTTTTAATTTTTTTTGTTTTCTGTTTTTTAATATATTTTTATTTAATTAATTTCTTAAAGGGGTTAAATGGTCATGTTACAGAGCAAATTGAAGGGTAAAATGGTCATTTGACAGTGAGAATTGACGGTCAACTTAAAAATGGATGGAAAAGGTAACAGAAGGGGTATATTATACATTCTTTCCATTTCAAGGGGAAGATTGGCCAATATGAGTAAACTCTGTCCTCACATTTCTAATAGGGTAAAGGTCAGGGGGTAAAACGATATTTTCCCAAAAAATTAAAAAGTGTTTGAGAATTTTTCTATTTTCTAAATTCCAAATTCCAAATTCTAAATTAGTGGTGTAAAAGTGGACTGGGCCAAAAGAGCACGGCCTGTCCGGCCTGCCATGTGGGGCGTGACGTGTCAGGCCCGGCCCGTATGTGGGGCGTGTTATGCCAGGGCCGGCCCACATGCGTGCCACGTGCCGGGCAGTAGGTTGAGGGCCTGCCGTGCCGGCACGGCAGGCCAACCATTGGGCCCGGTATATTTTTTTTTCCTAAAAAAAATTACCATTTGCCCCCTTAACTCTTGTATTTTATATTTTTACCCACAATTCAAATTTTCCTATAAATATTCCCATCCATTCTAATTTTTATTCACTTTCTCTCATTCTCTCATTCTCTCATTCTCTCAATCTCTCAATTCTCCAATTCTCTACACAATTTCATAATTTCATTATTACTCTCTCTCTCTCTCTTTCTCTACACAATTTCTAATACTATATTAAAGTTCCTAAGCAGATGACAGATACTTTGGCTAGAATTATCGGTGTGAAGCTTGTGGAATACCATGAAATGTATCTCAGATTGCCTAATTTTGTAGAAAGAAATAAGAAGCAAATTTTTTGAATATAAAAGATCGGGTCATGGAAAGGCTTAAAAGGTGGCAAAATAAATTGGTTTCGGCTGGAGGCAAAGAGGTCCTTCTGAAAGCAGTTATCCAAAGCATCCCAACTTACTAAATGTCATTATTTAAGCTTCCATGGGTTCTAATTGATGAGTTTCATTGTCTTAGCGTTGGGTTTTAGAGTGGTTCAGATGGAGAGAAATAAAAGAAGCACTGGAATCTTGGCAAAGATTATATGGTAGCTAGGAGAGTGGTGGTATGGGTTTTTGTGACCTCTCCATCTATAATAAAGCCTTCCTTGTAAAACAATGCCAGAGAATTATTAACCATCCTCGTACTATGGCAGCAAAGGCCCTAAAGCAATGTTACTTTTTTGATACCTCTCTTTTGTAAGCTTCTAACAACATTTTTGGTTCTTTCCTCTAGAGAATCTTCTTGTGGGGGCGAGAACTTTTAGAGTCGGGTTCTCGTTAGCGTATTGGGGATGGCTCTTCCTTGAAAATTTATTCGGATAGTTAGTTGCCTCGTCCTTCGACCTTTAAAGTAATTTCTCCTCGTAAGCTACCTAAGTCAGCCATAAGGCTTGCTTGTGATAACTTTTACTTCCGGCTTTTAACAGTAGAAGAAGATAAGTAAAAGCCCGAGCTTTTCAGTTACTGTTTGAATTGTCTGTTTCAGAAGAGTTTTTGAGACTGTTTGGTTGTAACATTTAAAAATCTCTTCTAATTATGATATGACATTTTTATCCTTTAAGAAGAGCTTCTAAACCTATTTGGTTGTAATACTTTAAAATCTCTTCTAAATATAATATGACATTTGTACCGTAATTGGAATAAATAATAAATGTACATTTTTAATAAATGTTGAATATGTGATTATCTATCTATTATTTTCCAAATTTTCCACCAACACACCAACGTTTAAAGGTACATTTTTCTTTAAATGTTATTATTTAATTTTTAAATTTTAGTTAGTAAATTTATAATTTTATGTTTAGACTTTAGTTATTAATTTTAATATTTTTGTTTAGTTAGTAAATTTATCATTTTATGTTTATACTTAGTTATTAATTTTAATATTATTGTTTAGTTAGTAAATTAATTTAAAATTTTTTGGTTAGTTAATTTAAATATTTTTAGTTAGTAAATTAAGCATTTTATATGTAATAGTTAATTTAAATATATTTTGTTAGTAAATTAAGCATTTTATGTGTAGTAGTGAATTTAAATATTTTTTTAGTTAGTAAATTTAACATTTTATGTATAGTAGTGAATTTAAATATTTTTTAGTTAGTAAATTAATCATTTTTATGTTTAATAGTGAATTTAAAGATATTTTGTTAGTAAATTAAACATTTTATGTGTAGTAGTGAATTTAAATATTTTTTAGTTAATACATTAATCATTTTTATGTGTAGTAGTGAATTTAAATATTTGTTGTTACTAAATTAATCATTTTTATATGTAGTAGTTAATTTAAATATATTTTATTAGTAAATTAAACATTTTATGTGTAGTAGTGAATTTAAATATTTTTTAGTTAGCAAATTGATCATTTTTATGTTTAGTAGTGAATTTAAATATATTTTGTTAGTAAATTAAGCATTTTATGTGTAGAAGTGAATTTAAATATTTTTTGTTAATAAATTAATCATTTTTATGTGTAATTATTAATGACTAATGGGTTCATATTTGTATTTTAGGAAATGGATCCTAACCACCCTTATTTTCCGGATGGTTTTGACATGTTCAACGATGATTTAGATCTTTCCGGACCGTCGAAAACCCAAGCGGGACCTTCCGATTCCGCCGCTATACCGATATCACGTCCCAAAAAGTTTCAATCAGATGTCTGACAGTTTTTTGACATAGTACAAATGACACTCCCAGAGGGTACGACCGACCCAGAGCTAAATGTAGCTTTATCCTAAGGACCATTCCAGTAGTAGGAATGAAACCGGTCATTTGAGAAGGCATATGCTCAAATGCATGCCTGCACATGGATATGTAGACACTTCAACCCAGACGGGTCCATTACGATGTGGCGTTACGACCCCGCACATGCTAGAAATTGTTTGGCACGATACATTGCACAAACTGATCAACCTATTAATTTTGGTGACAATGTTTTTTTTTAAGGAATTTATCACAGATGCATTCAATCCCCAATTTCAAACTGTTTCTAGAACCACCATTATGAACGATTTGATAAGATTGTTTAAAACCTAACGAGATGACTTTATGGCTGAATTACAACATCTAAGTGTCTCTATTGCATTAACTTCTGATATTTGGAATGCATGTTCCAAACAAGACTATTTATGTGTCACGGGACACTATTTAGATTCTGATTGGAGGATAATAAAAACAATTCTTGGTTTTCGTCCTATGTATTTTGCACATACCGCAAAAAATATTTTAAATGTCATTCTTTCTGTTTTAGAAACATATGAAATAACTCATCACATCATTTCTATAGCATTATCTAATGCATCTGCAAATACTAGCTCTATTGTATTGTTTATTGAAAGAAAAATCCCTCAAGATGGGGGTTATTTCTTCCATCAACTGTGTATATGTCATATCATAAATTTAGTTATACAGTTTGGTTTGAAGGAAGTACGTGATCGTATAGATTGCATCAGATATGTCATTTATTGGATTGACAACTCTAATCCAAGATTACTAGAATCCGGCAAACACTGTACATTAAATGGTCTACGACCTCGACTATTCCAAACTGATATGTTGGTAAGGTGAGACTCTACTTACTTAATGCTGCAAAATTGTTTGGATTATGATACAACTAATACAGGTTTTTATAACTTGAAAATGGCCGAAATTGGTCGTCTACAAACACAAGCACTTACCTCAGACGATTGGTATGTGGCAAGGGTTTTTGTTGAATTTTTAAATATTTTTACAATTCCACTGTAACTCTTTCCGGGGTCTATTACCCCACATCTTCTCAGGCAATCCATCAGATAATGGAAATGTCTGAAGTGTTAAACACTTATAAGACAGATAACATCTTAGGCACTGCAATTGTTGCCATGGAGACAACGTTGAAAAAAATATCGGTCTACGATTCCTTTACTTTTTATGCCTTATGTGTTATAGTAGATCATAGGGTTAAATTATCTGGTTTAGAATTTTTGCTCAAGTTATTGGTACTAACTTGACAGTAGATTATTGACATTCGAAACAAGTTGTTCAAAATTTTTAGTATTTATGAGTGCAGGTTTGGCAGCGTTGACACACAACCATCAGCGGAATCGGAGACACAGCCGATGCAGACAAGTTAGAGCATTCTGAAACGGCAAAAAAGACAAATCATCAAGTTCTTCTTCAGCGCAACGATCTGCTGCATCTTCTGGAGCAGAACTGAATAGGTACCTTGAAGCACAGCTCGATGCATGCGAAGACATGGAGAAATTTGATTTGTTGTTATGGTGGAAGACCTATAGCTGCAGGTATCTGGTCCTGTCACACCTAGCACGTGATATACTGGTTATCCCCGTGTCCACTGTGTCTTCATAACAAGCATTCAGTACGAGTAGACGAATTATTGAACCAAGAAGAAGTTGTTTGACTCCGGAGATGGTGGAGGTATTAACATGCGTTCGGGATTGGGAGCATTCTTGAAAGAGGTTGCAAAAAGAAACGGTAGACGAAGAATTTATTCAACATTTCTCCAATTTATATATTGATGAGAGTTCCGGTAGTAACCAGGCCCAAAACTAGGTTATACATGTACATTTACTTATAATACGATTGCACTCTTTTTCCCTTACCAAGTTTTTATCCAACTGGGTTTTTCTTAGTAAGGTTTTTAATGAGGCAATCATGTAAATATGTAATACTGAATTCCGAAAGTCAGAAATAAATAAATAATTCTTCATTTCATATTTACATAACTTCATCAATTTTTTATTTTCTTTAATACTTTATCTTTATTCATTCTTTAAATTATTTTATTAACAAAAATAATAAATCTATCTATTAGCAATATTTTTTTATTACACTAAAATAATAATTAAGATAAACAAATTGCAATGAAAAATACATTATTACATTGTTAAAACAATATTATAGTTATAACTTGACACAATTATATTTATATAATTAAATATTTTAAAAATTAAAAGAAAAAAAAAATCAAAGGCCTAACCTATTTGGCATGCTAGTGTCGGCACTGCATGGCACGCCTGTGCCGTGTCGGACCACCATTTTCTAAAATGGCCCTAGTCAGACACGGCACACCAATTTGGACATGTTGGCCGGCCCGTTTTCCAAAACGGGCCCTGCCTGCCGTACCTATATTGGCCGGACCAACACGATTTTACACCACTATTCCAAACCGATATTATTTTTTTGGCACATGAGATAATTAATAACGTTCTTCTGAATTCCCTAAAACAAACGACGTCGCATAAGGCGAAGGCAGAAGGAGAAATGATTTAACGTGTAGACGATCTGCTCTACTCCGTCGAAAACTACAAATCAAAAATCGAAAAGAAGAAATCGCGAAAAGTCACCACCGCCGTCCGAAAATGGGGGCGCCCAAGGTGAAGAAGGGAACTACGCAACCAAGCTCGGAGAAGATGAGCACGACGGTGTTGTTCTACTCCTTTTTGCTCACTCTTCAGTATGGCGCGCAGCCTCTTATCTCCAAGCGATTCATCAGGTTTTGCACCTCAAATTTTCCTTTGCTTTTTTGATCCGCTGATATTTTTCTTCTTCTTCTACTTGTTATTATTTGAAATAATTGATTTTGTAGTAACATAGTTCGAGACTTCGAGTACAATGTGAATTATTTAAGTGTAATTTCTAATAATCTGTTTGAATTTCTGTAGAGAGGGCGTGTTTTTATGTAGAATTGCAAATTTTGTATTTTATTTATTATTATTTATTTGGTTGAAGTTCTTAATGAACTTAGATTAGTTTAACTGTTGTACCCTGGAGCTGGATTTTATAGCTGAGAAAATTTCCTTCATTTACTAAATCCAGTATGTTAACTTGTTCCGTTAAAGGATATCTAACATTCCAAATCAGATATAAAGAAAATTGCATGTAGGCACACGTTAAGAGGACCCAATCTGGAATTGCTTTGCACATATTTTATCCCCTTACAAATTGCCACAAATGCAATTCATTAACTAGTAATGATTTTTGCTGCAGACGGGAAGTGATTGTGACTACAATGGTCTTGACGTGTGAGGTAGCGAAGGTAATTCTTCTGTTGTATGTATAATTTTTGTCCGTTCCTTTGTCTTGGTTCCACGAACATTAGAAATTTATGCTCTCATTTTTAAATGTAAGACCAAGTATGTATGTTTTTTGGATGCTTGGTAGGTTATATGTGCTGTAATTCTCATGGCAAAAGAAGGGACTTTGAAGAAAGTATTCAAAAAGTGGACTTTGATTGAATCGTTAACTGCATCGGGACTTCCAGCAGCTATCTATGCTTTGCAAAACAGTTTGTTGCAGATATCCTACAAGAATCTTGATTCGCTGACGTTCTCCATGCTGAACCAGACAAAAATATTCTTCACTGCTTTGTTTACATATATTATACTGAGGTATCTTCTTAATGTTCATCTCTTTTTATTGATTTTGAGACAACAGAACTGCCCAAGTAATATAATAATTCATAAATGCCTGAGCACTTAACATCCATGCACAGAAGGGAAACTAAGTTGATGTTTACAACCTTACATTCATTGCACTCCCATTAACTGCTGGCTTATAGAAGAGATTGCTTGTTTTACAATTTGTTTTATTGGTCAATTTTTCATTTTACGGCTTGTGTAGTGATGTAAGAAATTAATGTCCGTTTTCCATGCAAATGATGTCCTCAGTAACCATTAAATTATTTTCAATGTATTTTTCTACAAAGCTGATGTTTAAGGTTATTGCTTCTCTTTTCATACCAACTATCCACATTTACCTTCTCATGCCACTTCATCTTAAACTTTAGCTTTCGTATATGACACCAATTTTTTTTATTTTTTATTTTATTTCAATTTCAAACTGAACTTTATTTCTCACAGCACTTGCCTCTTTTCATTATGTTCTGACTGTGCTGTAAGGCCACATCTTAAATATTTTATCCACAGGAGTATATTCCTTGTGATAATGTTTCAGTTTAAAGGTGCTGATTTATCTGTCAATCTCTTTTTCTGCTATAACTTTTGGACTCAATTTATAGGCAGAAGCAATCAATGCAACAAATTGGGGCCCTTTTCTTGTTGATCATGGCAGCTGTTCTTCTAAGTATTGGTGAAGGCTCTAGCAAAGGTTCGGCCAGCAGTAATCCTGACCAAATTTTATTTTATGGGATTGTTCCTGTCTTGGTTGCTTCTGTACTTTCAGGTCTGGCTTCTGCTTTGTGTCAATGGGCTTCACAGGTTAGTTAAACTTCGTAGTTTTCCGTACATGTATGTAGAATCTTGTACACTAGCCAATTTTTTTTTTCTCACACATGCTTTCCTTTTATTACAGGTTAAAAAACATTCATCATACTTGATGACTGTAGAAATGTCTATTGTGGGAAGCCTGTGTTTGTTGGGTAGTACCCTTAAGTCTCCAGATGGAGAAGCTATCAAACAACATGGATTCTTTTATGCTTGGACTCCACTAACACTGGTAATGATCTTTCCGAAATTTAAGAATTTTCGCTATGTGAAGACAAGGGTTGGCTGTTGGATTTAACTCAAGTACTTAAGTTGGGTGTCAGTCTCCTTTTACTTCTTTTATTCACCTTTTTCCCCCTAATGAATCTTATAATGCACTCTAGCCTGACGGACTGCATTATGTATCGTCCACTGTGAATATATTGTATGTACACACCATTCTTCTACTTTTTGTGAGCCCTCATGCTCCCACACACCTTAGTCAAGAACGGAAAATGTGAAATTTGAGGGTTTTTTCTTTACCGTTTCTTCGTTGAAACCATTTGGTTATTCACAGGGAAAACAGGTGGTGGTTTTTCTGGTGATATCGTACCAGCTATGATATATTGCATATGTACCTGAAATTAAACTAAGTTAACTTTTTTTTTCTCTTGCAGATCCCAGTTTTAGCTAATGCACTTGGTGGAATTCTGGTTGGCCTAGTTACAAGCCATGCCGGTGGTGTTAGAAAGGTAAGTTTGTGTAAATAAATGTTTCCAGGATGCAACACGAAATTGATAAATGCTTTGATAAGATGGCTTTAGCCCTTCATTAGGCCTCCATAATTTCATGTCACAAGTTGATTGGTTGATAAAATTCTTAAATTCCTGAGAGCATACAGTTCCAATGGTTCACTGCATTAGGAATGTTCGAAATGCTCTTAATACCCAATCATTATCATAAAGATACTTATATTATCAAATTTGTTTCCGATGCTTGCAGGGGTTTGTCATAGTTTCCGCGCTTCTCGTAACAGCCGTGCTGCAGTTCATGTTTGAGGGAAAATCACCTTCCATATATTGTCTAGTAGCTTTCCCACTCGTCATCAGTAGCATTTCGATCTACCAGAAATATCCATACCGAGTCAAAAAGAAGGAATCGTGATTGTAGATTGTCAAAACGTCAAAAGTCAACCCGTTATATAGATTTTCATTTTGGTTTCATAATTCCCAAGTAGTAGAGTGGGGAGAGTAACAGGATTTTTAGAGAGAGTACTCAGCCCTGCTTGTTAGGGTGAGAAGAAAGCAAAGACCATGCTTGCTTTTTCATCATAATGATTTAAATCTAATGAATATCTGAATTGAATGTAGTTATTTTTCAGCCAATTACAAAGTCAATTATTAGTGCATTGATTTGGTCTATTATGACCTCCAAAGACAATCCATAATTGTTTGTATGGAGTAAATGATTTGTGAAGTATTTTGTGTTTTCTCTTATTTGCTTCTATAACACTTTTCGGCCTTTGCATGAACAAGTTGAAGTTGAATGGATTGGGCTATATCACTATTCCTTGTTTTGTTTTCTTAATTTCTGGTTATAAACTATTGAATTGAAATTCAATAGATATAAACAAACCATTCCGGGTTTGTTAAAAACTTTGTGATTTTGAAATTAGGTAAAATTTCTTAATTTCAAAGTCATAAAATTGTTTTATTTTTTGGCGTATTTAGTCAAACTTTGCAAGTTTTCAAAATTTCATTTAAAAAGTAAATAAAATGGTATCGGTTCATCAACTTTTGGTCTGAGGAATTGTGTTTCTCTCTCTAATGATGATGGGAATTTTAAGTCCCACTTTACTCATACAAGATCAAGTGCGGAATGATGTCTCAGATGTGTTGTGAGTCTAGTTATTCAGGTGCGTTGATCAACAAATGGGCATATACTAATTAGAATTAATTCATGATTAGTAATTGCAATGTTTACAATTCACTTTCATTTTAATTTCTGATTAGTAAACCTGTATTAATGAATGAATCATTGAATTCCAGTAAAAAAAAAAAATCATTGAATTAGAATATATCATGAGTGTATATATTATCTTCTAAAGAAATTATTTGTACACCCATTTTTTTTATGGATAAATTCTACAAACTTACCCTTGTTATATGAATAATTATACTAAAACGGTAAAAAGAAAAATCATAATGACACTAAACCCCCCTTGACTTGTTGAAAAAGGGACAATGTCCGTTTTGCCCATGTTCTATTATTCTAAAATATTATCTTAAATAAATCAATGAATTAAAAATCAGACAAAATATGTATATATATAAAAAATCAAATAACCGTAAAAAAAAATTAGAAAATTTAAAAAAGAGAGATAAAAATCAAATAAGTAAATAAAATTAGAAAACTATTACAAAATCATAAAAATTATATAAAATTAAACAAAATAATAAAAAATTGAAATGATCTCTCCAGATCTCCGTGAAGATCAAATGGAGGGAGAGTGGAGAAGAAATAAATAGAATTATTTTGGGTTGCGATTTGCTTTGTATTGGGTTGCGATTTGCTTTGTTTAGGGTTGCGATTTGATCTTTGAAAATTGAAGGAGAAGATGAAGCATATTTTTTTAATTATATATTATATATAATTAATAAATTGTTAGGGCTGATGTGGCGATATGTTATTTGACATTTAAAAAAAAAATTATTTATTACTCTTCTCTGATTAGTGACTAACTATTGTCAATGGTTAGTCAACCGTTAGTTAACGAGTCAATGGTAAATTAGACTAATTATAATTTTTTTACCGGTTTTAATGTAATTATATATATATATTTAGGGTAAGTTAGTGTAATTTGCCCATAACAAATTGGGTGTACAAATAATTAAAATTTCTTTGGTTGATAATATCCGCATCCATATATCATAAACAAATTTATAAAAATATTAAAAATACCCAAAATTATGATATTTTGATATTACGACCATCAGAATTCAGAAATCCAAAAATATGGCTGAAATTTGAGAAAAAGGGTAAATGTTTATTTCCTTATTCGGGTCAAGTCCAAGTTCGGCCCAAATCCAATTATCAATCAAAAACCTCACAAAAACCTTTCCTTCAATCTTCCAATTCACAAATCACGATAACAATGGGGAGCAGACTAGGAAGAAGAGTGATACACTTCATGAATCTCCCGATCAAGCTCCAGATGCCGACCAAGTTCGATAACATTCGAGAGATCTCGCTGAAGACGATCCCTTCCGCCTCAAAGATCGAGATCAAACGCGTCCTCGAGTCGCTCTACGGCTTCGAGGTCGAGAAAGTACGCACTCTCAACATGGAAGGCAAGAAGAAGAAGCGCGGCGGACTCCTCATCGCAAAGCCTGACTACAAGAAGGCTTACGTCACGCTCAAGAGCCCGCTCTCTCTCTCCTCCGACCTGTACCCGATCGTCGCCGTCCGTGACGAGAAGGAGAGGAAGGAGAAGACGGCGTCTAGCTTTGTCGATGACGGCAAGAGGCACTGGCTTGACAGAGGCAGAGATGTTGACGGAGACGGAAATGGATCCAGACGGACAAACACGTGGTCGTATTCCAAGGACAGAACGACGAAGACCAAGAAGGATAAGGGATCGCTTGGTGACGTGGCGGATGCTGCCGCCGTGAAGTTTCCGTGGAGCAGCATGAGGTCGAGGTAGTTTTGTTTTTGTTTTTAGTTTAATAAAGATTTAATGGATGATTATGGATTTTAATTAAGGTTCTAATTTCTGAACTTTTGAAGTGATTATAAAAGTATTAAATTTTATGTTTTGATTCTGATTTTATGCTTTTCCTTGTTATTATTCAGCAGCTAGTATGAAAGTCTAAACTGTTTTTCGTTTTCGAGTAGATTATCTAGAAAACAGAATTATATTTGTTGAATAGTCTATTAGTCTATGAATTATGGGATCTTGGATTCAATTTCAACACTGTTGTCTTGATTCCGAGTGAACTTGAAATGATAATATAAGTATTAAGTTTTATGTTTTGATTCTGAATTGGTGCTTAGTGTTTTAACTATTCTTGAATAGTTGAAATATTTTTTGCTTTCTTTGTTCTCATCAGCAGCTAATTAAGTCTACACCTTCATCGGTATATAATAAAGAAAACAAAATTATGTGTTTAATAGTCTATGAATTATGGGATCTTGTTGTTGTTTCGATATGAATTATGATTATGGGATTTAGTCCCAATGCAAGATTCATGCTAACTTGATTGTCAACCTGTTGTGTGATTGCTCTGGTTAAAATTAAATAACGTTGTATGAGAAAGTTAATATGGTGAATACTGAATTTTTGTTTATAGTGTACTAGAAGGAGAAACCTTTGAATTTTCAATATACCTTGTGACAAGAGGTGCTACAGAAGCATGATTTGTATGGGTACAGTACAATGTAGGAATGTTTAAGAATATTAGGAGAGTGATAGCCTTCGTCGCCAGCCGGATCGGCGGCTAGTTGAGTTGGATCTCCGTTGTTGATTGCTGGTTTCGTCCCCTTCAACTTTTGTATGGAATGAGTTCTTGATCTTCCTCCAACCCGAGCTCCAACCCGGTACAATCTTCTGCCTGTGGCTTAGCTTCTCATACTCTCGCTGCAGCTCAGAGTAGTCACTTTGTAGCCCTCCCATTCTTGTCTTTACATTCTCTAGTTCTGTTCTGAGATTTCTGATCTCTACACTAGTAGATGACTGACTTTCTTCCTGTTCAGAATTGTCAGTGCGTGGTGCTGTCTCCTTCCCTTGCATTGCTGTCCTCATCTTTACTTGCTCCGAGAAAAGCACCTGCATAGCTCATTTTTATTTGCTCAGATGAGAATTATTAATTTCATGTACCTGATACTGGAAAGCACTGAGCATAATGTCTCTTTCTCGGTCTATAAAGTTTAGCCCTGCCTTTTGTTTTTTTGCATCTTACATCTTAATTACTTTAGCTGGGGTCTGAGTTCTACACAAATGATATCATTTTTTGTATCCAGAGTAACATCCATAAATTGCTATTTGGCCATGGTGTTATTACATTCTTTGTGTCTCCAATAGTTTGTTTATGGTTTCTGTAGTTTTTCTCTTGAACCACTAGGATTTTTATCAAACTTTCTACTTTCTTGAATGAACAGTGAGCCTATGAAACTCTCTCTCTCTCTCTCTCTCTCTCTCTCATATATATATTATTCATGGGAAAGGAGGGTAATGATATATCTGAAATTACACGGAAAGGGTTATAATATCTGTTGATATCATTGTTCTAATAATAGCTTATCTCTCAAAACTGGGTTTTGATATTAGTATGGTTTTTTAATTTGAAATTGAATCTTTATATATGTAATGATTATATAATGATCAAGTTTGCTGGTATCATGGAAGCAGTCTTATTTTCTAATTGTTGTCACTAAATTGTTGATTTGACATGGTATCTTGTTGCTATATTGCTCTAAGCAATCAAGTGGGCTAGGTAACTCTAACTATTGGCCGCGTTCCTATTCTATTTGTTTCCTAGAGTTGGCGTGGCATTTTATTTGGTTACCCAGAATCCTAATTGGTAAGTTCATAATGTTCATTACCAAAGAGATCACCCTTTAATTGTGAAACTGAAAATATTAATGACTTATGGAGATACGGCAGTGACTTGCTGACTCATTGTAACAGTGGCTTTCATTTTATGGTATGGACAAACCAACAAATAGTTATAAAATTCACAGGTTGTCGGATATTTGGCTATAGAGTTTTTATCAGATTTTACCTGGACAACGGTTCTTAGAGGCAGTCGTTCATTTTGTGCAGCATGTGTGCATGCATCAAGTGACAGTTTCTCGCAGTTCATTATTTTGCACAACTTTCTCCGGTCATGTTCAGCTAGTGAAGCATGTGACTGAAAAAGGATATTAGGTAATCAGGTTTAAACAATTTGCATTAACTAGAAATAATGAGAGAAAGGGAGGAGAATTGATAGGTAACCTTGAGGTAGGTATCAATGGCTCTATAGAGACCATCATGACATGTTCTAGCATTTTCTGGTAAGGATTCAGCTAGAACTTGAAATTTGGTGATGGAGAGATTTGGGTCCCTGGCAATCTCAGCAAGGTAATTGTCTAAGAGCCTGCTCACACTAGTTTTTCCTATTTTTTGTTGCTTTTGCTGCTGCTGTTGTTCTTGCATCAAGAAGTATTCCACAATCCTTTGCACCACATCAACGTTGTGCATTGTGTTGTGTTCAGTTGAACTGTGCCATAAATGAAAATGAATGAGAATGGAAATTTTTTAATCATGATGAATTCCCTTTGTTGAAGTTCCTATTTGGATTTGTTAATGCATGTCAAATAACTTAAAATAAAATAGGGTAGATTACTCACTTAACTAGTTTCCCATGATCTTCATTCTTATAATTAGGAATCAAAAGATCATTGACTTTGGCATCTTCTAACATCATTCCCACTCTTTTCTCAAGTTCTGAAATTAAAGCCGGTGATGCTGAATACACCATTGCCATCTTCAAAATCTGCAAGAAGAACTTGCAAGGAACAGCTTCCTGTTGAGGAGGAAGTATGCTGACTAGGCTTTCAATAATTGTTCTTTGCTCCTTGTGTCCAACACCCCCCTCTTCATTCCCTCCTTTCGAAACACTAAACTGCAACTCATTCTTTCCGTACCCATATCCTCTTAATCCTTCTAACTCCACATCCATGCCTGGTAACCATTTCTTTGCATAGTGTATGATGCATTTACCTATGATCTCTGGTTTTGTTCCTTTCGCCTTTACTGTTGTTACAATCCTTGTGAAATGATCAATCCGAAGGGTAGCCACATCTTCAAACCATCGGCCTTCTTCATTAACTATATCTCCGCATGTTGAGTTTTCTCTAGAAGCCTTCCAAGCAATTGAATCGCAACATCTTCTGACAATTTGGAGGTTTTCAGCCCATGGAGATAGAGTTTCGCAAGATTTGATAACAGTAATGGTTTCTTTCCATGAAGAAAGGATTACCAATGTGAGGAAAGCTTCTGTCTTAGAGATTAAGTTTCCATCTTCATATTCTTCACTCATGTCTAAATATTCTGATGCACATCTTAATGGAGCAATGTTGTTGGAGTTGAAGTCTACCGGGAGACCATAACAGAATTTCAAAATGATCTCAAAAGTTTCTGCTCCACCTGGTAAGTTTTCTAGCTTGAGGTCATACCCAAAATTTGAGATTGATGGCTGAAGTTCTAGTCGGCCTATGTAGCCACATTTAGACACCAAGGGATACTGTTTCAGGAAAAGTAGATGAGAAATCAAATGACCCAATACATCTAACTATCGACTTCTTCACCCTTTACCAGTTTGGTTTCATCTACAAATATATTTAGTTCTTGATTTAGCTATGGTGAATTGGTGATAAAGGTATAGGAAGGAGGTGGAGTAACTTTCTGATTATATTTCTGTCTTCATATTGGCTTGTATTTTATTAATACCTATGATGTTCATTTATTTAGTTTGTAGCAGATGATAACTTTCTAGTTGTGCATTTTGTATGCAATATTCAGCCATTTTGTACCTCTTGTGTATAATACTTGCCTTGTGAACATTAAAGGTGACATCCTGAACTTGAATTGATAGATCTGTTGGGATTTGAGAGGTGACAAACCTGCATGAACCCACCAAAACAAACGGAAAGCAAAGTAAATGTGTGAGAAAAAAGTGCTAGGAAAAATACAAGCAAGATTAGCCTGGCAATCTATAGATAAATATAATGTCAGCTCTAGTATGTTAGTTTTTGTAAGTTGAATCATAACTAATTCTTTCTTGTGTACCATGAGTGTTCCTTTTTCTCGAAGGTATCGGCAATCGTGATGAGTCTGTTGGGAATTACGATACTTTGTTCGTAAGCTGTATCAGTCCCTTCCAATTCACTCCCGGGGCTTCGCGAACGAGCTGCAGGCAGAGACTTGGTCATGGTGACTGGTGAGTCTCACTCTCTGGTTGGGCACATGTTATGAATTAGATTTTGTTAAAGAAACTATATATGTTGTAAGAGGGTTGGGAGTATGGTTTAAATGAATGTGAGAAGTGAGTGTGTGGTTTGGATAGGAAGACCATTAAATTTGGTTGGTGGGTTATTAATACAAGTCCCTGTTTGTAGCCAGTGTGTCTCAAAAATTCGATGGAGACGAATCAGGTGAGTGTATAAGGGAGACAGAGAGAATATTGGTAATGAATTGTCAATTTTGAACCACATATAATAATATAGGTGGTGTGGACTGGACCAGAAATATTTCTGTGGCTTTCAGGGACTTATTGGCACATTTACTGAACCCAGAAGTGACAGAACTGGACCCTGAAGTGCTGAGAGACACTAGGAACACTTTTTGATCGACCCAAGTTGTATTTTGTTTATTTTTGAACTATTATTCGAGCGAGGGAGAAGGGAACATGACTCGAACTCATTGACTAAGTAGTGTTTAGGAATACTTGAAGATTGTTTCGATACTTAAAGAGTAGTGATCGTTTCTATACTTAAGAGTAGTGATCGATCATGCATTTGGATCATCTATGATCTAACAGGAAGTATTAGAGAACGTTGGATTGTATGTATTTGATTGCATGACTGGAATTCAATGTGTACTAGCTATTTAATTCATTGAGAAATTCTAGATTTGGATCTGTATTTAGGCTTGTAAGGGGAAACTCTAGATTTTGGAATGGTGTTAACATGGACTTATGTTGATTTGCAAGTGCACGTCACGTGTTACATTCGTGTATCCGTGTAGGTAGGTGCAGTGAGTCATACGATTTAACTATTATACATACATGGGCGGAATCAGAATAGTTGGATTTGGGGGGGGGGGGGGGGGGGGGGGGGCATGGGTTGCTGGGTAATTATGTGAGAGGGTTGCTGGGTAATTATGTGAGAGAGTTTATTTTAGTTTTAATTTTTTAAATTTTTTTTTTTTAATTTTTAGACCCTTGGATTAAAATCTAATAACTAAAAATTATGTTGGGTAATTATGTGAGAGAGTTTATTTTAGTTTTAATTTTTTAAAATTTAATTTTTTTTAATTTTTAGACCCTTGGATTAAAATCTAATAACTAAAAATTAACCCAGCAACTATACATTTATATAGTAACTATATAGTAGCTAAACCCGTGAGTTATATATTTAGGGATGTTAAAATTATCTATTGGTACGGGAACCCGACCTGTTAGGGGCGGGTTAGTGCCTACCATTTATGTTATGGTATGAGGATGGTATTATTTTCAGGGACGGGTCGGGTTAGTGCCTACCATTTATGTTATGGTATGAGGATGGTATTATTTTCAATCCCTGATTTAATTTTGGGACGGTTACGAGATTTTAAGTCCCAGTCCCGACCCATCCTCGAACCATATATATATATATATATATATATATTTTTTCAAGGACGATATCAGAACAAGAGTTCTAACTCATGGACATGAACACATGCAGTATATGTTGAATTGGCTACAATCTAAAAAGAAAAGAATAATCAGTCATTATTATGTGAAATAATCAAGAAATAACCCAAATTCCTTTAATCTGTGTTTCATAACATGTCCAGTGACATTGTAGCAAACCCTGGAAGCAATAAAGAAGAATCGGTGATTGATAACTAAATTGAACTCCAAGGTTAAACAACGATAATATATCTCATTTTCTTTTTCCCTTTTTATTTTTATTTTTATTTTTTCCTTTTTCATGCTCTTCTATTAGTCATTAAAAAAATAAGTTAATGGGATGGGGATGAAATGAGGTTAAAAACCGATCTCCTAATGGAGAATTTCCTAACCGCACAGTTTATTTTCAGGTGAATATTCGCCAGAGATGATATTTTTCATACAAACTGGGATTGATGATGGTAATGGAAAACCCGTCCCCGACACGCACCAATGATATCTGATATATTTAATAGATCCTAAGACCAATTTCCCATAAATTTAACCCAAATGTTTATTAGGCCCAGTCGAGTTCATGCCTTCTAGGCTTTCAAATCTCAAATCATAATTTATTTAACCCGGCCTGCTATTCAATTCTGTACATTTTTTTCCCTTTCTTTTGTAAATATGACCATAATCGGTAAGAATTTGCCGATATTTGACAAAATCAATCACTGTATTTTCGGTTTGAAATATAATTTCTACTATAGAGAAAATGTATATTTTGCGATTTGATTGATGGATGAATGTTGAAGTTAATATATATTTAATTATTATGGAAAGTATTGTTTGCGTAATTGCCTCTATGACCTAATTCCTTCATAAATTTTTAATGACACTAGGTTTTCATGAGAAGTTAATCCAATGCATGAATTTCATAATGACAATTGCACCTTCTATATATTAATAGGAAATAACTTTATTATATATTACTGCAACAGTTTATATTAGATATGGTGCCGGTTTGGTTCGAACCGGTGAACCGAACAGGAACTACCGGTGAAAAACCAGATCCGGAACCGGTTTTTTTGGTTCTGGTTCCAGAACCAAACCCGGAACTTGTACCAGACGGTTCCGGTTCCTTTTATAGAGGAGCCTCCCGGTTCGAACCTGACTGGAATCGGCGGTTCGGTTCCGGTTCGAACCGGTCAGTTCCAACATTATTTATATATTTATTTTTAATTTTTTTTAAATAGTGATTGAACCGGTGGGCCCAACGGCCTGCTGACGTCAACAGACCATTGGGCCCTCCAACGGTTCACTCTTTTTATTTTATTTTATTTTTTTTCTTTTTCATTTCTATAAATACCCACCCCCTCCATTCATTTTTTCCCACTCCAATTTCCTCAATTCTCTCTAATTCTCTCTAATTCTCATTTGTCTCTCAGTTTTTAATTCTCCAACTCTCCATACCCCACTCTCTTCCCCAGGTTTCCAATTTATTTTATTTACAATTACTAAGTATCTAATTTATTTTATTTTTTAATTTATTTAATTTGCAATTAGTCAATTACTAAGTTTCTAATTTCATTTATAGGGGGGATTACAATTTGGTTCTTATTTTTTAAGGAAACATTGTTTTTTTACCCGACTTATGTGTATTAGGGTCATTATTCCTCATCATTTTGGAAATGCATCAAAAAAGTCTATCTGACCAAAAAGTTGACAGTCAAGGTTAATAGAAGTGTTTAAAAGACAGTTTTGCCCCTAAGCAATGTGAAAAGACTGAAATACCCCTCTAACAATTACTTTGAAACCCTGTGGAAAGATTAAAATGTCCCTCAAACCCTTTGACAATTAATTAGAAAATTAAAATGCCTTTATCAAGAATTGAACCCATGACCTTGTGATTAAAAGTCACAAGCTCTAACCAGCTGAGCTATTACAACTCATTGTTAATAATTTATTGATTTAAATGCATATATAGTTATTTAATTTGTTTAAAATAATGTAAATCTGTTCATATAATTTAAAATAAAATCATGTATATATATAATTTGAAATAAAATCATTTATATATAATTTGAAATAAAATCATATTTAATAATAATATATCAAAACAGATCTATGAAAAAGAAAAAGAAAAATAAAACAAAAGGGAAAAACCTATTTAATTTTTTTCCTTTTCAATTTATTGACTTTGATTTTCTGAGTTTTTTTTATCAAATTGAAATAAAATATTTTTTGAAAAGGAAAAAATTAAATAAAAAGAGAGAGAAAAAATTAACGGGCTTTGATTTTCTAGGTTTCCTTTTGTTTTCTTTTTTTTTTTCCATTTCAAAAATTTTTTTATTTCGATTTGATAAAAAAAAACCCCAAAAAATCAAAGTCCATAAATTGAAAAAGGTAAAAATTAAATCTTGTTTTTGCCTTTTGTTTTCTTTTTCTTTTTCATAAATCTTTTTTGATATGTTTTAATTAAATATGATTTTATTTTAAATTATATAAACAGATTTACATTATTTTAAACAAATTATATAACTATATATATATATTAAATCAACAAACTACCAACAATGAGTTGTAATAACTTAGCTGGTTA
This sequence comes from Dipteronia sinensis, assembly GCA_033220585.1. Taxonomy (NCBI): domain Eukaryota; kingdom Viridiplantae; phylum Streptophyta; class Magnoliopsida; order Sapindales; family Sapindaceae; genus Dipteronia; species Dipteronia sinensis. The sequence continues at coordinate 58,968,459 of CM065637.1, read as the reverse complement.
GAGTTGTGACTTTTAATCACAAAATCAATGGTTCAATTTTTGATAAAATCATTTTAATTTTCTAATTAACCCTCAAAGGGTTTGATGGGCATTTTAGTCTTTTCGTAGGGTTTAAGAGTAATTGTAAGAGGGGCATTTCAGTCTTTTCATATTGCTTAGGGGTAAAACCGTCTTTTTGACATTTTTATTAACGTTGACTGTCAACTTTTTGGTCAGAGAGACTTTTTGATGTATTTCCAAAAAGATGAGGACTAATGACCCTAATACACATAACTCGGGTAAAAAAGCAATATTTCCTTAAAACATAAGGACCAATCTGTAATCCCCCATTTACAATTTATTTTATTTACAATTACTAAGTTTCCAAATTCCAATTTATTTTATTTGCAATTTATCTTATTTCCAATTTATTTTATTTGTAATTTATTTTATTTGCAATTACTAACTACTAAGTTTCTAATTTTCTTCAAAATTTATTTCCAACAATTTATTTCCGTCGATTTTGTAACATTTTTTTGCTTAAGGAATTTGACAATTCAATTTTTAAAATGGAAAGTAGAAGTGGTGATGGTCCTAAGCGTTCCATTTCGATAAAAGGTAAGGGTTGTATGCCGGATAATCTTGGTCTTGACGACCGCACCTATCACGAGTATCTGTAACACCAAGTCTATGCTGAAGGTCTATGCTGAAGATCTATGCCTAAACTTTCTTCTATCTCATCCCTCTCTAAGAATTTCTGAACTCGATCTCGATGACACCCCACATTTGACAAGCCAATCAGAAAATATGATCCACACCCACCATATTTTGAATTTGATCCACATACGGAAGAAAAGTTACAAAAGCAGGTCAAATCTGATCTCTTCGTATTCCATATGAAGAAAGTTACGTACAAAAGATGGAAGCATTGTAGTGATTTGCAATTACTGCAAAAAAGTATTTAAGTGGCACAAATCTGGAGGATATGACACATATCAGAAGCATATAACGAACGCACATCCAGACGCACATGCCAAATCGAGTTCATAAGCTCAAATTTCCAGATACGCTACCTCTAACCAACAATTATTTAAATATAGTGATGCAAAAAATAAAGAAGAATTAGTTAGAATGGTTGCAGTAGAACACTTATCATTTAGTTTTGGTAAAAATGTTGGTTTTATTAATTATTGTCAACGAGCATTAAATCCTACTACATGTCGTGTTCCTAGAGTTACGCCTACAGAAACATTTGAAAACATTTATGAAAAAGAAAAGAAAAAGTTGGAAAAATATTTTGAAAAATATAATGGTTGTATTTCCGTATGTGCTGACATATGGAGTGACCATTGGCGAATGCATTCATACTTGAGTGTCACTTGCCATTATATGGATAATGCATGAACTATCCAAAAACAAATTCTTGCATTTAGAGTTTTTGATGATAAACACATTGCTGCTAATATTTTTAGACAGCTTAGAATTATTTTTGCAGAGTATAAAATTGATAACAAAATTTTTGCAATTGGTTTTGATAATGCTTCTAACAATACCGATGTTATTCCTGCTTTAATTGAATTGTGCAAATCTTATCTTGGAGGTAAATTTTTTCATCAAAGATGTGCATACCATGTTTTCAATTTATGTGTTCAAAAATGATTAAAAACTCTTGAACAGTTTATTCAACCTATTAAAGATGCCCTCTATTTTTTGAAGAAACATCCTTCTGCAATGAAAGCATGGGCAACATATTGTAAACAAAATGGTAGGCGTGTCATTAGATTTCCTCGTGATGTTCCAACACGTTGGAATTATACTTATCAATTGCTTGCTAGAAGTTATGAATATAGAGATTTATTAGTTACTTTTATTCAATATCATGTTAGTCAGATTAATCTTTATCAAAGCCATTGAGATGTTTATAACAATGTTTGTGGTTTGTTAAAAGTCTTTGACAATGGTACTAACAATTTATCAGGTGTTTATTATCCTACAACTAATTTATTTATCATTGAGAGTCTTAATATTGCCGGTGCCTTTGCTCATTGTGAATCCGACTCACGATTACTGGAGTCCGTTACTGCTATGAAAGATAAATGGTTAGAATATTATAAGGAGTTTCCAAATATTTATTTGATTGCCATGTGTTTTGATCCACGTTGTAGATTAGAAAATTTGTCTGATTATCTATCTGCCTATTATAAATAAGGTTTAAAAATAGATTATGATGTTCATATGTTGTGCTAGGGTTAAGACATTATTGTCTGAGTTATATGATGAATAACTAGAGTTTATGGTCCATCACTGAACATAGATGTTCCACAAACTTAAAATGTATCTCATTCCTCATCATCCTTCATATTTATGAGTTTAGGGTATAATCTGTTATCCAAAAAAACCAAAAAATTACGAGGTTCCTTTTCATCAAACTCCACCACGTATTCCGAGCTTGAATCTTATCTAAGTACCTCTTTTGAGTTTATAGAAGACACTGAAGTTAAAAAATTTAATATCTTACACTGGTGGAATGAGCATGAAAGATACTTTCCAATCTTGGCTATGATAGCCAAACAAATTCTTTCAACACCAGTTTCTACGGTGGAGGTGGAACAACAGTTCAGCGCCGGTAGGAATATTCTGGGCGTAAGATGTTCGCTTTTGAGTCCGAAATTAGTTTAGATGCAAGCTTGTGTTGATGATTGGACGAAGGCACAAAATAGACAATAAGAAATCGATCAAGAGGAACCTTACGATTTCTTCAAAGACGACTGAAAATACACTAAGAGTGATAAAACTAACCTAGAGGGGGGGGGGGGGGGGGGGGTGAATAGGTTTTAGTTAAATTAAATGCCATCTTTTTAATTCATCAAAATTAAACAACACAACCCCTAATCTCTATCACAATCAATCATTGCCATAATAAAAGTGCGGAATAAACAAAAAGACACAATGATATGATTTACGTGAGAAACCCTCAAACTGAGTAAAAACTCACGGGCCTAATCGCCAATTGAACCCTCTAATCCACTATTTGCAGAAACGATTACAACCTAGGTTGACCACATCACACCTAATCGGTTACTAATCCGTTCTTGCTACCCGCATGCCTTTAATAGTGATTTTAGGCTCTTGCTTGTATACTACTCAAGGCAAATACAAGACTTAACTCTTAAATGAAGAGATATGAAACCTAAAGTGAATATGATGATATTCTAAATGCACAAAATGCAAGGTCAACACATTTAATGCTTATCTAGTCATGTATGAATGTTTCAAACAATCCTAGATATCATGTTGCTATATGACACACATATAACCTAGCTATATGAAATCAAACCATTCCTAGATGCAATAGCTATCACAATACAACAACCCAAACATCAACAAAAATCTCAATATATAATGAAAAATTATAATCTAGATGCATAAGAGACATAAAAGAGATTTCTTGTTAAGCAAGAACACAAAGATATATGAGAGTGGTGTTCTACTTACCAAGTAAGCTATGTTGATGAAGACCCATGCTTAGAAACACCCTAGATGAAGCTAGATGATGATAGAACAATGAATGAATGATGGGTGATTGGGTTTTGGACAATAAAAATGGTTTCTTGCAACCTTTTCTTGCAAGACACTCTTGATCTCTAAAAGGAATGAAAGAGAATGAATTCTGAAGCTCTAGAGAGGCAAGGATGAGGAAAGAGCATATATATATCAAGTCCTAGACGAAATGACACCGTTTTGAAAACAGTAACAAAAACCCGTCATTACCGCTGTGCATACCGCGGCTCGGGCAAGTTGTTTAGACCGCGGTACACGCAGCAGTGTGCCTACTGGACAACAACGCGGTTTGGACCGCTGTACGTGCAGTGCACAGACAGCGGTCCAGGCATCAGTGGCCTACTGAAGTTTACCGTGTCATGGACCGCTGGGCGTGCATGTGTACAGGACGCGGTCCAGGCAGCAAGGGCTGACTGATGAATACCGCTCTGTATGCCGCGGTGCAAGCAGTGCTTGCCAAGCGGTCTAGGCCGCGGTACATGAAGAAACCCTATTTTCTAGGCAGACTCAACACACAAAGTGATGTGCAATATGTGCAAGTGTGGAGTATGATAAGAGACATACAATACATCATCCAATTGTATGTAAACAAGAATATAATGCATGCAAGTGAGTGTGTGCAGCTATATCCCTTCAAGTAAAAGTAGAGTCAAGTAATCTACTTTTCTTGAAGCACTTGGAGACAATTGGAAGATCTTCAATTCCTAATCTACCCTTTTACAATGATAAACCCCAAATGTGATTTTGTCAACGAAATAAGCCAATCATAAAGTGAGGCACTTACAACGACCAACAGGCTCAAAGTCGAACGGATGAACTTGGCAACGATTAGTCCACGCAATCTCCAAACCTGCAATAAAAGGTAAGAGAATTACGTGGTCTTTGATTCCTCTAAACCCTTAAGAGGATACGTAGGCAACTTAATTGTGGTAAAAATTAAGTGCAAGACCAATTTTACATTTTTTAGTTTTATTTTAATTTAATTTTTTAATTTGTCATTTATTTATTTTAGGGAGAATCGTAAATACCCCTCCGACTTTTAACCTAATGCCAAATCAAACCTTCTAGTTTGAACAATCAGCAAAAAACACCTTCATGGTAACTGTATACTAACACCGTTACACAAATAATGTCCAAAAATGATGAAATGACAATGGAGCCCTTTTATTGTCCATATTGTAGTAATTGTCATGTTACCCTTAAAAGTATAACAAATTTACTTAATAATAATGAAAAATACTTATCTCAAAATAAATATAAAAAAAATTGTTGTCTTTGCATGAATATTAAAACGATTGGCTAACAGTAAAATCTTGTTCTATATGAAATTTTTGCTTTTATTTTTTCTTGTATACATATTCTATTTTTCTTAAAAAATTTGAACAAACTTGTAATCAAATTCTAAATGGAAAAAAACACATTCATCAAATTAAAACTGAAAAATCAGTATTCAAATTAAAACTGATTTTAATTGTAATCAAATTAAAACTAAAAAATCAGTATTTAAATTCAAGAATAGAAAATTTTCACATGCAGAAAAAACATGAATCATAATTTCACATTTGGAAAAAAAAACCATGATCTCTAAGTCAAAGAAGAAAAAAACAATAAAAAACAACAATTTATGCAAAAGATTAATGTAACAACATTCTTCCGTAATAATTAAAAGTTCAACATATCACAAATATCTAAATACATATAAAGCTTGAACATAAGTTCACCTGATACCAAAGCAAATGCATCACATGCACCAATAAACACAGTCCAAAAAAAAGAGGAAAAATGTTGGTTCGATGGTAGTTTGAACAAAAAACTAATAATTTAAAATAAAATGACAAGGGTCTGTCATCTGTGTCACTATGTGCTTCCAAAGCTTATCCTGACAAGATTCAAATATGTTGTGCATTGCCTCTACCTGCAAGCATAAGCACTGTTAACACCTAAATTGACAGAATGTATATCAAACAATAAAATTAAGCTTGATATACAACTTAATAATATTTGTAAGAAAAAAAAATATCCGTTCCTTGAGTGATTTGGGATTGTTACTGATGTTGTGGTTGAGATGAGGATCCTTGTTCATCGCATGCTGAGTTTGTATGTCTCCCTTACAAAAATTTAAACAATGAGAAAATAGTTAAATGTAGATATAATTGTCCTAAACAATTATGGTTTAGAACTAAAGAAAAATAAAGTTTTTTACCTTTTTCTTGTTCGGTTTGCTCCTACCCTTAGATTTCTTTTTGCAAGACCTTATATTATGCCCAAGGCCTCGACATCCAGTACATTGAACTACTTTACTGCTGGCAAATTCACCTTGCTCTCTCCTCCTTTTCACCTTTGGTCGCCTTGGTTTTGTTTTCACTATAGGAGGCAAAATTTTATCATTTGGAATCTCAGGCCATGTGAGCTGATCAGGAATAGGATGAATTACAGGTTGATATGTCTATGTGTATGCCTATGTGTATGCCTCTTTTTTCAATAAGGCATGGACAAATTGGGCTAGTTCAGAGCTGCCATCATGATACCTTTTGTGGCTTAATGAAGCCATATCATGTTTACATGGCAAACCACTAAGTTGCCATGCACCACAGCCACAAGTATGGTATCTAAAATCAACAACCCATTTCTTGCCAAAATCATCAAGAATCTCAAACTCAAAATCATCAAGAATCTCCCCTCTTGCCTAAGCTTTTCCAAGGTTCTGTGCACTACAGGAGGCAACTCAGTCGACCAATGTATACATTCTGTTATCCTTTTATGCATCCTCTTTATGACTTTTCTTGGCAAGTTTTCCAATAAGGTCAACACATGCTGATTTCTTAGCTTTCCAATCCAACTATTGAATGCTTCCGATAGATTATTGGTTGCATGATCACATTTTACTTCAATGTCCCATGCATGAGCACACCATACTTAAGTATCAATGTCAGAAAACCATTGAAAAGCTTTAACATCCAACTTTTTAATTGCATCCATTGCTTCATTGTGGACCTGTATATTTACTCCTGAAATTAGCAAAGACATGTTTAGCACAATGTCTAATGCTAGTTTTTGGCCAATATATATCAATTGCATTCATTAAACCTTTTTATCTATCTGACATGAAAATAATTGGCATGTCATCTAATGGCCCCATAAAATGATGCAATGCATTCAGAAACCAACCCCAACTATCTGCATTTTCCCCCTCACATATCGCTACTGCAAGCGGAAAAATCACGTTGTTTGCATCTAAACAAACTGCAGATAATAAAACCCCTTCATAAGGACCCTTTAGGTGACATCCATCCACCCCTATAAAAGGTCTACAACCATTCAAAAAACCCAACTTCTGTGCCTCAAAGATGACAAAGAATCTTTGAAATAAATTAATACCGGTTGGCATCATAGTTCTCATTAATACCATTGAACCAGGGTTTCTTTTGTAGTAATATGTGTGCATACTGTCTCATCATACCATAACATCTTGCATGATCCTCCTTTAAACTCCCTAAAGCTGCTTGTTTTGCCCTATATAATCTGTGCATGTGTACTTCCACTTGATATTTAGTTCTCAACTCATTCTCTAACACATCAATAGGGATACATGGGTTTCGCCTAATCATGTCCCCTAATTTTCTTACAATCCACAATATTGATGCCTCAAAATTTTGAAACACCCTCTGACAAAGATGTTTTTTTTTCATAGGTTTTAATTTAAAATGAAACCTCATCAGCCAACAGGGAAGCATGAATCCTCCACGGGCAGCCATGATATGCACAAGTTGAAGTCAACCTTTTTCTCTCATTTTTTACCTTATACATTATGAATCCCTCTTGAATAACATAGTCTGGAAGTACATCTTTGAAATGTTCTTGATTGTTAAAAACTTGCCCTACAACCAATTGAATTTTACCATCAGGCAATAATTTGAATTCACTCCCATTTAATCCTCTACCCATTCTTTGGACTGGATCTTCGTCTTCTGAGCTTTCATTGCCAAAAAGTTCATTATTGTTTAATCGATATCCCTCCAAATACTCATCACTGTCACCACCAGATTCAACATCAACATCTTCCTCAATTTCAAGTAGTTCAATATTTCCATCAACTTCCACATATGAGAACATTTCATCTACAACAATATCATTGGCATCAACAGCTTCTCCATCACCAAAATCCACAACATTATCTTCAAATAATGTCATATTTGTTGCATTGATTTCCTTTTCCACATTTTCATCGGCTGCAATATTTTCCTCTACCACAGTAAGATCCTCAATTGCAATATTTTGATTTACCGGTAATATTTTGCTCAACCCTAACACCCTTCTTCATTTCCAACTGGTTGTAACAGTACACGAAACTCAATTTTCTCCATACCTCTACATACAAATTGTTCAAGCGTCAACACTAACTCACTCTCAGTAGTGATCCCAACTTCATCATTCCAGGAAACCCAAACACTTACCTTGTACAAATTAGGATGCTTTGTATTGCAGTTATATTTATCATTGTGTGCCCAGTTCACCAACACAATAAGACTGATTTCATCAGCATCAACATAGTTGAAATGCAGCATGTTATCAGCTGTTTTGATAACCATGTCATCAAAACAACCCATTTTTTCACCGAAAAAATGTAAATACAATATAATGTCAACTTAAAATCAATCTACAATCACCCAAAATAATTAATATTTCATATAAACACAGTAATATTCAATTTTTGCCGAAGCAAAAATAGAACAACATCCAAAATATGAACTCAACACAACACTATGACTCATTGTTAATAAACCCACATTTTCGAACCATTATATAAACCCTAGAACTATCATTTTTTTGAATTGGGAAATCTATTAAAGGTGAGGAAAAGGCCACGCAAGACAAAAAAATACACAAACCAGCAGGAAAACAGAGGCAACAAGCCACACAACAGAGGCAACAGACCGCCAAAACAGGGGAATACCTCCTGAAGAAAACATACGAGAACAAAGACAGCACCAACAGACAAAAAATGTATACAAAGCAACCCTAGAACTATCAATCAATGCATATTTGCTTAGTAAAATAAAAATTCATGTAGCAGTAGTGAAATTGAAATGGAAATTACAAATAAACCAACATAAAACTTCAAAATATTAAACTAATTAAAAACCCCCAAAAAAGAAACCATAACACACAAATACCGTAACGCTCGAAATCAATGCGATTTATTGTTCAAAAGTAGAAAAAAAGTAGGTTTGAAAAAGCATATGAAAAAGAAGAAAAAGTATTTGAACTCTTATGAAAAAAGCAAAAAAAAAAAAACTTCAAAAACTTTAGTGCACAAAAGTGTTTAACTTACCTTTATCAAGTATTCAACAAAATGAGATTTCCTTGATGAAGATGGTAAAATCATATACGACTTTCATATCACGAAGAGGGAGATTTTTTTTTTCAAGTGAAGGGGAAGAGTTTGAAGAGTGTTTTTGGTTTCCTATGCTTTTCATGCTTTTGGAGAGGAGATGAAAATAGTTGTTTGGTGGGTTTCAGATGCTGTAGGGTTTTTTTATTACTATTATTTCTTTATTCTTTTTATTTTTTTTATTTCAAATTGACTTCATTACCCTTCTCCTTTTATATTTAACAGAACATATTTAACGGTAGGGGGTTATTTACTAATTGTTCAAACGAGAGGGTTTGATTTGGCTTTAGGTTAAAAGTCATGGGGGTATTTGCTATTCTCCCTTTATTTTATTTTATTTTACGGGTGACCCAATAAAATGCATTCACAAATTACAATTTTACATGACTAATGTTTTTATAAAATAAGATTAAATTAAATTTAAAACAAAAAGAACCGGAACCGCCGGACCGAAACCGGAACCGGGGGAACCAGAACCTGAACCTCCCCCCGTTCTCTCGAAACCAGAACCGGTGACAAGTCTAGTTTATATGTCTTCCCATCACTATATGCGCCATCTATAACAATTTCAAAAATTCAATTTTTGATAATTAAAATATTGGAGGAAACGAATAGATTCATAATAAAGAGTCACAAGTGATGATGAGATTATCATCAATATATAGAAGAGTTGTTGTTCAAACAAAGAAAATTGATGAGATTGATTTGAATATCAAAGATATTCAAGATTTAAAGAATGATATATTATTTTGAAAATATGAAGCATAATGTTGACAATAATATTGAAATTAAAGCCTAACACGAGATATTTGTATGCATTTATCATAAGGAATTTTCCTTGCACTTTTGTTTGTTATATGAAAAATCTACTTCCTTTGCTTGTTCTTCGTTCTGGTACTTGTTCTTCTGTCTTCCGTTTTTTTTACGCGGCAGAGGTGGAAGTGAAAAAAAACTGTCTAGTGGATCTTCACAGGAAATCGGTAATGGTTGTAGTGAGGTTGAAGACAAATACAATATGGATTGACCATTAATATTCTCCTCTTCTTGAATTATTATTAAGACATTATCGATTTCGTCTGATTGAGTAGGCCATATTGTATGCTCCAAAGAAGACAAATTTAGCAATAGATTATCATTACCAAATCTAACACTAGAACTACTATTATCCATCTTTTTTCTTTGATGAGTAACTTCATTATTTTCTTTGTTTTATTGTGTCGACTCGTCTCGAAGAAAATCTCTCAACATTAAAAAGTCTTCTAGTTGAATATCCAAATCGAGAAAATCATAATCAAGTTCTGTTATTGGGTATATATACAACGGCGGATCTGTCGTTGGATATATATGCAGCGGTGATGTGTTTGATATGGCAGCAGAGTGGGCACGGCGGTGGGAGAGGGGCAGTACTCCGGTTGTAGTTGTGGACGGAGGCATGATGAGCGAATTAAAGGTGAAAGGTTTAGTATTTATTTATACATATAATTCTCTTTGTTAATCCTATTTAGAAAAGGATTCGTACTCCTGTTTAAACACAGACCCTTATACAAAAAGGAATAAAAATAGGAACAAATGAGGGGTAAAAAGGAGAAAAAGTAAGTTCAAAGAGAATCGTCATAGTTGGCGGTTTTTCCTCGGTCGTATATAAAAAATAAAAAACAGACTCAACACTTTCCATTTCCTTGAAAAAATTCTTCTTTCTTCTACTTCCGTAAAAACTGATAAAATTGAGATCTATATTATTGCAAGAAAGAACAAAAATGGCGACAGTGTCACCTCTCGCAAAATACAAGCTCGTTTTCTTGGGAGATCAATCCGTCGGCAAAACCAGCATCATCACCCGTTTCATGTACGATAAATTCGACACCACTTACCAGGTCTTCCTTCTTCTTCTTCTTCTTCTTCTTCTTATTTATTTATTTGTCTATTTTTCTTGTGATGATTTGTCATCTTCCATGATCTAATTTGAATTTTGTTTTTGTTTTATTTGATTATTGAAATTAACAGATCTTGATTTATTTTTGTTTAAGATGTATATATATATATTGTCTAAATATTTTATTTATTTGGTTAAATTGTAAAATTTGCAGGCTACAATCGGGATTGATTTTTTGTCAAAAACAATGTACCTTGAAGATCGGACAGTTCGTTTGCAGCTTTGGTATGCCATTTTTCTCTATTGCTGATTGCCGCATAAAATAAATTTAGGATTACAAATTCATTTGTTTTTGTCAACTAGGAATTTGCATTATTACACCTGAAATGTTTTCTTATGCATCGTTTGCACTAGAGAATTTTCGGTACTTAATAACATAGCTGTTCCGATTATATTGGTTTAAAGTTGTCAAGCGTGTATTGGAAAAATTCTTATTGGTATGTATGAATAAGTGGACAATCTGCCATGATTGTTGGTCTATTGGATTTTCGTGGTTTTAGTTATCTATGTTGAATTGACAGGGATACTGCTGGGCAAGAGAGATTTAGGAGTCTTATTCCCAGCTATATCAGAGATTCTTCTGTTGCAGTAATCATCTACGATGTAGCAAGTGAGTAGTTTAGTTCGGTCTTTTGATAATTATTTCTAATATGCTTCTTTTAAGGTTTATTTTTTATGTTTGAAAATAACAAAAACAACAATTTTGAGGAACGAATTTTTGGAAAGAGTAATGGCAAGTCCTGTGTGGTTTGCATTTGAGAATAGTTTTGAAGGTTATATCAAATGCATTTTCAAAATTTAAGAATTTTTGTTAAAGTCACTGAACATATCTTAGATTTTAATTCTGTATTTTTATTAACAATCAAATGTTCTCTTAATGGCTTAGTTTATATGTTGGCAATCAACAATTCATGAAACAATTATTAATTATATATTATGCATTATATGAAGAGGAAACTTTTGATCTTTGCCATGCATATAAAGATTTGGTGTGTGAAATTTTCTGAGTGGCCAGCTATTACAATGCAGATAGGCAATCATTCTTGAACACTTCTAGGTGGATTGAGGAGGTTCGAACAGAACGAGGGGCTGATGTCATTATCGTCCTTGTTGGGAACAAAACTGATCTTGTTGATAAAAGGTTAGGATTGGATAATTGAATGAAGAAGAGCGACTAAAATATCTCCTTATACTTCATGTGTAGTTTGTAATTGGAATACATTGTTATGTGTTTTTGTTGATAATTTCTATTTTGGTGATTAAATAGGCAAGTATCTATAGAGGAAGGAGATGGTAAAGCTCGTGAGTCTGGAGTCATGTTTATAGAAACTAGTGCCAAAGCAGGGTTCAATATCAAGGTGAATATAATTGAAATAAGCAAAGCATAAACATGTGTTTTTAGAATCGTAAAAGTGATTTAAAATTATATTTATTCTTTCAAGATATAGGATGTTGTACATTCATTCATCGAAAGAATAAATATGAAATGTTATTTGGTAAAATGATATGAATACTCCATTTTTTTAAAAGAAGATTCAATGCATTTAGACCCATGAATGAGGCGATTTACATTGATCACATTTACTATTGTGAACCCTAATCAGCTGCTCCGCGAAGTTTATGAAATTTATTTGATTGGCATTCATATGATATGCTGTTTATTGTAGATATGTTTCTTTTACTATCTTTCAGCTTCTCCTTGTTTTCGGGTCTAACTTTGACGGTGAATGTGAACACAGCCTCTATTTCGCAAGATAGCAGCTGCTTTGCCAGGGATGGAGACCCTTACCTCCACAAAACAGGAAGACATGGTTGATGTTAACCTAAAACCCATTGTCAATTCGTCCCAGACAGAACAGCAAGGAGGGGGCTGCTCTTGTTAGAGAAGATAATGTACTTAAAAAGGGAAGGTCAAAACGAAAGATAGAGAGAAATGGAGCCTTTTTCAGACTACACTCGAAAAAAATTAATGATGATGAGCTATATAGTTCGCGGCAAATTCAGCGTCATTTGTTGAATATAGCATCAAACTTATGAGCGTTTTTTTAGGTAGCAGAAGAAGATGTCAATTAAACTGTTCTAGAATAACAAAATAGAGAGTCTGGATGTGTGTTTTCTTTTTCAAGATTCTTCTTTATCGCTAATTTTTATCTTTGTTTTTTCCTTTGTTTTCTTGATTGAACATCTCTTAAGTGCTTGTAAGTGTATTTAGAATATATTTTTTTGTCCAAGGGGATTCATAGTCAAACTCAAGTTTTAATGATTTAAGCATAAAACAAGACAACTTGTATAGCAGCACCTGCGTAGATACAGCCAGCACCACCACCTTCTGGTGAAGGTCGAATCTTTGGTGCAAAAGCTTTTTTTGGTCTTTGGTTTGGTTTGGTTTGTTTTTTGGTGTTTTGTTTTGTTTTGGTTTGTCTTTTGGTGTTTTGTTTTGGTTTGTTTTGGTTTTGTTTCAAACAAGTATTTATCATCAAAACAATAAAATGTCACACAAACAGGCTAATATGCCTTTTTTTTAATGTTATATTATATCTCTAATATCCTTTGGTTAATATGTATAAGTTAATGCATTTAAAAGTGAATATTCCGGATATAAGTGAAAAAAATTTGTAAAAGACATCCTCTCCTCTCGGTTACTAGATGATATGATATGATAGTCAAACATCAAAGAAATTAAATCATGGATTATATTAAGTTTGACCATAAACTGCATGTTCATACATAAAATTCAGAAAACTTCAGGTTCTGAATTAAAATTACAATTAAACTTTCCAGATAAAATAACCATAACTTGATTAGTTTCAAAACTTCTGGTTTTGATAAACTTTGATATTAAAATTTTAATATCATAATTTATATTGAATTCAGAGCTTCAAGTCTGATTAGAACTTCATGTTCAAAATTTAAGAACTTCAAGTTCAGATTCAATACTTTGTATTCAAAATTAAAACTTCAGGTTCAATATTGAATTTGAATTTTTGAACTTCAGGTTCCAAGTATGACATTCATGTATATATTGATGAATCTAGAACTTCACGTTCTTAATGAAATTGTAATTCAGAACTTTAGGTTCTGATCGGTTGGCGAAACCACGCTAACTTAAATATCATAATAATAAATCCAGAGACTTCAGATTTTGGTTAGTCGGTCTTGCCGAGCTTAGTTTAAATTGCCCAATAATAAACCAAGTTCAAATAAATCCAAAAAATTTAGGTTCTGACGACTGGCCTAGTTAGGCTTAGCTCATAATTTGCATATAAATACATAAATACAAATCTAGAAACTTTAAGTTCTGGTCAGTTGGCCTAATCAGGCCCATAAATTGTATAAAAGTAAGCTCATAAATTGCATAAAAGTAAATAAATGCGTAATAATAAATAAATCCAGAAACTTCAGGTTCTGGATGGACGACCAAAACTGTTTTAGTATAAAATTGCATAAAAGTAAATAAATGCATAATAATAAATAAATCCAGAAACTTTAGGTTCTGGATGGGCTAACAAAACCACTCCAGTACAAAATTGGATAAAAGTAAATACATGCATAATAAAAAATAAATCCAGAAGCATCAGGTTCTGGATGGGCGATCAAAACCGCTCCAACATAAAATTGTGTAAAAGCAAATAAATGCGCAATAATAAATAAATTCAGAAACTTCAGGTTCTGGATGGGCAACTAAAACCGCTTCAGTATAAAATTGCATAAAAGTAAATGAACGTTCGCTTTTTGTGTCGTCAGTAAATCTCGAATTCAAAAAAAATTTATAATAAGTCCTAGCAATGTGCTATAATGTTTTCAAAACAAGTACAACGACAAGCTAGGGTATCGTCCACGAGGATTAGGGATAGCGATGATTAGATTAGGATTAATAATACTAAAATGTACAAAAGTAAAATATCATGGTTGGTTTGAAAAGGTTAAAAACTAAAATGCAATTAAGTTAAGCTAGACTAAATGCAATTAAGTTAGAATGGATGAGTGAGGACTAAGGTATTGGTGGATCCAACAAGCAAACAATGGGCAAAGCATGAAGTCATATGAGTGTACATTAATCTTATGTAATCAACTTAGATGGTATAATGTTGATTATTTATCCCTCATGAATGACCAACCTACAGTGTATAGTAGTGGTCATTCACTTAAGATTATCCTTCATAAGTGATCAACCTAGAGGGTATAGGATTGACC
Source organism: Dipteronia sinensis (assembly GCA_033220585.1). NCBI lineage: Eukaryota > Viridiplantae > Streptophyta > Magnoliopsida > Sapindales > Sapindaceae > Dipteronia > Dipteronia sinensis. The sequence goes on along the minus strand of CM065637.1, from coordinate 58,953,400 downwards.
ACTCATTTAGGATTTTTCATGAATGCACATCTATCAAGTTAAGGGACCAATCTCTTTATAAGGTCACCAACCTAAAGGGTATAGTGTTGGTGCTTAACCTCTCACAAGCAACCGACCTAGAGTGTATATAATCGATTACCTGATTGAGATTAGATAAAGATTGAGATTGTTAAGTCCGGGTTTCACTCGAGGAGGGTACTCTTGTTTGACCCTTCCATTCAAGTGAGCTTAAGAAGACCAAATAGAGGGCATTCCTAGTCAACTACTCAATTAATTCCCTCAATCAATTATCAAAGAGAGGAGGGTACAATCAAAGACAACCAATTAAGGAAAGCAATTAAAACAATGAATGAAACATAATTAATAGAGTTAATAAAGATAAAATTCATTACAAAGCCCAAGGTTCACAAGTGTTTCACACCAATCCCTTAGTCGGATGTTTAACTACTCATGGCAAATACAAACAAATAATTAGGAGAAAGAGAGATAGAGAAGACCCATGCATAATTACTCTTTCTTGAAGCTTGAAACGAATCTCCAATGTGTCCTTAAGTAGATAGGTGGGTGAGATTCCTAGATCTAGGTTAGTGGTTAGTGATGTTAGGGAGAGAAAAGAGTGTTCTTGGAAGAGGGTAGTAGTGTGTGGATCCCCCCTTACGAAATAAGAACAAGACATATTTATTCTAAAACTAGGTCTGAGATGCTAATGTGGTGGCCTAATGCAATGTAGTACTCGGGTTCATGTGCACGGGTAGGGACCCGCGCAGTTACCCGCCACATCCTCTCCAGCAACTTCCTTCAACAATTCGCTGGTAACTGCACTGGTATGAACCCACGCAGTACCAGCAAACTGGGCACTTAATTCTGATCTCCGGTTCGCTGGTTGATGCGCTGGTGGGATCAGTAAAGGTCTGAAACCTTGGAATACAAGCGTAAGGGTACCCGCGCACACACCAGCGCACTTCATGTGTTCTTCTTCCATCATTTTGCTTTCTTTGCACTAGAATTCTCCACTTCCTTCTCCAAGACCAAGATTTCACCTATTGCCTGCAAAACACAATAAAAGAGCCATAAGAAAAACTAAAACACCCGAAAATGAGAAAAAGGAATAAGGAATGAGGGTCAAATCATATAACAATTTTAGCTTGATCAAACACACCCAAACCAAATCTTTGCTTGTCCTCGAGCAAACTCAAAACAAAAACACTGGACACAACAAACATGACTCTATCTAAAAACTTTCCTAGATTCTAAAATAAATAATTCAAACTATCACATGTCCAACCGATGATCAGATGTAAGGATGTGTGATAGAGAGAAGTAGACATATACAATATGTTCTAAAGAAACTCGAAGGCACTAAAGGGAAACTCACATAATCACGAATCTCACACCTAAGAGCGCTCCCGTATCAAGAACTACTCACTCTCACACCTAGAGCATTATTCGCTTCGACTCTAGCCTCCGTGGAGTCTCTCTTTTCTTTCCGTTCAGAGTCCTAAGTTCACCCTCAAACAAAGTATGCAAAGATGAAAGTTGTGCATAGAAATCTAATGCATTGCATACATGTAATTGAAAGACCGATAATGTCTGTGAACTAGCCTAGGAAAGATTCACTATGCCATGAACGTGGAGGATCAAGCTTCAGCAAACATTCCCAATCAAGACTCATCATGGATCAAAAAGGACTTTCCCTTTGGTTGTAATGGGGTCATGGGGTTTAATGTGGTGAACAAAGAAATAGGAAATTTTGAGTTCAAAAATCACCAATCATACTTAGGCATACTCACACACACACACACCCCCATACCAAGCTCTACTTAACCTTTACACACTAGCATTTAGGCATTTAATTAAACACACATTTGTGCTATACAATTGTACTCAATTTGTGAGTACTTAATCATCACATTTCAAGGCTCTTTTCTTTGCCCTTTTTGCATTGATATATATTTTTTTCTTTTCTTCTTTTTCTTTTCTTTTGCTTTTTTTTCTTTCTTTTCTTTTTGCACAAAAACATTTGACACTATGGCTTTAAGTGCAAATTTGACACTTTTACATTTTGAGTCCATGCTTACACATTTACATCATTGGCTAATTACACTCTATTTCATATAAGAGATTACACCTTTCAACCACCTTACACACACACACACACACACACACACACACACACACACAACCCATATGATTGGCAATTAAAGGGTTGGTTTGTGTTTGGCTTATGGCTATATGGTTAATTGTGGTTCCGAAAGAAAGGGTAAGTATTTGGCCACAGAATTGGCTATGGAGCACACATAAGAAATTAGGAATGTGTTTAGGCCAATCATGTAGTTAAATTCACACATTGCCTAAAATCATTTCCGCGATTAGTCTATCAAGGAAATGAATGTATCCATTAAGCAATCCATTATATGTATGAGATGTACGTTCTATGGCATATACACCTCACTCACTTCACACTTGCATAACATTCATGTAAGATAGACATTTTTCTTGAGTGTGAAAAAGGGATTTTTCCCTTTAGCGCGGCCTAGACCGCTCGGCAGGCTCTGCTTGCACCGCGGCGCATGGAGCTGTATTCTCCAATGCGTCATGCGCGACGTGGACCGCGACCTGTGCACTTGCACGCACAGCGGTCCCAACCGTGGTGTTGTCCAGACGGTGCACCACTGTATGTACCGCGGTCTGGACACTTACCTGTGCCGCGGTCTAGCAAGCAGTTTTGACGGGATTCTGTTTTCCAAGTTCAAAACGATGTAGTTTTAACTAGGGCTTCATATATATTCTCCCTCTTCTCTTCTTGGCCGACCAAGAGCTTAGAATATCACTTTTTAGAGAGAGGTTAGAGCTCCTAGAGAGAGAAAGCTTCAAGAAAGCATCCTTGACTCTCCAAACCCATCTCCATATTGCATCTTTCATCATCATTTGAGCATGGGTCTTCATTGTTTCATGACTAGGTAAGCAAGAACTTCTTTGAATATCATTTATTGTTCTTCTTATCTAGATTAGGTATTTATTGCTTGATTAAATACCTAGACTCTACTTATTGCTTATATTTATGAGTCTTTATAACATGATTGGGTTTGTTTGTGATAACTTACATGATTAGGTTGATTTTCCCTAAATAGCTAACCCTAGAACATTCTTGTGATATTGGTTGATGATTAGGTTGATAGATTAATGTTTATTTATCTAGTCAAACTTTATTGAATGTTCATGTGGATTTAATTGACAATTAAGTTGTTAGAAAATCTTTACACAACTAATTGAGTTTCTTATTGATAGCTAGAATTTTGGGACCACATTGCCCTTCTAGCTAAGTCTTTATGTTTTGCATTTAGACATTGTTGTTTATGCCTCATTGATTGCATTTCTTGATTGCACATTTATTTCCCTTGTTATTTATTGTGACAACTTGTGTTGGTTGGACTTGTTTGACAATTAGGTTGCTAGAATCCCTTTGCATCTAATTGAGTCCTTATGTATGGGCATGTAGGCATTGTTTGATAACTAGGATGTTGTATTGCATTATCTACATCTAGTTAAGCATTGTATGTTTGGTCTAACATATTTTGTGTTGAGCATTCATTGATTGTTCACTTAGACCTTATACTCTTCATTGAGTCAAAGTCTTATGGCTTCGGGGTGAAGTTGCACAAGCATTGAAGTCTTGCAACCAATGTGTGGTTGGCAAGCATTGGTCAAGAGCCACTGTAAAAGGCCAGATGGGTAGAGTAGGAGGTGCTCACACCAAGAGTAGTGTATCAGGGGATATCACTAGGGACTGAACCAAGAGTGGCGAGTGGTAGTGTCCATAGCCTGAGGTTGTCGAGAGTGAGAGTCTGAGTATCACTTGAGGGTGTAAATTTTTACTCATATAGTGGATTTCTGTGATCGTCTGTGGCTAGAAGGATAGCCCTTGGTTTTTCCCTTGTCGAAGGGTTTCCAAGTCAAAATCAAGTGTTCTTTATATTTCCGCACTTTTACTTGATTTTGTATGTTTGATTTAATTAGGTTATATGTTTAATATTGACTAATCAAAAAATTGGTAATAATCAATTAACAACCTATTCACCCCCCCTCTAGGTTGTAGACACACGCTTAGAGCTGTATTTTCAGTACCCCTCTACCAAACAATATCGGACCGAGAGTCTTTTAATTCTTCGGGCTTGGTCGGGCTCTTTGGGAAGCTCTCCCACAAGGAGGTAGGCGATGATCGGGTCCATCCAGCAAGGCTGGCGATTCAGGGAGAAGATTTCTTTATTTGTGGCTATGCATGGCTGGGGGATCACTTGGAGGGGAATTCCCCGTGGCAAGGATTGGCCTCCGTTTGCCGATATTTTAGCCAGAACATCTGTGCGATGGTTTTGATGTCGAGGGACCTGATCGATCTTGAACCCCTTAAACTTATTTTTTAGCAACTGAATTAGCTTTAGATAGGCAACCATATTATCTCCCTTTGCCTGGTACACCCCAGTCACCTGATTGACAACAAGCAATGAGTCACTTTTGACTTGTAGGTAATCGGCCTCTAGTTCGATGGCTACATTCATCCCAGCTAGGAGGGCTTCATACTCTGCTTCATTATTGGTGGCTTTAAACTCGAATCTGAAACAGTGACAGAAATCAGTCCCCTCCGGGTCTATTAAAACTATGCCAGCTCCCCCCTCCCCCCGCTTGCCCGGATGCTCCATCTGTAAAGAGGGTCCATGGCTTGCAGCCTTCCGACCAATTGTCGACCTCAGATGTCTTTTCAGGGACCTCATTTGGTGTTGAGGGATTCTCTTGATCTGGGAGCGTCGAAAATTCTGCCACTAAGTCAGCCAAAGCCTATGGCTTAATCATAGTTCGGGGCTTATACTTTAAATCGAACTAAGTGAGCTCTAGGGCCCATAAGACTAGCCTTCCAGACACGTCTGGTCTTTGCTGGAATTGGCGGAGAGGTTGGTCCGTCACCACTGCTATTGTATGAGCTTGAAAATAGGGACGGAGCTTCCTTGCTGAGATCACTAGAGCATAAGCGAGCTTTTCTAGGAGAATGTAATTCTTCTCTGATTTGGTCAAAGCATGACTCACATAGAATATGGGTCTTTGAAAACCATCGTCACACTCCTTGGCGAAAGCTCCGCTTACTGCAGTTTCTGATACGGCCAGGTAGATCTGTAGCTCATCTCCGAGAACTGGCTTGACTAACAACGGTGGGCTTGATAAGTATTTTTTCAAAGCTTGGAAAGCTTGTTCGCTCTCCTAGCTCCACTTCATGTTTTTCCTTTGTTTAATGGCTTTGAAGAAAGGGAGACATTTATCGGTGGAGCAAGAGATGCACCTGTTGAGTGCCGCTACGCGTCCAATCAGAATTTGTACCTGTTTGAGTGATGTTGGGGATTCCAAGTTCAAGATAGCTTTGATTTGTTCTGGGTTGGCCTTTATGCCTCTCTCATGAACCATGAAGCCAAGAAACTTTCCCGCTGCTACCCCGAAGGCACACTTGGAGGGGTTCAACCGCATCTGGTTTTCTCTCAGTATGAGAAAAGTTTTATGAAGGTCTTCCCGATGTCCTTCTGAGGTTGGTGATTTTGTGATCATGTCATCGATATATACCTCCATTGTCTTTCCTATCTTGGGCTTGAACAGCTTGTTAACCAGTCGCTAGGTATGTAGCCCCCGCATTCTTCAAACCGAACGGCATCACCTTATAGCAAGTACAAACCCTGCCCAGTAATGAAACTAGTTTTATCCTGGTCAACCGGGTGCATTTTAATTTGGTTGTATCCTGAGAATGCATCCATAAAACTCAAAAGTTTATTTCCGGACGAGGAGTCAACCAACTGGTCGATCTTTGGTAAAGGAAAACTGTCTTTTGGACAAGCCCGGTTGAGGTTGGTATAATCGACATACATACGCCACTTCCCATTCGCCTTCGTAACCATGACCACGTTGGCGATCCATTCGGGATAGCGTACTTCTCTGATAAACCCTGCCTTGATCAGTTTATCTACCTCTTCCTGCACCGCAACATTCCTATCAGCATTAAAGTGACGTCTCTTCTGTTTGACGGGCTTGACTGTTGGATCTACCACTAGTCGATGGGCGGCCAGTGATGCCGGGATTCCAGGCATTTCATCATGGCTCCAAGCGAAGATGTCGTTGAATTCCCTGAGAAGATTAATTAAACCTTCTTTCACTCCTGGTTCAAGGGTGGCCCCGACCTTGACAACTTTGGAGGGATCGTCATTTCTAATGGGTATCTCTTCAAGCCTATCTACGGGCTGTCCGCTGGCCCATTCCTCGCTCTGTTCCTCCTTATAAGGCATAATAAGTTCGCTTTCTAGATGCTGAGGATGCTCCGCGGGCTCCATTTCTTCCTGGATTATCCGGGATGTTTCCATGTCTTCCTGGACTAATGCCACATGTACACATTGTTTTGCTAAAGTAGTAGGATTGGCAGACACCGCATAGCATTTTCTGGCTGCCTGCTGGTCTCCGCGTACCTCTCCCACCTTGGTTCCAACCGGGAATTTCAGGATCTTATGGTATATGGACAAGACTCCCTTCAAAGAGGATAGGAACGGTCTCCCTAGGATGGCGTTGTAGGCCGATGGGGTGTCAACCACAACAAAGTCGGTCATAACATTTTCTTGAAGAGGGGTGATTCCAATGATTACTGGAAGGATCATCGACCCTACCAGTATGATCGAATCTCCAGTGAACCCATAGAGTGGAGTGGTACAGCTATTGTAACAATGTTGCTTCAGGTTTAATTTTTCCAAAGTATCCTTGAAGAGGATATCTACACTGCCACCTGTATCTACAAGCACGCGATGGACCAGACAGTTGGCAATCTATATGGTGATTACCATGGGATCATCAAGAGGTTGCACGGTGTTGAAGACATCTGCTTCAGTGAAGACGATCTGTGCTGACTGGGAGGGCTCCATCGGGCTCTGGCTGACCTTGAAGATCCCCCGGCTTTCTTCAATGCGGGGAATCTTCCTCGTGTGGTTTTTTCAGGAATTATTGGAAATGCCAGCCAGTGTGGGACCTCCGCTGATGGTGTGTATCACCTGGATCTATTGCATTAAGTCAGTCTGTTCCCCCTTCCTCTTTTTTGCGTCCTCACGGATCTCGGCTTGTACCTCCCTTCCAGTCCGAATGTTATCTCTGATCTGTTGTAAGAATTCAATTAAGCATCTGTTAGGATTATGCTCAATTGCAAGAGTGTAATATTGTAATTGACAATCTTTTCATATTAATAAAGTGTTTTCTGATTCTTACAAATACTTATAGCATTTATTATTATAATTGTCAAGGTAAATAATCATAAGGTCAAAAGACTATGAGAAATGAAGAATTGTTCATACATCCGGATATGTGTGAGGTAGACACAATTCTTTAGTTAGTCTTGAATAACGTTCACAACTTAAGTTAAAGGTTGGGCACCTCTATCTTGATAAAGTTGTAGAATTCTTTTACTAGCATTTGAGTGGGATCAAATGAGTTATGATGAGTCTAAAATCATCGAAAGGTTTTCGAGTAAAAGAATCTAGTGCACTAGGTGCATTGAACAGGATCACAATGAAATGCTTTATCTAGAACTGTCACTAGATATAAGTCTTTTCATTATTAGGACAATCGGAGAGTCGATCTTAATCCTGAGATAAATGATGGACTTATGGTTGCAAGTGTTATCATTTGAGCTATCAATGAGTACGATTATATAGCATAGTCTATCCTCGACAGTTTGGTGGTATTAATATGTTAATCGATAGAGGACTTCATTTATAGATATGGACATCGAGGCTGAATTTATTAAATGAGAGTATAATATCATCATATGGATGTTTTGAGGTATTGGATATTAAATCTCAATGTTGAGTTTTCAATAATGATTATTGAAGACATGGCTTCTGGACAAGTCAAAATATCCAAGTTCAAAATGTGGTCATATGAGGAAATATGGTAACTTTGAGAGCTATAGGCGGTCTATGAGCTCTTGGCGATTACTGATATTATTCACGAGGATACACCATCTCCTATAAGATTTTCTAGGGTATGAATGAGAAACATCTCCTTATTCTATCTTTATTTAAGAGTTCAATTTTAGCTCTTTAGTGGAATGAGTTAAAATTAATAGATCGGACCTAAGTGAATCATTTGTTGATTGTGATTAGGTTATGTCTATTAAAGCTTAAATTTAGATAGCCCGCCAAGATCCACAATCCACACGTACTTGCATGGATCACTTGATATATTCTACCGGACCAATTTATGGGTCCATCTAGAATTGCATTTAATATATTAAGAATATAATATGTCTATTATTTATTTAATGGGCTGCTCTATTATATTAATATATTAAAAGGAGACATGTGGGCTTGTTTCTTTTAGTAAGAATAAGTCTGGTTCACATGTGGGCTTTTATTTAAAGTCTAATGGATTAAATAAAATAAGAAAAATAATATTAGGCCCATGTATATATGGTGTGGGCGGCAAGGCTAATAAAATAGCCCAAGATATTATTTTATTTTATTGTTTTGATTAAATGGAAATTAATTAATTATTTAATTAATTAATAGTTTAAATCAAAATCTTTTCCTGATCAGTAAATAAAATACTATGTGTAGGATTAGGGTTAGAATTCTTTTAAGTGATAGGAGTCCTAATGTGGTAAGGATTAAGTCCACATACACTCCATACCACACAAAGAATTCGGCCACCCTAGTCCTATAAGGGTTAGGATTCTTAAATTGATAGGAATTAGGGAAAAGCACAATTCCTTTTCAATTAAGGAAATTGGCCAACCCTAGATTTCCTACACAAAGAATTCGGCCAACCCTATTTTGAGAAGGAGAAATTTCGGTCACCTTATAAATATAAGGTGATAAATTTCGGCCACCTAGAAGCTTGAGTGAGAGAGATTTTTGTTTGCTTTGAAAAATAAAAATCTTACTCAATACACATAGAATTTCGGCCAAGAGAGAAAAAGAAAAATAAGTTCTCATTCGATAATGCACTTGCAAGCCTTTAGGATCAAAAGGTTTTGTGCACACTTTCGATTTAGGGTTACGCGAGTTCTAATCATATCGATTGTGAATTCAAAAGTGACCGGAACTATTTTTCTAGGCTCTTGGTGTTTTGGGATTTAAGATCAGGATCAGAAGTTCCATACATCCATTCTCAGGTAAGCAATTCAAAGAAAAAAGGGAGACCACACTCCTAGGTGATTCACGTACGTGCTAGGATTGAAGATCTTACGGATTACCATCGACGTAAGTCAATCGGATCACGCGACAAGAGGTATTTAACTCTAACCGTATATTTGTGTTTAATTAAATAAAGGGTTAAGGTTCAAATCCTTAGAAAAATTTTAAACTATACGAAAATCTACTTTTCACCTTCCGCTACGGTTTTAGTTAATTTTTCCCTACAGCATCCCCTCCTTATCAGGGCTTCAATCTGGTTGCGTAAATTATAGCACTCTGAAGTGTTGTGGCCCACGTCTTCGTGGAAGTCGCAGTACTTGTACCGGTTCCTCCTGTCAGCTGGGGCTTTCATGGGAGCGGGCTTTTGGAGCAGCCCTTTATCTCGTATAGCAAGGTAGACTATCTCCCTAGAAGCGTTCAAAGGAGTGTAGTAGTCATACCTCTTCTCCCCTTGCATTACGGGGGCCACGTTCCTAGAAGGTGGCGAAGCCCGGGGAGGGGTTAGTCTTGCTGGATATTTTTCTTGCTTGTACTGAGGAGCGGGGATGCGATAGGTCGATCTATTGGGAGATTTATTCTGATTTTTCTGAACTGGCTCAAATTTGGGGGTTTCTTTTTTCAGACGCTTCGCCGTTCTCATGTCGTCGTGTTCCATCTTGACTTTGAGTTGCTCATCGATCTCGACTTGCTCAAGAGCCCGATCGTAGGCTTCCTGGTAAGTCTCGGGAGGTCTCTTGGAGAAGGAACGGAAAAGCTTTCCCGCCCGTAGGTTCCGCCTGAAGTTGGCGAGAGTTTCTTTCTCGGTGAAAACTCCCATTTGTATGACCTCCTTGTGAAAACGTTCCACGTACGACCGAAGTGTCTCACTCCATTCCTGAATCACATATTGGAGGTGTATGGGATCTTTTGGATGAGGTTTGAACCCTTGGAATTACGAGCAAAAATCTATTGATAACTTCGTGAAAGAATCCACGCTGCCAGCAGGCAGCTTCCTGAACCAAGTTTTCACGTAGTCGGTTAGGGTTGTTAGGAACATTCTACACATAGCTGCTCTGGTAGTGTTCTGGACCTCCATCTGTTGAACGAAACTCTCCAAGTGGCTTAGATTATCCTCCGTTCTAGAGAACTTATCCGCTGGCATTTTGAATTTTGGTGGGAGCCCCGCTTCCCGGATCCTCCTAGTGAAGGGAGTGTTCATCTCGCTCAGGGGATCCTTTTATCCTCCTTATTCTTTCTTTTTCTTATCTGCTGGACCTCCTTCTGTAGCTTTGCCAACTGATCCTTCAGTCGCTTGTTCCCAGGTTTCTTTGAATTGACCTCAGATTCTTCACTATCGAATCTCTCTGATGAACTAGCAACATGGATAGGATCCATTTGGGAAGTTTGTCTACTACTCCTCCTCTTAGGCCCGGGCGTTCCCCCTCGATGCGGTTGGATGGGATAGCTCTTGTTGTTTCCGGGTAAAAGCATCTGCGGCAGATTTAACTCGCCTGGGTTGATATTGTGAAGGTCTTTTCAGAACTGGGGGCATGGGTTCCAGCCTATCCCGGATCGAAAGCTGGGGCCCCTGTTGGGGTTTTTGCCCTAAAGCTTGTAATATGTAAATAGAATTTGAACATAAATAAAAGAAGTAGTATATTCATTCATTTTTTGTCATACTTTATATAACATGTGCACTTAACATCCAAAATTGCCAGGATGTAATTTCGAACTGAGTATATGAGTGTCATATATAGATGGATTCAGTTTGAAACGAGCAATTTAAAGAGTCCGTAGATAGCAAATAAAGCTGGGTACTTTATTTGTGGTTAATCTACAGCTGCGGTCCATTTCGTAGTGTACGGTGATCCTATCCTGGATCATTCATATGTAGATATGAGAATGAAGGCACCTTGTATGATGTGATCATATATGACTGGGCCATGATCTATATGAATCTCTCACTAAGATCCGTTTAATGATGAGATTCATATATATCAACTAATGATGGCTATATGTGGGTGATCTTAATCCTGAGTGTCTTATCGACTCCTTCAGGTTAGATCGTGGTCTTTGATATACCATGGGTGAGGTCGTAGTTGCATTCCCGATCAATATACTCCGTATGTTGGGATCGCGGTTTGGCTTGTGGCTAGGAAGGTTTGTACACAATAGTGGAATCCACTCCTTCTTGTGAGAAGTAGATGGTAGTTCCCTTAAGGGTTGATTCGGGGCTTGAACAATATGAGCGCTCTCCTAATTCCGTAAGGAATGTAGGATTTATTGTTCATTAGAGAATCAATGGTACTTAATGGAAAGATATGATTAGAGGGGTATAACGGACATTATGACCCAGCTCTAATTATGAACTACTTGTGGAGGATTATACCATATGTAATAGCTATATCGATGGACACCGAGAGTTATTGGTTTGTGTAAAAACGTCTACAGTTGAGAGAGTGCAGCTTCGGGTTTTTAGTGGAATAACACCGAAGTTAATAATCATGAAATATTAATTAAAGAGTTTAATTAATAATTTCTAAGGATTATTGGAGCTCAAAATACTGTGGGTCCATTAGGTCCCCTTGCTAGCCCGATCGATTTAGGTAACAAGGGTCACGGTTAATTAATTGGATTGTCCAATTAATTGTGTTACGAAAGTGACACGTATTTATTCGGGAATTATTTGAATAATGAGATTATTTAATTAATGAATAATGGTGATTAAATAAATTAAATAATAAGATTATTTAATTATGTTGTTAATCACTAAATGGAGGGTGTTAGTTGATATTTGATTTTGAATAAAATAAGATAATATGATTATTTTATTTTAAATTAAATATTTGAAATTGAATTTAAAATGTTTGAATTCAAAAATAAATATTTAATTAATTTAAAAAAAAAAGATATGAGATATCTTTATAAAATTTTTAAAACTCAAATAGATTTTGGTTTGTTGTTTTTTGAATATATATGAAATATATATTTAATTAGAAAAAGCAATAACCGAATGAGAGATATTTGAAAGGTAATCAGATTACTTGTTTTCAAATGAGAAAAACATACAAAGCATAACAAAAGTGTGATCGTCACACAGCGAAAAAGCAAAAGAAAAAGCAAACAAAAAACAAAAGGAAAATATTAGGGTGTGGCAAGAACACAAAATGCTGCACTTCTAGTTTGTTTTTGTGTGTATGTTCTTCTCTTCTTCCTCCATACAGGTCCTGAATATCGTGACGCGCCCACACGCTGTTACCAGTTCCGGGAGATAGCGAGGAAGATCACGTGGTTCAAATCAGGAGCAGCTCGTATCAAAGTGAAGGAGCCTCCTACGTAGGTATGAAAAATAAATTCCTTCACTTCATTATTGTATTTGATTATTACTGTACAAATGGGTTAGTTTTATGATTGCATTAAAAAATTTTAAATCCTTCCGCTGCGCAATCTGTAACCCTAGGTTCCAACAGCCCCGACCTGTCTCGAGCTGGCTCTGGAAGAGGAGGTCCCAGGCGATCGAAAGCAGGCTGCCTAGCTCCGAACCTGCTCGGCTCTCCCTATCATTCAGATTGGTTGGCTGGACCATGATGCCTTTAGCGAGCAGGCGGATGCAGATGGTTTCCACGAAGGCTGCCTCATGTTGGTCGAGAGCGGCCTGGCTCACTATAGGGTGGCCAGAAACCCGTGCATTAGTTGCTTGGACCGGAGCTTGACTACCATATCCTGACTTTCTCTTCCCCTTTCTTGGGGCTTTTCGTGTAGGCCTCATCGGGGGTTGTTCTGAATCTCCATGTTGGCCTTGGGAAGAGCGGAGTCTCATAGTTCCTGTAAAACAGCAAAAATGTAAATGTAAATAGTTGATCTGATTAACTGGGTATAGGCTTTGTGTCCCACAGACGGCGCCAGAAAGTGTTAACAGAAATTTTGCTCGAGGCAATAAATCTTAGTTAGCACCCTCGAGATCATTACCACGTAGGTTGATGACCAAGGTAGAATGTATATGTATATGAGTATATGACAGTGCCTAATGGAATGACATAGAGACAATGATATTGTTAGCTACTCGAAAGAAATAAAAGTCTTTATTGATAACATATGGTATACATCTCTCTCTCTCTCAAATTATTCTCACTTTTTCCTGAGGGATAGTCGGATATTTGCTATGTGCCTGTCGAATAGTAGTCTCCACTCTCAGAGGGAGGAAGTCCTCCATTTATATAATGTCTTCATAGGTTTAAACTCATTGATTCCCCCTTGATTTTCTCATCCATCTCCTCCTTATCGGGCAGGATTTTTATCTTTAAATATCATTGACTTTGAGTTAATTGCTCAGTTGAGGATGTCTAGGTGGTAATCAATTTGTTTCCTACTTAGACTCTATTTACTTGTTCTGTACGTTTGTAACGTCTTTAGATGTGATCCTGTGTATCTTCAGGTCTAGCAGGTTCCCTTGTAGGGATCGTTGAATATATCACGGTGTGGTACATCAGTTTAGTGAGGTCGATCAGTGTCCTGGCCTCGATATTGAGACGTTTCGTCTTGCTAGGAGCTCGGTTTGGCCTCCATTGACCTTTCGAAGCTAGGTACGGCCTCTTATGGACACCCCACTGTATCAGCGAGGTATAGGCGAGCTTCTGGAGAAATTACGAGGTAACCTCGACCTCGAGGGGATTTCCTATTTTCGGGTTCGGTGACGCAGGCTTGATCTGACCATTCCGGGCTCTATTCCGGATGTTTCTGGGGCCTGCCCTTATTCCTACGGGGCGGTATCGTAGCTCGGCTTTGGGTAACATAGTCTCCTAGTGGAAAATCTCGGGCATTGAGCCAGGTCTGGAGGGTGGAAAATTTCCCTTTGGTCCTTAGCCAATTTTGGCTGTTAACAACTCCTAACATTTGATCAAAAATCAAATCAAACCCTCTGATTTGAACAATCAGTAAAAAAAAACCCCTACTATTAGTTGGTTATTAGTTGACTTTATTTAAATACGTATAACGAAATATGATTATTTAAGAGATTTTTCCTATAATTGAACAAAAAGCTAGTTTTAAGCAGAGCAGCACCATCCTAGTCTAGAGCAGTACCTGTCCCTATGGCCTCGAGGCAAGACAAGTAGCCTGCTTCGCTTCCTTACTTCTTGGGTTACTTTCTGGTTTCTGCTGCGGTGAGTGGCTTTTCCAGGGATATAGAGGAGCAAAGAAAAGAGATCAAAGGAAGAGAGCGGACATGATCAATAGTAGTCAATAGTAGTAAAGAACTATAGATGGTACCGCTGTTTCTTAAACGTGTCCGAGGGAATCTATAAACTAGGAAAGAAAAGAAGCCCTTTCTTATTGAGTAGCGTCTGTGTAAACCACGGCTAGAAGCCAGGTTTCATAATCAGGTCATGAAGTAGTGATCCATGGTATAATCAGAATTAGCAGCGAGAAACCCTCTTTCAAGTAGGGCAGGCGGAGCAACCTTCTGGTATAAATGCGTCGAACCAAATCATCTTTATCTGTACAACCGGGCAATGAATAGCCGGCCCCAGCTTCGAAAGAACTCGAGAGCAATGAAGGGGGAAGACTCGGATCGGAGCATCTTACTGTACGAATTCAAGATTCATTAGTGGGAATTGCGTTTTAAGGCTCGTTCCGAACTCCACTGGGGTAATAGCTATGGTAGCCTCAAATCTCAATACGGAAAAACTTCCTTCTCTGAAGAGGAATTCCCGGCCACCACTGGGAAATTCTTTCATAATTCATATCTGTGCAAACCCTACTCATCAAGAGTTTTCTTCTTACCGAGGAAGTCTCAGCACATCGTTCTGGATGAAACAATCAAATCAATTCAAAATCAAAAAGAAAGTCTACAACGAAAGCACTAACTCCAGAGCTTGGGCAAAGTGGGGACTCTGCGTGCCCTGATTGACAAGGTCTAAATAGATCGCGTTTAGACCTTGAATGCTCTCGTTGTGAAAAAAACAACGTGCGGAGACTTCTTGGAGATTGACTCCTGTTGGTACGTTCACACCCTCAGTAGTGTCCCTATAGACTCTCAATAGAATTTATAGTTGGGACACGGTTTGTTCTTGAAGCGCACTTCTAGCTAAACCATCGACCTTTTCCTCGAGATTGAGGGTAAAGGTTGAATTAAGAATTCCAGGTGGTCCAGTGGATGGATTAAGCCATTGATCATGGGTCAAGGACGGAACGAAGAACCAACGTTTTTATTCTTCCTCTCTTCTATACTAAGATTGTAATAGATTCGTGCTTTCTCTTCCCCGAGGGAACGGAACTAGCACTCGAATTCCGAGCCACCTATCCAGTATGTGAGTGAGTCCGCCCTACGGATCCCCTTTTTTCAATGGGAGAGGGGTCATACCTTCCCCGCCCGCTTAGTTTCATAAGTGATTTGGGGCACAGAATCTGCCGTAGATGTTCAATTTGCTAATTTGAATTCTTCTCATCACATGAATGAGACATAACTGCTTATCATAAGAATAGTGAACTATAAATCAGATTTTGATTGGTTTGAGGATTCCGACCTTGAACTAGAAGAGGTTCTGTTTTCTTTGGACAGGCAAACCCGGAAAGAGAGATCGGGATGATGGAGACTTGAAGAAGTAGAAATCAAATATCAAATAGAAGGGTCGTTCATAGATCAGCACAAAGCTATTGATCCAATCCGATCCAAGATGAGTAACCGAGTTCTTCTTCCTATGGTTGGCACGAGAATCCCTCTCAATGGGGAAGAATCTGATTCGATCTCTGGGCCAACCTATGAACAATGTTCTGCCTCGTCTAGTCGGTCTTCTTCTTGGCATCAAGAGTCGTTGGTACTGAAAAGGCCCTGGCATTACCATCGGGAAATCTATGAGGACAGCTCGTCGAGCCTATGGTTGACACTCCCTTTGGAACCCCTCATTCGGTTGCTTGCGAACTCCTAATTGTGTCTCCTCATTAAGTCTACCTTACTGCTGATCATCTCTCACTATCCGCTCTCGCTCTAGTTGATTGTTGAGAACCCTCGTGCCTCCCTTAACAGGCTAAGTATCTAGTAAGAAAAGGTCGAATAGACGACTCCTTCTTAATGAGCCCCACAACAACAACAATGGGCTAGAGCTATTCCTTATACGGCTGCACCGGCGGACGCTGGCCAATAGACAATGCCGCCTAACAAGCTAGTCTTTCAACTTGCACTTCACTACTTGTTCCCACTCACTGCTTCCGGTTGATAAACAGTCTGATCGCTTTACTCTCGAACTATTAGCCTTTGATCGCCTCCTATCGAGCGAATGAACTCCCGACTTCCGTCGCCTTACTCCCGGTCACCTTCTAAGACCGTAGTGAAGTCTCGATCTAGGAACTATCCAATGGAACGTGAAACTCATCCTTCCCTTTTGTCAACAATCTAACGATTGCCTCGCTCTCTCCTGTCTCAACCGGAAAAAAACCTTTTTTTTATTAGGGCTATGATCCGAATCCAAATTCTTTAGCTACTGATACTGCCGGAAAGGGGACAGCATTAACCAAAAGCCTTTAACCAATTAACTAAGCCCCACCTCGGGGATCTAACCCCCGGTGCATTCATGTGACATCTCGGAATGATTGTTGTTATTACATTTTCGTAAGCACTCACCATTCTTTAATGGGAATGGCCCCGTCTCCACTCCCTGGATAAAAGCCCAACAAGGATATAATTCAGTTACTACTTAGCTTCTGAACTCAAAAAAATTGATTGCTATTCACAGAAAGCAAAGCAAAGAAGACTATACATCGCGTGATTAGACGTGTATAAGAATCCTTTGCCGGTTCTTTGAATTCATCAAGGACCCACAAGTCAAAAAAGTCATGTGCATTCATGAAGTCATTCATTCTCGTTCCTACCATGTAGGTTGCTATTACTTCAGATATCAGTTTAAACAGGAGTGA
Source organism: Dipteronia sinensis (assembly GCA_033220585.1). Lineage (NCBI taxonomy): Eukaryota > Viridiplantae > Streptophyta > Magnoliopsida > Sapindales > Sapindaceae > Dipteronia > Dipteronia sinensis. Next base: position 58,936,304 of record CM065637.1, on the reverse strand, counting down.
TTTCTGCATGCTGGGTCTTCCCTTTATACAGAGTTGTTTTGCTTTTAGTGACCTTGGAAACACCAAATTTATGGCAAGCCAGTCCAATGCTAAATATTTCTCTTTTAAGTACTCTATCTCGTACTCTTGTGGATAGCCCTTTTCTTTCAGGTATTGCTTTAGTGCTTGTACATGGTCAGGGGAAGGGGATAGGAATAAACTTTTTTTAGTTTAGCTATACTAATACTAAAGTGAAAGTTTAAAGTAAGTAGTCGGCCTAACCTTCGGTTCCCGTAACTAAGTTTTTCTTTCTTACTTCTTATGTACTTTTTTACTTTTTTGAAGTGTGGGGCAAAGGGCGCCCTCTACTTCTACTTTTAACTAATAACTAAACGCGAACAGCCGGCATTGCAAGCAGATAGAGAGCCCCCGCCCGTTTGAGTCGTTGCGAGCCTGAAAGCGTACCGGCAGTTTGAGTCGCGAAAGGGCCGCTTGCTTAATTACCAATAAGAATAAAAAATGAAACTAATAACTAATAAACTCATACTAATAATAATTGTTAACGGAAAAATTCACTCGGGGTGAAAATCTCAGTTAACACCCTCACCCACTACCGGTAGCAGCAGCGGGGTAGGTACCTTCGGTACCGGGGTCCCTCTCTTAGTATGATCGAGGTCGATTGACCAGAGAATGGATAAAGGATACAAAGGGACCGAGAGATGTAAAAAATGAACACTGTTTTATTTAATTAACTACTACCATGGGTTTACAATATGAATACGTACATATCTCTCACTCTTTTTCACTCTATTACATAGGATGAAGATGGAGAAAACGTCCTTGTCGATAAGCGGATATTTTTCCTTCAGTGATTGTCAATGGACTCTCACTGGCTTCCGGGAATCTCCCGGGATCTCTCTCTCTCATTCTGGTGATCAAGAATACTCATAAAAAACCTCCTTTGCTTTACCCTTCAATGCCGTATATATAGTACTCCCCTAATCTCCTCAAAATCCGGTTTTTTTTAATGAAGATTATAGGGAGTCTTATTTTAAGTGTTGAAAGGCATTTACGTGGAGCTGAAGGCTCGGGATTAGATCCCGTAATCAATGGCGAATTCAAATTATGATTCGATCGACCATATGGTCATTAATGACGCTTTATTTTGGCGATGGAGTCAACTTTCCTTCTTCGTGGAGCTTGATTGCGATTGAGTCAAATTTCCTTCTTCGTGGAGCTTGGAGGGAGATTCTAATCGTGAGTTCTGATGGAAGGTAGCGCTGACACCTCATTTTGATGAGCTTGTTCTGCTTCCTGTTGGAATGGTGCTTGTGTCTTCATGTTCCCTATCGTATTGCCTGGGAGGTAAGGTACTTGCCTTGGAAGAGCTTCGGATGATCATACTGAGTATCAGGCGGGAGTCGAGGTAACACCAAAGTGGATATCGAGGTAGCACCGAGGTAGGTATGGAGATACCTGGTACCTTGATCGACGTCGAGATGCTTGCGGGGTGCTGGGCGTGCGAGCTATCATCGTGCTAGTCTTGAGTTGGTATCAGGAGCTTCAGTAGGGCGAGATACATACTCTCAGGAATGATACCCTATCTAGATAGATGGATAGTCGAGGTCCCAACCTCGCCGGATATTGGCTCCATCTAGGTGATGGTACTGATCTTGCAGGTCTCTGGGAATATTTGGATGAATCTTCCTAGACAGGTCTCTGTTGGAAAATTCTCCCTTGGTCCTTTACTAGAAAAATCTGCTAACAGATGTCCCCCATGACTTGAACACTGGTATCAGGTTGGGGTTGGAGTCAGGATAGATAGCACTTGGAGAATTTTACGTAACGTCTCTTAGGAGCGAATCTTTTCTTTGCACGTTGATTTACATTCCTCGTGGCTGATCAGGGTAAGCCGAATTCAAAAAGGGAAATATTTTGGGGGAGCACGTTTCTCGAAAACGATCCCTCCACGTCGCCGATTTTACCGCGACATTAATTACTCTTTCTGCCCATTACAAGTAATCATCCCTATATAAACTCTGGTGCCTTCGCAAGCGATTCTTATCAAGCAACTTCCTGATTGAGATTTTCTAGCAAAAGACCTAGCCTCAACTTTCAACTTCTCATTTTTCTCAAGAACTCATTCTCTGAAACCGTCATTATGTCTTCACCTGGTGGCGATAGTATTGAGCAGCTCTTCGACGCTGACGCGGTGGCCGGCCGGAGCCTCACCCCTAGAAAAAGGGCACGCGACAGCGGGGACGATGTTCCCTTTCAACGTCACTATTCCAATCGAAACATCACAATCGGGACAAGCTTCTAGAACAATCCTGAGACTCCGGTTGATATCGACCAGGAGTTGAGTGAAGATGTAGGAACTGCTGTCTGGGTAGGTAGAGACCGGGCCGCCGATGTTATAGACAGTATAGGGAGGGTACTGGCCCTTCCGTATGAATATAGATGCGTCCATCCCTCTACCAGTACTCAAGAAACCATCCAACGTTTATGGAGTGATTTCAGGATCCCCAAAGAGATCTCTATCGCCGTCCCTCCACGGGAGTATGATATGTATTCTCCTTCTGCCGGCGAGGTCCCGATTCATACGGTAGCCTTCGATTGTGGGGTCAGGTTACCTCTCCACCCTACCTTACGTAGGGCGCTACATGCCTTACAGTTAGCTCCCCTCCAGTTGACACCAGGATTTTGGAGGCATTTGGTAGGGTTTCTCGTGTTGTGGAGGGAGCAATGCCAGAAAGATAACATCGATTGGGAACCAGGCCCATATGAGATTGGGTATGTGTTTCAGATTGCTGCTAATGCCCCAAGTCTGAAGGGGAAATTCTATGCTCGCGCAAAAAACAACTTGCAATTTGTGATACCGAGGCCATGAAAAAGGATACCTCTTAGAAGGAGGAATGGGTCATCCTCAGAGGTGAATGGGGAAGCTTGGTTCATATTGGAGGGACTAAGTTCCGAGTTCCCACTATTTTCAGTGGCAAGCCCGCGTTAGAGAAGGGCAAGCTATCTGGAGAATCAGAGAAAATCTTGCGGGCTATCATGGCCCGTCATTATGTGAACACGAAGTTTCCCATCACGGAGGCCTTCGAGGCAAAGAGGGTAGATCACTACCTTTGCATTTTCGGAGCTTCTCCAGGTAGAAAACTTTTCTGACTTTGCTCATATTATCTTGTTTTTATTGACTCTGCGAATATTGACTATGGCTATCTTTGTAGTTTCAGCAGTATCTCTATCGGTTCATGAGATGGAGACCCACCAAGCAGGCGGTACTGTTGGTTCTCCTCCGTCTTCCCCTGTCGGGATTCCAATCAGTTCCGGTCTTGATGCAGGGGTTGGAGTACCTACTTGAAGGGTTGGAGTACCTGCTGGCTCTGATAGGATCCCGGTCGAGGTATCAGGATCGCCAGCTCCCCCTCCTCCTACCTCGGCTAGGTCACTGGAGGCTTTTACAGCCAGATTGGGGAGGTATCGAGGTGCTTCCAGCCGGGTGCAAGAGGTTTCACCCATCAGACCAGTTAATGTTGCGGCAGCCATTGATGCTGGTGCCTCAGCTTCTTCTGCTTCTCCCGCTGTGGCATCTGGTCAGCCTAAACCGGTTGAGAAAAGTTCTGACTCTGCTATGAAGAAGCGGGTGGTGCTTAGAGATAAGGCTCGGTCGAGGTCGAAGGACAGCAGCCAGGATGAAGTTCTGGCCCACTTCGCAGCTTCCTGCCCAGGTGGAGGTCTAGATGTCATGACCGCCATGCCGACTGAGCTTCTAATTAGAAGAGGGTATGCCTTTCTAGCTGAGGTAAGCTGCCTTATTTTAATCCTTTGTTCGGGTAAGAGGTTAAGAATATTCTGACAAGTTCATTGTTTTTGTCAGGCGTTTAAATTCAATGTGGCCATGAGCCAACAGGTTGGCCTCTTTGTGGAGCAAGTCAGGGGTGCTACAGCGGAGCTGGAGAGGTCTAGAGAGGAGCTCGCTAAGGCTGCTCAGGGAATAGAAGTTCTGAACCAGTCGGTGGCGTATACCCAAAAGGAAGCTGACGAAGCGAAGGTTGATAGGGAGAGGATGCAGCATGCCCTGGATATGGAGAAGCTCAGGTCCCTCCGTCGTAAGGAGGAGAGGGATATTACGAAGGAGAGAGTAGTGGAGCTGGAGAAAGAAATTCAGTCCCTTTGAAGTAGCGTGGCCAATCTAGATGCCCTGGTAGATACCGCATTCGGGGATGGTTACTTTTTTGCTGGTTACCAGGTGGCCCTAGCTCTCCCTCCTCCGTTCGATTTAGGTGACATTACGGGGTGGAACCGGGAGGAGATCATGGCAAAGGCTGCTGAGCTAGCTGGGGCAGCACCTTCTGATGTGGCTAGGCCCTCCCAGGTTGTTGGAGATATTGGAGTAGTAGAAGGACCGAACCAGGACTCTATCTCCATTCTTCCACCAGGCAATGCTGGATCAGCTCCAAATCTGAAGGATCCTGAGGTTGGTGTGGCCCTGGCTGGAGGAGGGGTTTCTGCCTCCTTTGCTTATCTAGTAGAGCCTGGTAAGGAGGTAGGAGATCGGTCTGCTACTGATGATGGAGAAGCTATTCTGCCTATCTCATCATCTGACCCTGCCCAGGAAAAGGAAGGTCAGACTGCTCTGATCAAGGAAGTTGAAGGGGAGCTTCAAGGAGATCCATCTCCAATGGAGATTCTGGTTGCTGTGGGTGTCCAGGAAACAGACCGGGCTCCATCCGGCATTGAAGAAGGGGAAACCGTAACTGGTGGAGCTGGCAAGGAGACAGGCACTCAAGAGCAGGAGGATGATTGATCCAGCTTGATCCCTTAATCAGTAGCACATAGATAATGTTATTCATTTTTTTTGTAGCCCGTGATCGGGGGATGGGCTCCCCGGTTCTAGTAATGAGAATTTCTTTATTCTTCTTGACTCCATGCGTGTATAGTTTATTACATCCCAGGTTGAAATGCTTGTTCCGGGATGATTCTTAGTACCCAGGTGGGAATTTAGTGATCCGGGAGTTAATACCGCGAATGGTTTGGGAAAAATACCAAGACCTCAACCTTCATAGACTGGGGTGCTTCATTTTTTGTGGGTTTCCATGTAGGCATTATTGGTTCGAATTTTGTATTCAACTGTCCTTCCAGATGTCGATCCAGGATAGGTTCGATTATCCCAATCATTAAGCCTTAGGGGGAAAACACACTCTGCGAGGCTTCCCTTTCCCGTATACCGAATGTTGTGTACATAAATGACTTTATCCTCTCATTTTCGATATTCGATCTTTCCCTTTATAAATACCCCTTATCTGTTATGTGGGTCTTTAAACAATCCCTTTTTCCTTTACAGCAGGCAATCTCCCCTAGGTTGACCGATGATCGTCGTATCAACTAACACTGTGGGAGGAGGAGGAGATGTCGGCTCTGTGACTAGCAGGATGCTTGGTATTGTGGAAGGAGATGTGCTTGGTGGATTTAATTACTAGAGGAACAGGAAAAGTAGAGATTCCCAGGATTAGGATGAATGGTGGGCTCTGACGCTGCGGCCTTGCCAATGGTGTAGGCATTACATGGTCGAGCTGCGACTTTATACCCCGTTGCTTGGACGTGGGGGGGGGGGGGGGGAATCCTTATTTCCTTCCTATTCTTACTGATCCCAACACAGCCTCTGCTCCTACCTCCGGGGTTTGTGGCATCCCAACACGGCCTCTGCTCCTACCTCCGGGGTTCGTGGCAGCACCGTCAATATAGATTCTGATTTAAATCAATGTTGCTAGGTAGGCAAATCTAGTAAGTAGGTGAGAAATTAGAGAGGAAACTGGCTATTTCGAACCTCCAGTTTATCTTCTTGTCTATTTTTTTCTTGTATCTTGTATGTAGCTTAAAATAAGGGTAGGGTTCCCCGATTTGATCAATGAAAAGAAAAACTCACTTCTACATATATCTGTCCATTTAATTTAGTCACACGCTTCTGATTGTAGCATAGACTCGGGCAAGAGTCCCCAGCATAAACTTGACTTAATCAAAACTTGGTAACTCATAAAATCTGATGAGAATAAAGCAGTTGATTGGTACCATGGTACCTCGCACTCCAGTTCTGAGAGTCTTGGCAGTATGGCGAGTAGTCTGGCTAAACTAGGAACCTCGTCGAATGATTGAGTACCTAGCTTTCCAGTTCATGGAACCTAGGTCTCCAGGGGAGTATTCTGGCGAAACTGGGTACCTCGCTCCTTTACTTGTAGGAGCTTTGGTGCCTTGGTGAATCAAAAATTTGGTGAATCTCAGTACCTCGCCTTCCTGTTTTAGGAATCTTGGTACCTTGGTGAAAACGGTGGCGTACGAGGTACCTCGCACTCCTGTTTGTAGGAGTCGTGGTATCCTGGCAAAGCAATTGGCGAATAAACACTGGCAGCAAGATCCAGGTAGGCAACTAAAGCCACTTTAGCACCTGGTCTTTCTCGGCGGGGGGTAGTGCCCGGCCAAGGCCTTGATCTAGCTGGCAACTATGCTCTTACTATCCAGATCCTTCTCAGCGGGGGGTGGTGCTTGGTCAAGGTCTGATCCATCGGGAAACTATGCTCTTACGTACTGGATCCTTCCTATCGGGGGGTGGTACCCGGCCAGGGCAGCAGAAAGGCCATATGGTCCTTTCTGGTCTTGAGGTGATCATACTTGGGTACCTTGCATTCCTGTTTGCAGGAATCCTGGTATCCTGACGAAAACAATGGAGAATAAACATTGGCAGCAAGATCTAGGTAGGCAACTAAGGCCACTTTAGCACCTGGTCTTTCTCGGAGGGGGGTGGTGCCCGGCCAAGCCTTGATCTAGCTGGCAACTATGCACTTACTATCCAGATCCTTCTTAGCAGGGGATGGTGCCCGACCAAGGTCTGATCCATCAGGCAACTATGCTCTTACATACTGGATCCTTCCTAGCGGGGGGTGGTACCCGGCCAGGGCAGCAGGAAGACCATATGGTCCTTCCTGGTCTTGAGGCTAACCTCATAGATGGACTGATCCGATCTAGGGTATCAGGAGTGCTATGTAGCTTCCCTGGTTTTATGGCGATCCTCCTGGAGGGATCTATCCGGTCCAGGGCATCAGGAATGCTATACATCTCTCCTGGTCTTAAAGCGACAATCATGGGGAATTCAATTGGCGATGTAAAGTAGGTGGATGTAGACAAATGTAGGCAGGAACAAATGGAGAAAGAAACCTTCTTTATTGATGATCAAAGGAAAAAAAGAAAAATATAAGTACTCACGACTACTAATATCCTCTGTCAGTCGTCTAGGAATAATCCTGGTCGACTTGCCTTGCAGAATTTATGGGTAGAATCTCTTGAGATGATCAGCATTCCAAGTGTGGTCTACTGGATGTCCACCCATATCATTCAACTTGTAGGCCCCACCCTGGATCACCATTTTGATTAGGTAAGGACCTTCCCAATTAGGTGATAGCACTCCGTCCGACCTCTTTCGGGTATTCTGGGTAACCTTTCCGAGCACCATATCCCCTTCCTTGAAGCTTCGACTTCTCACTCTCTTGTTAAAAGAACGAGCAATCCGGTTCTGGTAAACCGCTACTCTCTCGGCTATCCTGTCCTGCTTCTCCTCTAGGAGGTCCAGGCTGACCCTCAGCTTGTCTTCATTTCCATCGGGGTCTAAATGTTGTACCCGGAAGGAGATGAGCTTGTGTTCTATAGGAAGGACGGCTTCTACCGCAAAATCTAGCGAGTATGGGGTTTCTCCCGTAGCGGTCCTCTTGGTGGTGCTATATACCCATAGTACGTCCGGGAGTTCATCAGCCCATCTTCCTTTCTTCTGCTGAAGTTTTTTCTTGAGGAGCCTCTTGATGATTTTTTTTGTGGCCTCCACTAGGCCATTAGTCTGGGGGTGCGCCACGGATACGAAACGGAGTTCAATCCCTAAACTTCCACAGAATTCCCAAAATCTGGCGTTGTCGAACTGCTTACCCAGATCCGTGATGATGACCATCGGAGTCTCGAATCGGTAAACCATATTTTTCTTGGTGAACTCTGTTGTGTTTGCTTCAGTAATTCTGGAGAGGGGTTCTGCTTCCACCCACCTGGTGAAGTAATCAATAGCCATGATTGCATGCTTCTACTTACCTAGCGCGGTTGGGACTCCCCAGAATGCAAACGGATACGGTGAGCTGATGGCTGATAACCGTTCTAGAGGTAGGTGATACTGGTTGGCTATTTTCTGACACGGTTAACAAGACTGTACGAAATGCTTTACGTCGTGGTGTAGAGTCGGCCAGAAATATCCCATGCGTAGCACCTGGTAGGCCAATGCTTCTCCTCCGATATGATTTCCACAGTCTCCGGAATGCACTTCCCTTAACGCCCAACTCGCATCCTCAAGATGTAGGCATCTGATCAAGGGGAGTGATCTACCTCTACGGTAAAGGTGCCCCTCTATCAAACAGTATCGAACCGAGGTTTTTTTGATCTTGTGAGCTTGATCGGGGTTTTCTGGGAGCTTTTCTGATTGAAGGTATTCCATGATAGGATCCATCCAGCATGGAAATAGTTCCACGGGGTTTACTTCCTTGCCTTATGAAATGCTTGATACAGTGATTACCTAGAGTGAAACTCCTTTCGGCAGCGCTTGTCCTCTATCGGCAGCTATCTTGGCTAGGAGGTCAGCTAGATGATTCTGCTGCCTAGGTATCTGTTCGATCCTGAAGCCCTTGAAGCGAGGCAACAGCTCTTGCACTTTTTCGAGATAAGCTATCATATTATCCCCCTTGGCCTGGTATAAACCAGTTATTTGGTTGACTACTAGATGTGAATCACATTTGACAAATGGGTAATCAGCTTCCAGCCCTATTGCCGCTCTCATCCCTACTAACAAGGCTTCATATTCAGCCTCATTATTGGTGGTGTTAAACCCGAATCTGAAACAATGGCAGCACTCGACTTTCTTTGGGTATGTTAGAATGACCACACCACCACTTCCTGCTTGATTTAATGCTCCATCGGTATACAGGATCCAGATGTTTCGATCAATGGGCCAATCTGCGGGTTCTTGTTCCTTCGAAGAAGCTCGAATCAGGCTCGAGGAAGCACCTTGATCGGGGATCGCACTGAATTCTACCACGAAATCTACCAAAGCCTGGGCCTTGATGGTAGTCCTGGATTTGTATTTGATGTAGAACTGGGTAAGCTCAAGGGCCCACAGCACGAGTCTTCCTGACACGTCTGGCCTTTGAAGAAACTGTTGCAAAGGTTGATTAGTAACTACCATGATGGTGTGAGCAAGGAAATAAGGGTGGAGCTTCCTGGCTGCTACTACCAGTGCAAAGACGAGCTTTTCCAGGAGAGCGTAGTTCCTTTCTGATTTGGTTAGGGCGCGGCTCACATAGTAGACAGGGCGCTGAGCTCCATCTCCGTATTCTTTCACTAAAGCTCCACTGGCGGTGGTTTCAGACACTGCCAGGTATAACTGTAGTTCTTCTCCTAGTACCGGGCTAGCTAGCATGGGCGGGCTAGCGAGGTACTCTTTTAATGACTGGAAAGCTCGCTCACTGCCTTGGTCCCATTTCATGTTCTTCCCTTGTTTAATTGCCTTGAAGAACGGGATGTACTTATCAGTGGATCGTGATATGAAACGGTTCAGGGCTGCGATTCGCCCGGTCAAACCCTGCACTTGTCTGAGTGAGGTGGGAGATTCAAGATCCAGGATAGCTTTGATCTTTTAGGGATTAGCTTCAATTCCACTTTCGTGGACCAAAAATCTAAGAAATTTCCCGCCTGTAACCCTGAAGGCACATTTAGCTGGATTTAAACGCATCTGATTTTCCCTGACTATCTAGAAAGTCTGGCGGAGGTGATCTTGGTGATGTTCAGCTTTATGAAACTTTGTGATCATATCATCAATATATACCTCCATCGACTTTCCTATCAGTCCCCTGAATAAGCGGTTGACCAGGCGCTGGTAGGTAGCTCCAGCGTTCTTGAGCCCGAAGGGCATAACTCTGTAGCAGGACATGCCTTGCCTGGTTATGAAACTGGTCTTATCCTGGTCAGCTGGGTGCATCAGGATCTGGTTGTATCCTGAGAAGGCGTCCATAAAGCTTAAGAGCTTGTTGCCCGCGGTTGAATCTACCAGTTGGTCGATCTTCGGTAGCGGGAAGCTATCCTTCGGGCAGACACGGTTGAGATCTGTATAGTCGACACACATGCGCCACTTCCCATTTGCTTTGGTTACCATGACTACGTTGGCGATCCATTCGGGGTACCGAGACTCCCTAATGAACTCTGCCTTTAGTAGCTTGTGTACCTCCTCTTGCACCGCAGCATTTCTTGGTTGGTTGAAATGCCTTCTCTTTTGCTTGACTGGCTTGAAGGTGGGATCCACCGCTAACCTTTGTGTTGCTAAGGCAGCGGGTATTCCCGGCATCTCCTCATGACTCCATGCAAAGATGTCGTTATATTCCCATAGGAGCATTATCAGATCCCCTTTTACCTTTGTTTCCAAAGCAGAACCTATATTGACAACCTTGGAAGGATCGGCCTCCCTGATAGGTACCTCTTCTAACTCTTCTGCAGGATGGCTACTTGCCCATCTTTTTCCTTCTTCTTCCCTGATTCTATGTCGGGGAGCTCTTGCATATATCCCATTTCAATCGAATCGGTTTCACCTTCGACGTCTTTCTTTGGGAACCGGTGACCTTGGTTGATGGTTACCTGCACGCATTGCTAAGCCAGCGCCGCTGGATTGGTAGATACTGCATAACACTTGCGTGCAACCTGTTGATCTCCTCTCACTTCGCCCACCTTGTCTCCTACTAGAAATTTCAGGACGTTATGATATATCGACAAGACTCCTTTGAGAGCAGATAGGTAGGGTCTTCCCAGTATAGCGTTGTAGGCGGACGGGGTGTCCATTACAATGAAATCCGTCATCAGGTTCTGCTGTAAAGACGTTGTCCCTACTATTACCGGTAGGATCATAGACCCGGTGGGAATCAGTAAGTCTCCTGTGAACCCGTATAACGGGGTAGTACATCTATAGCAGCAAGGTTTTTTCAAGTTGAATCGCTCCAAAGCGCTTTTGAAGAGGATATCAACGCTACTGCCTGTGTCAATCAAGACACGATGGACCAAGTTGTTGGCTATCTGCACAGTGATGACCATAGGGTCATCGTGGGGGTATACGGTGTTGTACACGTCCTCTTCTGTGAAGAAGATCTGTGCAGTAGGAAAGAACTGAGGTGGTCCCTTAGTAACTTTGAAAACATTCTGGCTTGCTTCCAATCTGGGAGCTTTCCTGGCATGGTTTTTTCGAGCATTGTTGGAGATTCCGGCCAGGGTAGGACCTCCGCTGCTGGTATTGACAACGTGGATCTGCTCCATCTGATCTTTCCCTTTTTCTTTCCTTCCTTCCTCATATGCCTTAATATTGGTCAGGACCTCCTTTCCAGTACGTCTATTGTCGCGTACCTGTTGGAGGAATTCCTCCAAGCAACCTCCCCTAACCAAGGCTTCGATTTGGTTCCGCAGACTGTAACACTCTGAGGTATTATGACCTGTATCCTCATGGAAGTCACAATACTTGTAGCGGTTCCGCTGATCAACTGGTACCTTCATTGGGCCTGGCTTTCTGAGCAGTCCCTTGTCGCGGATGGCGAGGTAGATAGTTTCACGAGATGCGTTTCAGGGGGTGTAATGTGAGTATCCCCTTTTATCTCTATCGACCCGAGCTACTTTCTTAGGTGGAGGTGTAGCTCTGGGTGGAGTCCGCTTGACAGGGTGCCGGTTTCACGGGGGCTGGTAGTGCGGTGACCGATATGTAGACTTGTTGGGAGGTCTGTTCTGACTTTTCTCAACCGGAGCCGGCCTGAGCGCCTCCATCTTCTGGCGCTTGGCAATCCTTATATCATCATACTCCATTTTGACTCGTAGCTGCTCGTCTATCTCAACCTGCTCTAGAGCTCTGTTGTAGGCTTCTTGGTAGGTCTCCGGGGGATGTTTGGCGAAGGATCTGAACAGCCTACCTGCCTATATGTTCCTTCTGAAATTGGCCAATGTTTCATTTTCTGGGAAGACCCCCATCTGGATCACTTCCCTGTGGAATCTCTCTACGTAGGCTCTAAGCATTTCACCCCACTCCTGGACCATATACTGGAGATGAATGGGATCCTTGGGGCAAGGTTTGATGCCCTGAAACTGGGCACAGAAGTCAGTAGTCAACCTGGTGAATGAATCAACGCTCCCTGCCTGTAGTTTCCTGAACCATGTCTTGGCACAGTCAGTCAACGTGGTAGGGAAAATTCTGCACATGGCGGCTCGGGTAGCATTCTTGACTTCCATCTGGTGAACAAAACTCTTTAGGTGGCTCAGGGGATCCTCGGTTCCCAAAAATTTTTCGGTTGGCATCTTAAATTTGGGAGGTAGTTCTGCCTCCTTAATCCTCCTCGAGAAGGGAGCATTCATCTCTCTCAAGGGATCTTTCCAGTTCTCCCGGTGCTTACCCTTCTTCAGCTCCTGGATCTCTCTTGCCATTCTGGCGACCTGGTCCCGAATATGTTTGTAGCCATTATTTCCTGATTCCACCTCAGAATCTCAGTCGTCAGATCCCCCCGATGTCGCAGAGGTTTCATCCTGCTTCTCTCCACGGGGAGGGTCTTCTCCGACATCTCTGTTGCTATCCCCTGCCATTGAACGAGGGCGCCTCTTGGTCGTTTCCTGTCGAGGCTGTCTAAAGGAAGCTTCTGGTTGGACCTGATGGTAACGCTCCTTAGTGGGGAGATCAATACCGGATCTAGCGCGTCAGGGTTGATGGCCTGTAAAATTTTTTGGAACCAGGGGTGCTGGTCCGAGTCTATCATGGACCAATGGTATTGGAGGCATGGGCCCGAGTCTATCATGGATTGGTACCGGAGGTGGCGGTCCCAACTTGTCAAAGGTAGGTATCCTGGTACCTTGCCGATTGGCCTCTCCCCTAGGATCTGGTATCGCAGGCTGATAAGTGCTGCCTTTGGCGGCCATTTAGAGGCGAATGCTCTCTATAAAGGCCGTGACCTGTTGGTCTAGGTTGGCAGGTCCAGCTGCTGGGGTAGTAGGTACCTGGAGGGTAGCCCGCGCGGCAGCTGACAGCTTTGAGGCGGGTTTGCGACCCTTTCCCCCCTTCTTCGGCTTCTGACCATTCCGGGTTGAAGCGTTCGACTGATGTCCTGACGGGTCAGGATGATCCTGAGAGGATCGGAGCTTCATTCTAATAATCTAGCAAGAAAATGAGACACACAGGCTTTCTTTTGAAGGTGTGGTGTTTCCCACAGACGGCGCCAAAAAGTGTTAACGGAAAAATTCACTCGAGGTGAAAATCTCAGTTAACACCCTCACCCAATACCGGTAGCAGTAGCGGGGTAGGTACCTTCGGTGCCGGGGTTCCTCTCTTAGTATGATCGAGGTCGATTGACCAGAGAATGGATAAAGGACACAAAGGGACCGAGAGATGTAAAAAACGAACACTGTTTTATTTAATCAACTACTACCATGGGTTTACAATATGAATACGTACATATCTCTCACTCTTTTTCACTCTTTTACATAGGATGAAGATGGAGAAAACGTCTGTGTCGATAAGTGGATATTTTTCCTCCAGTGATTGTCAATGGACTCTCACTGGCTTCCGGGAATCTCTCGAGATCTCTCTCTCTCTCTCGTTCTGGTGATCATGAATACTCCCAAAAAACCTCCTTTACTTTACCCTTCAATGCCGTATATATAGTATTCGCATAATCTCCTCAAAATCCGGTTGTTTTTAATGAAGATTATAGGGAGTCGTATTTTAAGCGTTGAAAGGCATTTGCGTGGAGCTGAAGGCGTGGGATTAGATCCCGTTAATCAATGGCGAATTCAAATTATGATTCGATCGACTATAGGGTCATTAATGGAGCTTTATTTTGGCGATGGAGTCAACTTTCCTTCTTCGTGGAGCTTGGAGGGATATTCTGATCGTGAGTTCTGATGGAAGGTAGCGCTGACACCTCATTTTGATGAGCTTGTTCTGCTTCCTGCTGGAATGGTGCTTGTGACTTCATTTTCCCTATCGTATTGCCTGGGAGGTAAGGTACTTGCCTTGGAGTAGCTTCAGATGATCATACTGAGTATCAGGCGGGAGTCGAGGTAACACCAAGGTGGATATTGAGGTAGCACCGAGGTAGGTATGGAGATACCTGGTACCTTGATCGACGTCGAGATGCTTGCGGGGTGCTAGGCGTGCGAGCTATCATCGTGCTAGTCTGGAGCTGGTATCAGGAGCTTCAGTAGGGCGAGATACATACTCTCAGGAATGATACCCTATCTAGATAGATGGATAGTCGAGGTCCCAACCTCGCCGGATATTGGCTCCATCTAGGTGATGGTACTGATCTTGCAGGTCTCTGGGAATATTTGGATGAATCTTCCTGGACAGGTCTCTGTTGGAAAATTCTCCCTTGGTCCTTTACCAGAAAAATCTGTTAACAATAATAAATATTGTGTTGTATATATATTATTAATTCTATATTATTATTATTAGAAATAGAATATATAAAATATATAATGAATTCTAATTATATATATATATATATATTATATCTATTTGCTCTCCCCCCCTAACCCCCTCGGGGGGAATGTCTCCGCCGTAGGAACGTTCTCCGCCTCCTCGTTTCAGAGGTTTTTTCTTAAAATGAAGAAACAGGGATCGGGGGTATCGACTTCCACTTCCTGGGATCGCATGGGGGAGTTATTCCTCCATGGCTATCACAGCTCAATAAACCCAATTCCCCAATACCCCCTAGGGAAAGGGAGCTAGAGCAGAGCTAGCCCTCGTAAGGGAAGCTATCCTGGAGGGGTTATTCTTATTATAATAGTTTCGTATTATACAAAACTACAGTGCCCATAGAAAAGCCTTCTTTAATGAAGGTAGCCCTGTAAGCTACCTCCTATCGAGGAAGTGGAATTATCGCATTCTTCTGTACTGAACTTGGTCATAGAATGAGTTTGAGATTCATTCTATTGACTATATTCACAACTAAGAAATAAGGATACTATAGTAATATATTCAATGCCAATGAAATGAAAAACTCTCGCAACTGCCATTTTCATCAAGTGGAATCCCGTACATTCAACTAAAATGGACAACTCACTAGTTCGTAACTTCCGTATTTATGAGTGAGGAACATCTCTCAGGAAATCTCAAGTTAGAAAAACTCATAGGTCGATGATCGAGATCACCGTTGTTCCCATCTTACCTTCTTTTTTTCCTGTAACAAAACCTTTGCAACCTCAAGTTATTACGTTCTGGATAAGCAACTATTCCCGTCCTTTCCCAGTAGCCATTCTGAAGGGGGCCCAGGCAGGAAAAAAGACACCACGAGGAGTAGCTTCCCGATGAACGACGGAAGTGAAACTTTTAGTGTCCTGCGTAAGATGGTTTTAGTTAAGTCACTTCAAGAGCTCAAAAGGATCTAGAGCTTAAAAGGAACTGTCGACTTTTGCCCCACGACAAACCTTGTCAAATCAAGTGGAAACTTCTCTAACGACAGCAACGGCGACAAGACGGCGGTCATTGGTCGCACATGGGTTAGGTGGTTCCTAAGGAAATGCGATCGTCACAAAGTCCATACAGGCTTATAGTAGTAAGTTAGGAGGAATTATGAAATCCAAATAATTGTACCCAACCTCGTTGAATTAAGCTACAAAGTTGTTTGCGAATGGACCGGGCATATAATGTGGAGGCGTACCCGGACAGGAAACCTAGGTGACAGCGAGCGAAAGTGACGACGGCTCCATACCCTAAGGAATGAGGGGTTTGGGGGGCATTTATTGGATTTCGAGTTGTGATTCTCAGGTGAGGAAAGGAAAGAAAGAAAAAGAACAAAAAGGGCGTAGGGGAAGCAATAGGTAAGGAAGAAATTTTTTTTTCATTTTTTTAGTAGAAGAGGCATCAGCGAAGGAAAAGAGGTTCCCCCTCTTCCCCGATCCCCATCTCACCCTTCCTTAGTATGTCGCTTGCCCCCTAACCCCCACGGGGGGATAGTTGAACGCTCTCCCCTCTAACCCCTTCGGAGGGAATGTCTCCACCGTAGGAACGTTCTCCGCCTCCTCGTTTTAGAGGTTTTTTCTTAAAACGAAGAAACGGGGACCGGGGGTATCGATTTCCACTTCCTGTGATCGCATGGGGGAGTTATTCCTCCATGGCTATCACAGCTCAATAAACCCAATTCCCCCATATCCCCTATCCATTTCACCAAAAACCAAACTACCCTTACATACATTCCTAGGAGGTATGGCGTTATCGATCGAGTATAGCTGTTACTGATTAGCTTTTGGAAGGTCACCACTCTTCCTCCGCTAACAGTCTGTTGGAACCTAGGGTTACAGATTGCGCAGCGGAAGGTTTTAAAATTTTTATGCAATCATTAAACTAACCCATTTGTACAGTAATAATCAAATGAAATAATAAAGTGATGAACATTTTCATACCTACGTAGGAGGCTCCTTCACTTTAATACGAACTGCTCCTGATTTGAACCACGTGATCTTCCTCGCTATCTCCCGGAACTGGTAACAGCGTGTGGGCTCGTCACGATATTCAGGACCTGTATGGAGGAAGAAGAGAAGAACACACACACACCAAAAAACAAACTCTAGGAGTGCAGCATTTGAGCTTGCCACACCCTATTTTTTTCTTTCTTTTGTTTGCTTTTCGTTGCTGTGCACGATGACTTTTTTCTCTTCTCTCAAGCAATCCAATTGCTTTTCATTCACTGTGTCTTGTATCTCATTTGGTTTTTATTTGCTTTTTAGTTAAAATATATCTCATATATTTCAAAAACAAAACCGACATTCGGTTTCAATTTTTTTTTTAAAAAATATATATATCTCATATATATTAAAAACAAACCAAAAAATCTTATATTTGAATTTTAAAATTTTATAAAGATATCTCATATCTTTTTTAAAAATAATTAAATATTTATTTTTGAATTCAAACATTTCAAATTCAATTTCAAATATTCAATTTAATAAAATAAAATAATCATATTATCTTATTTTATTCAAAATCAAATATCAACTAACACCCTCCATTTAGTGATTAACAACATAATTAAATAATCTTATTATTTAACTTATTTAATCACCATTATTCATTAATTAAATAATCCCATTATTCAATTAACTCCCGAATAAATACGTGTCACTTTCGTAACACAATTAATTGGACAATCCAATTAATTAACTGTGACCCTTGTTACCTAAATCGATCGGGCTAGCAAGGGGACCTAATGGACCCACAGTATTTTGAGCTCCAATAATCCTTAGAAATTATTAATTAAACTCTTTAATTAATATTTCATGATTATTAACTTCGGTGTTATTCCACTAAAAACCCGAAGCTGCACTCTCTCAACTGTAGACGTTTTTACACAAACCAATAACTCTCGGTGTCCATCGATATAGCTATTACATATGGTATAATCCTTCACAAGTAGTTCATAATTAGAGCTGGGTCATAATGTCCGTTATACCCCTCTAATCATATCTTTCCATTAAGTACCATTGATTCTCTAATGAACAATAAATCCTACATTCCTTACGGAATTAGGAGAGCGCTCATATTGTTCAAGCCCCGAATCAACCCTTAAGGGAACTACCATCTACTTCTCACAAGAAGGAGTGGATTCCACTATTGTGTACAAATCTTCCTAGCCACAAGCCAAACAGCGATCCCAACATACAGAGTATATTGATCGGGAATGCAACTTCGACCTCACCCATGGTATATCAAAGACCACGATCTAACCTGAAGGAGTCGATAAGACACTCAGGATTAAGATCACCCACATATAGCCATCATTAGTTGATATATATGAATCTCATCGTTAAACCGATCTTAGTGAGAGATTCATATAGATCATGGCCCAGTCCTATATGATCACATCATACAAGGTGCCTCCATTCTCATATCTACATATGAATAATCCAGGATAGGATCACCGTACACTACGAAATGGACCGCAGCTGTAGATTAACCACAAATAAAGTACCTAGCTTTATTTGCTATCTACGGACTCTTTAGATTGCTCGTTTCAAACTGAATCCATCTATATATGACACTCATATACTCAGTTCGAAATTACATCCGGCAATCTTGGATGTTAAGTGCACATGTTATATAAAGTATGACACAAAATGAATGAATATACTACTTTTATTTATGTTCAAATTCTATTTACATATTACAAGCTTTAGGGCAAAAACCCCAACAATCTCCCACTTGCACTAAAGCATGTGAGTCATGTCTCGTAACCCTAGACCTTCTAGGTGACCTTCAAACACTTTAGCCGGTAAGGTCTTTGTAAATGGATCAGCATGATTGTCTTGTGAGGCTATCTTGGTGACGATCACATCTCCTCTCTGCACTATCTCTCTAATGAGATGATACTTTCTCTCTATATGCTTCCCTCTCTTGTGGCTTCTTGGTTCTTTGGAATTAGCCACAGCACCACTGTTATCACAATAAAGTGTGATGGGCTTATCCAGATCTGGAACAACTTCCAGATCACTTAAGAACTTACGGAGCCAAACATCCTCTTTAGCAGCTTCACAAGCGGCTACATATTCGGCTTCCATGGTGGAGTCAGCAATGCAAGATTGCTTTATACTTCTTCACACAATGGCCCCACCACCTAGGGTGAATACTGATCCAGACGTGGATTTTCTAGAATCCCTGTCTGACTGAAAATCAGAATCTGTGTATCCTAACTGGATCAAATCCTGTCCGGAATACACTAGCATATAGTTTCTCGTTCTCCGAAGATACTTGAGAATAATCTTGACAGCAACCCAATGATCTAATCCTGGGTTGGACTGGTACCTGCTGACTACTCCCACTGCATAGCAGATGTCCGGTCTCGTGCATAACATAGCATACATGAGACTACCTACTGCTGATGCATATGGCACACGTCTCATATCCTCAACTTCTTGAGGTGTCTTAGGACACTGTTCCTTAGACAAGTGAACCCCATGTCTAGAAGGTAAATTACCTTTCTTGGAGTTCTGCATCGAAAATCGCATAAGAATCTTGTCGATATATGATGCCTGAGACAATGCTATGAGTTTGTTCTTACGATCCTTTATAAGTTGGATCCCTAGAACATAACTCGCCTCTCCCAAATCTTTCATTTGGAATTGGCTAGCCAGCCAGCCCTTTACTTCAGACAACACTCCTACATCATTCCCAATGAGTAGGATGTCATCTACGTATAGGACCAAGAAAACTACTTTCTTGTCAATGATGCGCTTGTAGACACAAGGCTCATCAACGTTTTGCTCGAAGCCATAGGTTTTGATCACATCATCAAACCTTATGTTCCAAGATCTAGATGCTTGCTGAAGTCCATAAATGGACCTTTGCAACTTGCAAACCTTTTGCTCTTGATCTGGAAGCACAAATCCCTCTGGTTGCATCATGTATATGCTATCATCAAGATTGCCATTCAAGAATGCAGTCTTGACGTCCATTTGCCAAATTTTATAATCAAAATAGGCAGCAATGGATAAGAGAGTCCGAATAGACTTAAACATGGCTATTGGCGAGAAGGTCTCTTCATAATCGACCACCTCTTTCTGGGTATAACCCTTGGCCACTAGCCTTGCCTTGAAGGTCTCTACCTTTCCGTCTACTCCTCTCTTCCTCTTGTAGATCCACTTACATCCTATGGGTTTTTCCCCATTCGGTAAGTCTACAAGTTCCCAGACTGAGTTAGAGTACATAGACTCCATCTCGAGATTCATGGCTTTAAGCCATTCCTCTTTATCAGGATCTTCCATTGCATTCTTAAATGTCAATGGATCATCCACACTATCAGCAGAGACAAGATCTTGTCCCTCACTTACACCCAAATAGCGTTCAGGCTGTCTCACAACCCTCTCACTTCGTCTAGGTGGTAATGTATCCTGACTAGGAATTATCTGACTTTCAGATGTTAATAGATTAACAACTCTAGTTGACTGAGTACTGGTCTCACCAGGCTCCAACTCATTTAATACAATTTTAGAACGAGGTTTATGATCACTTATATAGTTATCCTCAAGAAACGTTGCATTTGTCGATACAAATACTTTGTTATCTTCAGGACTATAGAAGTATCCACCTCTGGTCTCCTTGGAGTATCCTACAAACAAGCAGACCACAGACTTGGGATCTAGCTTTCCAGTTCTGTTCTTCATCACGTGTGCTGGATACCCCCATATACGAAAATGTTGTAAACTAGCTTTACGACCATTCCACAACTCTAGGGGAGTTTCAGGAACAGATTTGGATGGCACTACATTCAAAATGTATGCCGCTGTTTGTAACGCATATCCCCAAAAGGAATTTGGTAATGATGAGAAACTAATCATAGATCTCACCATTTCCATTAGGGTTCTATTTCTCCTCTCCGCGACACCATTCTGCTGATGTGTACCAGGAGCTGTGAGTTGGGACACTATCCCATACTCGACCATAAAGTCTTCAAACTCTTGGTCAAGGTACTCACCTCCATGATCTGATCGTAGAGACTTGATAGTCTTTCCTAACTGGTTCTCAACTTCAGCTCAGAATTCTTTGAACTTTTCAAATGTTTTCGACTTCCGTTGCATTAGGTAGACATATCCGTATCTCGAGTAGTCATCTATAAAGGTGACATAATACTCATAACCACCCCTTGCTTTAACATTCATTGGTCCACAGACGTCTGAATGTATAAGCTCTAGTGGTTGTTTAGCTCTAAGCCCTTTTCCAGTAAAAGGTCTCTTAGTCATCTTACCTTCCAGACAAGATTCACAGACAGGTAAGGTGCCAACCTTTAACTCATTTAAAGATCCGCTTTTTACTAGTCTGTTTATCCGGTCAAGGTTAATATGTCCAAGCCTTAGATGCCAGAGATACGTTTCGTTTTCTGGAGAAATCTTATGTCGTTTAGTTTTTGGTTTTTCAACCTTAAACATTTTGGTGTTAAGCAGTGTAGTATGTATTAACGGTCTTAACACATACAAATTGTTTTCATTAATTCTTGAACAAATATTCAGACCATTCTTTCCAATAATAACAAACTTATTATTAAAAGAAACAGAATACAATTGTTCTAACAACTTAGAAACAGAAATCAAATTCCGTGTAAATCCAGGAATATAAAAAACATTGTTCAATAATAAAAAACTATTATTATTACAAAATTGCAATCTTATTGCTCCCACTGCTTTGGCCGACACGACATCCCCTAACCCCACACGCATGGAGAAGGCTCCCTCCTCTAGCTGTGTCCAAGAATCAGTCTACTGCAAAGAAGAACAACATGGTTAGTGGCCCCCAAATCAACAATCCAAGGTGAAGAATCATCTTCCACTAAACAAGATTCAAGAACAAGTAAATCATATTTACCTTTCTTCTTCTTCTTGGCTACCTCCTCCAGATACTGAGGACAATTCCTCTTCCAGTGTCCGACCTTGTCGCAATGGAAACATTTTCCTTTGCTCTTGTCGATGGAGGTGCCCTTCTTTTTGCTTTGGACCTTCTTGGGTTTGGGCTTACTCTTCGCCTTTCCAGCAGACCTCTTCCTCTTCTTATTATTGGAGGAAGATGGTTCGGCAACATTTGCCTCACCGGTCTTACTTTTGCTGTCCTTGGTCATGGACTCAAAAGTAGCGAGCTCATTGAGCAACTGTGTGAGACTAAACCTTAACTTGTTCATCCCGTAGTTGTTCTTAAACTGATCGAAACTCTTCGGAAGAGTCGTCAGTATGATGCTCACTTGACTGGATTCATCAATGGCTCCGCCATTGACTTCTGCCGTGTTGAAGTAGGACATCATGCTCAGGACATGTTCCCGTACTGATCTACCTTCCTTCATGCGAGCAAGCATAGCGGAACGAACAGCTTCGTGTCGCTTTTGCTCGGAGGGCTGCCCGAACATAGCTTGAAATGACTCCATAATTTTGAATGCTGTAGTCATTGCTTCGTGCTTTGTGACAAGCACGTCTGTCATAGAAGCTAACAGATATGTTCGGGCCTTCTCATCAGATGAGACCCATCACTGGTATGCCTCACGAACAGTTCATGTGGCATTGGCAGTAGGCACCGGAGGACATTCCTCCCTAAGCACTAACTTGAGGTCTTTGGTGACCAGTATTGCATTAATGTTAAGTTTCCATTTTGTGTAGTTATTACCAGTTAATTTATCGTTTGCAAGTATTTGTAATAGTGCAGATGACATGGCTGAAAAAACATAAATTAAAGATTCATTCAGTCATACATTCTAAACATGTGCTAATGTTCGGCATAAAATTAAACATGATGCTTGAAAATGTTTAATGAACAAGAACAACCCTAAAAACAATGTTTCTATGCCACGACAATCCAACATACCACAAGCAACTGCCGCCTTAGGGTCGGTCAAATTCTTGCATGTTGGATCGAGACCTTCTCAGTCAAAGGATATACCAGAATAACTCTTATGCCAATATCATTCAACCATCGTTTATTAGGTCAGGTTTTTAATTAACCAATTTAATTAAAACCTTGTGAGTATAACCCATCATTTCAGATCTCAAGAGCTTAACTCGAGAATTGCCGCCTTAGAGTCGGTCAATCCCGAAATCCCCTCCGAAATCCTATCTGTTATGAAGTCAACCTTGGTATTGATTCTTATGGAAACCCTCCTTAGGGAGGACGAAAACAAAGCCGTCACGAGGCCCCACTCGAATCTCACGGTGTTGAACTAATGATGGAGACCGCGGGATATAATGTCATATATCCTTCTCCCACTCACTATTTTATATTAAGGGTTTTCTATTTATATTAATGCACCTAGATTAAACTAGATTAAACGGCTAATTTTAATCTAAGCGTCAAGTGCATTAATCACAAATTATTAGAATCCTATTCCAATAACTAATAAACTAAATTCATTTTTAACACTTAAAAAAAATTAGTTCATTAGTGATAATTCAAATCTATGTAAACTGTTTACTAAGACTAGAATTATTATTAAATGTGTATTTACCAAGTTTTAACTATTAAAACTAAACACATTATTAGGTCCAATTATTATTAGGAGCTTAATCAAATTAAGCCTAATATATATATATATATATATATATTAAGGACCCTACTAATCTAAGTATTTAAACTCTTTAATAAAAAGATTAGTAATTAATGAGATTTACCAAGTTTTTACTCCTAAAAACTAATCCCATTAAAAATAGCCAATTATGTGAATAACCCATTTTAATCAAATTAAAAAAAAATTAAACACAAAATATAGATGGCTATAATGCATGTATGATATATCAACATATATATATGTGTAGGCACAACTAATTTAAATGACATGTATATGCATGGCAATGCTTAATCATCAAATAATTAAAACATACATTAGTTAACCGAGTATTGTGGATTATTTAACCTAAAAATTGGAATCTAATTACAAAAAATATTCCCAAGGCATCCCTTGGTCTTCTTGTAATTTCCAAGACTTCCAATCTCTTCAGGTCATGTGCGCTAGTAGCATGCACTGGACATTGAGCGCTGGTAGGTGTCGCTGGACTGCATGCGCGCAGGTGGGTTGTTGCGCGCTGGTGGGAAGCGCTGGGTGCGCGTTGGAAGGCAGGCGATCGCCAGAGGGCGCTGCTGGTCTGCGATGCGCGCAGTGCTGGAAGGACGCTGATGGCGCGCGCTGGAAGCATGCGCTTCACTTTGAGCGCTGGTAGCCTGCTTTGCGCGCTGGTAGGCTCGCTGGAGGTGTGCTGTGCGCGCTGGTGATGCATCACTTTGGTAGGCAATACTGGTCTACTATGCGCGCACCAGGTCTTGCAATAATGCGATTACATATATATATATATATATATATATATTTTAATAATACAACAGTAAAATAAAAAAATAAATAAATAACATTATACAACCCAGAAACACTCTAAATCCACAACACCATAAAAAATTACGATCAACCATGTTTTTTAAATTAAACAATTTAATTAAAAAACATCATACACTCATCAAAAAAAAATATGTGCCTACACATTCATACATATCAGGAGTAATCGAATTCGATTATACTGTACAAAAATTGGCTCTGATACCAATTGTTGGAACCTAGGGTTACAGATTGCGCAGCGGAAGGTTTTAAAATTTTTATGCAATCATTAAACTAATCCATTTATACAGTAATAATCAAATGCAATAATAAAGTGATGAACATTTTCATATCTACGTAGGAGGCTCCTTCACTTTAATACGAACTGCTCCTGATTTGAACCATGTGATCTTCCTCGCTATCTCCCGGAACTGGTAACAGCGTGTAGGCGCGTCACGATTTTTAGGACCTGTATGGAGGAAGAAGAGAAGAACACACACACACACAAAAAAAAACAAACTCTAGGAGTGCAGCATTTGAGCTCGCCACACCCTATTTTTTTCTTTCTTTTTGTTTGCTTTTCGTTCCTGTGCACGATGACTTTTTTCTCTTCTCTCAAGCAATCCAATTGCTTTTCATTCACTGTGTCTTGTATCTCATTTGGTTTTTATTTGCTTTTTAGTTAAAATATATCTCATATATTTCAAAAACAAAACCGACATTCGGTTTCAATTTTTTTTTAAAAAAATATATATCTCATATATATTAAAAACAAACCAAAAAATCTTATATTTGAATTTTAAAATTTTATAAAGATATCTCATATCTTTTTTAAAAATAATTAAATATTTATTTTTGAATTCAAACATTTCAAATTCAATTTCAAATATTCAATTTAATAAAATAAAATAATCATATTATCTTATTTTATTCAAAATCAAATATCAACTAACACCCTCTGTTTAGTGATTAACAACATAATTAAATAATCTTATTATTTAACTTATTTAATCACCATTATTCATTAATTAAATAATCTCATTATTCAATTAACTCCCGAATAAATACGTGTCACTTTCGTAACACAATTAATTGGACAATCCAATTAATTAACCGTGATCCTTGTTACCTAAATCGATCGGGCTAGCAAGGGGACCTAATGGACCCACATTAATTTGAGCTCCAATAATCCTTAGAAATTATTAATTAAACTCTTTAATTAATATTTCATGATTATTAACTTCGGTGTTATTCCACTAAAAACCCTAAGCTGCACTCTCTCAACTATAGACGTTTTTACACAAACCAATAACTCTCGGTGTCCATCGATATAGCTATTACATATGGTATAATCCTTCACAAGTAGTTCATAATTAGAGCTGGGTCATAATGTCCGTTATACCCCTCTAATCATATCTTTCCATTAAGTACCATTGATTCTCTAATGAACAATAAATCCTACATTCCTAACGGAATTAGGAGAGCGCTCATATTGTTCAAGCCCCGAATCAACCCTTAAGGGAACTACCATCTACTTCTCACAAGAAGGAGTGGATTCCACTATTGTGTACAAACCTTCCCAGCCACAAGCCAAACCGCGATCCCAACATACGGAGTATATTGATCGGGAATGCAGCTCCGACCTCACCCATGGTATATCAAAGACCACGATCTAACCTGAAGGAGTCGATAAGACACTCAGGATTAAGATCACCCACATATAGCCATCATTAGTTGATATATATGAATCTCATCTTTAAACCGATCTTAGTGAGAGATTCATATAGATCATGGCCCAGTCCTATATGATCACATCATACAAGGTGCCTCCATTCTCATATCTACATATGAATGATCCAGGATAGGACCGTCGTACACTACGAAATGGACCGCAGCTGTAGATTAACCACAAATAAAGTACCCAGCTTTATTTGCTATCTACGGACTCTTTAGATTGATTGTTTCAAACTGAATCCATCTATATATGACACTCATATACTCAGTTCAAAATTACATCCGGCAATTTTGGATGTTAAGTGCACATGTTATATAAAGTATGACACAAAATGAATGAATATACTACTTCTTTTATTTATGTTCAAATTCTATTTACATATTACAAGCTTTAGGGCAAAAACCCCAACACAGTCAACGAAAGAATGTGTTTTCAGTCAAGAAACGGGTAGCCCGCTCTCTCTGCAGCTTACCCTGGGTCTTGCCTAGTGCAATTTCCAGGTTTCACCGTGGGATCCCCCCTCACAGGTGAAAGAACCCCTTCATGAATCTTGACTTATCGCACATTGATCAACCAGTGCTGTCTTATCTTCTTTTCCTGCTTCCCAGGTTGATTGAGGTACCCAATTAAATTTTGGGAAAATTGAAAAAGAAGATTCACTAATCACTTTACGAAATTTAGTGAAATCCTAGATTTCTATATTTATCATTTCTTACTCAAAGGAGTGAGTTAGGGCACAGCCGCCGGCTCCCCCAGCATCTCAAGTGATTAGGCGGGGACAGGATTCGAACCTGCAGTCTTCAGGTCATGAGCCTGATGAGTCGACCAATTCCTCTACCCCGCTTCTTCCCCTTCTCTTTCTTTCACTATTCCCACCTAGGTCCCCCGCTTTGGTTGCTTGGCCGGGATAGAACCTGCGCTTAGTAAGCGGCGGCGCCAGCCCCTTGTATAGGTTGGAGTTATGAAGCTGACCTTATTATTATGAAAAAGAGAAAGGGCTTTTTCAGCTTGCTGACTAGGGTTGGCAGCTAAATTAAGTCTTCGAGACCCCATAACATAAGAAAGTCGTGGAGTGCATAAGCCCCCTTAGAGATAGGGGCGACTTTCTTGTGCTTGTGGTAGTAATTGCGAATGAGCAAGTAGGGGGCGGCAACTAAAGAGGTAGCGAGACTGACCGCAATTGCAGGAATAGGTTGACTTTCTTTCATTTTGGTTATGGAAAGTGAAAGTCGTTTCGTTTAGTACGAGATCGCTTCACACCTCGCGGTGCTTACACCTCTCGCCTATCGAAGTTCTGTTCTATTTAGTGGAATGTGATCTCCGGTTTGGCTTGAAAGCTCTTCCCTTTCCTTCAAGCTTAGCCCCTTCTCCCCCCACATAAAAAAAAGGGGGAGAAAGAGGGCAGCAGAGAGAATAAAGCCTTCCCCAGGTGGAGGATTTAAGGGGGTAGCGATCAAACCTTAGGGGGAGATGGCGCTCGGGGAAAAGGGAGAACCAATCCCCCTCCTCCGCCGCCTCGCTACGTCTTCAAAAAATTTGATATTTTTAGAAGTCATTCCACTGAATCAAATTTGCTCAAGTTTTTCCTACATACGTTCCTAGGAGGTATGGTGTTTATCGATCGAGTATAGCATGTTGTTGATACACGGCTTTGTACAGGTTACCACTCCCCGTCCGCTACCAGGTCAACGTTCAATGCGCTTCCAAGAAACGAGCAGGTCGGTAGCCGTTTGTCCCAAGCTTAAGAATACAAGCTTTCACGAATCAATTCCGCGCATTGAAGAACCAGTGCCGTCTTGTCTTCTTTCAAATTTCCCAGCCCGCGGACACACCTCCAGTCATAGGATGACTTCACGGGTGCTTACACGACACGGAGAAAGCTTTCAGCTTATCTTCTTTGTCCTTTCAGCTGATGGGCGTCCTTTCAGTTATGCCCCTTGTCCGCTGGGTTGTGGACTGGGATTCCTGGCTTGTTTAGAAACCTTTTCTGTTTCACCCGGAGAGAATGGTGCGATGTACGCAAGCCGCATCTCCTGCTTCGGCTTAGCTTTAGAGAAATGGAGCTTTAGGTCTAACTCTCCTTTCCAAGGTTTACTGTTGCCCTAGGCTTGATTATAGCCCCCCCCCCCAACATAAACAAGAGAGGGATAAGAGGGGGGCAGAGAGAGAATCAATCCTTCCCCCGAGGGGGGGGGGGGGATAGGGATTTAAGGGGGGTAGCGACCTTAAAAGGGGAGAGGGGGAGAGGGGTCCTCCTCTCCAACCGAGACCTCCAAGCCAAAAAAAAGTTTCTTTTTTTGATTCCTCACCTTTGCCTTCGCCTTACCTATCCATTCAATTCAATCCAATTAACGAAAACACGAAACCACTAAAAAGATCCAATTCACCAAAAAACAAACTACCCTTACATACATTCCTAGGAGGTATGGCGTTATCCATCGAGTATAGCTGTTACTGATTAGCTTTTTGAAGGTCACCACACTTCCTCCGCTAACAGTCAACGAACGAATGCATTTCCAGTCAAGAAAAGAGTAGCCCGTTCTCTCTGCGGCTTACCCTGGGTCTTGCCTAGTGTAATTTCCAAGTTTCATCGTGGGATCCCTCATCACCGGTGAAAGAACCCCTTCATGAATCTTGACTTGTCAAGCATTGAATAACCAGTGCCGTCTTGTCTTCTTTTCCTGCTTCCCAGGTTGATTGAGGTATCCAATTAACTTTTGGGAAAATCAAAAAAGAAGGTTCACTGATCACTTTACAAAATTGAGTGAAATCCTAGATTTATATATTTATGAGCTAAGACAGATTCGAGATGGCAGAGCAAGAGAAGGCCTATCATAAGAATGGTTAGAAACGCTAGCACCTACTCTATTTATTTGAGTCTTTGCCCCAAGGTTATAAACTTTTTTTGGGGGAAGTCGAGAGAGAACCATCTATCGCAGGGCCAATAATCGAATTTCGTGGCATCAGTAGATACAAATCAAGGATCCATCTTCCTTCCCTCGAGTAGAGGACTTTGAGTGCATAGCCTTTTTCTAACTAGTAAAACAGGCCAAATGAATCGAAGGTAGGAGCGGAAGTAGCTCAGCTGCAAGGGGAGGAGGCTGGAGTTTGTTTCTCGACGCGAGAGATGAGATCTAGTTTATACTTCTGCGCGCAGCGGAGCAGCTAGCTAATCAAGATGCCAAAAGAGAAGGGCACAACCGGAATTCGAAAGGGGTCCACTTGTCCATTTATTTATGTAGTTTGGGACATGCATTCCACAACCTTAGAGTCAAGTTCAATCATCAGATCTACTATAGATTTGACTTGGCTCTTTGTTGGAATAATGAAAGCAGTTGACAACTAGACCAGCAATATGTTTATGAGCGATTTCCAGACCGAGGAGAGAGATGAAAGCCTTGCTCCTTATATAAACTAGTCTAAATAAATTACTACCTCATGGAAGAAGAAGACCTAAGCTAAACAAGAAAGTTTGAGTCAACATCAAAGGATGTTCGCAAGGGAGTCCTTCAATCCGATGCCGGAGAAGTCTTGTATAGAGATTAATACCATGTTTTGAGCATGAGGTGCTTAGTTCCAGTCTTTGACTCCGACTTTCCTAGTCTCGATCCAATGGATTGCAAGGTAGAGAGCATTCGAGGTACCGTAACTCCAGCTGCAGCTGCCATGACCGTGGCTTTTGAAAAGGAGGCAAAGCCGAAGCCAAGAAATACCTGTGCAGGGAAGAAGAGAGCGAAGCAACCGTCGAAAGGAAAGCGGAGCGTTCTATTCTATTTAATATATTTTATAAGATAGGTTTTTGTTTTCTATCCTAGCCTTTGCCCAGATGCTACAACACACAGGTATAGGAAGTATGAGAATCAGAACTATGTTCAAAATTTAGCTTTGCTCTCCTGAGCTGCAGAGCAGCGAATTGGTATTGATGTCTTTTGCATTTTTATTTTGCTCTTCCTGGAGGTGGGAGGCAATACAGATTACAGTGCCGCAACAGGTATTGATGTCTTATCGGTTTCTTATCTTAGAAGCTCCCCTTAAGTTCAGTAGAACGACAGACTGTGTTTCGAGCTTCACCTTTGGTTGTTAGGATTATGCTCAATAGAAGGAGTGTAATATTGTAATTGACAATCTTTTCATATTAATAAAGTGATTTCTGGTTTTACAAAATCTTATAGCATTTATAATGATAATTGTCAAAGTAAATAATCATGAGATCATAAGACTATGAGAAAGGAAGAATTGTTCGTACATCTGGATATGTATGAGGTAGACATAATTCTTTAGTTAGTCTTGAATAAACGTTCACAACTTAAATTAAAGGTTGGGCACCTTTATCTTGAAAAAGTTGTAGAATTCTTTTCCTGGCATTTGAGTGGGATCAAATGAGTTATGATGAGTCTAAAATCATCGAAAGGTTCTTCAAGTAAAATAATCTAGTGCACTGGGTGTATTGAACATGATCACAATGAAATATTTTATCTAGAACCGTCAGCAGATACAAGTCTTTTCTTTATGAGGACAATCAGAGAGTCTATCTTAATCTTGAGATAAATGATGGACTTATGATTGCAAGTGTTATCATTTGAGCTATCAATGAGTATGATTATATAGCATAGTCTATCCTCGATAGTTTGGTTGTATTCATTTGTTAATCGATAGAGGATTTCATTTATAAATATGGACATCGTGGCTCAGTTTATTGAATGAGAGTATAATATTATCATATGGATATTTTGAGGTATTGGATATTAAATCTCAACGTTGAGTTTTCGATAATGTCTATTGAAAACATGGCTTCTGGACAAGTCAAAATATCCAAGTTCAAAACGTGGTCATATGAGTAAATATGGTAACTAGGAGAGCTATACGCGGTCTATGAGCTCTTGGCGATTAATGATATTATACACGAGGGTACACTATCTCCAATAAGATTGTTTAGGGTATGAATGAGAAACATCTTCTTATTCTATCTTTATTTAAGAGTTCAATTTTAGTTCTTTAGTGGAATGAGCTAAAATTAATAGATCAGACCTAAGTGAATCATTTGTTGATTATGATTAGGTTATGTCTATTGAAACTTAAATTTAGATAGCCCGTCAAGATCCCCAATCCACACGGACTTCCATGGATCACTTGATATATTCTACCGGACTAATTTATGGGTCCATCTAGAATTGTATTTAATATATTAAGAATATAATTTTCACATTATTTATTTAATGGGCTGCTCAAATTATATTAATATATTAATGAGAGGCATGTAGGCTTGTTTCTTTTAGTAAGAATGAGCCTGGTTCACATGTGGGCTTTTATTTAAAGCCTGAATGGATTAAATAAAATAAGAAAAATAATATTTGGCCAATATTTTTTGTGTGTGGGCGGCAAGGCTATAATAATAGCCTAAAATATTATTTTATTTTATTGTTTGATTAAATTGAAATTAATTAATTGATTAATTAATTCTTTAATTAAAAATCAAAATCTTTTTCTAACTAGGAATTATGTTTCCTAGTAGTATACTATTATAGTAGTATAATAAATATAAAAGACTTAATTTGGTAAGTAGATAAATAAAGAATTTATTTATCTAATCAAATAAGGAAGTCTTTAATATAATCACAAATACACTATTTGAGTTGGATTAGGATTCTTGGTGTGGAAAAGAAATCTTTTTTTGAAAAAGGATTCTTTGTTACCAAGTAAATCCACCTAGAGATAGGATTCTTGCCCACCAAGTAAATTCTCTTTAGGAAATGATTTGTATACCTATATATATTATTAATTTCGGAATTAATAGTGATAGGAAGAAAAAAAAAGTTTTTTTTTAGAGAAATAATTTTTTATTCTCTTGCTTTTTAATTAAAAAAAATTCCAACTCTAGAACATAGTGAAAATTCGGCCAAGAGGAAGAGAGAAAGATAGTTCTAAATTCGATAGTGCACTTGCAAGCCTTTACATAAAAAGGTTTTATGCACACTTTCGATTTAGGTTCACACGAGTTTCAATCATAACGATTGTGAATTCAAAAGTGACCGGAACAATCTTTCTAGGCTCTTGGTGTTTTTGTGATTAACGATCAAGAAAGAAGATTTCGTTTTTCCATTCTCAGGTACGCAATTCAAAGAATAAGAAGACCACGCTCCTAGGTGATTCACGTTCGTGATCGGATTGGAAGATCTTGCAGATTACCATCGACGCTAAGTCAATCGGATCACACGACAAGAGGTATGATATCTTTTGAATATATGTATGTTTAATTAATTAAAGGGTTAAGGTTCAAATATTGAAAAAAATTTAAACTATACTAAATTTTTTTTAGTCTCGCTTCTGCTGCGTTTTCGTATGTTTCCCTACATTGGTATTTTTTGGTAGCTCTATTGTTTGGTAGCGCATCTTTCTATATTATTTATACAACTTTCTTTGAGTAGAGGACTTCCAATAGCTACCGGAGAGCCTGGTTGTTCTACGACATTTGTGATGTGGGATTTTGGAGTCCAATTTTTAGACTGACAGAAGATCGTTTTATTGCACTAACCTACCCAGGATTGCGTTGACCAAATGTTGACCATATTTAGGACTAATCGTTGACCAGCCTTGCCCTTTGAAAAGTCACATTTACCCCTTAACTACAGTATGAAACGTCACATTTACCCTATCCTAGTACCCTATAATGAATAAATATGGTGAAATTCATTTTTGTCCCTCTAGTTTGACCTAATAGCCAAAATGGTTCCTCTGTTTACAGTATTATATTGACAGGTCCCTCTAGTTTCCAAAAATCTGTATTTTGGTCCCTGCAGTCCAATTCTGTTAGGGTTTTCAAAAATTCTGTCAGTGTTGGGAGGGTAAAATGGTAACTTATATAATTAATGGTATATTAATGATTGAAAACTAATAAACAATTAAAAATTGATTTAAAACTAAATGATGATAATAATAAAACACTAACCTAAATTAAACACCCAAATCACTATCCTAAATTAAACACCAAAATCGTATTTCCCATTATCTTATCCACAATCTTATCTCCCACACCCAAATCCTAGCCACCTCACATCATCTTATTCATCTTATTCAACACACAAACCATAAAAGAAACAGTAGTTGACTGAGAGGACATCTCGAATCCCTCTCTATCTCTTGAATCCTTCTCTCTCCACTTCTTTCTCTCCCATCTCTCTCTTTCATCTATTTTTTATTCCTCTCGATTGTGGTCGGGGTTGTGATTTGAGGGTGTTTGTGGTTGTGTGTGTTTGTTCATTTTTGGGTCTAAATGTTATGGTTCTGTTTTGGTTCTAGTGTGGTACTGTTCTGAGGTTATGGGTTATGAGTTCTGGATTTTGTTTTGTTGACGAATGATTGTGGTTTGGTGGTCGATGGCGGCAGCAGCAGCGGTCTTGTAGATTGGTTTTGCTTGATGGGTTTAAGGGTTATGTTGGGTTTTCTGGGTTTGGTTTTGGTGTTGGGAGGTTGAGGGTTTGGTGGGATTGGTTTCAGTGGTAGTGGTGATGGTTTGAAAGGGTTTGATGCTGGTGGTTTGGTGGCTGGAGATTGGATTTGGGTGGTGGGGTTAGGCAGATGGGTTTGATTTCATGGTGAGAAGGCTATGTTTATGTTTATGGTGGTTTGGTGATTATGTTGATGGTTGTGATTTGGTGTTGGAATTGGGATTTTTTTGATTTTGTTTTTTGATTTGTTTTTTTGATTTTGGTTTGGTCTTGATGATTTTGTTTGTGATTGAATATGGGTTTAGTTGATTGGGATTGTTCTAGGGTTGGTTGAATATGGGTTTAGGGTTTGGTTGAAGATGATGATGATGATGATGATGATGATGAATCTGGTGTGGTAGTGATGGTGATGGCTGTTTGGAGTTTGATCTAAGAAAAATTAAATTAACTAATTTATCATTTATAATTAAAAAATAGAGATGAAATTCATCTCTCTTGTTTAAAACAAAAATCAGGAGCAGTAGGGTCATTTGACCTTTTGTCCCTGTCAGATATCACTTTTCAACAGAAATCATGACAGAAGGACCAAACGAAACAATTCTGAAAACCGAGGGACCAGTTTGGCTATTAGGTCAAATTAGAGGGACGAAAATGAATTTCACCCTAAATGAATATAACTATTTATAATATTTTTATATTTTTTATATGAATCAAACTTAAGAAAAAACAAAAAGAAACGCTATAGAGAAAACAAAAAGAAAAACAAGACCGAGATCGAATTAAACAAAAAGAAAACGAAAATAAAACAGAACAAAAAGAAAACAAGAAACATAATGAGAACCTGGAAAAAAAAAAGAGATTGGATTTCTATGGATGAGGTTGTGAGAATCTATGTATAGAAATTAATGAACTTGGTGAGAGCATTGAGGTCATTTTGGAGGTGGGTTTTGATGTTAAAGGATTTGAATTACTTTGAAAAAAAAGGATGTTGGATAGAGATTGGAGAGATTAGATCTCCATGGACGAGATGGTGGGAGTTTGAGTAGAGAAATTCAGTGTGTTCATCATTTGGAGGTGGGTTTTGATGGTCAACTCTTGAATCAAGCAAGCTCGCACTCTTGCAATCAAAAGACAAGTTTAGCACAAATCTTCTTTTCTATTTCAGCTTTTGACAACATCATCTTCATTTTCAAATAAAAATCGAAAAATAATACAAAATAAAAATCATATTAAAAAGAACCCATGAACTATAACTTCTCAAAACTGTATAATTTATATTTACAAGGTAATTCTCTCCATGCTGATGCAATTCAAATATAGAATCCAAAATTGCGTTTAGCTAGAATTACAAGAAAAAAAGAAGTAAAAATACCAGATAAGAGCTTGTTGTGAATCAAAACTTCTTGAGCAAAAACACTAAATTACTCAAACAAAAGACACCATCTCTATTTCTATCTAAAAATTATATAAATATATATATATATAGAGAGAGAGAGAGAGAAACTTTCAAGTGATGGATCCCTTACTTTAATTTCAATCCACACCTTGATGAAATCACATCGATTTGTACGGATTTTGATATGAATTTTTGTGTGGATGATAAGTTCATTGAAATATACCTATCTTTCAAGTGATGGATTCCTTACTTTAATTTCAATCCACACCTTGATGAAATCACATCGATTTGTACGGATTTTGATATGAATTTTTGTGTGGATGATAAGTTTATTGAAATATACCTATAAATAAAATTTGGGAATTTTTCAAACACTAGAACTAGTTTATTGAATTTTCATATATATATCTCCCATTTTTTTTGATGCCTTTATATTTAACAAAATCAAGATAAATAGTTATAGTGCTTGGAAAATTCTCAAATTTTATTTATAGGTATATTTCAATGAATTTACCCCTTATGCTTTTTTTCGCCATTAAATCCCCTGAACTTTCATAAATTGCCAACAGCTGACAGAACAGTAACGTCACCCTTTTTTCTGTCAAGACAAATTACACTAAGTTCCCCTTTATTATAATAACACGACTTAAATACCCCATGACCGAATTTTAAAAATCAAATTTTAAAAATAAAAAATTTAAAATTTAAAATTGAAATAATAGTTAAATAATAATAAAATTCTGAACATTTTGATAAATAAAATTAAATAAATAGATGAATGAAAAATTAAATTTAGTTAACAATTATTTAAATTATCTTTTTTTATTTAAATATCCCTAAATATAAAACTTAGATGAATATTTAAATTATTTAAGGGGAATTATCGTTTAAATTGCCTTTTTTACTTAAATATCCATAAATATAGCTTGTTCATTTACAATAACAATGGGTATTAATAATGTCAAAAAAAATAAATAATAATAACAGTAATAATAATAATAATAATAATAATAATAATAATAATATGAAAATAATAATAATAATAATAATAGTAAAATAAAATAATAATAATAATAATAATAATAATATAAAAATAATAATAGAAATATAAAAGATTTATTATTTAAAAAAAACAATTAGGTAGATATTTAGATTGATCTCCATCATCCATCTCAAATATTCACGGTGTGATGAAATTACAATAATAATAATAATAATAATAATAAATTTACAAGAAAAATAAAAAAAAAACACATAAAAAATTGATGGGTATGGAGATCCAGGATCTCCACCATCTACCATTATATCATTTTATTATTATTATCATTATTATTGTTATTATTATTATTATTTAATTTTTTATTTTTTTTTTGACATTATTAATACCCTTGTTATTATAAATGAACAAGTGACATTTAAGAATATGTAAATAAAAAAGATAATTTAAATGATGATTCTCGTTAAATAATTTAAATATTCATCTCAGTTTTATATTTAGGGATATTTAAATAAAAAAGATAATTTAAATAATTGTTAAATAAATTTAATTTCTCATTTCTCTATTTATTTAATATTTGTATCAAAAAGCTCAGAATTTTATTATTATTTAACCATTATTTCAATTTTAAATTTTAAATTTTTACTTTTAAATTTTGATTTTTAAAGTTTGGTCAGAGGGGTATTTAAATCGTATTATTATATTTTTCCGGTTTGTTGTAATTATGTATATAATAAGGGAACTTATTGCAATTTACCATGATAGAAAAATAGACGTCGTTACTATTCTGTCAACTATTGCCAATTTATGATAGTTCAGGGGGTTTATTGGTAAAAAAATGTATAGGGGGTAAGGTGCAAATTCTGTCATAGTTCAGGGGGCATCAGTGCCAATTAACACTATATATATAGTAACTTTCAAGTGAGAGATTCCTTACTTTAATTTCGGTCCACACCTTGATGAAATGACATCGATTTGTATGAATTTTTTTTGGGAATGATAAATTCATTGAAATATACCTATAAATAAAATTTGAGAAGTTTCAACTACAAGTTTTCAAATTTGAGAAGTTTTCAACTATTTTTTTGAATTTTCATATATATCTCCCATTTTTCCAATGCCTATATATTTAACAAATCGGAAAAAATAGTTATAGTGCTTGAAAAATGCTCAAATTTTATGTATAGGTAGATTTCACTAAACTTATTATCCACCAAAATATTCATATCAAAATTCATACAAATCGATCTAATTTTGTCAATGTATGAACCGAAATTAAAGTAAAAGATTCCTCACTTGAAAGTTACTATTTATATATATATATTATTTAGGCAATTTGTAATGTTTGGATTTAGCCTTTGGGCTTCGTGTCGAATGGGTGAAGATCCATGTCTGGATTCCAAAGATGGATCCATAGATGCCATCATATTATCCCAGTTTTAGTTTTGGCCATTTAAACTCAAACTTCCCTTAACATTTGAAAAGTGTTGCACACCCTACTATTAAATAGATCTATTAGTCAATAGTCAAAAGTGTAAAAAGTCTGAAATACCCTTTTATATTTATTTTAAATAAACTAAAAAATTAAAAAATAACACAAACTTCCCTAAACATTTGAAAAGTGTTGCACAAATATCCCCTACCGTTAAATAGATCCGTTAGTCAATGGTCAAAAGTATTGTTAACAGGTTTTTCTGGCAAGGGACCAAAGGAGAATTTTCCAAACAGAGATCTATCCAGGAAGATTCATCCAGATACTCCAAGAGACCTGCGAGATCGATACCTTCACCTAGATGGAGTCGATATCCGACGAGGTTGGAACCTCGACTATCCATCTATCTAGATAAGATACCAGCTCCGAAAGCATGTATCTCACCCTACTGAAGCTTCTGATACCAGTTCAAGACCAGTACGATGATAACTTGCATGCCCAAAACCCCGCAAGCATCTCGACGTTGATCAAGGTACCAAGGTACCAGGTACCTCGATACCTACCTCGGTACCACTTCGATGGCTGCCTTGGTGCCACCCTGACTCCCACCTGGTACTTAGTATGCTTATCCACAGCTCCTTCAAGGCAAGTATCCTACCCCCAGGCAATACGATAGGGTACAAGAAGACATGAGCACCATTCCAGCAGGAGGCAGAACAAGCTCATCAAAATGAGGTACCAGCATTACCCTCTGTCAGAACTCAAAGTTAGAATTTCCCTCCAAGCTCCACAAAGAAGGAAAGTCGATTCCATCGCCATCAAGCTCCACGAAGAAGGAAAGTTGACTCCATCGCCAAAATAAAGCGCCATTAATGACCCAATGGTCGACCGAATCAGAATTTGAATTCACCATTGATTAACGAGATCTAATCCCACACCTTCAGCTCCACGCAAATGCCTTTCAACGCTTAAAATAGGGCTCTCTATAATCTTTATTAAGAGAACCGGATTTTGGGGATATTCTGGAGAGTACTATATAGACGGCATTGAAGGGTAAAGCAAATGGGACTTTTTCTTCGAGTATTCTTGATCGCCAGAACCAGAGAGAGATCCCGGGAGATTCGTGGAAGCCAGTGAGAGTCCATTGATAATCACTGGAGGTAAAATATCCACTTATCGACACGAACGTTTCCTTCATCTCCATCTTGTATAAAAGAGTGAAAAGAGAGAGAGATATGTATGTATTCATATTGTGAATCTGTCGTAGT
This sequence comes from Dipteronia sinensis, assembly GCA_033220585.1. Lineage (NCBI taxonomy): Eukaryota > Viridiplantae > Streptophyta > Magnoliopsida > Sapindales > Sapindaceae > Dipteronia > Dipteronia sinensis. The sequence continues at coordinate 58,898,128 of CM065637.1, read as the reverse complement.
GATTGAATGAATAAAACAGTGTTTATCTTACATCTCCTGGTCCCTTTGTGTTCTTTATCCATTCTTTGATCTATCGATCTCAATCATACTAAAAAAAAAGAACCCCGGTACCGAAGGTACCTACCCTGCTGCTGCTACCGGTAGTGGGTGAGGGTGTTAACTGAGATTTTTACCCCGAGTGAATTTTTTTGTTAACACTTTTTGGCGCCGTCTGTGGGAATCACCACACCTTCAAAAGAAAGCATGTGTGTCTCATTTTCTTGCTAGATAATCAGAATAAAGCTCTGATCCTCTCTGGATCATCTTGACCCATCAGGACATCAGTCGAACGCTTCAACCCAAAGGGTAAGAAGCCGAAGAAGGGGGGAAAGGGTCACAAACCCGCCTCAAAGCCGTCAGCTACCGCGCGGGCTACCCCCCAAGTACCTACTACCTCAGCAGCTGCACCTGCCAACTTAGACCAATAGGTCGCGGCCTTTATAGAGAGCATTCACCTCTGAACTGTGGCCGAAGGCAGTACCAGTCAGCCTGCGGTACCAGATCCCAGAGGTGATGCCAATCAGAAGGGTACCAGGATACCTCCCTTCGACAGGTTGGGACCACCGCCTCCTGTACTTGTCCGTGATAGACTTGGGCCCATGCCCCCAATACCATCGGTCCATGATAGACTCAGGCCAGCGCCCCTAGTCCTAGGAAATCCTATAGGTTATCAACCCCGACGCGCTAGATCCGCCATTGATCTCCCGCCTAGGGAGCGTCACCATCTAGTCCAACCAGAAGCTTATTCTAGACCGCCTCGATAGGAAGCGACCAGGAGGTGCCCTCATTCAATGGTAGGAGGCAGCAACATGGGCATCGGAGAAGACACTCCCTATGGAGAGAAGCAGGATGAAACCTCTGTGACGTCGGAGGGATCTGACTACCAAGATTCTAAGGTGGAATCAGGGAATGATGGCAACAAACGTATCCGGGACTAGGTTACCAGAATGGAAAAGAAGATCCAGGAGCTGAAGAAGGGTAAACATCGGGAAAACCGAAAAGATCCTTTGGGAGAGATGAATGCTCCCTTCTCTAGGAGGATCAAGGAGGCAGAACTACCTCACAAATTCAAGAAGCCAACCGACATATTTTTCTTGAACCGAGGATCCCCTAAGCCATCTAGAAAGTTTTGTTCACCAAATGAATGTCCAGAATGCTACCCGGGCAGCCATGTGCAGAATGTTCCCTACCACACTGACTGACTGTGCCAAGACATGGTTTAGAAAATTACCGGCGGGAAGCGTTGATTCATTCACCAGGTTGACTACTGACTTCTGTGCTCAGTTTTAGGGCATCAAACCTCACCCCAAGGATCCCATTCATCTCCAATATATGATCCAGGAGTGGGATGAAATGCTCAGAGCCTACGTAGAGAGGTTCCACAAGGAAGTGATCCAGATAGGGGTCTTCGCGGAAAATGAGACTTTGGCCAATTTCAGAAGAAACATATGGGCAGACAGGCTGTTCAGATCCTTCGCCAAACATCCCTCGGAGACCTACTAGGAAGCCTACAACAGAGCTCTAGAGCAGGTTGAAATAGATGAACAGCTCCGAGTCAAAATGGAGCACGATGATATGAGGATTGCCAAACGCTAGAAGAGGGAGGCGCTCAAGCGGGCACCGGTTCAGAAAAGTCAGAGCATACCTCCCAATAAATCTACATATCGGTCACCGCACTACTAGTCCCCACGGAACCAGTACCCTATCAGGTGGACTCCACCCAGAGTTACACCTCCACCTAAGGAAGTAGCTCGGATCGATAGAGATGAAAGAGGATACTCCCATTACACCCCCTTGAACACATCTCGTGAAACTATCTACCTCGCCATCCGCAACCGAGAAAAGTGTGGTAGAGGTCACAGATAATGAAGATAGGGGAAATGGCATCGACTCCACCATTAAACTTTCGGACCCCGAAAGTTTCGTTATAGAGGTACGAATTGAGAACTCACCAAGGATGGGAGCAGTGCTTGACATGGGGGCTAGCATCAATATGATGCCATTGGAGGTATATGAACAGTTGAAGATTCAGTCAATCAAGCCTACTTCCTAGACTCTCATCATGGCAGACAATTCTTCCATCACCTCAGTTGATATTGTGGAGGAAGTCTACATGAATGTGCACGGTTTGATGGTGCCAGTAGAATTTGTGGTGTTGAATTGCAAGCGAGGAGAATCCAATGGTAGAGACTGGAAATTGCTTTTGGGGAGGTCATTCATGGCCACAGTGGGTATGGTAGTCGATATTTGTTCTAAGGACATTTCCTTCAGCTGTGGAGGCAAAAGTGTTAACTTCAAGGTAAAATCCCCCGAAGCAAGCCAAGTCGAAGATTGTTTGGTCTTGGAAGCACCAAATTTAAGAAAGAAAAGAAGCCGGGTGCTCACCCTTGTGCAAGCTTTTGAGGGTGTTAATGAGATGGAAATGGGAAACCAAGACTGCATTAAGGAAAGGCAAGAATCTGAACTTGAAGAGGATGAACCAAGTACTAAAATTTTTGAACAGCTAAGTGAGCTTGAGCAAGACAACAAGAAGCTCAAACTAGAGGTTTATTTGCTCAAGGCTGAGAATGGACTGTTGAAGAAGAAATTGCATGACCTCTCAACATTGAATAACGATTTAAAGAAGCAAGTAGTGGAGCTTGCTAAAAAGGAGGAGTTAGTCTCCAAGAATCTAGAAGAGTTGGCAAAGCTCTCGGAAGAATTCGAGGAGGATAATAGGAGAAGGTCTAGAAAACTTCAGCTAGGTCTTGAGGAGTCCGCAAAAGCGGTGAGGGAATTGCAAGAACGGTTGAGCACAAAAGAAGATGAGTTGAAGCGGGCCAAAGTCAAAGAGTGTGATTTGATTGAGCAACTCGATGTGATAGAAAACGAGGTCAAATCCCTCAGAAACGGGCAACAAAAAGGGGCCCACACCAACAACCGAACATGGAGTTTCCCTAACCGTTCTGTTACTTGTTATTTTTGTGCCAAAAGAGGGCACACTAAGGCTTATTGCTTTAGTTTCCAAGGCTTCAAGGCAAGTAGAGTTTGGTCTAGGATGAACCCAACAAAGGTTAAACAAATATGGGTTAGAAATGACCTAGTTGGACAAGTGAGGAAGGTGGGGAGAGATGCAGTACATAGGCATTTGACACCGGTTTGGGTGGCCAAGTTAAATATGCTCCCTATTCCGGCCAAACCTCCTTTGGTTGACCGGGTCCCACTTTGAGTGCATTGCACTCACTTTTGAATTCGTTTTAGTATTTTTACTTTTCGGATGGGTAGTTTTTTAACTTTGTAAAGTTTTGGAACATAGTGCTTGTTAATGTGTTATGAGTAGTTTTGGTGCAGATACAATTGCAGGGCAGAGTCCGGGAATCAGTCTAGGGAAACAGTGCGGTTAGAGTGCGGGTCTGTCACCCGCACTCGTCCCGCACTCTGAAGGCATCGGGTAATAAAGTGCGGGTAAAGTGCTGGTCAGTCCCCCGCACTCCACCCGCACTTTGGTCGCGCAGTATAAATACTGCATGTCATTCTCTAGGGCTCCACTTTGTCACAAAAATAAACAAAACAGAAGTTTTCAAAATTTTCCCTCTTCTCAACTGAAAGGTATTCCGTGTTTGCCACGTTTTCGATTTTTGGCAACCAAGGTATGAATTCTTCCTCCAATTTCATTACATATCACTTTAATCTCAAACCCTAAACCCTTTTATCAAAAAATTTCTTCCTCTTTCTCATGAACTTCATGATTCAAGGTTTTGTACTTTTGCCTTTGCTACTGTTCGGACTGTCTATTGAATATCTATGAGGATGGAATGATGGGTTGTTGTCTAATTATGCATGTGAAGTGTTTATTGTTACATTAATTATCTATTGCAATTGGATATTCAAATTCTGAATTCAGGGTTTATATGGTTGAATGGAATCCTATACATGAGTTAGAGTCATATTAGTGTGAATTCGATCGATGATGTGCTGAGATTATGAAGTGTATACATTAATGGCGATTCTGCATGTGCTAGTATCTGGGAACGAGTTAGAGTGCGGGTACAGTGCGGGTCAGTCACCCGCACTTTATCATCCTGGCAGAATATGTGTTCTTTCAAATTCTTTCATCATAACCTCATGGTTCCTTGATGTGAGTATTCCCTTAAAACTATTGTTTATTGTGTAGATGTCAGGAAGAACCAGGCAATCAACTAGGCAAAGCAGTCAGGGTTCCGAACGAAGACCGATGAGGGGACCTCAAGTTCCACCACCATACGTCAGGCACCCAGAGTTCGAGGACCGTTTAGAATATTTCAGAGAACGAGACGTTGTTGTGGAAAGGGGGATAGCAGTTGAAGAGCTGGAGGGCACCTCAATCCCTTTAATGGTTGAAACTAGGGGATGGGAAACCTTCGTAAGCCCCCCTTTGATGTATTGCAGAAATGTGGTGGAGGAATTCTTTACTGGAATGATACCTGAAACTTTTCAGTGAACTTCTTCTATTCTGGTCCGAGGAGTAGAGGTCCGAATGACTATAGCGGACATTAACAAGTACTATAGGACAGAGCTTCCAGTTGATCCTGAGGTGGTTGGAAGACTAAGGCAGGGGGTGACTTGGAATGCGTTCTTTGTGACACAGAATGTGGAGTTTGCCAATCAGTTGGTGATCCGTCCAATGGACTTTTGGGTGGCACCAGATCACCGCATGAAGCACACCAACTTGAAGAGTGAGTTGGGTTTTTGGCATGTGTTCATCTCTCATTCATTGATCCCCAGGAAGCACAGAACTTCAGTAAACTTCAATGCAACAATGATCATGTATTGTATACTGCAGAATCAATTGGTCGACATAGGCTTTCTGGTCAAAAGAGAGATACTTGAACTGGGAGGTGTCAGAGTAAACAAGCAGCCACTCATCTTCCCTAGCCTAATCACTGTATTTTGTAGAAATGCAGGGGTGGATTTTGGATCCGATCCCTTTGAATGTGGTTTGGGGCCTGTAGGGCGGTTCACATGGAATGACCAAGTGAGAGAGCGAGACCTTTCTTGTGTCAGAGTCAGAACAGGGAGAAAAAAATCTGCTCGAGGGGGAAGCACAAGCAGACAAGCTGAAGACATTCCGGAATAACCAGATTTGGAACCGATTTATTTAAAATACGGTGATTACAGGCCCGCTGCTTCCCCACCCCGGCAGGAGACTTATGGAGAGATCCTTTGGCAGACCCTGCTTATAGGATTAGAGAACCTCAGAACTGAGGTCATCGAAAATAGGAAGCAGATTGTCGAGAGCAGAGCGGAAGCCAGTGAGTATTTTACTGACATTTGGGGCAACCTCACCGACATGAGGGAGGCACTCAGTCTCCCAGTTTATCCAAAGAAGAAGAAGAGGCCAGCTGCTTTCTCACCACCTTCAGGAGGCCCAACCATTGACCCATATGAGGCAGAGCTCTGAGCTGCAATGGAGAGATCCAGGAGGGAACATTAAGATCGGATCAGATCAGATCAGAACTTGACCCCAAAGGGAAAGGGATCTCCAGTGAACCAGAGAAGGAGTTTTCAGACGACGATTATGTTAGGATTATGCTCAATGGCAAGAGTGTAATATTGTAATTGACAATCTTCTCATATTAATAAAGTGAATTCTGATTCTTACAATTACTTATAGCATTTATTATTATAATTGTCAAGGTAAATAATCATAAGGTCAAAAGACTATGAGACATGAAGAATTGTTCATACATCCGGATATGTATGAGGTAGACACAATTCTTTAGTTAGTCTTGAATAACGTTCACAACTTAAGTTAAAGGTTGGGCACCTCTATCTTGTTAAAGTTGTAGAATTCTTTTACTAGCATTTGAGTGGGATCAAATGAATATGATGAGTCTAAAATCATCGAAAGGTTTTCGAGTAAAAGAATCTAGTGCACTAGGTGCATTGAACTGGATCACAATGAAATACTTTATCTAGAACCGTCACTAGATATAAGTCTTTTCATTAAAGAGGACAATCGAAGAGTCTATCTTAATCCTGAGATAAATGATGGACTTATGGTTGCAAGTGTTATCATTAGAGCTATCAATGAGTACGATTATATAGCATAGTCTATCCTCGATAGTTTGGTGGTATACATTTGTTAATCGATAGAGGACTTCATTTATAGATATGGACATCGTGGCTCCATTTATTAATGAGAGTATAATATCATCATATGGATGTTTTGAGGTATTGGATATTAAATCTCAACCTTGAGTTTTCAATAATGATTATTGAAAACATGGCTTCTGGACAAGTCAAAGTATCCAAGTTCGAAATGTGGTCATATGAGGAAATATGGTAACTTGGAGAGCTATAGGCGGTCTATGAGCTCTTGGCGATTACTGATATTATTCACGAGGATACACCATCTCCTATAAGATTGTCTAGGGTATGAATGAGAAACATCTCCTTATTCTATCTTTTATTAAGAGTTCAATTTTAGCTCTTTAGTGGAATGAGTTAAAATTAATAGATTGGACCTAAGTGAATAATTTGTTGATTGTGATTACGTTGTGTCTATTGAAGCTTAAATTTAGATAGCCCGCCAAGATCCCCAATCCACACGTATTTGCATGGATCACTTGATATATTCTACCGGGCCGATTTAAGGGTCCATCTAGAATTGTTTTTAATATATCAAGAATATAATATGTCTATTATTTAATTAATGGGCTGCACTATTATATTAATATATTAAAAGGAGACATGTGAGCTTGTTTCTTTTAGTAAGAATGGGTCTGGTTCACATGTGGGCTTTTATTTAAAGTCCAATGGATTAAAAGAAATAAGAAAATAATATATGGCCCATTTATATAAGTGGGGCGGCAAGGTGTATATATTAACCTAATATATTATTTTGTTTCATTGTTTTAATTAAATAAGAATTAGTTAATTTATTAATTAATTGTTTAATTAAGAAACAAATCTTTTTCTGATCAGGAAATATATTTCCTAAAGTTATACTATTGGTAGTAGTATATTAAAAGTAAAAGACTTGTTTGATAAGAAAATAAATAATTAATTTTATTTATTTAATCAAATACGAAGTCTTTTTATTTAGTCAATAAAAGAATAAAAATATCTATGAGTTGGATTAGGTTTTGAAGTCTAAAGGTTGATGGAAATTAGGGTGCAACACAAACTCTTTTTGGTATGTGATTTGCGGCAACCCTAGTCCATTTAGAGGAAGATTTCGGCAATCCTAAATAGAAGAGGAAGCAAAATTTCGGCCACCTATATAATACCACATATAGAATTCGGCCACCATAGTTGATTGAATGATTCAATTTTTCTTCTTCTTCTCAAATCATAGAAAAGGATAATTTTTTTTTATTCTACTAAACATAAAAGAGAGAAGAGATTATTCTTTGATAGTACACTGATTGCTTGTTCATCAATAAGCTTGTGTGTACAACATCGAATTAGGTTCACGCGAGTTTCGATCATTAGATTGAGAACTCAAAAGTGACCGGAATAATCTTTGTCTTCTTTTGATTGTTTTGTGACTAACAAAAGAAAAAGAAAACTTTGTTCATCCATTCTCAGGTTTGCAATTCAAAGAAAAAGGGAGACCACGCTCCTAGGTGATTCACGTACGTGTTCGGATTGGAAGATCTCGCGGGTACTCTTCACGGGGGTACTGTTCACAATCACTGTTCACATGGGTACTGTTCACGATCACTGTTCACGCGGGTACTGTTCACGGGCATCAGGAAAAGATTTTACGGATTACCAATCGACGTAAGTCAATCGGATCACGCATCAAGAGGTATTTAACTCTAACCGTATATATTTGAGTTTAATTAACTAAAAGGTTAAGGTTCAACTTTGAGAAAAATTTTAAAACCATACGAAATCTACTTTTCGCCTTCCGCTGCGGTTTTAGTTAATTTTTCCCTACAGATTAGTCATCCGTTCCTTTTTGTTTATTGCTATTATTCTAGGACTATTTACTTTTATTTCTTGTATTTGTAATTTCCTTTGACGGCTTGGACTTATTTTTCTTTTCTTTTCGCATTTGATTTTCGTTTGGTAGAGTTGTTGTGTGGTTTTAAGCTAGGTTGTGTATCTTTTAGGAAACACACAACAACACGCACGGACAACGAACTAGCTTCCTTCTAAAGGGAGTTTTCTACCTTCGATTTTGTACTTCAGTGCATTAAGCTTTCAATGAATGCGATTTAGATTTTTGTTATTATGAATGAGCATGGTCGAGCGTATGTCTAGATCCAGTTTGGGGGTGTTGAACCCTCATTCCGCAAATTATTGAGATTATGCGTGTTATTGGTTGCGCTTTATGCATGTTCTTCATTTTTGAGTCGTCTATGGTGTTTCTCCCCCTTTAGGACATACCTTGTGGTTTCCAACAATGGGGGCATTGTTGAGTTTTAGTTTAGGGGTGTGTTACTCCTTGTACAGTCGTTATTATAGTTTTATAGTGTCTAATTTTTCAATTTTGTCGCTTGTCCAATTTTCAAACTGTAAGCAGTTTGGGTATGATGCCTCTAGAGTGTGCTTTTGGCGAGTTCTTTATGTGTGCTTGGACCTTGTGACATAGTTTGGTGCTACTTGAGGGTTCGCTTGCACCACCATGGGGTCGTCCCACCCGTTGGTGTTAAGTATTGGGGACTCAGTGTTCCCATGACCTTGTTCTAATAGTAGAGATGCCCGTGAGGTCATAAACACAAGCATTAAAGTGCATTTTCTGAGTGTATCATTGATTATTCTTAAACACGCCTCTCGTCATTTATGTCATGTGCCATAGGACTTGCATATCATTTTGTGAACTGCTTGATGGATGCTTTCATTCCCTTTTTAGATGGTTGTGGAAGTGATATTAGGGAATGTATGTGTATTGAATTACCTCTATAGCCTAAACACCACATGCCATATTGTGTGCTCCAAAGCCAAGTTTGAGGCCAAACACTTACTCTTTTATTTGGTACCACATTCAACCATATACCTAATAGCCTAAACACATGCCTACCCTTATACTAATCATGTTAGGATGTGAAATGGTGGTGATGAAATGAGTTAAACTCTAAATGGTCCAACATCGGGTGAAATGAAATAATTGTTGAAAATATGCAAGGAAAGGGCTAAGAACTGTAATTGTGTGCCATAAATGCCCAAGAAAGAGAAATTGTAACAAGTAAAAATGGAGTACAACGTTGAGATTGGGAAATTGTAAAAAGAAAATTAAAAGAGAAAGTGTACTTGAAGTGCCATAATTGTGATTGTGTTATGATAGATACGCTCAAACGGAGTGCAACATGGAAGGCACGAATGTGGGGTAAATGATTGCCTAGAGGTTTGCATATGAGTGATAAAGAGCATTGTGTGGGGGTAGGGATATATTCTAGCATGATTGGTGAGTTTGAACCCCAAATGTCCATATTCTTTGTGTAACCTCATTCAACCCCACTACCACACTATAGCCGGTGGAAAAACTCTATTTGATCCATATAAGTCTAGTTTGGGAATGTCGGTTGAAGCACGATCTTTCACGTCCATGGCATGATGACTGGTTCCTAGGATAGTTCATTGCTTAAATTTTGTGCAAAAATCATCTTTGCATACTTGTTTGTGTGGAACTTAGGACTCTGTGAGGAAAGAAAAGAGAGAATCCATGTGGGTTTTAGAATTGAAGCGAATTATGCTCAAGATATGAGAGTAAGTTGTCCCTAATTCATGAATGCCTTTAGGTGTGGGATTCGTGTTGGTATGAGCCTCCCTTGGGTGTCTCCAAATTGCTCTTGATCTTGTGCATATGTTTTTCTCCTCTCTATCACACCTACTTGTATCATATCACACATTGGACTTGCGGCATTGTTGAATTATTGTTTAGGTGTCTAGGATTTACAATCTGTTGGCGTCTTATTGTTTTAGACTATGTTTGCTCGAGGACGAGCAAAGGTTTGGTTTGGGGGTGTTTGATCGGGCCAAATATGTAGTATATTTAGGCCCTCAAATCCCTACCTTGTGTTCTGTTTTTGTGCGTTTTTGTATATCTAATGGGTTGTTTTATGCGTAATTGTAGAAAATGGTGCAATAAGGGTTTGGAAGCGTGTATAGTGGTTCCAGTAGAAAAAAGGCAAAATGAAAGACAAAGGACCACAAACAGCTCAAAGTGCGGGTCAAGTGCGGGTCGCAACCGCACTCCAGCCGCATTCATGCTTGCACCCGGGACCTGATGCAAAGTGAAGAGTTAAAGTGCGGGTATACTGCGGGTCATCCAACCGCACTCCACCAGCACTAATGCCAAACCAGAGAAGCTGAAGTTGCACCTGACGTTAAAGTGCTGGTACTGTGCGGGTCATCCAACTGCACTCTACCCTGCACTAATGCCAAACCAGAGAAGTTGAAGATGCACCTGACACTAGAGTGCGGGTATAGTGCGGGTCATCCAACCACACTCCACCCGCACTGTTACTAAGATCAGAAGAGCAGATTTGCACCTGACACTAGAGTGCGGGTAAAGTACGGGTCATCCAACTGCACTCTGCCTGCACTTTTGATTAAGACAGGAGGTAGATTTTGCATCTGACAGTGAAGTGCGACTCAAGTACGATCACAGTGAGGTTCTAAGTGTGGGTCAAGTGCGGGTAATTCAACCTCACTCAACCCGCACTATTTCCCAGATCTGAGAACTGAAGTTGAAGACAACCTATATAGTGTGGGTACAGTGCGGGTAATTCACCTGCACTCCACCCGCACTCTGCGCGCGCCAGATTGATTTTTGAAGCTTAAGTGACCTATTTTTGTATGTTGTATAAATAAAATAGTATGGAAATGTTTTAGACAAGCTTTTGACTCCGTGTTTCATAGGTTTTACACACTTAGACCTATAATCTCTCTCTCTCTCTCTCACATCGTTACATTCTCTACTCAACTTCAAGGAAGTTAGGAGATTGAAGCCACTTCAAGGAAGGAGATGTTCTCCAAAGGTTCTTTCTCTTTCCTTTCTCTTATTTTCCTAGTTGTAATGAGTAGCTAAATCCCCTCTAAGGGGTTGATGGAGTAGTTAGTTGAATATTGGGCTTGTACATAAAGTTGATGTTATATTGATATTCATGTCTATCTTTCATTGATATATTCTTGTTATGAATGTTTACCATTGATTTCTTATGTAGATACATCCTCTTTGCAAGATCTCTTTGTATTATGTATGAGTATTGCATCTAGATATACATCATATTTAGTTGTTTATTGCTCTAACGAATGGACGGAACGTCATGAATTCTGACTCTTAAACTGATCGTGCGTAAATTGTTGTATATTTCGGCCCTCATTCCTATTCCTTTGTCTCGTTCTTGTGTGTATTTTCTATATATTTTATGTCTAATAGGCTCATTAGTGCTAATTGCAGGCAATTGATGTAATTCGGGGTTTGGAAGCATGTTGCAGTGATTCTGGCAGAAAAGGGGCAAAAGGAAAGAAAAAGGATCATCAAGCAGCTCTACAGTGCGGGTCAAGTGCGGGTCGCAACCGCACTCCAACCACACTCATGATTATAGTCGGGACTTGATACAGGAGAAGAGTTACAGTGCGGGTGCGGTGCGGGTCATCCAACCGCACTCCACCCGTACTGTTGCCAAAGCCAGAGAAGCTGAGTTGCACCTGACGTTAAAGTGCGGGTACAGTGCGGGTCATCCAACCGCACTCCACCAGCACTGTTGCCAAACCAGAGAAGTTGAATGTGCACCTGACATTAGAGTGCGGGTACGGTGCGGGTCATCCACCAGCACTCCACCCGCACTTTGCTCAAAACAGAGGAGGGATTTTGCACCTGACAGTACAGTGCGACTCAAGTGCGACTACAGTGCGGGCCAAGTGCGAGTCAAGTGCGGGTAATCCAACCGCACTCCACCCGCACTATTGCCCAGATTAGAGAACTGAAGATGAAGAAAACCCTTATAGTGCGGGTACAGTGCGGGTAATTCACCCGCACTCCACCCGCACTCTGCGCGCGACAGTTTCTGGTTTCAAGCTTAAGTGACCTATTTTTCCATCCTCTATAAATAGAAAAGGATGGGAACGAACGAAAATGATCACCATACCTCCCAACACTTGTAGTCTAAGCTAGAAACACATCTCCCTATCATCCAAACCATCTCTACTCAATCAAAGGCAACTAGGAGACTTGGATTCAAGCTTCAAGGAAAGAGATCAATCTTCAAGGGTTATCTCTACTCTCTCTCTTAGTTTATTGGTTTGTAATAGAACATGAGTAGCTAAAATACCCCACTATGGGGTTGATGTTATTTGTTTGATGGATATTGGGCTTTGTAAATAAACTCTATGTGTTATATTTATTCTATCTCTATGTTTTATTCCATTGCTTGAATAGATTTCCATTATTGATTTGCTTGGATACACCCTCTTTGCATGATTGATTTGGATTACTTGAGTAGGAAATTAGGCTGTCTAATGCTCAATTGAATGGAAGGATTTCCGGAAATCCGGCTCTAAAACCATGCCCTTAATCTAATCTTGAATTAGTGGCTTTCACTATACATCCTAGGTTAGCCACTTGTGAGAGAATTAGAAGCCTCCACTATACACCCTAGGTTGGCTACTTTAGTGATTCTACGAGAACTAACCTTCGAGTAGAATTCAGTTGATAACCTAAAGCCTCATCCAATCTCAAACGGGTGGCCTTCACTATACATCCTAGGTCGGCCACTTGTGAGAGAATTGGAAGCCATCACTATACATCCTAGGATGGCTACATCAGTAATAGGTTGAGCCATAGCTAGATAGATGAGCATTCATGGAACAAGTCCCGATTGAGTAACTAGCCACTGTTGGTTGCTTAGGAGGGATTAATCTCTAGCAGGAGGTTTTCGCTATACACCCTAGGTTGACCTCTTGCTATAGATATATACCAACACTATACACCCTAGGTTGGTTACAATTGTCAAAACGTGCTTAATTGAGAGTTTGTTGCAATTCCCCCAATATTCACCTACGAGTCCATCAACTCCGTAGTCCCATCATCATTCATTCATCACTCCATTATCATCCCATTTTATTTGCTTTCATAGTTTAGTTTATATTGTATTTTCATTCACCATCACTTTTACTTTTATGCATACTAGTTATATTAATCCTAATCTTATCACCGCTACCCCGATCTCAGTGGACGACACCCGTGCTTACTGCTTTACTTGTATTTCTACTTGTGAACGCATCGCATAGGTTTTATAAATTGTTTTGACGGACGGTTTTCTGACGGCAAAAACCTTCTCATCAAATGGCGCCACTGCCGGGGATCAGTGTGCGTAGTAGTGATTAGATTAGTTTTAATATTATTAGTTTATTAGTTGTTTTTAGTCTTGTTAGTTTCTTTTTATTATTTTGGTAGTTTTTGTTTTTCTTTGTTTCAGAACTCTATGGATTCCTTTTGGCAAAATTCAGGGTCAAGCTACGAGCCTAACGAGAACACCTACATCTCGTCATTCCAGTCAAATTCCGTTGAAGATCAACTAAGAAATTTCATGAAGAATCATGTGCGGGAGACTGAGCAGATGATAGCTTCTCAACAAGAAACTCAATCCTTCATAGAAGAGAAAACCACCCAAATGCTAGAATCCGCCCAGCAGTCCACCTCTGTAAATCAGAGTTGTTTCCAAGTTAAAGCAACCAAGCCGGTGGATTCCTCCAATTTCTCAAAAGAAGACATGTATAAGCTCCGAATAGAATTTGAAGTGGAGTGAAGCAAGAGAATGGACGAGATGGACAGGATGATCAAGATGAACCAGCAGCTTATGAGCGTGAGTACAGAGCTAGTGTTGGAAAGGGGTGTGTTGAAGGAAGAGAATGAAGCACTTCAAGAGAGAGAAGCCTTGGGAATGGAAAAGGCGAGTAATCTCCAAGAGTTGAACAAGAAACTATTATTTGAAGTGAAGATGCTCAGGGTTGAGAATGGTACTCTCAAGAAGACAAATGGCGAAGTCTCCAACAAGAACAAAGAATTGGAGGAACGACTTGAGAGATTTGAAGCCGAGAGGAGTACCGCATCGAAGGATTTAGAGAACTTAGTGAGGCTATCAAAAGATTTTGAAGATGAGATAGCTCACAAGTCAATGAAGATGCAAATGGAGGTTGACCAAAAAACCAATGCCTTAGAGGAAGCAAAGGTAGCACTAAGCAAAAAGGAGGAAGAGGTCAAGGCGTTACAAGTGAAACAAATCAAACGTCCTCAAGACCACGCATCAAAGAGGAGTTCCTCTAACTCTAATATCTTTTGTTTTGCATGTGCTAAGATAGATCACTTTAAGGTTAAAAATTACAAGCCAAATCAACATAGGAAAACTAGAGGTCCTAGGAATAGATGGAGTCCACCTAGGGTCAAGCAAATATGGGTAAGGAAAGACCAAGTGCACTTATATAGAAACATGAAAAGGGAAAAGATAATGAAGTCACCTAAATTTATTTGGGTAGTGAAAAATAGGGAATTTCCTAACTAGGTCAAACCACCCTTAGAGGACCCTAGCCTCTCCATGAATGCATCCCATTGAATAATTTTGATGCATGTAGTTAGTTTTATGTTTTATGTTTTATGTTGTTTAAATTCAATAAATTGTGATGTTGGGATAGTTTGGTTAGAATGTTATATTTTGTGGATATTTGCACATTGAATTTAATGATTATATTTGTGGATGAAAGAGCCGGAGGCTCTTGTGTAAGTATGAATGCATGTGCTTTTAATTGTTTAATTCGGTTTGGGGGTTGTTCATGCCCCATTCCGTCATTTTTGATAAAATGCATGATGTTAAGCTTGACTTGTGCTTCAATGATATATTGCATGAATTGCCTTTATTTTGTGAGCCTTGTTTGAGTCATTTTTATTTTGTTGGGGCATTGATTGTGTTTGATTAGTGCCTAGGTTTGTTTGAGTCATGTTAGGTGCATGCCGCTAGGCCAGAGTTTCTTGTCTTCAACATTGAGGACAATGTTGGGTTTTGGTTTGGGCGTGTTGACACCTTTTTGAGTCGTCTTTTGTGTCTTGAGTCATTTTTGTGTCTTATTTTCGAAAAAGTTGCTACTTAGCCAGAATTTTGAGCTTATTTAGCTTGGTGAGATACCTGGAGCATAGTGTTTGTGGCGAATGTGTGTATGCTTTGTGTGCTTATTCAATAACTCTTAGTCACTTTAGGGGTCTCACTTGCACTTCATGGGCTAGTCTCATATTCTAGTGTCCAAGTTTAGGGAACTCGGTGCTCAAGCGCCTTGTTCTAATAGTGGAGATTTCCCTTGTGAGATCACAAACAGAAGCCAAAAGCGTGTATATTTGAGGGAAAATGTTTTTCAAATCTGTAAACACTATTCAAACACCATGCATAGTCTCACTACATCAAAAATCATCATTTGTCATTGAACATGCATCATATATGTGGATTGGTTGACGGAAACTTTTATTCACTTGGTAGATTGATCCTTTGAAGTGATATTAGGCAATGTGTGTTTTAGCCACTCAAAAAGAAAGCCTAAATACTTCCCATTCCCATAATATGTGTGCTCCCAAGCCAATTTTGAAGCCAAACACATATAGACTTTTCCATTCTACAACCACGTTATCCATGACCCAAGCAACCTAAACACTTAGCCAACCCTCTCTTAATTGATCTTGTTGAGGCTTAGGAATGTAGAGTTGTGGTTTAATTTGATAAATGGCGTGTACCTAGGCAAGAGTAATGAGTTGTGAAAATGTGCATAGTAAAAAGGCATGAAAAGAAAAGAAAAGAAAAGAAGCAAAAAGTAACAAAAGAAAAATATGCTTCAAATGCCTTGTGTCAATTGTAAATGCTACTCAAATGGGTAACATGAGTAGTTAAAGATTGCACATAGAGTCAAATTGTATGTCTGGACGCCATATTATATTTGGAAGTGGAGTTGCACGAGAAATTAAATGCTTAAGTGTAGAATGTATTGCCTTAACTTGGTTGATTAGTGTTTGTGCCTAAATTTCTCATTCTTCTAATCACCATTCACCGTGGCCACGTTACAACCAAATGGAAAAGACCTAGTTGATCTTAGGGGACGTCTAGATTGGGAATATTAGTTAATGAATGCTCTTTCCACGTTCATGACACGTGATTCTTTCATGAGACTCACTCATTGAAAACAACATTTATTCTACACTAAATGTATGCAACTAAGTTGATTCAGTTACATAAATTCATTGGCATACATGTTGCATGAGTGTGAACCTAGGTTCTGAGAGGAAAGATAAGAGAGAATCCATGTGAGAACCTAGCGTCGAAGCGAATTATGCTCGAGGTGTGAGAGTGAGTAGTTTCTGAGGTGAGGGCATTTTAAGTGTGGGATTCGTGTTGTGCCAGTTTCCCTTGGGGTGTCTTCGAGTTGTTTAGAACATTTCGCATATGCTCATTCCTCATTTCCATTTGCTTTTGCGTATCTCTCTGCTAGTTGGTTCTGCAGCAAGTTTTTCTTTGTGTCTAGGAAAGTTTTTAGTTCGAGTCATTTTTAGTTTGTGTCTTATTTGTTTCGTTTTATGTTTGCTCGAGGCCGAGCAAAGGTTTGGTTTGGGGGTGTTTGATCGTGACTAAATTGTTGTATATTTCATCCCTCATTCCTATTCCTTTGTCTCGTTCTTGTGTGTATTTTCTATATATTTTATGTCTAATAGGCTCATTAGTGCTAATTGCAGGCAATTGATGTAATTCGGGGTTTGGAAGCATGTTGCAGTGATTCTGGCAGAAAAGGGGCAAAAGGAAAGACAAAGGATCATAAAGCAGTTCTACAGTGCGGGTGGCAACCGCACTCCAACCGCACTCCAACCACACTCATGATCATGGCCGGGACTTGATACAGGAGAAGAGTTACAGTGCGGGTGCAGTGCGGGCTATCCAACCGCACTCCACTCGCACTGTTGCCAAAGCCAGAGAAGCTGAGTTGCACCTGACGTTAAAGTGTGGGTACAGTGCGGGTCATCCAACTGCACTCCACCCGCACTGTTGCCAAACTAGAGAAGTTGAAAGTGCACCTGACATTAGAGTGCGGGTACAGTGCGGGTCACCCACCAGCACTCCACCCTCACTATTGCTCAAAACAGAGGAGGGATTTTGCACCTGACAGTACAGTGCGACTCAAGTGTGACTATAGTGCGGGTCAAGTGCGAGTCAAGTGCGGGTAATCCAACCGCACTCCACCCGCATTATTGCCCAGATCAGAGAACTGAAGATGAAGAAAACCCTTACAATGCGGGTACAGTGCGGGTAATTCACTCACACTCCACCCGCACTCTGCGCGCGACAGTTTCTGGTTTCAAGCTTAAGTGACCTGTTTTTCCATCCTCTAGATGGGAACGAACCAAAATGATCACCATACCTCCCAACACTTGTAGTCTAAGCTAGAAACACATCTCCCTATCATCCAAACCATCTCTACTCAATCAAAGGCAACTAGGAGACTTGGATTCAAGCTTCAAGGAAATAGATCAATCTTCAAGGGTTATCTCTACTCTCTCTCTTAGTTTATTGGTTTGTAATAGAACATGAGTAGCTAAAATACCCCACTATGGGGTTGATGTTATTTGTTTGATGGATATTGGGCTTTGTAAATAAACTCTATGTGTTATATTTATTCTATCTCTATGTTTTATTCCATTGCTTGAATTGATTTCCATTATTGATTTTCTTGGATACACCCTCTTTGCATGATTGATTTGGATTACTTGAGTAGGCAATTAGGTTGTCTAATGCTCAATTGAATGGAAGGATTTCCAGAAATCCGGCTCTAAAACCATGCCCTTAATCTAATCTTGAATTAGTGGCTTTCACTATACATCCTAGGTTAGCCACTTGTGAGAGAATTAGAAGCCTCCACTATACACCCTAGGTTGGCTACTTTAGTGATTCTACGAGAACTAACCTTCGAGTAGAATTCGGTTGATAACCTAAAGCCTCATCCAATCTCAAACGGGTGGCCTTCACTATACATCCTAGGTCGGCCACTTGTGAGAGAATTGGAAGCCATCACTATACATCCTAGGATGGCTACATTAGTAATAGGTTGAGCCATAGCTAGATAGATGAGCATTCATGGAACAAGTCCCGATTGAGTAACTAGCCACTGTTGGTTGCTTAGGAGGGATTAATCTCTAGCAGGAGGTTTTCACTATACACCATAGGTTGACCTCTTGCTATAGATATATACCAACACTATACACCCTAGGTTGGTCACAATTGTCAAAACGTGCTTAATTGAGAGTTTGTTGCAATTGCCCCAATATTCACCTACGAGTTCATCAACTCCGTAGTCCCATCATCATTCATTCTTCACTCCATTATCATCCCATTTTATTTACTTTCATATTTTAGTTTATATTGTATTTTCATTCACCATCACTTTTACTTTTATGCATACTAGTTATATTAATCCTAATCTTATCACCGCTACCCCGATCTCAGTGGACGACACCCGTGCTTACTGCTTTACTTGTATTTCTACTTGTGAACGCATCACATAGGTTTTATAAATTGTTTTGACGGACGGTTTTCTGACGGCAAAAACCTTCTCATCATAAACCGCTGTCTTAATCTAACCTCGATCGAGTTTCCGGCACTATACATCCTTGGTCGGAGCCCGTAAGAGAGTTAGAAGTCATCACTATACATCCTAGGGTGACTGCATTTAATCAGTTGAGTCATTGTTAGGTAGACGACCTTCATTTCCACAATCCGATAAACAACCAACACTAAACATCCTAGGTTGGTAGTTTATGACGGATTAATCCCTAATAGGTGGTCCGCACTATACATCCTAGGTTGGCCACCTTCTAGGGATAAATAACTGACTCTATACATCCTAGGTCGGTTACCTTGAATAGCCGTGCTATTGACAAGTTTGTTGCATTGCCCAGTATTTACTTTCGTATCCATTAACTCCTTAGTTTCCATCATCTATATATATCCTTCATCCCATTTCCCCCTTCATTTAGTTTGCATAATTACTTTAGTGTTATTGATAGTGTAATTCACCATCTACATCTTCCCCATTTCATGTTTCGTTATTATATATATACATAACATTACTTTAGCAATAACTAATTTTAACTAACTCCGCTCCATGTGGACGATCCCCCACTTGCCACCATATTTGTGTTTTCAAATCATTTTAGGCTTAGTAAGGTTTTTACATTATTGTTGACGGATTGATCAATAAAACGAAACTAGAAATACGTCCGGTTAGGTCCCACCCTGGCCGGAATCTCCAACAATGCTCAAAAGAACCATGCCAGGAAAGCTCCCAGATTGAAAGCAAGCCAGAGTATCTTCAATGTTACTAGGGGGCCACTTGGAATGCAGACCATTTGAAGAAATTCTACCCTTGAAAGGAGTTCTCAAGCAGACTACCCCCACTTGGTTTTCATTACAGGTCATAATAAAGATGTACTACATCTCAATCATCAATAAAGTCATTTTCCTTTTCTCTTCCATCTTTGTCTCCAACTATGTTCAACGTTAGTGAATATACACTTGAATGGGAATTCGACATAAACCTCTCGAGACCAGGAAATAGCTCGATAGCCCTCCTGATGCCTTGGTCGGGCTACCACCCCCAAGAAGGATCTGAGTGTAAGAGCATAGTTGCCTTCCAGATCTCGAGACCAGGAAATAGCTCGATAGCCCTTCTGATGCCTTGGTCGGGCTACCACTCCCAAGAAGGATCTGAGTGTAAGAGCATAGTTGCCTTCCAGATCTCGAGACCAGGAAATAGCTCGATAGCCCTCCTGATGCCTTGGTCGGGTTACCACCCCCAAGAAGGATCTGAGTGTAAGAGCATAGTTGCCTTCCAGATCTCGAGACCAGGAAATAGCTCGATAGCCCTCTTGATGCCTTGGCCGGGCTACCACCCCCAAGAAGGATCTGAGTGTAAGATCATAGTTGCCTTCCAGATCTCGAGACCAGGAAATAGCTCGATAGCCCTCCTAATGCCTTGGTCGGGCTACCACCCCCAATAAGGATCTGAGTGTAAAGGCATAGTTGCCCGCCAGATCTCAAAGACTAGGAAATAGCTAAGTAGCATTCCTGATGTCTTGGTTGGGTTATTGCCCTATATATATAATGTTTGCTTTCATGTGCAGGATCAAAATCATCATAATTGCATACACAAATCTTAATTGATGCTACTCTGAATACCATTCAAGACCAGAAGCAGAATAAAGTTCTCAAAAAGGCGCGTCAATTTATCATTAAGGGCAAGGGGAGCCTATCCCCCAATAAGGCTATATCCAAATGGGGAGCCCAACCCCCGAATTCGGGCTACAAAAAGAAGAAGGAAAAAAAAACTAACAATGGCAAAGCAGGGTGCCCACCCCCTTTTCCGGTCAATCAGAAACAAGTCATCCGCTTCAAGCTTTGGGGCTATCATGGCTCCCCTCCGCTGGCCCTTCTCCTTCCTGCTGATCCTCAGCATTAACCCCCTCAACAGATAGCTGTCCATCAGGGTTATCCTCGCCGACTGCTCCTCCGTTTAGAGGCTCTATCGGATGATCAGCTGGATCTTCCTCCAAAACTTCATTGATTACATCCATAACTTCAGGAGGAATAGCCGCGTCGAGAAGAGCAGCCAATGGCCCCATCTGGCTCATGTCGACCTCCATCTCTGTTAAAGCAGGATCATCAAATGGGCTCCTAACCTCTTCACCAGCTCCAGATTGGTCCTCCTCGGATCGAGAGGACATAACTTTGCTGGAAGATTCCCCAGGATCTGAGGGGATAAAGGAAGGAAGATGGAAGGAGGGATTGACTGAGTGGGCTGCATCCCAGTTCCTGCCAGGCTAGAAGGGACCACCTTGTCGCCTTCAGGACGAGATAACTCAGCAGCTTTGAGCATTATTTCCTGTCTGTCCCAGCCCGTAATAGACGATAAATCAAAAGGAGGAGGAAGAGCTTCCGCGGCCTGAAAGGAAGCATAAAAATACCCATCGTTGAAGGAGGTCTCCGCATCAGCTTGCAGCTTGGCCACCTGAGTAATCAGAGACCGGTTCTCAAGGTCCAGCTTCTTAGCCTCAGATCTCCAGGAGTCTCGCTACCTAGCCCGCCAGAGAGATTGAAGACGCTCCTGATCGAAATATTGCCTCATCCTCTTATGATCGCAGCGAAGCTCAGCCATCTCGAGCTCAATTTTGCCCTGGCTGCAAGTCACCTCTTCCACTAGAGACCAAGCCTGCTTGAGCAATTCCCCGGCCTTCTCGGCTTCAGCTTCGGCTTTTGCAGCTAGATCACGGAGAAGGGCTACCTGCTGGCCCATCGCGACATTGACCTTAAAGGCCTACAAATATAAAACCCGAGTTAGAAACTGAACGAGTTAACAAAAAAAAAAGCATGAAGGAAATACAATTACCTCAGCCAAGATAGCAGACCCCTTGGTTATAAGGACGTCCACAGGCATCGAAGCCATCTTGGAAATCCCGCCACCCGGACAGGACGCTATGAACTGCTCCAGGACCTCATCCTGCCCTGCCGAGCTCGACTGAGGCCGGGAACGATTGGAAGGAGCCTTCGCGACATCTTTCCCAGAAACCTCCGAGGCTTTGGTTGTTGGAAGCGGAGCTGAATCAGATGTTTGAGTCGAAGGGATAGCGACTTTAGCGGCTGACAAGGACCTTTTTCCCTTATGTCGTTTTTAAAAGATCAGTCTGTCAATAATATTTTAAGAAACCTCACTAAGCCTAAATCAGTTTGAAAACGTAAATATAGTGGCAAGTGGGTGTCGTCCACAGGGAGGGGAGTTAGCCAAATTAGTTAATGCTAAAGCAATGGTATGTATATATATATAATAGCAAAACATGAATTGGTGAAAATGTAGATTGTGAACCAACTCTAAATAATACTAAATTAAATATGTAAATAGAATGAAAGGGGAATATGGAGTGAAGGATATATAGATGATGGAAACTAAGGAGTTAATGGATTCGAAAGCAAATACTGGGCAATGCAACAAACTTGTCAATAGCACGGCTTTTCAAGGTAACCGACCTAGGATGTATAGAGTCGGTTACTTATCCCTAGAAGGTGGCCAGCCTAGGATGTATAGTGCGGACCACCTATTAGGGATTAATCCTTGTAAACTACCAACCTAGGATGTATAGAGTTGATTGTTTACCGGATTCTAGAAATGAAGCTCGTCTACCTAACATTGACTCAACTGATTAAAGATAGTCACCCTAGGATGTATAGTGCCGGAAACAACGATCGAGGTTAGATTAAAACCGCGGTTTAAGAGTCGGAATTCATGACTTTCCGTCCATTCCTTAGAGCATTAAACAACTAAACATCATGTATATCTAGATGGAATACTCATACATAATACAAAGACATCTTGCAAAGATCATGTATCTACACAAGAAATCAATGATAAACATTCACAACAAGAATAGATCAATGGAAGATAGATATGAATATCAATATAATATCAAGTTTATGTACAAGCCCAATATTAAACTAACTACTCCATCAACCCCTTAGAGGGGATTTAGCTACTCATTACAACTAGGAAATCAGTAGAGAGGAGAAAGAAATAACCCTTGGAGAACATCTCCTTCCTTGAAGTGGCTCCAATCTTCTAACTTCCTTGAAGTTGAGTAGAAAATGTGTGGATGAGAGGTAGAGAGAGAAACTAGATCCAAGAATGTCTAATCTGCCTAAAACGGAGTTAAAAGCTCCTTAAAACGTTTCTATACTTTTCTATTTATACTAAATACAAAAATAGGTCACTTAAGCTTTGAAAATCAGACTGGCGCGCTCGAAGTGCTCGTGGAGTGCGGGTGATTTACCCGCACTGTACCCGCACTGTATGGGTTGTCTGCAACTTCAGTTCTCGAAGCATGGCAGGAGTGCGGGTGGAGTGCGGTTGAATTACCCGCACTGTACCCACACTTGGAGTCGCACTGTGGTCGCACTGTGGTCGTACTTCCCTGTCAGGTGAAAGATCTACCTTCTGTCTTGAGCCAAAGTGCGGGTATAGTGCGGTTGGATGACCCGCACAGTACCCGCACTCTAGTGTCAGGTGCAATCTGCTCTTCTGTTCTTGATACAAGTGCGGGTAGAGTGCGGTTAGATGACCCGCACAGTACCCGCACTCTGATGTCAGGTGCAACTCTGCTCTTCTGTTCTTGATACAAGTGCGGATGGAGTGCGGTTGGATAACCCGCACAGTACCCACACTCTAATGTCAGGTGGGTGATCAGCTTCTCTGGTTTGGCATTAGTGCAGGTGGAGTGCGGTTAGCTGACCTAGCACTGTACCCACACTTTATCTCTGTACTTGCACTCTTCCCCGGCTTTACACATGAGTGCGGCTGGAGTGCGGTTGCGACCCGCACTGGACCCACACTTGACCCGCACTATAGAGGTGTTTGTGCTTCTTTTCTGCTGGAATCACCACCATATGCTTCCAAACCTGTCCTTACATCATTTCCTATAAATAAGCATAAAACAACCCATGAGAGATACAAAACACCCGAGAACAGAACAAAAGGTAAGCATCTGAGGGCCTAAATATACAACATATTTGGCCCGATCAAACACCCCCAAACCAAACCTTTGCTCGTCCTCGAGCAAATCAATTCGAAAAGTAAGACGCCAACTGAAATCAAATTCTAGATACCTAAGCAATCAATCAACCATGTCCGCAAGTCCAATGTGTGATATGATACAAATAAGTGCGATAGAGAGGAGGAAAGCATATGCACAAGATCAAGAGCAATTTGGAGACACCCAAGGGAGGCTCGTACGAACACGAATCCCACACCTAAAGGCATTCATGAATTTAAGACCACTTACTCCCATACACTGAGCATAATTCGCTTCAATTCTAAAGCTCACATGGATCCTCTCTTTTCTTTCCTCAAGAGTCCTAAGTTCCACACAACAAGTATGCAAAGAAGATTTTTGCATAAGATTTAAGCTATGAACTATCCTAGGAACGAGTCACCATGCCATGGATGCGAAAGATCGTGCTTCAACCTAAATTCCCAAACTAGACTTACATGGATCAAATAGGGCTTTTAACCGGTTATAGTGTGGCTGTGGGGTTGAATGAGTTTACATAAACAATATGAAAATTTAGGAGTTCAAACTCACCAATCATGCTAGAATATACCTCTACTCTCACACCATGTTCTTTTCTTACTTTAAATTCACCCCTCTAGTAACCATTTAACCCACATTTTTGTGCCTTTAATGTTGCATTATGTTTGGGTGTTTTTAACATAAAACACTCTCATTATGGCACTTCAAATACAATCTTTCTTTAAATATTTCTTTTGATAATTTCCCAATTGCAATGTTTGTACTCCATTTGAGTTGTTACCATATTCCCTTTCTTAGGCATTTAGAGTGCATAATTTACCCTTTTCTTTCATATTTTCAACATCTATCTCCTTTTACCCACTGTGGGACCATTTTAACCCTTTTCATCACTACCATTTCCCATCCTAACATGATTAGTACAAGGGTAGGCATGTGTTTAGGCTATTGGGTATATGGTACCAAATGAAAGGGTAAGTGTTTGGCCTCAACTTGGCTTTGGAGCACACAATATGGTAAGTGGTGTTTAGGCTATAGAGGTACTTCAGTAAACATGCATTCCCTACTATCACTTCCACAACCATCTAAAAAGGGAATGAAAGCATCCATCACGCATTCATAAAATAATGCAAGTCCTATGGCACATGACATACATGACGAGAGGCGTATTTAAGAATAATCAATAATGCACTCAGAAAACGCACTTTCATGCTTGTGTTTGTGATCTCATGGGTATCTCCACTATTATAATAAGACATGGGAACAACGAGTCCCCAATACTTCATACCAACGGGTGGGACTAACCCATGATGGTGCAAGCTAAACCTCAAGTGGCACCAAACTATATCACAAGGTCAGAGCACATATAAGGAACTCGTCAAAAGCACACTCTTGAGGCATCATATCCATACTGGATTACAGTTTGAAAAAATGGACAAGCGACAAAATTGAAAGATTGGACTGAAAAATGTACACGGCGGAGGCGTGATGCACCCCCAAACCAAAACTCAACAATGTCCTCATTGTTGGAAAGAATAAGCATAATTGCGATAAATGGCGGAATGAGAGATCAACACCCCCAAACCGAATCTAGACATACATACAAACATGCGCATTCAAAATAACAAAAAACTAAATTGAAATCGAAAGTAGAAAACTCCCTTTGAAAGGAAGATTGTTCGATGTTTGTGCGTATTGCTGTGTGCTTCCCAAAGATGTACAACCTAGCTTAAATCCACACAACAACTCTACCAACGAATATTAAATGCGAAAAGAGAAACAAAATAAGTCTACGCCGTTTAAAAGAAAATACAAATACAAAAACAAATAATAAAAGTACTGAATAACAATAAAGAACAAAAATGGATGGTCAATCATTGTCTGAAAACTCCCTCTCTGATTCGCTAGTGATCCCTTTGCCCTTGGGGTCTATCTCTGATTGGATACGCTCTTCATGCTCCCTCATGGATCTCTCCATAGCATCTCTGAGCTCTGCCCCATATGGGTCAATGTCTGGACCCCCTGAAGGAGGTGAGAAAGCAGCTGGCCTCTTCTTTTTCTGTGGATAACTCGGAAGACTGAGTGCCTCCCTCATGTCCGTGAGGTTGCCCCAAATGTCCGTGAAGTACGCATTTGCTTCTGCCCTGCTCTCAGTGATCTGTCTCCTGTTGTCGGCAACCTCGGTCCTGAGGTTCTCCAATCCGGTCAGCAAAGTCTGCCAAGGGACCTCTCCATATGTCTCCTACTGGGGTGAGGAAGCAGCGGGCCTATAATCACCATAATCGATGTAAACCGGTCCACATCTGGTTGTTTTAGGATGTCTTCCGGCTGCCTGCTCGTGCTGCCTCCTCTGAGCAGGTTTCCGCCTCCCTGTTCGGACCCTGACACCAGAGGGGTCCCGCTCTCGGACCTGGTCATTCCATGTGAATCGCCCAACTGGCCCTAAACCGCATTCGAAAGGGTCGGATCCAAAATCCACTCCGGCAGTTCTACAGAATGCGGTGATGAGGCTAGGGAAGATGAGTGGCTGCTTGTCCACCCTGACCCCTCCAATCTCAAGGATTTCTCGTTTGACCAGAAAGCCGATGTCTACCAACTGATTCTGCAGTATACAGTACAGGATCATGGCTGCATTGAAGTTCACTGAGGTCCTGTGCTTTCTAGGGATCAAGGAGTGGGAGATGAATACATGCCAGAAACCCAACTCACTCCTTAAGTTGGTGTGCTTCATACGGTGATCAGGGGCGACCCAAAAATCCATCGGACGGATCACTAACTGATTTGCAAAGTCCACATTTTGGGTCACAAAAAATTCGCTCCAAGTCACCCCTTGCCTTAGACGTCCGACTGCTTCGGGATCAACTGGAAGCTTAGCCCGATAATATCTGTTGATGTCCGCTATAGTCATACGGACTTCTAGCCCTCAGACCAGAACCGTACTAGAGCGCTGAAAAGTTTCCGCTACCATCCCAGCAAAGAACTCTTCGACTATACGTCGACAATACATCGGGAGGGCTTACAAAGGTTTCCCATTCCCTTGCTTCAATCATTTGAGGAATTGGGGTCCCCTCCAGCTCTTCAACCGCTATCCCCCTCTCCACCACTATGTCTCGCTCCCTGAAATAGTCTAAACATTCCACGAAATCCGGGTGCTTGATGCACGGTGGTGGAACTTGGGGGCCTCTCCTCGGTCGTCGTTCGGAACCCTGACTGCTTTGCTTAGGCATTCTCCTGGGTCTACCTGACATCTTTAGTTGAGAAGAGGGAAAAATTTTGAAGTTTGCAGTTGGTTTTGTTCTTTTGTGGCAAGTGGAGCCCTAGAGAACGACAGGTATATATATATACTGCGCGACAAAAGTGCGGGTGGAGTGCGGGTGATTTACCCGCACTGTACCCGCACTCTATTACCTGATGCCTTCAGAGTGTGGGACGAGTGTGGGTGACTGACCCGCACTCTAACCGCACTGCTCCCCTGGACAGACTCCTGAATTCTGCCCTGCAACTGTATCTGCACCAAAACAATTTCGAACAATCTCAAAAGTTAACAGCAACAAAACTAACCATCCGAAAAGTAAAAACAAAAAATAAAAACAATATAATAAATTCAAAAGCGAGTGCAATGCACTCAAAGTGGGACCCGGTCGACCAAAGGAGGTTTGACCGGAATGGGGAGCGCATTCAACTTGGCCACCCAAACCGGTGCCACATGCCTATGCACTGCATCTCTCCCCACTGTCCTCATGTGTCCAACTCGGTCCTTTCTAACCCATATTTTTTTAACCTTTGATGGGTTCATCCTAGATCCTACTCTACTTGCTTTTAATCTTTGGAAACTAAAGCAATAAGCTTTAGTGTGCCCTCTTTTGGCACAAAAATAACAAGTAATAGGGCGGTTAGGGAAACTCCCTGATCGATTGTCGGCTCGAGCCACTTTCTGTTGTCCTGAATCGGAGGGACTTGACATTTTTTTTCTATTTCAGCGAGTTGCTCTATCAAGTCACACTCCTTGACCTTGGCCCGCTTCAACTCATCATCTTTCATGTTCAATTGGTCTTGCAATTCCCTTACCGTTTTTTCGGACTCCTCCATACCAAGTTGAAGTTTCCTTGTCCTTCTCCCATAGTCTTCTTCAAACTCTTCTGAGAGCTTTGCCAATGCATCTAAGTTCTTGGAGACTAACTCCTTTTTGGTGGCAAGCTCCACTACTTGCTCATTCAACCCGTTGTTGACTGATGAGAGATCATGCAATTTCGCCTTCAACTGTACAGTCTCTGTCTTCAGCAAATAAACCTCTAGTTTGAGCTTCGTGTTGTCTCGCTCAAGCTCACCCAATTGTTGGAAAAGTTCGGTATTTGCTTCCTCCTCTTCGAATTCTGATTCTTGCCTCTCCTTGATGCAGTCGTGGTTTCCCAATTCCATCTCCTTGACACCTTCAAAGGCTTGCACAAGGGTGAGCACCCGGCTCCTTTTCTTTCTGGAAAGTGGTGCCTCCAAGACTAAATAATCTCTGACTTGGCTTGTTCTGGGGGATATTACCTTGAAGTTCACACTCTTCCCTCCACAGCTGAAGGAAATATCCCTAGAACATATATCAACCACCATACTTGCTGTCGCCATGAATGGCCTCCCCAATAGTAGTTTCCAGTCTCTACCACTGGATTCTCCTCTTTTGCAGTCCAACACAACAAATTCTGCTGGCACCATCAAACAGTGCACATTCACATATATTTGGTCCACGATACCAACTGGGGTGACGGGAGAATTGTCCGCCATAATGAGAGTCTGGGAGGTGGGCTTGATTGACTGAATCTTCAGCTGTTCGTAGACCTCTAAAGGCATCATATTGATGCTAGCCCCCATATCAAGGACCGCTCCCATCATTGGTGAATTCTCAATCTGTACCTCTATGACGAAACTCCCCTGGTCTTCAAGTTTAATGGGGGAGCCTATTTTACTTCCCCTATCTTCTTTATCCGCGACCTCTACCATACTTGCTTCGGTTTCCTCACCTCCTAACTGAATAACCTCTAACATGTTAACATGTTCATCGGAGCTTGATACCTTCTCCTTGTTCTTCATCAATGCATCAAAAATCTGTGCCAATTGAGTTTCCATCTTCTTCAGTGACGATCCATGACCGTCGGCTCTCTGATCATTGGACTGCATGTAAGCTGACATTCGTTGCTCAGAGTCATGCAAGGTGTTCTTGAGGGCTTCCGACCCGATACCAACAGTTTTGATAACTGTACTCACTATCTCCTCTGAAGACTTGTCCTTTGGTTAGCTAGCGGAAGCGTGGGAATTGAAGTTGGATGGTGGGTTACTACTTGAACCTCCCCATTGATTGTTGTTGTTTCCCCCTTGATTGTATCTATTGTACCCCCAGTTTTGGTACCCTTGGTTGTTGTTTCCACCTTGGTAATTGTTGTTGCCACCTTGGTGAGTGGTTGCTCCTAGGTGGTTATTGTTGGACCAAGACAAGTTTGGGTGATTTCTCAACCCTGGATTGTATGTATTCGAATATGGGTGATTCCTAGGCTGCCTTGGGAATTCTCCAAGGGCTTGGGCTTGCTCTTCCTGGCTGAAATGTCCTTCTCCCCCTTCAATCTCCCCCATGACTTGACTAACTCCTTGGGAGGGCCCTGGTTTTCCGGTTATCAGCTCCTTGATTGATTGAAGCTCCTTGTTCATTCTAGACATCTGGATTTGCACTTGGGTATCCTGACCCACTTCTATTCTTCCACCCCTTCTTACATGTGATGTCCTCTGTTGTGAGTTCTGGGCAATCTTCTCCAGAATGTCATAAGCTTCAACTGCCCTCTTGTCTGCAATGGTACCTCCGCATGCATTATCGACCATCATTTGGGTTATTGATGAAAGTCCACTATAGAAGGAGTAACCTTCAGTTCTGGATGGTATGTATGCGGTGGCATTTGTGCTAACAATAAGTTGAACCTCTCTCATGCCTCATGGAATGGTTCACCGTCCTCTTCGACAAAAGAAGCTATCTTCAACCTTAGGTCTTTAGCCTTCTGTGACGGAAAATACTTGTTGAAGAAAACCTTGCAGACTTGGCTCCATGTCACCAGTGATCCCGGCCTCAAGTTCATGTACCAAGTCATGGCTGCATCTTTCAGACAATATTGGAAACACCTCAGATGAAGCTGCTCCCTTGTCAATACTACTTGGCGAGCCATTACAGGGAAGGTTTCTAGGGTGGCTCCATATTGTTTCATAAATTGGAGGCAATCTTCGGTACTTCACCCACTAAACGACGGTAGGAGGCTGATGTGCATAGTTTTCAACTCGTACTGCCTTGTTACATCATCCAGTACTATAGCAGTGGCCACATTCCCTACAAACGGGAGAGTGTACTCGCCCATGGTGAGGCCTAGCTCTTCATCCCCATGTACACTTCCCTCATTCTCTCGAGCATGTTGCTCATTCTCTCTAGCATGCTACTCATGCTGATTATGCTCATCCATATTTCCCTCTAACTGCTCTATTCTTCTACCCAACCGATTGATGTTATCGCTAACTGGCAACACTGTTCCTCTCAACGATCTTCGTCCGTGCATATACCTAAAATCCTGAAATTTCACAACAAATAAAGCACAACGTAAATGAGGAACAGATAGGGCAGAGCAGGAATATTACTAGACTAGCCTTACTCATGCATAACTAATTAAACTAACATGCCGCTCCCCGGCAGCGGCGCCATTTGACAAGGACCTTTTTCCCTTATGTCGTTTTTAAAAGATCAGTCCGTCAATAATATTTTAAGAAACCTCACTAAGCCTAAATCAGTTTGAAAACGTAAATATAGTGGCAAGTGGGTGTCGTCCACAGGGAACGGAGTTAGCCAAATTAGTTAATGCTAAAGCAATGGTATGTATATATATATATAATAGCAAAACATGAATTGGTGAAAATGTAGATTGTGAACCAACTCTAAATAATACTAAATTAAATATGTAAATAGAATGAAAGGGGAATATGGAGTGAAGGATATATAGATGATGGAAACTAAGGATTTAATGGATTCGAAAGAAAATACTGGGCAATGCACAAACTTGTCAATAGCACGGCTTTTCAAGGTAACCGACCTAAGATGTATAGAGTCGGTTATTTATCCCTAGAAGGTGGCCAGCCTAGGATGTATAGTGCGGACCACCTATTAGGGATTAATCCTTGTAAACTACCAACCTAGGATGTATAAAGTTGATTGTTTACCGGATTCTAGAAATGAAGCTCGTCTACCTAACATTGACTCAACCGATTAAAGATAGTCACCCTAGGATGTATAGTGATGACTTCTAACTCTCTCACGGTTCTGACCTAGGATGTATAGTGCCGGAAACAACGATCGAGGTTAGATTAAAACCGCGGTTTAAGAGTCGGAATTCATGACTTTCCGTCCATTCCTTAGAGCATTAAACAACTAAACATCATGTATATCTAGATGGAATACTCATACATAATACAAAGACATCTTGCAAAGATCATGTATCTACACAAGAAATCAATGATAAACATTCACAACAAGAATAGATCAATGGAAGATAGACATGAATATCAATATAGTATCAAGTTTATGTACAAGCCCAATATTAAACTAACTACTCCATCAACCACTTATAGGGGATTTAGCTACTCATTACAACTAGGAAATCAGTAAAGAGGAGAAAGAAATAACCCTTGGAGAACATCTCCTTCCTTGAAGTGGCTCCAATCTCCTGACTTCCTTGAAGTTGAGTAGAGAATGTGTGGATGAGAGGTAGAGAGAGAAACTAGATCCAAGAATGTCTAATCTGCCTAAAACGGAGTTAAAAGCTCCTTAAAACGTTTCTATACTTTTCTATTTATACTAAATACAAAAATAGGTCACTTAAGCTTTGAAAATCAGACTGGCGCGCTCGAAGTGTGGGTGGAGTGCGGGTGATTTACCCGCACCGTAAGGGTTGTCAGCAACTTCAGTTCTCTGAGCATGGCAGGAGTGCGGGTGGAGTGCGGTTGAATTACCCGCACTGTACCCGCACTTGGAGTCGCACTGTGATCGCACTTCCCTGTCAGGTTAAAGATCTACCTTCTGTCTTGAGCCAAAGTACGGGTATAGTGCGGTTGGATGACCCGCACAGTACCCGCACTCTAGTGTCAGGTGCAATCTGCTCTTCTGTTCTTGATACAAGTACTGGTAGAGTGCGGTTAGATGACCCGCACAGTACCCGCACTCTGATGTCAGGTGCAACTTTGCTCTTCTGTTCTTGATACAAGTGCGGGTGGAGTGCGGTTGGATAACCCGCACAGTACCAGCACTCTAATGTCAGGTGGGTGATCAACTTCTCTGGTTTGGCATTAGTGTGGGTGGAGTGCGGTTAGCTGACCCGCACTATACCCGTACTTTATCTCTGTACTTGCACTCTTTCCCGGCTTTGCACATGAGTGCGGCTAGAGTGCGGCTGGAGTGCGGTTGCGACCCGCACTGGACCCACACTTGACCCTGCACTATAGAGGTGTTTGTGCTTCTTTTCTGCTGGAATCACCACCATATGCTTCCAAACCTGTCCTTACATCATTTCCTATAAATAAGCATAAAACAACCCATGAGAGATACAAAACACCCGAGAACAGAACAAAAGGTAAGGATCTGAGGGCCTAAATATACAACATATTTGGCCCGATCAGCGGCCATAGCTGAGGGGGCAGAAACAACCGGGCCAACCACCTGGGGAGCTTTACCCAAAGCCTGGAAAGCCCGCGAGGCCAGAGTGGCCATCTTCGACCCAGCCGGAGAGACAGAAGAAGCCAGGGCAGGCTCGACCCCAGAAGAGGGAAGAGAAGCTCAACCTTAAGAAGAGCGCGAGACGTGTCGGGTGGCTGGCTCCACGACAAAGACAATGAATAAACAGATAAAAAAAATGTTAGAACCAAGCTAAGTAATAAGAAGAAGCGACACCAGGATACTTACGAGGAATAGTGTCTGAAATCCGTAGATATTTGTTCACCCTACGAGGGTCAAAAGCTTCAGCGGTAGGGAACTTCGGATTCAGGTAATTCCGGGCTAGAATAGCCTTTAAGACAGCTTCTGACTCGGCAGGCAGGGAGTCCCGGTCCTAGGAGGGCTTGTCACTGAAAGGAAGAGGAACCTCGAATTCATGCCCTTCGATGAAAATCGAGCTCCCCCAGTCATCCCCCACCAGGATCCATTATTCTTTCCATGCGGGATCCTTCTTCGAAGCACCAGGAACGATGAAATTGAGCTTATTCTTGGCCTTGGTGTAGAACTGACCCCGAGGAGCCCCAGATAAGCTCCCAATCTGAAAAAGATACGCCAGCTCCTCTACACCTGGCTCCCTTGTCACTTTGCTCATCTGGCATTGTTCCCTCCATAACACAAGGAAGCCAATCAAATGCCTCCAGAAGCCCGGCGTTAACTGAAGGGGAGCGAGCTGGATGGCGTTTAGAGCCCGCCGAAGGGTCGGATGGAGGGGAAGCCTAACCCCGTTCTCAAGAGCGGCCACATGGATTGGAAGCACACCTTTAGGGGGGTTGAAAAACTCGAAGTTCTTGGGAGGCACCGAGATGGATACACTATCCGGGATGCCAAACTTTGACCTCAAGCGGTCGATCGACACCGGGTCAACGGTAGAATCTGGGATAACCCGAAAATCGTAGGGAGGGAGCCTCTCCCCAAGGGGACCAGGAGCCGAGACCCGATGCTCCCCCACAGCGCCACCGGCCGTTTCTTTGTCGGAATCATCATCGACGATATCTAAAGGGTGGTCGGGATGATAGGAGAACCCAATCCCGATAGATACATTCCTACTGGATCGTCGATGTTGTGAGGTGGGCGAGGAATCATCACCGTCAGAACTCTTCCTAGCCCGCTTCCCCAGACTAAGGCTGACGACCTCCTCGCCGTCAAATATGGAATCACTTGAATCACGACTGTTTTTTGACATTATAAAACGAAGAATGAAGAAAGAATAGAAGATGAAGAATGAAGAAAAAAGCAAGCTTGGAGGAAAAACTGTGGAAATATTTCTCAACAAAAGGCTCTTTTAGCTCGAGAAGATGTGAGGAAGATGAGGAGGAGAACAGACATATATATAGGCAGGAGGGCAACAACTCAAGTTACCAGGATACTCGTTTGGTAACGGTAAAAAATCGACTCGGTAACGTAACTGGATTAAACTCGAAAGCGGGCTAATCATCTCATGCCACATCATTCACGCAGTTAAGAGGAAGATCTCCCCAAGATCCTGGTAACCGTAAAAAATCTCGGGGACTACCGTAACGTGATCAGATTAATTCGAAGATAAAATAGTCGGTTCACAACACGTCACTCAAATGAAGAAATTTCCCAAAATTTCGGTAACGGTAAAAAGAGGAAGATTTCCCAAATAAAGTGAGAATCTGACCTCAACCCCGAGCTCGACGTTTGGTGTTCAAGTCAGAGGGGACTTCTGTTAATAGCCAAAATTGGCTAAGGACCAAAGGGAAATTTTCCACTTTCTAGACCTGGTTCCATACCCGAAAGTTTCACCTGAAGACCTCTATATCTAGAGCCAAGCTACGATACCACCCCAGGCACAAGAGCTGAGCTCCAGAAACATCTAGGATAAAGCCCGGACCCGAGAGCTTCCACCAGGAGACCTTTCTATCCAGGGCCGAACTGCACTACCACCCCAGGAATAAGGGCGGGCTCAGGAAACATCCGGGATAGAGCCCGGAATGATCGGACTTAGCCCGCATCATCAAAACTAGAAGCTTCCCGAAGTCAAGATCATCTCGCAAATGCTCAAGAAACCCGTCTGCACCTCGATTGACACAGAAGAATGTCCCTAGAAGGCCGCGAGGTCAGTCGAAGCCACACCTAGCTTCAAAAAGGTCAGTCGAGGCCACATCTAGCTTGAAAGAAGTCAAGAGAAGCCAGATCTGGCTCCAAGCTGGATGAAACTTCTCAGACATCAAGGTCGAAATACTAAACAACCTCCCTGGTTGATGCATCACACCATATCGTCATGACCCGCGACTTCTATAAGGATCATACTGAAAGGATACGAGGAATGCATTAAATCATACCTGGAAGCGTTATCTACATGCAGAACAAGTAATGAAATCCAAAAAGGAAACAAACTGATCTCCACCACGATACTCTTAATTCGGGCGTCAATCTAAAAGTCAAATGATATTAACGCAAGAAATCCCGCCCGATAAGGAAGAGACTGAGACAATCACTGAGACAATCAAGGGAGAATCAGTATGTTGACCTACAAACCATGTATAAATAGAAAAGAAAAGAAATGAAAAAGAGGAGACTACTATTCGACAGGCATACGACTAGCAATCGACCATTCACCAAAGAGAGTTGAGAGAAAAGAGAGAATAATCTTTGTATTCGTGTACCATGCATGCTAAATAAAAACGTTCTTGTTTATTTGTCACTATATAAGCCACTGTCACATATATAAAGAAATTTTGGCCACCACCTACGTGGTAGTGGTCTCGAGGGCGTTAATAGAGATTTCTCATCCCGAGCAAAATTTCCGTTAACAAATTAAATAATAAAATAAAAACAATATATAAGACTAATAAATAGTCCATTGCCACCCAAGCTAATATATAAGGGCCAACATTGTTTTTTCTATTTTATTAAATCCATTGGACCTTAATAAAAAGTCCACATGTGAACTAGACCCATTCTTACTAAAAGAAACAAGTCCATATGCGTTAATACAATTCTAGATGGACCCATAAATTGGTCCAATACAATATATCAAGTGATCCATGCAAGTTCGTGTGAATTGGGGATCTTGGCGGGCTATCTAAATTTAAGCTGCAATAGACATAACCTAATCACAATCAACAAATGATTCACATAGGTTCGATCTATTAATTTTAGTTCATTCCACTTAAGAACTAAAATTGAACTCTTAAATAAAGATAGAATCAATTAATATTTCTCATTCTTACCCTAGACAATCTTAATGGAGATAGTGTATCCTTGTGAAGAATATCAGTAATCGCCAAGAGCTCATAGACCGCCTATAGCTCTCCAAGTTACCATATTTACCCATATGACCACATTTTGAACTTGGATATTTTGACTTGTCCAGAAGCCATATTTCAATAGACACTATTGAAAACTTAACGTTAAGATTTAATATCAAATACCTCAAAACATCCATATGATGATATTCTACTCTCATTTAATAAATGGAGCCACGATGTCCATATCTATAAATGAAGTCCTCTATCGATTAACAAGTGAATACCACCAAACTATCGAGGATAGACTATGTTATATAATCGTACTCATTGATAGCTCAAATGATAACACTTGCAACCATAAGTTCATCATTTATCTCAAGATTGAGATAGACTCTCCGATTGTCTTCAAGTGAAAACTTTTATCCATTGACTGTTCTGGATAAAGTATTTCACTATGATCCTATTCAATGCACCCAGTGTATTAGATTCTTTTGCCCAAAGACACCACACTTTGATGATTTTAGACCTATCATAACACATTTGTTCCTACTCAAATGCTAGCAAAAGAATCTACAACTTTAATAAGATAAATGCGCCCAACCTTTATCTTAAGTTGTGAATATTATTCAAGACTAACTAAAGAATTGTGTCTACCTCATACATATCAAGATGTACGAACAATTCTTCTTTTCTCATAGTCTTTTGACCTTATGATTATTTACTTTTGACAATTATAATAATTAATCTATAAATGCTATAAGATTTGTTAAACTAGAAATCACTTTATTAATATGAGAAGATTGTCAAATACATTATTACACTCTTGCTATTGAGCATAATCCTAACAATCTCCCACTTGCTCTATATCAAATGTGTCATAGCTAGGTGCGGCCTCCTACGGACATTGTACTATGTCAGCGAGGTATAGGCGAGCTTCTGGAGAGGTTACGAGGTAATCCCGACTTCGAGAGGATTTCCTGGTTTGAGGTTCGGTGATGTGGGCTCGATGTGACCGAGCTAGGCACTACTCCGGGTGTTTCTAGAGCCCGTCCTTATTTCTATGGGGCGGTATCATAGCTCAGCTTCGGGTTACCTGGTCTCCTGGTGGATGACCTTGGGCATGGAGCCAGAGTTAGAGGGTGGAAAATTTCCCTTTGGTCCATAGCCAAATTTGGCTATTAACAGAAGTCCCCTCTGACTTGAACACCGGTTGTCGAGCTTGGGGTTGGAGTAAGATTTTTTTTTTTAACTTTATTTGGGAAAAATCTTTCCTTCTTTACCGTTACTAGAATCTTAGGGAAATCTTCCCATTAACTGCACAAGTGATGTGGCTTGAGCTGATTGATTTATTTTCGAGTTAATCCAGCTGTGTTACGGCAGTGTTTGAGATTTTAGGTGATCTTAACCGAAGATCTCGACGGCTCGTGCTGTTGCCCTCTTGCCTATATATACTTGTTTATCTCAGCGTCTTTCTCATATCTCTCAAATTTCAGATTTTCCCAAGATGAACTTTCTCTCAAGCATATCTTTTTCCTCATTCCTCACCGACTTCATTCCATCATGTCAAAAACCAGTCATGACTCTGTTGATTCCATGGTTGACGGCGAGGAGGTCTTCAGCCTTGCCCCTGGAAAATAGGCAAGGAGAAGCTTAGATATAGATGATTCTCTGCCTAATCCGCAACGTCGGCGGTCGAGCAGGAATGTGTCCATTGGGACTGGGTTTTCTAATCATCCCGACCATCCTCTAGATCTAGTCGATGAAGATTCTGATAAAGAGGTTGGCGGCTATGCCACGGGGGAGCATTGAGTCCCGGCTACCAGCCCCCTTTGGAGAGGCTTCCTCCCTATGACTTCAGGGTTGTCCCTAATTCCACAGTTGATCTGAACACGATTGACCGTTTGAGGTCTAAGTACCGCATTCCCGACAGTGTTTCTATCTCAATACCTCCCAAAGGTTATGAGTT
This sequence comes from Dipteronia sinensis, assembly GCA_033220585.1. Classification (NCBI taxonomy): domain Eukaryota; kingdom Viridiplantae; phylum Streptophyta; class Magnoliopsida; order Sapindales; family Sapindaceae; genus Dipteronia; species Dipteronia sinensis. Next base: position 58,860,563 of record CM065637.1, on the reverse strand, counting down.
CTTCAATCCCTCCAAAGGCGTGCTTCCAATTCATGTGGCGGCTCTCGAGAATGGGGTCAGGCTTCCCCTTCATCCTACCATTTGGCGAGCTCTCAACGCCATCCAGCTTGCTCCCCTCGAGTTGACGCCCGGCTTCTGGAGGCATTTGATTGGCTTCCTCGTGCTGTGGAGGGAACAATGCCAACTGAGTAAGGTGACGAGAGAGCCTGGAGCAGAGGAGCTGGCCTATCTTTTCCAAATCGGGAGCCTATCTGGCGCTCCCAGAGGTCAGTTTTATGCTAAAGCCAAGAACAAGCTCAACTTTGTCATTCCTGTCGCTTCGAAGAAGGACCCTGCCTGGAAGGAAGAGTGGATCCTTACGGGGGATGACTGGGGAAGCTTGATTTTTATTAGGGGGCATAAGTTCGAGGTTCCCACAACTTTTAGTGACAAACCATCGTGGGACCGGGACTCCCTGCCTTCTGAATCTGAAACTATTTTGAAGGCTATTCTAGCCAGGAACTACTTGAACCTGAAGTTCCCAACCGCTAAAGCCTTCGATCCTCGCAGGGTGAATCAATACCTGCAGATCTCAGATGCTACTCCTCGTAAGTTTCACTGAATCGTCTTGCTTTGTCTTGTTGACTAGCTTAGTTCTGACGTTTCCTTTTTTGTTTTGTTTACTCACTGTTTTTGTTGTTGAGCCAGCTTCTCGCGACGTCCAACAATCTCCTCAGGCTCGAACTCCTTTTCCCTTTGCTAGGGTCGCACTGGCTCTTACTCAATCTACCTCCTCAGTTGGGTCTAGGATGGCCAACCTTGCATTGCGGGCTTTTCGGGCTTTGGGTAAGGCTCCACAAGCTGTTGGTCCAACTGCTTTTGTCTCTTCTATTGTTGTTACTAACGTTGCTACTCCCATGATTCATCCTCCTGATTTCGCTACTCTTCCAACCCCCCGAGCTTCGGAGGACTTTGAAACGGGTGTCGCAGGGATTCCTCCTAGCTGTTCCCGCCTTCAATCGAGCTCGATGGGACAGGATGAAGTCCTGGAACAATTCATCACGTCCTGTCCGGGCGGTGGGATCGCCAGGATGGCCTCAATGCCTGTGGATGTCTTGCTCACCAAGGGATATGCTGTCTTAGCTAAGGTAATTGTATTTTCTTCGTACTGCTTCTGCCAACTTTTTCGATTTCTAACCCTGGCTTTGTATTTTATAGGCCTTCAAGTTAAATGTAGCCATGGGCCACTAGGCAATCCTCCTTCGTGACCGGGATGCTAAGGCTGAAGTCGAAGCTGAGAAAGCCATGGGATTGCTCAAGCGGACTCAGACCTTAGTAGAAGAGATGACCTCCAACCAAGGAAAAATTGAGATTGAGCTGGCTGAGCTTCGATGTGATCATGAAAGGACGAAGCAATCTTATGATCAAGAACGTCTCCAATCTACCCGGCGGGCCAAGCAGAGGGATTCCTAGAAAGCTGAGGCTAAGAAGTTGGACCTCGAGAATCAGGTTTTGACTGCTCCGGTGACCAAGCTGCAAGCTGACGCGGAGACCTCCTTTAGTGATGAATATTTCTACGCTTCTTTTCACGTCGCAGAGGCTCTCCCTCTTCCTTTTGATTTATCATCCATCTCCGGTTGGGATAGAAAGGAGATAATGATTAAGGCTGCTGAGTTGTCTCACCCTGATGATGGCGAGGAGGTTCCCTCGAGCCAGGCAGGAGCTGAAAAGCAGCCGGTCCAGGCAGACCCTCTATTTCCTCCTCATATCCTTACTACTTCATGTCCTGGGGAATCTTCAAGTAAGGTTCTGTCCCCGTGATCCGATGGAGATCTGCCAGAAGCTGGGGAAAAAGTAAGGAGACCGTCTGAGGAACCCTCTATAATAGAGATAGAGGTCGACAGGAGCCAGACAGGGTCTATGGCTGCCCTTCTTGATGCGGCTATCCCACCTGAGGTTATGGTAGTGATTAACGAAGTCCTGGAGGAATATTCTGCTGATCAATAGGAGGAGCCTCTGAATGGAGGGATGGTTGGTGAGGATAACCAAGATGGGCAACCACATGAATGAGGTGTTGATGGCGAGGATCAACATGAGGGAGGAGGATCAGCAGAGGGAAATCAAGAGAGCTCCAAAGCTTGACGCTGCCTGTTCATGATTGGCCTTGATTGCCTGGAAAAGGGGGTGGGCACCCTGTTTTACTCATGATTAGTTTAGTTGTTTTTTTTTGTAGCCCGTACTCGGAGGTTGGGCCCCCCGTTTGATAGATGTAGCCTTACCAGGGGATAGGCTCCTTTTTTTTAATGAGAAACTGACTTGCTTGAGAAATCCTGTTTTATTCTTAGGCCTGACTAGGAACCAAAACTGCATCCTTGATAATAAGTTGTTCATACTTCATTCTGATGATTTATGGGGAATTCTTATCTTGATGATCTTGATCCTACAAACGAAAACAAATATTTATATTTAAATCCGTTTCAGGAAAGGTAGCCCGATCGAGGCATTAGGAGATGTTTAAATCCGTTTCAGGAGAAATAGCCCGATCTGGGTATTAGGAGAGCTGTCTAGCTATTTCCTGGTCTTGAGATCTGGATGGAAACTGTTAACGGAAATTTCGCTCGGGATGAGAAATCTCAGTTAACGCCCTCGAGACCACTACCACGTAGGTGGTGGCCAAAATTCATTATTTATGTAACAGTGATTTATAAAGTGACAAGTAAGCAAGAATGTTTTTATTGGACATGGATGGTATACAAGTACAAAGATTCTTCTCTATTTTCTCTCAACTCTCTTTGGGGAATGGTCAATTGTTAGTCGTATGCCTGTCGAATAGTAGTCTCTTCTTTCATTTCTTTTCTTTTCTATTTATACATAGTTTGTAGGTCAACAGACTGACTCTCCCTTGATTTTCTCAGTCTCCTCCTTATCGGGCGGGATTTCTTGTGTTAATGTCATTGACTTTTGGATTGACGCCCGAATTGAGAGTATCGTGGTGGAGATCAGTTTGTTTCCTTTTTTGGATTTTATTACTCACTATGCATGTAGATAACGTTTCTAGATATGATTCAATGCGTTCCTCGTATCCCTTCAGTATGATCCTTTATGGAGGTCGTTGGATATGACGATATGGTGTGGTGCATCAACCAGGGAGGTTGATTAGTATTTCAACCTTGATATCTGAGAAGTTTCATCCAGCTTTGAGCCAAATATGGCTTCCCTTGACCTTTTCGAAGCTAGGTGTGGCCTCGACTGACCTTTTGAAGCTAGGTGTGGCTTCGACTGATCTCGCGGCCTTTTAGGGACATTCTTCTGTGACAATCGAGGTGTAGACGAGTCTCTGGAGCACTTGCGAGATGACCTCGACTTCGGGGAGCTTCTAGTTTTGGTGGTGCGGGCTAGATCTGATCGTTTCGGGCTTTATCCCGGATGTTTCCGGAGCCCGTCCTTGTTCCTGGGGTGGTATCGCAGTTCGGCTCTGGACAGAGAGGTCTCCTTGTGGAAGCTCTCGGGTCCGGGCTCTATCCCGGATGTTTCCGGAGCCTGCCCTTGTTTCTGGGATGGTATAGTAGCTCGGCTCTGGATTGAGAGGTCTCCTGGTGAAACTCTCGGGTATGGAACTAGGTTTGGGAGGTGGAAAATTTCCCTTTAGTTCTTAGCCAATTTTGGCTATTAACAAAAGTCCCCTCTGACTTGAACACCAGACGTCGAGCTCGGGGTTGAGGTCAGATTTTTACTTTATTTGGGAAATCTTCCTCTTTTTACCGTTACTGAAATTTTGGGGAAATTTCTTTATTTGAATGACGTGTTACGAATCGACTAATTTATCTTCGAATTAATCTGATTGCGTTACGGCAGTCCCTGAGATTTTTTACCGTTACAAGAATCCTGGGGAGATCATCCTCTTAAATGCGTAGGTGATGTGGCATGAGATGATTAGCTCGCTTTCGAGTTTAATCCGATTACCTTACCGTAATCGATTTTTTACCGTTACCAGACGAGTATCTCGGTGATGTTGCCCTTCTGCCTATATATATGTCTGTTTTCCTCCTCATCTTCCTCACATCTCTTCGAGGTAAAAACTTTCTGCTGAGAAATATCTCCATAGCTTTTCCTCCGAGCTTGCTTCTTTCTTCATTCTTCGTCTTCTATAATGTCGAAAAACAGTCGTGACTCAACTGATTCCATATTCGACGGTGAGGAGGTCGTCAGTCTTATTCTGGGGAAGCGAGTTAGGAGGAGTTCTGACGGCGACGATTCCCCGCCCACCTCACAACGTCGGCGGTCAAGTAGGAATGTATCTATCGGGACTGGGTTCTCCAACCATCCCGACCACCCTTTAGATATCGTCGATGATGACTCCGAAAAAGAAACGGCCGGTGGCGCTGCGGAGGAGCGTCGGGTCCCGGCTCCGGGTCCCTTTGGGGAGAGGTTCCGGGTCCCTTTGGGGAGAGGCTCCCTCTCTACGATTTCTGGGTTGTTCCAGATTCCACCGTTGACCCGGGGTCGATTGACCGCTTGAGGTCAAAGTTTGGCATCCCCGACAGTGTATCCATCTCGATGCCTCCCAAGAATTTCAAATTTTTCAACCCCCCTAAAGGCGTGCTTCCGATTCATGTGGCCGCTCTTGAGAACGAGGTCAGGCTTCCCCTCCATCCGACCCTTCGGCGGGCTCTCAACGCCATCTAGCTCGCTCCCCTCCAGATAACGCCTGGCATGTGGAGGCATCTGATTGGTTTCCTTGTCTTATGGAGGGAACAATGCCAGATGAGTAAAGTGACGAGGGAGCCAGGTGCAGAGGAGCTGGCTTATCTTTTCCAGATTGGGAGCTTGTCTGGGGCTCCTCGGGGTCAGTTCTATGCCAAGGCCAAGAATAAGCTCAATTTCATCGTTCCTGGTGCCTCGAAGAAGGATCCCGCGTGGAAAGAAGAATGGATCCTGGCGGGGGATGACTGGGGGAGCTCGATTTTCATCGGAGGGCATGAATTCGAGGTTCCTACGGCTTTCAGTGACAAGCCCTCCTGGGACCGAGACTCCCTGCCTTCCGAGTCCGAATCGTCTTAAAGGCTATTCTAGCCCGGAATTATCTGAATCTGAAGTTCCCTACTGCTGAAGCTTTTGATCCTCGTAGGGTGAACAAATATTTGCGGATTTCAGATGCTATTCCTCGTAAGTATCCTTGTGTTGCTTCGTCTTATTATTTAGCTCGGTTCTAACATTTTCTCTTATTCACAGTTTTTGTCATGGAGCCGGCCACCCGTCACGTCTCACGCTTTCCTCAAGGTAGAGCTTCTCTTCCCTCCTCTGGGGCCGAACCTGCCCTGGCTTCTTCTATCTCTCCGACTGGGTCTAAGATGGCTACTCTTGCCTCGCGGGCTTTCCGGGCTTTGGGTAAAGCTCCCCAAGTGGTTGGCCCGGCTGTTTCTGCCCCCTCGGCCGTGGCCGCTAAAGTCGCTACCCCGTCGACTCAAACACCTGATTCCGCTGCGCTTCCAACAACCAAAGCCTCGGAGGTTTCTGGGAAAGATGTCGCTTCTGGGAAAGGTGTCGTGAAGGCTCCTTCCAGCCGCTTCCGGCCTCAGTCGAACTCGACAGGGCGGGATGAGGTCCTGGAGCAGTTCATATCGTCCTGTCCGGGTAGCGGGATCTCCAAGATGGCTTCCATGCCTGTGGACGTCCTTATAACCAAGGGGTCTGCTATTTTAGCTGAGGTAATTGTAGTTCCTTCACGCTACTTTTGTTAATTTGTCTAGTTTCTAACTCGGGTTTTGTATTTGTAGGCCTTTAAGGTTAATGTTGTGATGGCCAGTAGGTAGCCCTCCTCTGTGATCGGGTTGCAAAAGCTGAGGCTGAAGCCGAGAAAGCCGGGGAACTGCTCAAGCAAGGCTCGGTCTTTAGTGGAAGAGGTGACTTTCAGCCAGGGAAAAATCGAGCTCGAGATGGTTGAGCTTCGCTGCGATCATGAGAGGATGAAGCAATCTTTCGATCAGGAGCGTCTTCAATCTCTCAGGCGGGCTAGGCAGCGGGATTCCTGGAGATCTGAGGCTAAGAAGCTGGACCTCGAGAACCGGTCTCTGATTACTAAGGTGGCCAAGTTGCAAGCTGATGCGGAGACCTCCTTCAGTGACGGGTATTTTTATGCTTCCTTTCAGGCCGCGGAAGCTCTTCCTCCTCCCTTTGATTTATCATCTATTGCGGGCTGGGACAGACAGGAAATAATTCTCAAAGCTGCCGAGTTATCTAGCCCTGGGGGCAACAAGGTGGTCCCTTCTAGCCCGGCAGGAACTGGGAAGCAGCCCGCTCAGTCAGATCCCTCATTCCATCTTCCTTCCTTTATCACCTCGGGTCCTGGGGAGTCTTCCAGCAAAGTGATGTCTTCTCGATCCGAGGAGGACCAATCGGGAGCTGGTGAAGAGGTTAGGAGCCCATCTGAGGATCCCCCTTTAACGGAGATGGAGGTCGACAGGAGCCAGATGGGGTCCTTGGCTGCCCTTCTTGACGTGGCTATCCCTCCTGAGGTTATGGACGTAATTAATGAAGTATTGGAGGAAGATCCAACTGATCATCCGATGGAGCCTCTAGATGGAAGAGCGGTCGGTGAAGATAACCCAGATGGACAGCTACCTGTAGAGGGGGTTGATGCCGAGGATCAGCAGGCAGGAGGAGGGCCAGCGGAGGGGAGCCATGAGAGTCCCAAAGCTTGAAGCGGATGACTTGTTTTTGATTGCCCGGAAAAGGAGGTGGGCACCTTGTTTTGCCATTATCAATTTTTTATTTTTCTTCATCTTTTTGTAGCCCGAGTTCGGGGGTTGGGCTCCTCATTTGGATGTAGCCTTATCAGGGGATAGGCTCCCCTTGCCCTTAATGATAAATCGAAGCGCCTTTTTGAGAACTTTATTCTGTTTCTGGTCTTGAATGGTATCCAGAGTAGCATCTGTAGCAGCAATTAAGATTCGTGTAGGGAATTATGGTGATTTTGATCCTGCACACGAAAGCAAACATTATATATATATATATCTGTTTATATATATATATATATATATATATATATACACACATATATATATATATATATTATATATATGGGGTGATAACCCAACCAAGACATTAGGAGGGTTATTTAGCTATTTCCTAGTCTTGGAGATCTGGAAGGCAACTATGCTCTTACACTCAGATCCTTCTTGGGGGTGGTAGCCCGACCAAGGCATCATGAGGGCTATCGAGCTATTTCGTGGTCTCGAGATCTGGAGGGCAACTATGCTCTTACACTCAGATTCTTCTTGGGGGTGGTAGCCCGACCAAGGCATCAGGAGGGCTATCGAGCTATTTCCTGGTCTCGAGATCTGGAGGGCAACTATGCTCTTACACTCAGATCCTTCTTGGGGGTGGTAGCCCGACCAAGGCATCAGGAGGGCTATCGAGCTATTTCGTGGTCTCGAGATCTGGAGGGCAACTATGATCTTACACTCAGATCCTTCTTGGGGGTGGAAGCCCGACCAAGGCATCAGGAGGGCTATCGAGCTATTTCCTGGTCTCGAGATCTGGAGGGCAACTATGCTCTTACACTCAGATCCTTCTTGGGGGTGGTAGCCCAACCAAGGCATCATGAGGGCTATCGAGCTATTTTCTGGTCTCGAGAGGTTTATGTCGAATTCCCATACAAGGGTATAGTCCTTAACGTTGAACATAGTTGGAGACAAAGATGGAAGAGAAAAGGAAAATGACTTTATTGATGATTGAGATGTAGTACATCTTTATTAGGACCTGTAATGAAAACTAAGTGGGGGTAGTCTGCTTGAGGACTCCTTTCAAGGGTAGAATTTCTTCAAATGATCTGCATTCCAAGTGTGGTTGATGGATCGTCCATCCATGTCTTCGAGTTTATAAGCTCCATTGCGAACAACTAGCTTTATCAAATATGGCCCTTCCCAATTTGGACTTAAGACTCCATCCGACCTTTTCCGAGTGTTCAGGGTAACTTTCCTAAGTACCAGATCCCCTTCCTTGAATTTCCAGGTTCTAACCTTTTGGTTGAAGTACCTAGCGATCTTGCTTTGGTAGATCGCCACTTTCTCTGCTACCCGGTCTTGTTTTTCTTCTAAGAGGTCTAGACTAGCCCGGAGCTTGACTTCGTTACTTTCGGGCTCAAAGTGTTGTACCCTGAATGAGGTTAATTTATGTTGAATGGGGAGGACTGGTTCAACCCCGAAAGCCAGGGAGTAAGGTGTCTTTCCGGTAGCTGTTCTTTTTGTAGTCCGGTATGCCCAAAGGACTTCTGGTAGCTCTTCGGCCCATTTACCTTTCTTCTGCTGAAGATTCATTTTCAGGAGTTTCTTGATTGTCTTGTTGGTTGATTCTACCAGCCCATTAGTCTGGGGATGAGCCACTGAAGCGAGCCTGAGGTCAATCCCCAATCATTTGCAGAAGTCTTTGAATCGGGCGTTGTCGAATTGCTTTCCTAGGTCAGCTATAATGATGAGAGGGGTCCCAAACCTGCATACCACGCTAGTCTTGATGAACTTGGTTGTATTCTTTTCTGATATTCGAGAAAGAGGTCCAGCCTCGACCCATCTTGTGAAGTAGTCGATAGCATGTTTCATCTGTCCAGGAGCGGTAGGAAGTGGCCCAATTAGGTCGATTCCCCACATGGCAAAGGAGTAAGGTGAACTGAGGGACGACAGTCGCTCGGGTGGCTGGTGGCTCAAGTTTGAGGTTCTTTGATAAGGTTCGCAGGATTGCATAAAACTCTTTGCACCTTGATAGATGGTCTGCCAGTAATACCCCATACGAAGCACCTGATAGGCTAGAGCTTCCCCACCTATGTGGTTCCTACAGTCCCCAGAGTGGACCTCTCTCAATGCCCACTTAGCATCATCGGGATGCAAGCACCTAAGTAAGGGGAGGGATCTACCTCTCATGGAGAGGTATCCGTCCACCATACAGTATCGAACTAAAAGTCTCTTAACTCTTCGGGCTTGTCCGGGCTCTTCAGGAAGCTCTCCTTCAAGGAGGTAGGTGACAATTGGGTCCATCCAACAAGGTAGGCGATCCAAGGAACAAATTTCTCCATTTGTTGCTATGCTTGGCTGGGTGATCACTTGGAGGGGAATTCCCCTTGGTAGGGATTGGCCTCCGTTCGCCGCTATTTTAGCCAGAACATTTGAGCGATGGTTTTGGTGTTGAGGCACCTGATCGATCTTGAGTCCCTTAAATTTGCTTTTCAGCAGCCGAGCTAGATTTAGGTAGGCGACCATATTATCTCCCTTTGCCTGGTAGACCCCAGTCACCTGGTTTACAACAAGCAACGAATCGCTCTTGATCTGCAGGTAGTCGGCCTTTAGTTCGATGGCTACCTTCATCCCGGCTAGGAGGACTTCATATTCCGCTTCGTTGTTTGTAGCTTTAAACTTGAATCTGAAACAGTGACAGAATTCAGTCCCCTCCGGATCTATCAAAACTATGCCAGCTCCTCCCCCTGCTCGTCTGGATGCTCCGTCTGAAAAGAGGATCCATGGCTTGCAGCCTTCCGGCCAATTTTTGACCTAGGATATCTTCTCACGGTCCTCGTTTATTGCTGAGGGATCATCTGGATCTGGGATCGCTGAGAATTCTGCCACGAAGTCGGCCAAAGCCTGTGCCTTAATCGTAGTCCGGGGCTTATACTTTAAGTCGAACTGAGTGAGCTCTAGTGCCCATAAAACTAGCCTTCCTGACACGTCTGGTCTTTGCAAGAATTGACGGAGGGGTTGATTTGTCACCACTGCTATTGTGTGAGCTTGAAAATAGGGACGGAGTTTCCTCGCTGAGATCACCAGGGCATAAGCGAGCTTCTCCAGGAGAATGTAGTTCCTTTCTGATTTGGTCAAGGCATGACTTACATAGTATATAGGTCTTTGAAAACCGTCGCTACAATCCTTGGCCAAAGCCCCACTTACTGCAGTTTCTGATACAGCCAGGTAAATCTGCAACTCATCTCCGAGAACCGGCTTGACTAACAAAGGGGGGCTTGTTAGGTACTCTTTCAAAGCTTGAAATGCCTGCTCGCTTTCCTGGCTCCATTTCATGTTCTTTCCTTGTTTGATGGCCTTGAAGAAAGGGAGACATTTATCGGTGGAGCGAGAGATAAACCTGTTGAGTGCCGCCACCCGTCCAGTCAGAATCTGTACTTGCTTGAGCGAGGTCGGGGATTCCAGGTCCAAGATAGCTTTGATTTTTTCTGGGTTGGCTTCTATGCCTCTCTCATGAACCATGAAGCCCAGAAACTTCCCTGCCGTTACCCCAAAGGCACATTTGGAGGGGTTCAAACGCATCTGGTTTTCCTTCAGTATGAGGAAGGTTTTACAAAGGTCTTTCTGATGTCCCTTTATGGTTGGGGATTTCGTGATCATGTCGTCGACATATACTTCCATCGTCCTTCCTATCTCGGGCTTGAACAGTTTGTTAACTAGCCGCTGGTATGTGGCCCCTGTATTCTTCAAACCAAACGGCATCACCTTGTAGCAATATAAGCCCTGCCCAGTAATGAAACTGGTTTTATCTTGGTCAGCCGAGTGCATTTTAATTTGGTTGTATCCTAAGAATGCGTCCATAAAACTCAAAAGTTTATTTCCGGATATGGAGTCAACAAGCTGGTCGATCTTTGGTAAAGGAAAACTGTCTTTCGGACAAGCCCGGTTAAGGTCGGTGTAGTCGACACACATACGCCATTTCCCACTCGCCTTCGTGACCATGACCACGTTGGCGATCCATTCGGGGTAACGCACCTCTCTGAAGAACCCCGCTTTGATCAATTTATCAACCTCCTCCTACACGGCCCCATTCCTATTAGCGTTGAAATGACGCCTCTTCTGCTTGACGGGCTTGACCGTTGGATCTACTGCTAGCCGGTGGGTGGCCAACGATGCCGGAATTCCAGGCATTTCATCATGGTTCCAGGCGAAGATGTAGCTGAATTCCCTGAGAAGATCAATCAGTCCTCTTTTTACTTCTGGTTCAAGGGTGGCTCCAACCTTGACGACCTTGGAGGGATCGTCATTCCTGACAGATATTTCTTCTAGTTTGTCCACGGGCTGCCCGCTGGCCCATTCCTTAATCCGTTCTTCCTCGTAGGGCATGATAGGTTCATCCTCTGAATGCCTATGATGTTCTGCGGGCTCCTTTTCCTCCTGGATTATCCAGGATGTATCCATGTCTTCCTGGATCAATGTCACCTGTACACACTGCTTCGCTAGGGCTGTAGGATTGGCAGATACTGCGTAGCATTTCCTGGCTGCCTGCTGGTCTCCGCGTACCTCTCCTACTTTGGTTCCAATCGGGAATTTCAAAATGTTATGGTATATGGACAAGACTCCCTTCAAGAAGGACAAGAAAGGTCTCCCTAGGATGGCGTTGTAGCCCGATGGGGTGTCCACCATAGCAAAGTCGGTCATTACATTCTGCTGAAGCGGGGTGACCCCGATGATTACTGGGAGGATCATTGACCCCACTGGTATGATCGAGTCCCCAGTGAAACCGTAAAGCGGAGTGGTACAGCTATTGTAACAATGTTGCTTCAGGTTCAGTTTTTCTAGGGTATCTTTGAAGAGGATATATATACTGCTACCTGTATCCACGAGCACGCGATGGACCAGAAAGTTGGCGATCTGTATCGTGATGACCATAGGATCATCATGAGGTTGCACAGTGTTGAAGACATCTGCTTCGGTGAATACGATCTGAGCTGACTGGGAGGACCCTGTCGGGCTCTGGCTGACTTCGAAGATCCCTCGGCTCTCTCCGAGGCGGGGAACCTTTCTTGCGTGGTTTTTTCCGGGAGTTATTGGAAACGCTGGCCAATGTAGGACCTCCGCTGATAGTGTGTATCACCTGGATCTATTGCATTAAGTCAGCCTGCTCCCCTTTCCTCTTTTCTGCGTCCTCGCGGATTTCAGCTTGTACCTCCCTTCCAGTTCTGATATTATCTCTGACCTGTGGTAAGAACTCAATCAGGCATCCTCCCCTTATCAAGGCCTCAATCTGGTTGCGCAAGTTATAGCACTCCGAAGTGTTGTGGCCCAAGTCTTCGTGAAAGTCGCAGTACTTGTACCGGTTTCTCCTGTCAGCTGGGGCCTTCATGGGAGTGGGCTTTTGGAGCAACCCTTTATCTTGTATGGCAAGGTAGACTATTTCTCTGGAAGCATTCAAGAGGGTATAGTGGTCATACCCTTTTTCCCCTTGCATTACTGGAACCACAGTCCTGGGAGGCGGCGAAGCCGGGGGAGGGGTTCGTTTTGCTGTATATCTTTCTTGCCTATGCGGAGGAGCAGGGAGGTGATAGGTCGACCTGTTGAGAGGTTTATTCTGAGCTTTCTGCACTGGCTCAAATTTGGGGGCTTCTTTCTTTAGACGCTTTGCCATTCTCATGTCGTCATGTTCTATCTTAACCTTGAGTTGTTCGTCGATCTCGACCTGCTCAAGAGCCCGGTCATAGGCCTCCTGGTAAGTCTTGGGGGGTCTCTTGGCGAAAGAACGGAAAAGCTTTCCTGCCCAGAGGTTCCGTCTGAAGTTGGCGAGGGTTTCTTTTCCAGTGAAAACTCCCATTTGTATGACCTCCTTGTGAAACCGCTCTACGTACGATCAAAGAGTTTCACTCCACTCCTGGATCACATATTGGAGGTGTATTGGATCTTTCGGGCGAGGTTTAACTCCTTGGAATTGTGAGCAAAAATCGGTTGACAGTTTTGTGAAAGAATCCACGCTACCAACGGGCAGTTTCCTGAACCAGGTTTTCACATAGTCGGTTAAGGTTGTTGGAAACATTCTGCATATAGCTGCTCTGGTAGTGTTCTGGACTTCCATCTGTTGAACGAAGCTCTCTAGATGGCTTAGAGGATCTTCCGTTCCAGAGAACTTATCTGCTGGTATTTTGAATTTTGGGGGGAGCTCTGCTTCCCGGATCCTCCTAATGAAGGGAGCGTTCATCTCGCTCAGGGGATTCTTTTTGTCCTCCTTACTCTTTCCCTTCCTTATCTGCTGGACCTCTTTTTATAGCTTTGCCAGCTGATCCCTCAGTCGCTTGTTCCCAGGTCTCTTCGAGTTAACCTCAGATTCCTCACTGTCGAATCTTTCTAATGAACTGGCAATTTCTATCCAGTCCTCCTCCTGGACATGATCCACTCGGGGAGTTTGTCTACTTTCCTCCTCTAGGGCCCGGGTAGTTCTCCTAGATGTAGTTGGATGAGATAACCTTCGCGGCTTCCGGGTAAAAACATCCGCGGCAGACTTAACTAGGCGGGGTTGATATTGTGAAAGTCTTTTCGGAGCTGGGGGCATGGGTCCCAGCCTATCCCGGATCGAACGTTGGGGCCCTGATCTATCTCGAGCCGGCTCTGGAGGAGGAGTTCCTAGGCGATAGAAAGCAGGTGGTCTAGCTCCGAGCCTGCTCGGCTCTCCCTGATCATTTAGGTTGGTTGGCTGGATTGTGATGCCTTCAGCGAGGAGGCGGATGCGGATGGATTCTACGAAAGCCGCCGCTTGTTGGTCGAGTGCTGCCTGGCTCACTATGGGGTGGCCAGTAGCCCGCGTATTGGTTGTCTGGATCGGAGCTTGACTACTATATCCAGACTTTCTCCCCCTTCTTGGGGCTTTACGGGTTGGCCTCACCAGAGATTGCTCTGGGACTCTGTGTTGGCCTTGGGAGGAGCGGAGCCTAATAGTTCCTGTAAAACAATGAAAATATAGATGCCAGTGATTGGTTAATTGGGTGTAGGAAATTTCCCACATACGGCGCCAGAAAGTGTTAACGGAAATTTTGCTCGGGCTGAGAAATCTCAGTTAACGCCCTCGAGACCACTACCACGTAGGTGGTGGCCAAAATTCATTATTTATGTAACAGTGATTTATAAAGTGACAAGTAAGCAAGAATGTTTTTATTGGACATGCATGGTATACAAGTACAAAGATTCTTCTCTCTTTTCTCTCTACTCTCTCTAGGGAATGGTCGATTGTTAGTCGTATGCCTGTCGAATAGTAGTCTCTTCTTTCATTTCTTTTCTTTTCTATTTATACATAGTTTGTAGGTCAACAGACTGACCCTCCCTTGATATTCTCAGTCTCCTCCTTATCGGCCAGGATTTCTTGTGTTAATGTCATTGACTTTTGGATTGACGCCCGAATTGAGAGTATCGTGGTGGAGATCAGTTTGTTTCCTTTTTTGGATTTTATTACTCATTCTGCATGTAGATAACGTTTCTAGATATGATTCAATGCATTCCTCGTATCCTTTCAGTATGATCCTTTATGGAGGTTGTTGGATATGACGATATGGTGTGGTGCGTCAACCAGGGAGGTTGATTAGTATTTTGACCTTGATATCTGAGAAGTTTCATCCAGCTTTGAGCCAAATCTGGCTTCCCTTGACCTTTTCGAAGCTAGGTGTGGCCTCGATTGATCTTTTGAAGCTAGGTGTGGCTTCGACTGATCTCGCGGCCTTTTAGGGACATTCTTCTGTGACAATCGAGGTGTAGACGAGTCTCTGGAGCACTTGCGAGATGACCTCGACTTCGGGGAGCTTCTAGTTTTGGTGATGCGGGCTAGATCTGATCGTTCTGGGCTTTATCCTGGATGTTTCCGGAGCCCGTCCTTGTTCCTGGGTGGTATCGCAGTTCGGCTCTGGACAGAGAGGTCTCCTGGTGGAAGCTCTCAGGTCCGGGCTCTATCCCGGATGTTTCCGGAGCCTGCCCTTGTTTCTGGGATGGTATAGTAGCTCGGCTCTGGATTGAGAGGTCTCCTGGTGAAACTCTCGGGTATGGAACCAGGTTTGGGAGGTGGAAAATTTCCCTTTGGTCCTTAGCCAATTTTGGCTATTAACAGAAACTATGCTTTTACACTCAGACCCTTCGTGGGGGTGGTAGCCCGACCAAGGAATCATAAGGGTTGTCTGGCTATTTTCTGGTCTAGAGATCCGGATGGCAACTACTGATCTTACACTTAGACCCTTCTTGGGGGTGGTAGCCGGACCAAGGCATCAGGAGGGCTGTTTAGCTATTTCCTGGTCTCGAGATCCGGATGGCAACTATGCTTTTACACGCAGACCCTTCTTGGGGGTGGTAGCCCGACTAAGGCATCAGGAGGGCTGTTTACCTATTTCCTGGTCTCCAGATCTGGATGGCAACTATGCTCTTACACTCAGATCCTTCTTAGGGGTGGTAGTCCGACCAAGGTATCAGGAGGGCTGTTTAGCTATTTCTTGGTCTCGAGATCTGGATGGCAACTATGCTCTTACACTCAGACCCTTCTTGGGGGTGGTAGCCCGACCAAGGCATCAGGGGTAGCGAGGGGGCATCCTCGGCTAGTCACTGGTCTTGAGGTGTCTATGTCAAATTTCCCAATCGAATATGTAGATACTAATGTTGAACATAGTCGGAGATAAAAGGAAAAAAAATGACTTTATTGATGATCGAGATGTAGTACATCTTTATTAGGGATTCTAATGAAACCTAAATGGAGGTAATCCGCTTGAAAACTCCCTGCTCAGGGGTAGAATTTCCTCAAGTGATCTGCGTTCCAAGTGTGGTCGATGGGTCGTCCATCCATGTCTTCGAGTTTGTAGGCTCCATTGCGAAAAACTAACTTTATCAAATATGGCCCTTCCCAATTGGGGCTTCGGACTCCATTTGACCTTTTCCGAGTGTTCAAGGTCACTTTCCTAAGCACCAAATCCACTTCTTTGAAATTCCGGGCTCTGACCTTTCTGTTAAAATATCTAGCTATCTTTCTCAGGTATATTGCCACTTTTTCCGCTACCTGATCTTGTTTCTCTTCTAGGAGGTCCAGATTAGCCCGGAGCTTGACCTCGTTACTTTCAGGTTCAAAATGATGCACCATGAATGAGGTTAATTTATGCTCAATGGGGAGGACTGCTTCAACTCCGAAAGCCAGGGAGTAAGGTGTTTCCCCAATAGTTGTTCTCTTTGTAGTCCGGTATGCCTAGAGGACTTCTGGCAACTCTTCAACCTATTTGCCATTTTTCTGCTGTAGTTTCTTCTTCATAAGCTTCTTGATAGTCTTGTTGGTGGACTCCACCAGCCCATTAGTCTGGGGATGGGCTACTGAAGCGAGCCTGAGGTCGATCCCCAATCCTTTGTAGAAATCTTTGAATCGGGCGTTGTCGAACTGCTTGCCCAGATCGACTATAATGATGAGAGGGGTCATGAATCTATATACCACGTTGGTTTTGATGAACTTGTTGTATTCTTTTCTGATATCCGAGAAAGAGGCCTTACCTCGACCCATCTCGTGAAATAGTCGATAGCCACGATAACATGTTTCACCTGTCCGGGAGCGGTGGGAAGTGGTCCAATTAGGTCGATCCCCCACATGGCAAAAGGGTAGGGTGAACTGAGAGACGACAGTCACTCAGGTGGCTGGTGGTTCAAGTTTGAAGTCCTTTGACATGGCTCGCAAGATTGTACAAAGCTTATTGCATCTTGGTGGATGGTCGGCCAGTAGTACCCCATACGAAGCACTTGATATGCTAGAGCCTCTCCACCGATGTGGTTCCCATAGTCCCAACAGTGAACCTCTCTTAGTGCTCATTTAGCATTGTCAGGATGCAAACATCTAAGTAAGGGAGGGATCTACCTCTTCTGTAGAGGTACCCGTCCTTTAACCAATAACGGATCAAGAGTCTTTTAATTCTTCGGGCTTGATCGGGCTCCTCGAGAAGCTCTCCCTCTAGGAGGTAGGCAACGATCGGGTCCATCCAGCAAGACTGACGATCTATGGAGCAGATTTCCTTATTTGTGGCTATGCTTGGTTGGGAGATCACTTGGAGGGGAATTCGCCATGGTAAGGATTGGCCTCCATTTGCAGCTATCTTAGCTAGAACAACCGCGCGGTGGTTTTGGTGAAGAGGCACCTGATCTATCTTGAACCCCTTAAACTTATTTTTTAAGCAATTGAGCCAGCTTTAGGTAAGCGGCCATGTTATCGCCCTTTGCCTGATACACCCCAGACACCTGATTGACAACAAGCAATGAGTCACTGTTGATTTGTAGGTAATCGGCTTCTAGTTCGATGGCTGCCTTCATCCCGGCTAGGAGGGCTTCGTACTCTGCTTCATTATTTGTGGCTTTAAACTTAAATCTGAAACAGTGACAGAATTCAGTCCCCTTCGGGTCTATTAAAATTATGCCAGCTCCTCCCCCAGCTTGGCCGGATGCTCCATCTGTATAGAGGGTCCAAGACTTGCAGCCTTCCGGCCAATTGTCGATCTCGGAGGTTTTTTCAAGGATCTCATTTGGTGCCTCGGGATTCTTCTGACCTGTGAGCGCTGAAAACTCTGCCACGAAGTCCGCCAAAGCCTGTGCCTTAATTGTGGTCCGGGGCTTATATTTTAAATCGAACTGAGTGAGCTCTAGGGCCCATAAGACTAGCCTTCCAGACATATCTGGTCTTTGTAAGAATTGGCAGAGAGGGTCTGTCACCACTGCTATTGAATGAGCTTGAAAGTAGGGACGGAGCTTCCTCGCCGAGATCACCAGAGCATAAGCGAGCTTTTCCAGGAGAATATAATTTTTCTCTGACTTGGTTAAAGCATGACGCACATAGTATATGGGCCTTTATATCCCGTCACCACACTCTTTGGCCAAAGCTCCACTTATTGCAGTTTCTGAGACGGCGAGGTAGATCTGCAGCTCCTCTCCGGGAACTGGTTTGACTAACAACGGTGGGCTTGTTAGGTATTTTTTTCAAGGCTTGGAAAGCTTGCTCGCTCTCCTGGCTCCATTTCATGTTTTTCCCTTGTTTGATGGCTTTAAAGAAAGGGAGGCATTTATTGGTGGAGCGAGAGATAAATCTGTTGAGCGCTACTACACGTCCAGTCAGAATTTGTACCTACTTGAGTGATGTTGGGGATTCCAGGTCCAAGATAGCTTTGATTTTTTCTGCCTCTCTCATGAACCATGAAACCTAGAAACTTCCCCGCTGTTACCCCGAAGGCACACTTGGAGGGGTTCAAACCCATCTGGTTTTCTCTCAGTATAAGAAAGGTCTTACGAAGGTCTTCCCGATGTCCTTCTGCGGTTGGTGATTTTGTGATCATGTCGTCAATGTATACCTCCATCATTCTTCCAATCTCGGGCCTGAACAGCTTGTTAACCAGCCGCTGGTATGTAGCCCCTACATTCTTCAAACCAAATGGCATTCACCTTATAGCAGTACAAGCCCTGCCCAGTAATGAAACTGGTCTTATCTTGGTCAGCTAGATGCATCTTAATTTGGTTGTATCCTGAGAACGCGTCCATAAAACTCAGAAGTTTATTTTCGGACGTGGAGTCAACCAGCTGGTTGATCTTTGGTAAAGGAAAACTGTATTTTGGACATACCCGGTTGAGGTCGGTGTAATCAACACACATACACCACTTCCCATTCGCCTTCGTAACCATGACCACGTTGGCGATCCACTCGGGATAGCTCACTTCTCTGATAAACCCTGCCTTGATCAATTTATCTACTTCTTCATGTACTGCAGCGTTCCTCTCGGCGTTGAAGTGACACCTCTTCTATTTGACGGGCTTGACTGTTGGATCTACCGCTAGTCGATGGGCGGCCAATGATACCGGGATCCCAGGCATTTCATCGTGGCTCCAAGCGAAGATGTCGCTGAATTCTCTAAGAAGACCAATCAAGCCTTTTTTCACTTCTGGCTCAAGGGTAGCCCCGACCTTGACAACCTTGAAGGGATTATCATTTCTTATGGGTATCTCCTCTAGTCTACCTACGGGTTGGCCGCTGGCCCACTCCTTGCTTTGTTCCTCCTCATAAGGCATAATGGGGTCGCTCTTTGGATGCTCCAGGGGCTCCATCTCTTCCTGGATTATCCGGGATGTTTCCATATCTTTCTGGATTATTGCGATCTGTAAGCACTATTTTGCTAAAGCTGTAGGATTGGCAGACACTGCGTAGCACTTCCTAACTGCTTGTTGGTCTCCGCGAACCTCCCCTACCTTGGTTTCCACCGGGAACTTCAAGACATTGTGGTATACAGACAAGACTCTCTTCAAGGAGGACATGAATGGTCTCCCTAGGATGGCTTTGTAGGCCGATGGGGTGTCAACCACAACAAAGTCCATCATAACATTCTGTTGGAGAGGTGTGGTTCCGACGATTACTAGGAGGATCATCGATCCGACCGGTATGATCGAATCCCCGGTGAACCCATAAAGTGGAGTTGTATACCTATTGTAACATCATTGCTTCAGATTTAATTTTTCCAAAGTATCCTTGAAGAGGATATCTACACTACTGCCCGTATCTAGGAGCACGCGATGGACCAGGCAGTTGGCAATTTGTATCGTGATCACCATGGGATCATCATGAGGTTGCACGGTGTTGAAGACATCTGCTTCAGTGAAAACGATCTGTGCTGATTGGGAGGGCGGGCTTTGGCTAACCTTGAAGACTCCCTGGCTTTCGTCTACACGGGGGATCTTCCTTGCATGGTTTTTTCAGGAATTATTAAAGGTGCCAGCTAGTGTGGGCCCTCTGCTGATGGTGTGTATCACCTGGATTTGTTACAGTAAATTTGTTTGTTCCCCATTTCTCTTCTCCGTATCCTCACGTATCTCGGCTTGTACCTCCCTTCCAGTCCGAATGTTATCTCTGATTTGCTGTAAGAACTCAATCAAGCATTCCCCCCTTATCAAGGCTTCAATCAGGTTGCGCAAATTATAACACTCTGAAGTGTTGTCGCCCACGTCTTCATGGAAGTCGCAGTACTTGTACCGGTTCCTCCTGTCAACTGGGCCTTTCATGGGAGCGGGCTTTTGGAGTAGCCCCTTGTCTCGTATAGCAAGGTAGACCGTTTCCCTGGAAGCGTTCAGAGGAGTGTAGTAGGCATGCCCTTTCTCCCCTCGCATTATGGGGGCTACAGTCCTGGGAGGTGGCGAAGCCCGATGAGGGGTTCGTCCTGCTAGATATTTTTCTTGCATGTGCTGAGGAGCGGGGAAACGATAGGTCGACCTATTGGGAGGTTTATTCTGAGTTTTCTGAGCTGGCTCAGATTTTAGGGCTTCTTTTTTCTGTGCTTTGCCGTTCTCATATCATCATGTTCCATCTTGACTTTGAATTGCTCGTCGATCTCGACCTACTCAAGAGCCCGATCGTAGGTCTACTGGTAAGTCTCGGGAGGTCTCTTGGCGAAGGAACGAAAAAGCTTTCTCACCAACAGGTTCCGCCTGAAATTGGCGAGAGTCTCTTTCTCGGTGAAAACTCCCATTTGTATGACTTCTTTGTGAAAACGTTCCACGTACGATTGAAGTGTTTCACTTTGTTCCTGAATCACATATTGGAGGTGTATGGATCCTTCAGACGAGGTTTGACCCCTTGGAATTGCGAGCAAAAATCTTTTGATAACTTCGTGAAAGAATCCATGCTACCAGCAGGCAGCTTCCTGAACCAAGTTTTCGCGTAGTCGGTTAGGGTCGTTGGAAACATCCTACACATAGCTGCTCTGGTAGTGTTCTGGACCTCCATCTATTGGACGAAGCTCTCTAGGTGGCTTAGAGGGTCTTCTGTTCCTGAGAACTTATCTGTTGGCATTTGAAAATTTTGGTGGGAGCTCCGCTTCCCAGATCCTCCTAGTGAAGGGAACGTTCATCTCGCTTAATGGATCCTTTTTATCCTCCTTGTTCTTTCCTGTTCTTATCTGCTGGACCTCCTTCTGTAGCTTTGCCAGCTGATGCCTTAGTCGCTTGTTCCCAGGTTTCTTTGAATTTACCTCAGACTCTTCAATGTCGAGTCCCTCCAATGAACTGGCGATCTCTACTCGATCCCCTTCATGGATAGGATCCACTCGAGAAGTTTGTCGATTTTCTTCCTCTTGGGCCCGGGCGTTCCTTCTCGATGCCGTTGGGTGAGGTACCTCTTGTTGCTCCCGGGTCAAAGCATCTGCGGTAGACTTAACTTGCCTGGGCTGATATTGTGAAGGTCTTTTTAGAACTGGGGGCATGGGTCCTAGCCTATCCCGGATCGAAAGTTGGGGCCCAGTCATGTCTCGAGCTTGTTCTGGAAGAGGAGGTCCCAGGCGGTCGAAAGCAGGCTGCCTAGCCCCGAACCTGCTTGGTTCTCCCTAGTCATCCTGGTTTGTTGGTTGGACTGTGATGCCTTCAGCGAGCAGGCAGTTGCGGACGGTTTCCACGAAGGCTGCCGCTTGTTGGTCGAGCGCGGCCTGGCTTATTATAGGGTGGCCAAAAGCCCGCGCATTAGTTGTTTGGACCGGAGCTTGATTGCTATACCCAGACTTTTTCCCCTTCCTTGGGGCCTTTCGCGTTGGCCTCGCAAAAGGTTGTTCTGAAGCTCTATGTTGTCCTTGGGAGGAGCGGAGCCTCATGGTTCCTGTAAAACAACGAAAATGCAAATGCAAATAGTTGGCTAGATTAACTAGGTGTGGGGATTCCCACAGACGGCGCCAGACAGTGGTAACAGAAAATTTGCTCAGGGTGAGAAATCTCAGTTAACACCCTCAAGACCACTACCACGTAGGTGGTGGCCAAGGTTGAATGTATGTGTGACAGTGCTTAGTAAAATGATCAAGAATATTGGCGCTATTATCCACCAAAAAGAATCAAAAATGCTTTCTTTATTAATAGTGTGTGATATACAGATCTCTCTCAAATTGCTCTCAATTTCTCTAGGGTGTAGTCGAGTTCTTGTCGTATGCCTGTCAAAAAGTAGTCTCCTCTTTCTGAAGGCCGAAGTCCTTCTTTTATACATTGTCTTCATAGTTTAAACTAACTGATTTTCCCCTTGATTTTCTCAATCCCCTCCCTCCTTATCGGACGGGATTTTACATTTAAATATCATTGACCTTGCGTTAATTGCTGAGTTGAGAATATCTTGGTGGAGACCAATTTGTTTCCTGCTTGGACTCTATTACTTGTTCTGTACGTATGTAACATCTTAGGATATGATCCAGTGTATCTTCACGTCTTGTTAGCATGATCCCCCATAGGGGTCGTTGAGTATGGTGTATATTATGGTGAGGTACATTAGATAGGGAGGTCAATCAATGTCTTAGCCTCAATATTCAGGAGATTAGTCTTGCCAGAAGTTAGGTCTGACCTCCCTTGATCTTTAGGAGCTAGGTGCGGCCTCCTACGGACATCCCACTATGTCAGCGAGGTATAGGCGAGCTTCTTGAGAGGTTGCGAGGTAATCCCGACTTCAGGAGGATTTCCTGGTTTCAGGTTCGGTGATACGGGCTCGATCTTACCGAGCCGGGCTCTACTCCGGGTGTTTCTGGAGCCCGTCCTTATTTCTGTGGGGTGGTATCGTAGCTCAGCTTCGGGTAACCTGGCCTCCTGGTGGATGACCTCGGGCATGGAGCCAGACTTAGAGGGTGAAAATTTCCCTTTGGTCTCTAGCCAAATTTGGCTATTAACAGGTATACTCACTTGACTTTGTCTCTTGAAGAGTTTAGGTGCACACACACACTTCATGCATGTTTTGTTTATCTTGCATTTGTGTTCTTTATTGTTTGTATAAGTGTGCATCCTTTTCTAAAACACTCACTAACTTACATTAGATATCATATCTTGCATTGTATCTTATTTGATAACATGTTTGACATGTTAATTGTGCTTCATTGTGTGCATCTCACTCACTTCACACTTGCACAACATTCATGTAAGATAGACTTTTCTCTTGAGTGTTAAAAAGGGATTTTTCCCTTTAGGGCGGCCTAGACCGCTCGGCAGGCTCTGCTTGCACTGCGGCGCACGGAGCGGTATTCTCCAGTGCGTCATGCGCGACATGGACCGTGACCTGTGCACTTGCACGCACAGTGGTCCCAACCGCGGTGTTGTCCAGACGGTGCACTGCTGTATGTACCGCGGTCTGGACACTTACCTATGCCGCGGTCTAGCAAGCGGTTTTGACGGGATTCTGGTTCCCAAGTTCAAAACGATGTAGTTTTATCTAGGGCTTCATATATATTCTTCCTTTTCTCTTCTTGGCCGACCAAGAGCTCAAAAATTCATTTTTAGAGAGAGGTTAGAGCTCCTAGAGAGAGAAAGCTTCAAGAAAGCATCTTTGACTCTCCAAACCCAAAACCCATCTCCATCTTGCATCATTCAACATCATTTGAGCATGGGTCTTCATTGTTTCATGACTAGGTAAGCAAGAACTTCTTTGAATATCATTTATTGTTCTTGTTACTCTAGATTAGGTATTTATTGCATGATTAAATACCTAGACTCTACTCTATTGCATATTTATGAGTCTTGATAACATGATTGGGTTTGTATTTTGATAGCTTAATTGATTAGGTCATTTTTGCCTAAAAGCTAGGTCATAAACATTCATTTATGATTCATTGATAACTAGGTTGAAATATTGATTCTTAATCAACTAGTTAAGCTTATTGAATGTTTATGCATATTTTGTGTAACAATTAGTTTGTTGGAAATTCTCTACAAATCTAATTGAGTTTGTTTGTTGATAGACTTTTGTCTAAGACTTGCATTTAGTGAATGATTAAATGTCTTGTCTTAATCACATGAATATATGCTAAGTTTATGTTGAATACATTGTGAGCATATTTGTTGATTCATTGTGATTGTTTGTGATAGCTAGGATTGGTTGTTATTGATAACATCTAGCTAAGTCTTTATGCCTTGCATTTAGACATTTGACAACTTGGATTTGTTTCTACAAACTCCTAGTTGAGCAATTTGTGTTGTCTAGCATAATTTGCATTGAGCATCATTTACATGATCACATAGACATATAATTCTCTTCATTGAGTCAAAGTCTTGTGGCTTCGGGGTGAAGTTGCACAAGCATTGTAGTCTTGCAACCAAGTTGTGGTTGGCAAGCATTGGTCAAGAATCCATTGTAAAAGGCCTACGGGTAGAGTAGGAGGTGCTCACGCCGATAGTAGTGTATCAGTGGATATCACTAGGGATTGAACCAAGAGTGGCGAGTGGTAGTGTCCATAGCCTGAGGTTATCTAGAGTGAGAGTCCGAGTATCACTTGAGGGTGTAACGTTTTACTCATGTAGTGGATTTGAGGATCGTGTGTGGCTAGGAGGATAGCCCGTGGTTTTTCCCTTTGTTTAAGGGTTTCCACGTAAAAATCAAGTGTTATTTATTATTCCGCACTTTACACTAGATTTTGTATGTTTGATTTAATTGGGTTATTTGTTTAATATCGACTAATCGAAAAAGTTGGTAATAATCGATTAACAACCCATTCACCCCCCCCTCTAGGTTGTAGACACACGTTAAGAGCTGTATTTTCAATAGGCATTTTTCTTGATTGTTAAAAAGGGATTTTTACCTTTAGTGCGGCCTAGAATTCTTGGTAGGCACTGATTGCACCGCGGCTTATGGAGCGGTATTCTGTAGTGCGCCATGCGCGGCATGGACCGCGACCTGTGCACTTGCACGCACAGCTGTCCCAACCGCGGTGTTGTCCAGACGGTGCACTGCTGTATGTACCGCAGTCTGGACACATGTCTGAACCGTGGTACGCAGAGCGGTTTTGACAGGATTTTGTTTCCCAAGTTCAAAACGATGTAGTTTTAACTAGGGCTTCATGATCGGGCCAAATATGTAGTATATTTAGGCCCTCAAACCCTTACCATTGGTTCTGTTTTTATGTGTTTTAGTATCTCTGATGGGTTGTTTTGTGTGGAATTGTAGGAAATGGTGCAAGGATGGGTTTGGAAGCATGTCGCGGTGATTCCGGTAGAAAAGGGGCGAAAGGAAAGACAAAGGAGCACAGGCAACTCTACAGTGCGGGTCAAGTGCGGGTCAAGTGCAGGTCGCAACCGCACTCCAGCCGCACTCATGCTCATAGCCGGGACAGGATGCAAATGAAGAGATAAAGTGCGGGTCAAGTGCGGGTCATCCAACCGCACTCCACCTGCACTGTTGCCAAACCAGAGAAGCTGAAGTTGCACCTGACGATAAAGTGCGGGTACTGTGCGGGTCATCCAACCGCACTATACATGCACTAATGCCAAACTAGAGAAGTTGAAGATGCACCTGATATTATAGTGTAGGTACTGTGCGGGTCATCAAACCGCACTCTACCCGCACTATCACCAAGACCAGAAGAGCAGAATTGCACCTGACATTAGATTGCGGGTACTGTGCGGGTCATCCAACCGCACTCTACCCGCACTGTTGCTCAAGACATAAGGTAGATTTTGCACCTGACAGGGAAGTGAGATTCAAGTGCGATCACAGTGCGATTCCAAGTGCAGGTCAAGTGCGGGTCAAGTGCGGGTAATGCAACCGCACTTCACCAGCACTACTACCCAGATCCGAGGACTGAAGATGAAGACAACCCATACAGTGCGGGTAATTCAACCGCACTCCACCGGCACTCCGCGCGCGCCAGTTTGATTTTTGAAGCTTAAGTGACCTATTTTTGTATGTTGTATAAATAGAAAAGTATAGAAATGTTTTAACCGGCCTTTGACTCCGTTTTTCAGAGGTAAAACACATTTAGACCTTGAATCTCTCTCTCTCTCTCTCTCATCCTTACATTCTCAACTCAACTTCAAGGAAGTTAGGAGATTGAAGCCACTTCAAGGAAGGAGATGTTCTCCAAGGGTTCTTTCTCTTTCCCTTCTCTTAGTTTCCTAGTTGTAATGAGTAGCTAAATCCCCTCTAAAGGGTTGATGGAGTAGTTAGTTGAATATTGGGCTTGTATATAAACTTGATATTATATTGATATTCATGTCTATCTTTCATTGATCTATTCTTGTTGTGAATGTTTACCATTGATTTCTTGTGTAGATACACTCTCTTTGCAAGATATCTTTGTATTATGTATGAGTATTGCATCTAGATATACATCCTATTTAGTTGTTTAATGCTCTAAAGAATGGACGGAATGTCATGAATTCCGACTCTTAAACTGCGGTCTTAATCTAACCTCGATCGACTTTCTGGAACTATACATCCTAGGTCGGAACCCGTGAGAGAGTTAGAAGTCATCACTATACATCCTAGGGTGACTGCATTTAATCGGTTAAGTCATTGTTAGGTAGACGAGCTTCATTTCCAGAATCCGATAAACAACCAACACTATACATCCTAGGTTGGTAGTTTACGACAGATTAATCCCTAATAGGTGGTCCGCACTATACATCCTAGGTTGGCCACCTTCTAGGGATAAATAACCGACTCTATACACCTGATATTATAGTTCAAGAGTCTTTTCCGGAAGAGCGTAGCCATCTTCAATTGCCATCCATGCTCGGATCATTTATTTGGCAAATGTAAGACTCCATCTTGCCTTTCCAAGAGGCATAGTTTATTCCGGTGAGCAAAAGGGGTCTTGTGCTAGAGGCTCCCTCATTACCACTTTCGTTCCCACTCATAGTGTTTGGGTATGAATGAGATGAATGTTTATGATGCAACAAACACAAACAAAATGCAAGACACACAACGAGCAAGGATCACCTAAGTGTATCTAGGAACCCGCTCTGATACCAATTGAAAATACACAAAGTGTGTCTAATACAACCTAGAGGGGGGGTGAATAGGTTTTAGTTGATTTATTACCAACTTTTCGACTTAATCAATTTTAATAATCCTACTCCATATTAACAATCAATCAATCCAATATAAATATGCGGAAAACAATAAAAACACAAGGATTGATTTACGTGAGAAACCCTCCAACTGGGCAAAACTCACGGGCTATCCTCCTAGACACAAACGGTCCTCAAATCCACTATTTGAACGAAAGTTTACAACCTAGGTTGACCTCAAGTCACACCTACTTGGTCACTAACCCTTTCACTCTACCCAACGGGCCTTTAATAGTGATTCTTGACCACAAGCTTGTGCACTAACTCACTTAGTCACAAAGCTTAACAATCAATGAAGAGGTTAAACAACCTAAGTGAATATGTAAAAGATATTCAAGTATGCAATTAATGCTAGGCAACAATAAATGCTTATCTAAGGATTTAAAGATGTCAATAAATGTAAATCCTAGATATCAATATCTAAATACAAATGCATGAAGATTTAGCTAGAAGGGTAAAATCGTCCTAAATGCTAGCTATTAATGAACAAGGCTCTCAACCAACACACAACAACTCAATCATGTTATAAATGCCAATAAACATAAAAGATATGCAATAAAATCACATAAAAGAGCTAACCCTAGGCAAACAAGAACATAAATAAATACAAAGAGATTTAGGGCATGTTCAAGTTACCTAGTCAATGAAAGCAAGAAGAATCCATGATGAGATAATGCTTGAAGAGGTTAAATGCACATGGATTTGTGTTTGGTTGAGTAAAGATGAGTTCTTGGGAGTTTCACTCTCTAAGGGAAGCTTGGCTTATCAAAAATGGCTTCTTGAACTCATAAAAACGAGCAAGGAAGAAGATAGAGTATATATAAGGGAGCCCTAGTTGAAACAGCGTCGTTTTGAACTTAGGGCACAAAATCCTGTCAATACAGCTAGATGGACCGCGTCTCAGGCAAGTGTCCAGACCGCGGTACACACAGCAGTGCACCGTCTGGACTACAACGCGGAGCAGGGCGCTGTGCATGCAGGTGCACAGGCCGCGGTATGGGCAACAGAGGCCTACTGGACAACACCGCGACTTAGGTCGCTTTGCGTGCAGGTGTACAGGAAGCGGTACAAATGACCCTGCTGAGGTATACCGCTCTGTATGCCGCGGTGCAAGCATGTCTTGCCAAGCGGTCTAGGCCGCGCTAAGAGAAGAAATTCTCTTTTCTGGGCAAACTCAACACACTAAGAGATGTGCAAAATGTGCAAGTGTGAAGTGTGAAAAGAGGCATACAATACATCATTCAATTACATGAAGATAGGAACATAATGCATGCGAGTGAGTGTGTGCAACTAGATCTCTTCAAAGAAAGTTAAACTAGTGAGATACCTTTGAAGTGCTCTTTGAGAGAGATGATGTCCTTGAAGCTTGATCACACTCAAGAGGCCTAAAATACCCTTACAACGAATAATCCCCAATGTGGTTTGTCAACGAAATAAGCTAATCAAAATATGAGGAACTTACAATCTCCCCCTTTGGCTATTTCGTGACAAAACCACCACTCACAAATCATCCTCACAAAAAAAAAAAACTAAAGGTCAATAAAGAGATATTCTACATTACAAAAAGATACCTAGATACTAGGTCTTCAAAACTTCAAGCTCTTGTAGAATAGCCATCCCTACAAAACAATGAGACTACACTTTCCAAGATAAGTGTATGTGAGGTGATCAAGAGAGATAAATAAATAAGAGCAATTTGCATAATAAAAGATAACTACAATATGCAACATGCAAATGCTCCCCCTATATCGGTTACTCCCCCTCAACGGGACAACCACATTACTCCCCCTTTTTGTCATGAGATAGGCAAAGGAGTATTCCCCAACCGGGTCACTTTAGCAAAGAGAGCTATTTGCAAGATAAGTGCATAATCATATACAACAACATTATGTAACTTAATTAATTGAGAGAGAATCATTGAGAGTTTATTGTTTAGAGAAAAATGTGTGACTTAGTTGCTTTGGATGTAAGACATGTAACATCATAGTTCAAGCAAATGGTATTTGGCAAAGCAAACATCAAAAGGGTTTCCAAAAGAATTCAAACCAATGTATACCCTTTTGTTATAAGCAAACAAGATATAGTTTTTCAAAAGGAATTTCAATTTAAAGAGCAACTATATCAAACTTTGTAAGCAAAACAAGACATGAGTGACTTTTGCACCCTTTTTGATTTTTCCGGGTGGGATACCCGTATGATAGTAGTCTTGAGCAACTAATAAAGAGAGAGAGAAGACTAAATTTGGATGAGACATCCTTATTTATTGCATGGATACTAGATCCTTATCGGGTTTAGTCTTGTCATTTGCTTTCATACATATTTTGCACTAGAGCAATCAAAAACATTTCATGCATATTATTTTAAGCATGTCATTAAAAGTTCTCATGTCATGGAGTTAAATTATGGGTCATTCAAGTGTACTTTCCCAATCAAAATCTCCTAGTCCAAAAATGCATTATTGAACATAGAGGTGACAAGGATTACAAAACAAGCAAGGCACACTTATTAAATAAAAATCCATATAAGAATATATATAAGCACAACCAAGAATACTCACGCAATTAATAAAGAAGCATAAAGTTAATCAAGTTTTTGCTCATTCCAACATGCAAGGATGCTCTCTTTGCTTGAGTTCCCCATAAAGGGTCAATCACCAAAACACATCAAGGCATATGACAAATCCCAATAGACCTACTAAGTGAGTTGAACCTAGTTGAGTCTAAGGGCTTTGTAAATAAATCCGCTAGTTGATCATTAGTGCCTACGTGCTCGAGAGCAATGCATTTGTTTTCAACTAGTTCTCTAATGAAATGATGCCTAATGTCTATATGCTTTGTCCTAGAGTGCTGAACATGATTCTTTGAAATGTTAATTGCACTCATGTTATCACAATAAAGGGTAAGAATACCTTTATCGAAGCCGTAATCCACAAGCATTTGTTTCATCCAAAGGAGTTGTGTGCAAGCACTCCCGGCGGCTATGTATTCCGCTTCAGCTGTGGATAGAGAGATGGAATTTTGCTTCTTGCAAAACCATGAGACCAAGTTGTTACCTAGGAAGAAGCAACCGCCCGATGTACTTTTCCTGTCATCACAATTTCCTGCCCAATCTGCATCACTAAAGCCAACTAAGCTAGCATTAGTGTCAAAAAAGTAGCATATCCCATAGTTGGATGTCCCATTCACATATCTAATGATTCTCTTCACGGATGAGAGATGGGATTCCTTGGGATCCGCTTGGTACCTAGCACACACACCCACACTAAAGGCTATATCGGGCCTACTTGCGGTCAAGTAAAGCAAGCTACCAATCATGACCCGATAAAGACTTTGTTCCACACTCTTGCCACTAGCATCCTTGCTTAGTTTCAAGGTGGTACTCATGGGTGTGTCACAATGCTTGGCATTCTCAAGGCCAAACTTCTTCACTAGGTTCTTAGCATACTTAGCTTGGGATATGAAAATCCCATCATGCAATTGCTTGATTTGCAAACCTAGGAAGTAATTGAGCTCCCCAACAAGACTCATTTCAAACTCATGAGACATGACATCAACAAATTGTTGGACTTTGGATTTGTTGGTGGAGCCAAAAACAATATCATCAACATAAATTTGAGCTATGAAAAGCTCATCTTTATTTCTCTTGATGAATAAAGTTTTGTCAACACTACCCCTAGTGTAGTCATTGTCAACAAGAAATTGAGTGAGGCGCTCATACCAAGCCCTAGGTGCTTGTTTCAACCCATATAAAGCCTTCTTGAGGCTATAGACATGATTGGGGTGGTGTGGATCCACAAACCCCTTGGGTTGCTCAACAAACACTTCCTCATGCAGGAAACCATTTAGGAAGGCACTCTTAACATCCATTTGGTGCAATTTGAACTTGTGCACACATGATATGGACAAAAGAAGCCTTATGGACTCAAGACGGGCAACCGGAGCAAAAGTCTCCTCAAAGTCAATACCCTCAATTTGAGAGTATCCTTGTGCTACAAGTCTAGCCTTGTTGCGCACAATGTTGCCATTCTCATCCGACTTATTCTTATATACCCATTTGGTGCCTATGACATTAGTATCCTTGGGTCTAGGAACAAGAGTCCAAACCTCATTTCTTTCAAATTGGTTTAGCTCTTCTTGCATGGCAAGAACCCAAAACTCATCATTCAAGGCTTCATCAACCTTTTTGGGTTCAATTTGAGAGGTGTAACAAGTATAGCTAATTTGATTAGCTATTTGACACCTAGTCCTAACACCTTCATTCATATCTCCAAGAATGTCATTCTTATTGTGGAGATGTCTAACCCATGGAGCGGGTTCTTTAGAGTCCAAAGATGGATCTCTATCAAGAGGTTGGATGACCTCTTCATCAAGACTTGACTTCACATCAATTGAAGTCTCACCATTCTTCTCCAAGAAGGGATCATCAAGCACAATGACCTCCTCATCATGGTCTCTAGTCTTAGGCCTACAATCATCTATGACGACATTAGATGATTCCATGACACTTCGAGTTTTTAAATTGAAAACTCTATAGGCCTTACTATTAAGGGAATAGCCAATAAAAATCCCCTCATCACTCTTGGCATCAAACTTGCCAAGTTGATCTCGGTCATTTAGAATGTAGCATTTGCTCCCAAATGAGTGGAAGTAGCTAATATTCGGCTTCCTACCCTTCCATAATTCATAAGAGGTTTGCCTAGTACCGGGCCTTAGGAAGACTCTATTTCCTATGTAGCAAGCTGTATTGACGGCCTCGGCCCAAAGGTTCCTAGGGACATTGTTGCTAAGCAACATCACACGGCCCATCTCTTGAAGGACCCTATTCTTCCTCTCAACAACCCCATTTTGTTGAGGAGTTCTAGGAGCCGAAAACTCATGGGAAATGCCTAAGCTATTGCAATAGCTTTCAAAACAAGCATTTTCAAATTCCCTCCCATGGTCACTCCTAATTCTTTTAATGCTTTTAATGTGTGAGTTCTTTTCATTTTGAATTTTTGTGCAAAGCATTTTAAATTTTTCAGATTTTTCTCTAAGAAAATATGTCCATGTAAATCTAGAGAAATCATCAACACAAACAAAAATGTATCTCTTGCCGCCGAGACTCTCGGTTTGCATGGGACCCATAAGGTCCATATGTAGAAGCTCTAATGGCTCCTTGGTGGCGAGATACTTGCCTTTCTTGTGCATACTTTTGGTTTGTTTTCCTTGTTGACAAGGTCCACAAACGCCATCGACTTTCTTCCCAAGCTTAGGGAGGCCACGCACAACCTTGAACTTATCTAAGATCCTCAAATCTCGATAGTTCATGTGGCCAAGTCTTTGATGCCATAACTCAATTTCCTCACATTTGGACATATTGCAAGAGATAGCACTAGCTTCAAGACAATAGCAATTGTCACTAGATCTCTTTCCTTTTAGCAAGGTTTGTCCATTTGGCATTAAAATAGAGCAATCATTTTTGTTAAACAATACAGAGAGTCCATCATCATTAAGATGAGAAATGCTTATGAGATTGGCTTGCAAGCCATCAACAAGTAGAGCATTGGACAAGGAGGGTAAATCGGGAATGGAAATAGTTCCTTTCCCTATGACTTTCTCTCTAGATCCATCACCAAAGGTGACAAATCCTCCATCCTCCAAGACAAGGGATTTAAAGAAGCTCCTGTTCCCCGTCATATGCCTAGAACACCCACTATCCAAATACCAAGTGTTAGAGGCATTTGCCTTCAAGGCAATTTGAGCCACATAGCAAGAATAGTTATTCCTTCTAATCCACCTAGGTGTAATGTTCTCATTCCTAGTGGTATTAGTCACATTGGCTCTAGATTTCCTAGGATCATGCAAATTTGCTCTAGATTTCCTAGGAACATGCATTTTAGCTCTAGCTCTATTTCTTTCAATCATGCTCTTGATTCTACACATTTCAATGTATTTGAAGCAATTAGGTCTAATGTGACCATCAACACCACAAAAGTGACAAGTGGGAATAAAATAAGAAGACATACCATGCCCTTGTGAGTACAAAGGGGCTTTTCCATGCATTTGAGCTTGTCTTTGGTGTTGGATTGGTTCTCTTCTTCTTTGTTTTTGAGTTGGAATGAATTGCTTTTTTGATTAACCTTGCATGAATTGCTTCTTGGCTTGATGGTAATTGGGTTGAGGGAAACTTGCTTGATGCACCCTTGTTGATTGAGCTTGAGCTTGTTTCCCTTGTGCTACCTTGACTTGAGAATCTTTAGAGCACTCTCCTAGTTCGATCTTCTTCCTAGGATGTTGTGAGGGTGAAGGCTCTTTGTTATCCAAACTCTTAACAAACACAATCTTGCTTGAGGATGAGGTCTCCTTGTCATCTTCATAGCCAAGACCTTTCTTATCACTTGGCCTCTTGCCAACTCCCAACATGTGGTCAAGTTTATTCGTGCTTGAAGTCATCTTAGCAATGATCTCTTTAGCTTCTTCAAGCTCTTTTTCCATCAATTCCTCATTCCTTTTGGCTATCTTCACTTCTTTATTTAAGTGAGTAGCTTCGGTGGATAGCTTGAGATTCTCTCCTTTTATCTTTCGAATCTCTTTCTTCATCTTCAATCTTGAGCTTTGAAAATGCTCAATGAAGCCTTCAAGATCCATTCCTCCTACATCCATATTTGTTGAATGGGATGAAGAGTCACCATCGCTAGAGTCATCTTCACTTTGTTTCTCTACCTCTTCATCATCTATTACTTCCATACTCTTGAGAGAAGATGCGAAGGCAATAAAGTTTGCCACATTATCCTCATCATCTGAGGATTCTCCTTCTTCTTCCAAGTCATCACCATCGCTCCACGTGGCGGCCATGGCCTTTCCTTTCTTCTTATTTTTCAAATTTCCACAATCCGTGGAGATGTGTCCGAAACCTCCACATTCGAAGCATTGAATCCCTTTTCTTGTGGGCTTGTCTTCACTTGACTCAAACTTCTTGAAAGGAGTCTTCTTCTTTATTTCCTTTCCTTTGGATCCAAATCCCCTCTTCTCAAAATTGATAAACTTCTTGAATCTTTTCACCATGAGGGCCATTTCTTCATCTGAGTCTTCTTCCTCCTTCTCAACCTTAGAAGTCTTCAGAGCAATGCTCTTTTGCTTCTTTTGAGGTGTAGGTGTGGGAGTCCATCTAGACTCATATGCTAGAAGCCTTCCAATAACTTCACTTGGCTTCATATTCTTGTAGTCACTATTCTCCTCAAGAGCCGTCACTTTTGACTCAAATCTTGCTGGAAGCGACCTCATAATTTTTTGCTTGATCCTTCTATCCGAATAGGGATCACCAAGTTGATGGCTTTGATTGACTATGTCCATCATCTTCACTTGAAAGTCGTTGAAGCACTCATCCTCCTCCATCCTAATTTGCTCGAATTGTGTTTGGAGGACTTGAAGCTTGGAGTCCTTGGCCACCTCGGTTCCCTCATGGGCCGTCTCTAGAATCTCCCATGCCTCTTTTGCAATTCTTGTTGTTTGGATCAATTTGTACTGATTGTCATCCATTGCACAAAGAATAGCATGCATAGCCTTGTTGTTCCACTTGGATGCTTCAAACTCTTGAGTTGACCATTCCGACTTTGGCTTGGGAACTACACTTTCGTCTTCAAGAGTCTTTTCCGGAAGAGCGTAGCCATCTTCAATTGCCATCCATGCTCGGTCATTTATTTGGCAAATGTAAGACTCCATCTTGCCACATTTCAGTTGCTGGGGACTTCTATGATCCCAAGCATGCCTCTGGACCAGCATCATACAGGTGGCTCCCTACCTCTTGTACTGGACCCTTCAACGCCCTAGTGAGCCACCGATATCCCGATCCATTCTAGGAATGCTCAGAGGCTTCCCACATTGCCATGGCCTCCTACATGCCTAAGCAAGCATCTAGAGCAGCAACCCCGCTGCATGGCCCAGTGGCTCCTCACTTATTATACCGGGTCGTTCAGCGCCCAAGTGAGCCACTGTGTCCTGATTCATTCGAGGACGGTCCAGAGCCACATTTCAGTTGCTGGGGACTTCTATGACCCCAAGCATGCCTCTGGACCAGCATCACACCAGTAGCTCTCTACTTCTTGTACTGGGCCTCTCAACGCCCTAGTGAGCCACTGATATCCCAATCTGTTCGAGGAGAGCCCATAGGCTTCCTACACTTGTTGAGGCCTTATATATGCCTATGTAAGCCTTTGGAGCAGCAGCACTACTGCATGATCAGTGTTTCCTCACTTATTGTATTGGGCCCCTTACAGCGCCCATATGAGCTACCTAGATCACAGCTGCAAGATTGTCAGTTTCTGATCTTTTATACCAGGCTACTCAACGCCCCAGTGAGCTGCCGAGGTTCATGTTTGTTCGAGCAGAGTCTCGAGTCCCATTACGATTTGTGAAGACTCCTATTCACTCCAGGCAGGCTCCTAAACTGGTTACATCACTTGGGGACTAGAAGCTCATCATTCTCCCTAGTCAACCGATGGAAGGGGTAGTGACCTCAATATGAGAAAAGTTCTCCTAGTGACCAGTCCACAATAAGAAGCACCATTGCAGTAGGTCGCTCTACTTAACCTATACCGGGAACGCAGATTACCCTAGAAGGTCTCACTAATGAAGCCTGCAGGGTGAGCATTGACCAGTATCGCCTTGGTTGTTCTCCTATTATCGCCTTGGTAGTTCTCATTTGATTGATTTTCACCTATGATCGAGACCAGGAAAGCCACATGGCACTTCTGATGCTTTGGTTGGGTACCACCCCCTGCCAAGAAAAACCTGGTGCTGAAGTGGCCTTAGTTGCTTACCAGGATCATCACTTAAAGACCAGGATTCCTTGCACCGGAATGGCTGATGCCCTGGACCGGATTATTCCTTTCAGGAGGATCGCCTTAAAGACAAGGATAGCAAGATAGCTATCATGATACCCCTGGACTAGGTCAATCCATCCAAGAGGATCGCCTCAAGACCAGGAAGGACCATATCGCTTTCCTGCTGCCTTGGCCGGGCACCACCCCCCGCTAGGAAGGATCCGGTACTTAAGAGCATAGTGCCCGACGGATCAAACCTCGGCCGGGCACTACCCGCCGCTGAGAAGGGTCTGCATAGTAAGAGCATAGTTGCCAGCCAGATCAAGGCCTTGGTCGGGCACCACCCCCCGCTAAGAAAGACCTGGTGCTAAAGTGGCCTTAGTTGCCTACCAAGATCTTGCTGCCAGTATATATTCACCATTGTTTTCGCCAAAGTATCAAGATTCCTCGAACATGAATGCAAGGTACCAAGATTCGCCAATGATCGCCTCAAGACCAGGAAGGACCATATGGCTTTCCTGCTACCTTGGCCGGGCACAACCCCCAGCTAGGAAAGATCTGGTACGAAAGAGCATAGTTGCCCGACAGATCGAACCTCGGCCAGGCACCACCCCCCCCCCCCCCCCCCCCCCCCCCCCCCCCCCCCCCCCCCCCCCCCCCGCTAAGAAGGGTCTGGATAGTAAGAGCATAGTTGACAGCCAGATCAAGGCCTTGGCCGGGCACCACCCCCCCGCTAAGAAAGACCTGGTGCTAAAGTGGCCTTAGTTGACTACCAGGATCTTATGGCCAGAATGTTCGCCATCTGTTCGCCAAGGTACCAAGATTCCTAGAACTGGAATGCGAGGTACCCAGTTTCTCCAGAATGTTCGCCATGTGTTCGCCAAGGTACTAGGATCCCCTGAACAGGAATGTCAGGTACCAAGATTCGCCAAAGCCAAGAGTGCTGGAAACGTTTTCTCTTTTCAAGTAATAGCTACAAGTAAGAAACGACGAGAAAAATTCTTCAAGCAGTATAAGATCCTGACTCCAACCCCAACTTAATAGCGGTGTTCAAGTCAGAGGGGACTTCTGTTAACAGTCATTTTTGGCAGGGGTCCAAAGATGAATTTTTTATCCGGCAGAAACCTGGTAGAACCTAGATCGGGACCGGTACCTAGATACAGGGATGCTCTACACCATGAACCGGAAAGAAGTCAGTACCACGTCTCACAGTCTACCAGGTACTAAGCAAGGTTATACCACGATACCTCCTACCTGGTTCCTAGGTACCATGATACCTCCTACCTGGTACCTATGTACCGCGACATCTACCCGGTACCCAAGTACCGTGATATCAGTCCAGGATCTAACCACAATGTGTATCTTACCCGCCAAGTAAGAAGAATGGAACCAGGAAGAGGTATCAGCATGCTAGAACAACCGCCACGCCAGTAAGCACTCCGGTACACCGGTGTACCATACCATCGGGATACAGAGTCAGAATTCTTCTTCAAGCAACGTAAAAGAGAAAGATGACCTCTCTGGTAATTAATGGAGATAATCAACGACATTAATGAGGGAATCAGTCAACTCCATTAATGGCCATTCACAACGCCATTAATGAGGGAATCAGTCAACTCCATTAATGAGAAGATATTCAACTCCATTAATGAGAAGATATTCAACTCATTAATGTCGAAAAACCAATGAAGTTGGCAACAAGGATGATCAGATATAAATATAACAAGTCACTCTCCAAGAAAAAGGTCGATTCCCCAAGACTTCTCCAGTCTGACATTCTCTCCAACATCTCCATATCTCCAAGATGTCTCCAATCCCAGATTTCGCCTACTTCTCCACCATAAATACAGTCACCATCACCTACAGAGAGTTTTCACCATCATGGTACAGAAAAATACTTACTTATCGCCTACAACATGAGTTCGCCATCACCTGAAGTGTAAAAGGGACCCTGCCTGAATTCCCTCTACACCATCATTTTATCGACTACTGTACATATCTATTTTCTCCATGAATGTATCGGTACCTAGTGGTACCCCTC
Organism: Dipteronia sinensis; assembly: GCA_033220585.1. Lineage (NCBI taxonomy): Eukaryota > Viridiplantae > Streptophyta > Magnoliopsida > Sapindales > Sapindaceae > Dipteronia > Dipteronia sinensis. Next base: position 58,823,158 of record CM065637.1, on the reverse strand, counting down.
CAATGGTGACCTACTAGGTCCCAGCTTGTATTTATGTAAGCTCTCCGGAGCACCTCTCGTGATATATATATACATACAGAATGGTCTTTCTCCTTCCTATGGATACTGCCTGGGGATTTTTCATCATACGATCATTTGTGATGCTTTTTCCCCCTAGGTCGGTCCACCTCTACCAAATGAGTTGTCATTCTCCCATCTATCTCCTTATTATGAATGCATGGAAGCTAGGTTCCGACCCTACTGGTTCTAGCTCTCTTGTACCCCTCCCTGCACGTTATCTAGGTCGGGGAATTATTGAGGGCACCTAGAGAGGTGACCAGGTACCAGGATCATATACATAGACCGGGTACCGGCCTATTGCACCAGATTGGCGAGATGATCTTTCTACTACCTACTGCAGCACCTTACCTCTCTCGCGGTACCTACCCTGTTTGAAAGCGTTGGTCGAACACATATCTCTCCTTACTATTTCTCCTTACCAAAACCACGGTACGAAGTACCTACCACATCCGTTGCGACCTCTGGGGTAGCAGGTCGAGGGTGTTGATTGAGATTTTCACCCTGGGTGAATTTTTCCGTTAACAGGTTCCTTTTAGATGCTCAAATTTAACTTGTGAAGTTTAGGGATCAACGGGTTATTTTAATTACAAACTCCAATATATTTAGCTGAAGTACCAATTAACTCTTAATTACTTGAGTCCAAATATATTAATTTAAATTTTGTTAACTAAGAAACTGAAATTACACTCTTGAATTAAAATAAAATATATTAAATATTTTTTCCCAGAGCAATTATGTGAAATATGTATCCTCATGAAAAATAACAATAACTAAAATGCCTCTTGACCATTGCATTATTAATTATTTTATTCCTTAGAACCGTCGTTACGTCTAATAGGTAATTTTGATTTATCATAAATCAAAATTTAATAACTCCTTATTGAATATTCGGTATCAAGATTTATTATCTAAGTCCTCGTAAAACCCATAAGATGGTATTTACTCTTATTTGATTATAAGAGTCATGATGTCCATATCTATAAATATATGTTCGCTATGACATATGAATCAATAATGCCAAACCATCGAGATTAAACTCTGATTTTGTGGTCGTACCCATTTATAGCTCAAATGTTACAACTCATAATACATATGGTACATTATTTATCTTAGGATTAAGATAGATATTCCAATTGCTCTATTGTGAATGTATTATTCCATTTACGGTAAAATCGAAATATACTATTCACTTGATCCATACAATACATCATATGTACTAAGTCTTTTGTTCTGAGTCTTTCACTTTGTGATTCTAGACTCATCACTTCCCAGTTGAAAACAAAAGACCCACAATTTTAATCAAGATAAGGTGTCCAGCTGTATCTTAAGTTGTAAACATTTTTAGACTAAATAAAGAATTATGTCTACCACTCATAAACTTCTTTATGTGAATAATTCTTTATGTTTCTTTTAGTCTTGGATCCTTAAAATATTTTGCTTTTGACATATATAATAAACGATTTATACATGCTGCATAATTTATTTGTAAAGAAAAGACTTTTATTGAAATCAAATGATTTGTTACAGAAAAACTCTTGCTTTAGGGCATACTTCCTAACATTGAGGGTGTAACCTACTTTTCATATAATGGATTTCTGTAGCTTAAGTGGATAGCGAGCAGTGTTCTAGTAAACACCAGGCGCTAGTCGGGCGGAGACCCGGCGCCTAGTATCTAGGGCGATTAGTCGGCGATTAATCGGCCAGCTAATTTTTTTATTTTCCTACATAAAAATCCAAACACAAACAAATTCAAATTATCAAATCCAGGAACTCAAAGAGCAAGCACAAATTGTGATTAAAAAAATCCTTAACAGTGAAATCACAGACTGATTCAGGGTTTGCCATCCTTATAGTCCTCTTAGCTGAGAGAGATTGATAAGAGATTCAACAAGAGTGTGTGTGCAGTGAAAAAAAAGAAGTAAATTACAAAATATAAAGCAGAGACAATAGTAGTGGGAAAACAGAGAGAATCAAGAAGCATGACTTTTTTTTTTCTAGAAGTCAACATCTTTCTACACGTGTGGGCTAAGTGCATGTGTAAATAATTAAACTGGGTTGGGATTTTTAAGGGCCCATAAGTTTATAATTATCTGCCCAAGACAAATCAGAGAACAAAATCCATGGTTTGTTGGTCCTTTCACACAAACCCTAGAAGACCCTTCTCTTCATCCTATAAATATACAAGCTAAGGTGTTCTCAACAGCTGCAGAGCTGCGTTGATGTTCTTATTAGATTGTCAAGGTAAAGTTTCATTTTTTGTGGAGTTTTCTTTTTCATCTAGGTTTATCTTTTGTTCTTCAAAGTCATTTTTTTATGGTTATTAGAAAGAATGATCTGTGCACAATTGATCTATGCACAAAAATCAATTCGGTCTACATGTCTAGCCCTCATGATTCTCTCTGATTTGGGGTCCTGGTTTCAACCTATAATTAACTGCTTCTTCATAAAGCCGACTTGACCAATTAATCGATCCTCGACTAATAAGGCCAATTTTGGCCATTTCGCCACAGTGGACCGCTGACCGATTAATCGGTCCAGGTGGCCGATTTTTTGAACACTAATAGCAAAGGTAGTCCAATGGGTTTTTACCGATTTGAGGTTTCTCATGTAAAAATCAAACGTTCTTTAATTTTGGTAATTTTTTACTTGAGTTTGAAAGTGTTGTTTGTCATTTTTATTGACTAATCGAAAATTTGGTAATTAAATGGTAAATAATTTAATCAGCCCCTGTAGGTTAATTGTATTCTCATTAGGCGCATTTTCACTTAAGGACAATGATATTTTCAAGGGGAAAGGAATGTTTATGTGCAGATTGATAAAATAAAATAAAATAATTAAAAAAAAAGTGATAAAAGTGTTTTATTTTCTAGATTTGAATTAGTAGATAAATGGCACATTGCCTCTTAACAAATATGATGGTGCACCTCCTTTCCAAAAACTATGGTGAGGAGGAATCCCACCATATGCATTTTACAACCATATGTGGAGAGTTTTCTCCCGATTTACGGGAGTTGTTATTCATGCCACAGATGTATTGTCTGATTTTGACAGGTTCCGACAGTTCTATTATAATATTTGTAATACTTTAAAAAAATATAGTAGATAAATGTCAATTTGAATAAGATTAGATTGAAGTTATTCAATCTAATCACTTGTTAGTTTTTATCTAGTAAGGTTATTAACTTTTCAATTTATTGCATAAATTAGGACTTGCAATATTGAAATAAAATAAAGTATAGTTTATTTCCTAAAATTAAGTGTTAGTTTATAACATTTTAAAGATTTTGATTTTTTTTTCAAAGTAAACCAGTATCATTTCTTATTTGATCCAATTGTACACATAACATAATATCAAACAACATTTAATCAAGAGCTCTTGCACTCAAGTCTAAAACCATGAGGAAAAAATCAAAAATGGCCTAACAACAACTACGTCGTGGCAAGCCCTTCGTGTCGGTACTATCAATTTGCAGAAGAAAAAGGAAAGGAAAAAAGAAAAACCTAAAAAGTGATACGGTAAAATTACAGAAATACCCTTCTAAAGAGGTTGTTTTGATAATTTTGAAGCGATTAAAATTAAAAATAAGGTTTAGAAAGGCATTTTAGTAATTATAAGTTTATAAAAAAATTTAACCATTTCAATTTTTTTTTTCAACATGTCACGTTTTTACAGCATGTCATATTTTTTCCAACATTTCACTTTTTCTTTTCTTTTTTGCAAAAATAGAAAAAACAAGATATAGGAGGAATTTATAATTTGTGGTTCACTAAAAAGAAATTTTACGATGCAGTTTTGTATGTTTTTAAAAATGGATTTCATATAATGTGGTTAATTTTGACCATTTTCACAAAACCATATTCTATTAATTATATTATAATAATTATAGTATCGAGAATAAAATAGACTTCCAAATGTATATATATATATATATATTGGTATAAGAGCCAACCTAAACAATAATAATAATAATAATAATAATCCAATCTTGCTTGTGAAAGTGCAATTAAAACTTAAGAAAGTAACATTTTCCTCCCCTAAAGAAGGATCCCTATTGTTTAAATAGTGACCAATCAACCCCCTAAAACCCTAAATATTGGTCATCTTACCCTTACCTTTTTTCCATTGGAATAGAGCTTTAACAGTCAACCCTCGGGGGGTTGGTGTGATACTTAAACTAAATACTTTCTATCAACTTAAACTTTTAAGTTTGATAATAATTGTAAATCAAATCGTCTATCTCCAGCTAACAAACAACTTTTCACAAATCAATACATCTCTTGTAATATTATAAACTTCTGCAAGGACTAAATGCTGGCAGTTTGTTTTGAAAGAAAATAAGGAATAAATGAAACTTTGACAATTGGATTAGACCCAGAAATGCTTTACAAACTGAAATAGTTCTATTGATAACTTATGTATTACACTTAAGGTAGGTGGCATACGAATTTGATACACGATTTACACGTGTTTTCAAGTGGAATAACCCGTGCCAACATGTAAAAGTCAATCTAATTCAACCTCACCGTAATAGAAAACTGATATTATCGATATATACAGTCCTCTGCATTAGAAGTCATAAAAACTTGAAAATTTTCAACAAATATTTTGCGAAATAATGGATTTCGCCTAATTAAAATACTTTTAACAAATAGACACAAGTACTCATGCCGAAATTTAACATTTGAAAGCTATTCCATTTTAATAATTCTATCTAGATGTTTGTCAATTAGGAACAGATAATTTAGCAAAATTAGATAGTTCAAGCAATGAAAATAATAATCTGATGGATGATGGTTTACTTGGCATATAGGAGGAGCCATATTCCTTGTGGACACTAAACTGTGAGCATGCCAATACCAGACGCGGATTCTTTGCATACACATCAACAGATAGATTTTTCTTTAACTTAGAAAACCCAGGGCATGAAACAAACAGCCAAAACATTAGATGAAAAAAAGAATATCAAATCTCCAAGATCAATAATAATAAAAATTCGCTTGACACCTGCTGAGTTATTGCCATCCCAAAAGAAGAAATTTGTACTCAAACAGAACAGACACTGGGTCAGACTTACGACGTCTAGGAATACCAAATCCCGAATTGAAAATTAAGAGAAAATTTGCAAAACTAAGGGGTTGTTTGATTTTTTCGATTAAAACTTAATGGGTCTGAATTGAACTCATTAAGTTATAAAGTTTATTTTTTTACATAGTCAAACAACTTAAAAAGATAAAAAAAAATAACGGTAATAACAAATCCTGACTTTTAACTTAATTCGAAATCACATGATAAAATTGAAAATATTTTCTTCCAAACCTATCCTTCCAAAGAAAACATATTTCCAAATTTATCCTAATTTGATATGTATAGAATTCTTTCTTTTAACTTATTTCTTATTTTATACGGCTTTTAAAAAGAAAAAAAAAACCCTAATCACTATTCAAATTGAATTCTTCTTCGGATAGAACAATCGAGTAGATTAATTTGTGGCTTGAAGATATTATTGATTAATTGTTTATATATATATATATATATATATATATAGAGAGAGAGAGAGAGAGAGAGAGAGAGAGAGAGAGACCGGTGTATACAATTTAGGAAACCTATTTCTTATTTTATACGGCTTTTAAAAAGAAAAAAAAAACCCTAATCACTGTTCAAATTGAAATCTTCTTAGGATAGGACAATCGAGTAGATTAATTTGTGGCTTGAAGATATTATTGAATAATTGTTTATATATATATATATATATATATACAGGGAGAGAGAGTGAGAGAGAGAGAGAGAGAGAGACCGGTGCATATAATTTAGGAAACCAATTTTCTTTTTTTGGTTTCCAATGCATGTAATTCAGTAAACCAAAAAAAATAAAACAAAAATGGTTTTCTGATTTATATGCACCGGAAATGTGCACAACATGCACCATATATTCTTTGATGTTTTTTTTTTTTGTAAAATTAAACTTTGTTTCCAGAATAGAATGCAAAATTGTATAAAGAATGGTGCATGTTAAATTACTTATTTTAATTAACATAGGTATAAATGTAAAATTACTTACTTTCGAACAATTTTATTTTTAAAAAAACAAATAAGTTGACAATAAACTCAGATGTTAAAAAATAACTAAAACATCTCATTCAGGTTCTGGTTTCAGTCTTCTTATAAAAAATAAAAATATAAATATAAAAAAAAACCCTAAGTTCATTCTGTCAACTTAAAGGAGACAATTAACAAGCAAAAAACAACTATGCCCAAATACAACAATTATACCCTGGGTGTTTTCTGCATATGTCCATAAAGCTTAAAAGTCTATTCATATCCTAATTGCGTATCAATAAAATTTGGGAAAGTTCTGATATTTTGAAAGTTGTCCCAGATTTTAGAATAGCCCTAGGCTACCAACATTAGTTTTGTACAATGGCTGGGCTGCAACTCCACCTCCCTAAAATGCTAAAACTCCCACCCATCCAAACCTGGACTGGATACACCTACCAAATTTGAAGGAGGTCCATACCCTAATGGTAACAACGAATTGGACAGCATTTAATAAACCTTTAATCCTCAACATGGATCGCATATGAAGGAAAATAATGCTTTGTCTCGAGCCTCAATATATTTTATTGACAAAGATAATCACTAACTTAGGGGATGGCAACCAAATTCAAACCAGATCAAGATAAAGCTATAAATTTTCAGAACGAAACAATAAAGTTTATGAACTTTCATTGAATCTGATTACTATATATTTGTTCATTTAGGCTAAATTATTTATATAAAAAAAAACAAAAAAGATTACAAATTTTCATAGGAATTCAAACACGCAAGTCAGATAATATAATCAAAAAAAAATTTAAAAAAAAAGTTTAATAGCCTATTCTTACAGTAAAACAGGCAGTTCAAGATTAATAGCCAAGGATTAACCACTCCTCTCAAACCTCACAAGAATGCACGAAAAAAAGGAAGAAAGGTAACTTTACTGAAATTTTAGCTATGAGAGAACACCTTTAAAATAACAGAGAGATATTCTGCTCTTCCCATTTACTGAAAAAAATAATAATCACGGGACACCTAGTTTCTCTCTACACTATCAAAGAATTATACAAAGACCAATTAATATATCTCAAGAATGACATCAATGGCCTATATGAAAATCTAATAGCCTCCACTGCTTTTAAGGAGACATCCTTCTCCTACATTCCCATTCGTGGTGTTCAATTATGAGAAAATGCTGAGTGTTTATAAATTAGAAGAAGATAGACATGAGAAACATGAGGGACAAGGAGACAATTGAGGAAGAAAGTGAAAAATCAATTAATTAATGATCAAAGTGAAAGACATTGTACCCTGTCAGGGAGGTTCCTAGGCATTGGAAGTGCAGTAACATATCTCTGGGGGAAGAATTTCTGAGAATTTGCAGATACATCAGAGGATGATGAGGTCTCGGCCCCGTCAGCTTGTCCCCGACCATGAAACTTGGCAAAACGATTGATGACAGAGAACTTCTCTAGATCCTGGCACTCCACTCGCAAGTCTAAGATTGAGGCTCTCTTGTCCAGTCTGCACAACAAGGAGCAAGGCAAAACATGAGATGGATAGAAACAAAAAATTTAGGGCCATCTTAATAGTTTAACGGCAACAGCAAGCAATCATGAATCCATGAAGAAGCGACTATTAGAAAGAGAAAAAGCATTATTTATCTATATGAAAATCCTGATATAATGTAAGACGAAGACCCAAAGCACATGCCTGAGCACCCAAACGAGTTTATCTCTCACCTCCCCAACATCCCTCCCTCTTCTGAGACTAGCACAGATGATCAGAGCAACTGCAACAGTGCAACTCGAGTAATTCTATAGCTCCATGGCACAATGAACAATGCAAAACCTTGATCATGGTAGCAATTTCATTTATTTTTTTCTGGTAAACTACTACAATGATAAGAAAACTTTCAAAGAGGCACACATCTTCCTGACTTTTTTGTAGTCTTCTTAGTTGTTTAACTCATAATCATTATCCTATTTGTTGGAGTTATCGGTCTATATTTATCTGTTTTGTTTATTAGTTATGATAAATAAAGAGATAAGACTCTAAGTGTAGTCTATTACTCATTCACTATAGATAAGTTTCTTATTTTAATCATTTATTTAGTTAGGGAGGATAAGTTTAGAAACCTATATTTGAGGCAGAATCTCAGCCTCACATGTATATATGTATGGCATTTCCTAAACTGAGAACTAAGTGAAATTACATTTCATTCTTTCTCGGTTTCTCTCATCTCAATCTTTATGGTCTCAGAGAACGATCTAAACCCTAAATGACAAAATATGGGATGGCTACTCCCCGTAAATCATCATCAGAAGGTTCTTCCTCTTCTTTAGATTCGGCCACTTCAAACGCCAATGGAGGGTTTGATAATCCAAACTTTCCCCATTTACCCATTACAGGTCATAAGCTGAATGGGTACAACTACCGTCAATGGTCAGAGTCTGTGTCCATGTTTGTTTATATGTGGGAAAGGAAATGACGATTATATAACTGGTATTGCAGTATCACCACCTGCCGAGGAGGATGCCTCTTACAAGTAGTGGAAGACTGAAAACAACATGGTCATGTCATGGCTCATCAACTCCATGACCAATGACATTAGGGAGAACTTCCTGCTTTGTAAGAGTGCCAAAGAGATCTGGGATACAACAAAAGACACCTACTTCTACAGTGACAGCACTGCTGAGTTGTATGGAGTTGAAAAGCACTCTTCATGACCTTCGAAAAGGAGAGTTGACAGTCACTTAATTTTTCAATACTCTTACCAAATACTGGCAGCAGTTGGACGTGTTTGAGAAACACAAGTAGACGTGCACAAAAGGAGTGTTATACAGAGAAATAGTTGAACGGAAGAGTGTTCAAGTTTCTAGTAGGCAAGTTTCTTCTAGGCTTGAATCAAGATCTAGATGAAGTGAGAGGCCGGATTCTGGAAACCAAACCAATACCAAGTATCCGTGAAGCTTTTTCAGAAGTAAGGCGAGGAGAGTAGAAAGAAGGTTATGCTGGGATATTCGGTCAAAACTGAAACTAGTTCACTGCCTGAGGGATCTGCTCTTGTTGCCTGAGGACATCCACCATCCAATACCAATGATGGCCGACCAAGAAAGGGAAGACCATGGTGTGAACACTACCGGAGACCAGGGCAAACAAAGGAGACCTGCTGGAAACTCCATGGTAAGCCCGCAGATTGGAAACCTAGGGAGAACCGAGGAAATTTGGCATCCGGCAGTGAAGGGTCTGGTGTTGATTTTAAATTCCCTTATTGATCTTGTTTTCTTGATAGACTCCGGTGATAAATTTATAGGATAATGATGTGCGAATATACGGAATAAAATATGAACAATAAAGTAAACACACCACACACAAACACAAAGAATTTACCGAAGTTCGGCTAACTTTGCATATGTCCTCGTGTGATCTCTCTTTGAGAAATCACTAGCACTATAGAGAAAAACGCTTGGTTATAAGAAACTTATTGAAACCCCTTAGCTAATTCCCCAAAACCTTGCTAGAACCTCTCTATCACTCTTGCTCTCTACCCCTTTATGCTTGCTGATTTTTCTGTATTAAAAATAAGCTTCCCAGCAGCCCTATTCATAGGTATAGGACTTGGGTTACATTCCTTGCTAGAATAAGACTCCTAATCTTCTTAGAATAAGAAAAGCTAACTTATTTCATTATCCTAGTTGATTTGGGATTTTTGAGAAAATCTAATTTCCTAATACCAATAGGAAATCATATGCATACTTTATTTTCTCCTCATCCAAATAGGATTCCTTCATAATCTTTGACTTGGGTTTTGATGAGCCAAAAAACACAACAATCTCCACCTTGGTGAGTCAAAACCAAGAAATGACTATTGTACCCTAGAATGTCTTTGAACCTTCTTGAAACAACTCTGGAAAGCTTCAAGAACCTTCACCTTGGCAAAATTCTTCTTGCCTTAATGCACCTGAAGTGAGGAGATGCTCCACCGAATCCTCAGCATGTAATAAGACTGAGTGAGTTCAAGAAAAACTTGAACTTCTCAGCTGTTACCGGTTTAGTCAAGTATTCTAATGCGTTCTCCTATGTATGAACCTTCTCCGGTGTAACTTTCTTTGATTTTACTCGGTCCCTAATTCGATGATAACGAGCCTCAATATGCTTCAATCTTCCATGAAACACTTGATTCTTAGCTAAGTAAATAGCATTTTGGCTGTCACATCTAATCACCATGGAACCTTGAGTAATTCCGAACTCTTTTGCTAAACCATTAAGCCATATTGTTTCCTTTCCAACTTCCGCAAGTGCAATATACTCTGCTTCAGTAGTGGATAATGCTGTAATTGATTGTAGAGTAGTCCTCCAACTAATCGGTCCACCACCACTAGTGAAAACATAACCTGTAGTAGATCTTCTTTTATCCAAGTCCTCTGCATAGTCAGCATCTACATAACCCATCACACATGCTTCTTTCCCTTGTTTTTCAAACAAGATTCCTAAATTCTTTGTACCTTTCAAGTAACGCAGAATCCATTTAACTACAGACCAATGCTCCTTTCCTGGATTGGCCATATATCTCGAAACAACATTTAATGCTTGTGCTAGGTTAGGTCTTGTGCAAACCATCGCGTACATTAGACATCCTACTATACTTGCATATGGCACTTTGCTCATCTCTTCCAACTCTTTTTCTGTAGTTGGACATTGCAGCGCACTCAACCGATAGTGAGCTGCCAACGGAGTAGTCACGGGCTTTGCTTCATTCATGTTGAATCGATCTAATATATTTTGAATGTATTTAGCTTGCGACAACCAGATTTTTCCTGCTACTCTGTCCCTCCTAATTTGCATTCCAAGGATCTTTTGTGCAGCCTCTAGATCCTTCATGTCCAATTCATTACTCAGTTGCACTTTTAATTTCTGAATTCTAGACATATCTTAACATGCAATCAACATGTTGTCTACATAAAGTAGAAATAGTATAATCATACCATCTTCGAACATATGATAGTAAACACAACAATCCTTTAAGCATCTTCTGAAATTGATTTTCAGCATGTATGAGTCGAAACACTTGTACCATTGCCTTAGAGATTGCTTTAGCCTATAAAGAGACTTCTTTAACCTACAAACCAGATTTTCCTTTCCCGTTTCGACAAATCCTTTCGATTGAGCCATGTATATGACTTCTTCCAGATCACCATGGAGAAACGCGGTTTTAACATCCATTTGTTCTATCTCCATATCCTGCTGAGCTGCTATTGATTATAGCAATCTGATTGAAGTATGTTTAACCACCGGAGAAAATATCTCATCATAATCAACTCTTTCCTTTTGTGAATACCCTTTTGCCACTAACCGAGCTTTGTATCTCACAGCATCACCTTCATGTGTCCCTTCTTTCTTTCTAAACACTCATTTACAGCCAACTATCTTTCGATCTTTCGGTTTAGAAACTAGCTCCCAAATAAAGTTCTTATCAAGAGATTGCATCTCTTCTAACATAGCAACCATCCAACTTTCCCGATCATCACTTGCTATAGCTTTTTGATATGTGGTTGGATCTTATTGACTGACATTTAGAACATAATTAACTTCGTCTTGATCAAACTCATACCTTTCCAGTTTCTTGCGATCTCGCTTAGGTTTATCCAGTGCTATGCTTCTCTGAAACTGTTGCTCAGGTTGTTGAGGAACCAGGGAGTCTTGTTCCTACAACGGTGATAGCTCCACCTGAGCCCGTACTTGTAACTGTTGTTGTTGCTCTACTATTTCCTCATTAACCCCTTCGTCATGATCCACTTGCTCGTGCTCCACCTGAGCTGGATCTTCTTCCATGACCCATTTGGTTAGAGGAAATTCAGTTGCTTCTTCTACAACATCAGTTTTCTTCTCCTCACTTATCTTAATTATATTTAGGGGCATAGTCGTTTCGTTGAACACGACATCTCTACTTAAAACCTTCTTCTTGTTGACAAAATCCCATAACTTGTAGTCCTTCACTCCTTTTTCAAAACCAATGAAAATGCATTCGAGTGACTTTGGCTTGAATTTGGTTCTTTCATCACTCGGAATATGAGCATATAGACTGCAACCAAAAATTCTTAAATTGGAATAATCAATAGGTTTTCTAGACCATACCTCTTCTGCACACTTATAATCAAGAACCTTCGAGGGTGATCGATTGACCAAGTAGCAAGCGTGATTAACCGCTTTTGCCCAAAACATGTCGGGCAATCCTGCATGAAACCTCATGCTTCTCTCCCTTTCCATAAGAGTTCTATTCATCCTCTCTGCTGCCCTCTTTTGTTGAGGAGTTTTCTTCAATGTAAAATGCCTTGTGATGCCTTTTTCCCTGCAGAACTGTAAGAACTTATTGTCTCTATATTCACCTCCATTGTCACTTCTCAGATATCTGATTTTTCTGCTAGTTTGGTTTTCTACTTCAGCTTTCCACTCTTTAAACTTTGTGAAAACTTCGGATTTCTCCCTCATGAAGTAAACCCATACTTTTCTCGAAAAATCATCTAAAAAGGTAACAAAATACCTTGATCCTCCCTTAGACCTAGTTGGTGCAGGACCCCATACGTCTGTATGAATATAGTTCAACGGCTCTTTGCTTCTTTTCTCACTGTCTGCAATCTTGAATGACGTCTTTGTTTGCTTCCCGAGAGTACAATACTTGCAGAATTTCAGTTTGCAGAAACTAACACCTTTCAACTGATTTTTCTTGTGTAGTTCTTGCATCTCTCTTTGACTCATGTGCCCTAGCCTACAATGCCAAAGCTCTGTCTTGTCCTTCTCTGCTGATATTGCTGCTCCACCTACTATTGTAGTTCCCCGAAGCTTGTATAAAGTGTTAGGCTGAATATCACCTTTCATCATGACCAGTAACCCTTTGATAACCTTGAGTATCCCTCCTTCAGAACAATACTTGTAACCGGCTTTGTCTAAAGTGCCCAAAGATATCAAATTCTTCTTTAACTTAGGAACATGTCTGACCTTATCCAATACCCTAACAATTTTGTCATGCATTCTGATTTTCACTGATCCAATACCTTGGATCTTGCAGGGTGAATCATCTCTAATCAAAACTTCTCCACTGCTTTTTTCTTCATATGTGTCGAACCATTCTTTGTTAGCACACATATGGAACGAACAACCGGTATCCACAATCCAATGTTGGATAGCATTGGAGCTCGATGTTACCACAAGGAGTTCTCCGTCACTTTCATCCGAAGTAACCACACTGGCCGTACTTGAATTCCTTGCCATCGCCTTTGCTTTCCTTTCTTGCCATATCTTGCAATTCTTTTTCCAGTGGTCAGCAGCACCACATGTAAAACAACCTTTGTTCTCTTTTTCTTTTCCCTTGGATTTTGATCTACCCCTGTTGCCGGATTTATCATGTCTGTTTAGCGACCGACCCCTCTCTTTGCCTTTGGCATACAGACCATGCGCTTAAAAGCCTTCGGTATTTTCATCCATCTTGATATAAGATTGGATAGCTTCCATAACCTCATCCAGCTTTAGACTTTCCTTACCAAACATGATTATGGTCCTGAAGTGCTTGAACGAAGGCAGTAGAGATCTCAACAGTAAAAGCGCCTTATCGTCATCTTCATACTTCACATCCACATTTAATAGATTGGCAACACAATTCTCAAATCTACTCAAATGATCTTGCAGATTTCCACCTTCTTCCATCCGAAGATTAAGAAGTTCATCTTTCAAGAAAAGTTTGTTGTATAAAGTTTTACCCATGTAAACTTTCTCGAGCTTATCCCATGTCTCTTTAGCGTTCATATCCTCATCGACATTAAGCATCACATTGTCTGCAAGATGTAGCTCAATAGAGCTCTTCGCCTTTACGTCCATTCGCTTCCACTGAGCATCTATAGTTTCCATCGGCTTCTTCTCCACTCCGAGAATAGCATGCTGCAGATCTTGCTGAATTAGGACGTTTTTCATCTTCCTCTGCCATAACGTGAAGTTACCCTTCCCATCAAACTTCTCGATTATGATGGGCTTCACATCATTGATCTTATCACCCGCCATCTCAAAACGCTATAACCAAGCTCTGATACCAATTTGTTGATTTTAAATTCCCTTATTGATCTTGTTTTCTTGATAGACTCTGGTGATAAATTTATAGGATAATGATGTGCAAATATACGGAATAAAATATGAACAATAAAGAACACACCACACACAAACACAAAGAATTTACCGAAGGTTCGGCTAACTTTGCCTACGTCCTCGTGTGATCTCTCTTTGAGAAATCACTAGCACTATGGAGAAAAACGCTTGGTTACAAGAAACTTATTGAAACCCCTTAGCTAATTCCCCCAAGCCTTGCTAGAACCTCTCTATCACTCTTGCTCTCTACCCCTTTATGCTTGCTATTTTTCTGTATTAAAAATAAGCTTCCCAGCAGCCCTATTTATAGGTATAGGACTTGGGTTACATTCCTTGCTAAATAAGACTCCTAATCTTCTTAGAATAAGAAAAGCTAACTTATTTCCTTATCCTAGTTGATTTAGGATTCTTGAGAAAATCTAATTTCCTAATCCTAATAGAAAATCATATGCATACTTTATTTTCTCCTCATCCAAATAGGATTCCTTCATAATCCTTGACTTGGGTTTTGATGAGCGAAAAAAAAAACATATGGTCCATCCGAATCCAGCCCATTCAATAGGGAGCAATTGAAATTGTTACAGAAATTATTCTTCTCCCAATCACAGAGTGCTCCTTCATCCACTATTGGAACTGGGTTCCTTGCTCACAAAGGTAATTTCTTGACAACCTGGAATGCTAATACGGAAAGATCTAGCCCTTTGACTGTGGACTCAGGTGCCTCAGATCATATGACTGGAGATGCAAGACTGTTCAAAACCTATAATCCTTACCATGGCAATTCAACTGTCAGAATTGCTAATGGCACTCTATCTAAAGTATCTGGCACAAGTTCTGTTGTTATTTCTAGCAATCTTATCCTTCATTCGGTTTTATTAGTCCCTAATCTGGATTGTAATCTTTTGTTGGTCAGTAAACTCACCAAAGATTTGAACTGTGACTAAGAAATCTGGCTCAATCTCTCTTGGAGGGGATCGAACAAATTAGGAGGAGACCCAACCAAGAAATCTGGCTTAATATCTCTTCAATTTTCTAAAAAGAATACTTTTTTGTGTGTTTTTTTTCTTTGATAAATGATGATATTATTGGTGAATATTATGGATTGATTTGAGATTTTTTTTTTTTTTTTTCTTGTTAGGTGTGATCTGGATTTTTGGTATTGGACTCCACAATTTTTCTTTTTTAATAAAAAAAATTCTTGTACAAAATTGCAGATCTGTTCAATCTCTAATGGTGTAGACCGTACAAATTAGGAAGAGATTGTTTATATATATATATATATATATAAGAAGGGATGTGTTGTTGAATATTTAGGATTGGTTTGAGATTTTTTTGTTAATTTTTTTTTTTTTGGGTGTGATCGGAATTTGTGTTGGACTCCAGCAGTTTTTTATTTTTATTTATTTTTAAAAAATTCTTATTTTTTAATTAATCTTAGTTTTTAAACACAAAATTACATTTTTTTAATCCTATCCGATGTTGCACCAAAAACGGTATTACTCTATTTGTAATCCTATCATATATTGCACCAAACACAAATAACATTAAAATTAATCCAATTCTATCCTATCAAATCCCATCACATCTTATCCCATAAAAATAATCCTATTCTACCCCACGTACCAAACAGGGCCTAAAAGCACATACAAGCCTAATCAACCAAGACATCACCGCAGCAAGAAAAATGCTCCCACCCAGTATCAATATTTCATGTAATGGACTAAACCTGAACAGGGTAAAGATCATCCCTTTTATAGATAAACCAGTGTTCTAGTAATCGGTCTAGGCGGCCGCTGAGACGTTAGGCAGCCCCGGCCACCGCGATTTAGGCCTAATTGGACTTCCTAGGCGATCAGGAGCCTATTCGGCGGCAACAAGGGTTTGTTTCTGAAAAAAGGTGGCGGTAAGGGTTTTTTTATGAAAAAGAAGAAACCTAAAACAACATCGTTTTGAGAGTTTTTAACCACCAAAACGACGTAGTTTTAGGCTTCATTAAACAAAAGCCCAAAACGACGTCGTTTTGGGAAGAGTGTTAAATGAAGCCCAAAACTATGTAGTTTTGGGCTTTTTCATTTTCAAAAAATAATAAATAAAAGGCTAATTGGCAATTGGCACGAATGGCTCCTAAACTCTTCAGAAATTTGCACTATGCACTATGCACTATGCACTATGCACTATCCCCCCTGTACTTGTTTTTTCGGCACTAAACCCCCTGAACTCTCGTTTTGTTGGCAGAAGCCTGCTGTAGATGCCCCTTCACAGGGGGCAATAAACCCAAGTGGTTACCAACAAAACGAGAGTTCAGGGGGTTTAGTGCCGAAAAAAAAAGTATAAGGCGGTATAGTGCAAATTTCTAAAGAGTTTATGGGGCATCCGTGCCAATTAGCCTAAATAAAAAATAAAACCCTAGCCTCCTTTTTTGCTCTCCTCTCTTCTCTTTTCTTCTTCTTTTTTCTCCACAACCCTTCCCCACCAAAGGTCGGCCACGGCGCTAGGCACCCGGTCACCGTACGACTAGAGCTTAGAGCCTACTAGAACACTTATCTAAACCATTTTATGATACCTTGACATCCCGTGCAATGACAATCATGTTAAACTCAATGTGTGGACATATGTCTAAATGTGTGTGGCTGCGTTGTGTGTTAATGAAAAATCTTCAATTTGAACCTTAAGATTCACAGAAAAAGTTGAAGCAGGTAAAAATTTTGGCATATGAATTAGAAACCCAAAATTGTCAAATAGACTCAAAGTCGGTTAAAAAAAGAATACGAAGGGAATCAAAAGAGAAAGCTAAGAGACCGAAAATACCTCAATAAATCGTCTTCCAGCTTCTTTGCTCGATCAATAAAGTCTTCCATGGCTTTTGAAATATACTGATTACCAATTCTCTCGGATGTTTGGAGCTTCCCAGAAAGGCTAAAAATGTATGATACATCATGTTATTTGAGTGTACAGAATATTATCCCTCACTAATAACAAGAAAACCTTAATAATACAGAAGATACAAGTTTGAACAATTTCAAATAGAAATTCTTACAGGTATCCACTGTCTGGATGCAAAGAAGTATCACTTCCGGAGGAAGATTTACTGCTGCATGCATCTCCTAATGCTGATCTGGCAACAAAGTAGGTCACACTCTCATGGTGTGCACTAGCTTGTGAAGTCAGAACTTTTGCCGAAGGAGGGCGAAACAGTTGCTGCATAAGTTGTGTAGTCAAAACAAGCCTTCTTTTCGATCTAAACATTGGTTGCCCATCTTCAATCAATTCAGTTTCATCTTCCACCTACATCAGAATCAAAATATTTAGAACAATTGAGAACTATAATAGACTTAATTAAAGGAAGACAATATGACCACAGTTGGACCCCAAAACAACACACACGGACAGAATACAGGAAACTATGAGCTGACCTTCTCCACCAATCGGTTTGCTGCATGAGCCCATTCCATTTCTGCCAAGCTGCAAATAACAGATCTTTGAATAATTAATGAAAAACGAAAAGACACAAAATCAGAGCAAGCAAAGAGCTTAATAAAAGCAACAAAATAAGAGAATGTAAATAATTGCCTCATTAACATCACACCTTAATTTTTTAATTTAATTATAAAGTTGACACTCAAATAACTAGTAGAAAAGAACCAAGTTTTGATTATTAAAAGAAACAGTGATAAATTTAAAGCCATTTGCATTTGTTATTATCCTAAATTCCTAATCACCTGATATTCTGAAGCTTCGGGAAACCCTGCATGACTTCTCTGTGCCAGGGTAGAAGTGTAGATGTGGCAGCTTTACGCTTGTTTGATCTTGCAAGAATTAAACTTTGATTGGTGATAGCCAGAGGCAATAATTGAGGGGAAGAAAGATGCTCAGTAGCCAGTGATATGGGACTTTGCTGGACATTAAGAAGCTGACTAGCATCAGCAACAACATTTGGTTTTGTTGATTGGCCAACCTGCAAACCATCAGAAGATTTTCCAATAGCAAAAGGCTGTTCCATAGTCTTCATAGCAGCAGCTTTCCGTGCATCATACGTTGGCAACATCTGCCCATTTTTAAAGTTACCATACTGATCGAACCAGGATGGAGCCATCTGGGGACTGATCTGAGAATTCTCACCTCTAACAGCAACTGCACTAGAATCGTTGGTTGGATTTTGAGAATCATTGTGACCAAATGCATTTGTCCCATGATTATCCCCTGACTTTGCTGAAAAGCTTAGCATCGTCGAATCTCCAGGTGGAAGTGAGTTTGTTGATGCATCTGTAACCATAGCATTGAGTCCAGAAGATAACTGCTGTACTCGCGCTAAAGATACATGCTGAGCATCCAGACCAGACTCTGGACTCTTAAATCTCTTCACACTCCTATTATCTGGATCAGCCTCTGTACTTTTCATGGCCTGCATTTGATGCAACAAGGAATAATTGTGCTGGAGGTTTTTTGGCTTCAAAGAACGACCAAAAGCTTCAATATCTTTTTGAGCAGTGGTAGAATTAGAAAGAGACGCATCAGAAAGACAGTTGACAATAGATTCTTTCCCTAGCAAATGTGCAGCACCCATCTTTTGGGTTACATCGCCCTCAGGTAATACTTGCTGCTCTTTCATTGCTTGTTCTTTATCAACAGAGTCCTGTATGTTGGCAGAATATGTTGCAAACCCAGATGAGCCATTATCTCCTTTTTGAGCAATTTTATCATCTAGCTTCAATGGGCCAGAGGAAGGTTTTTCTAAATAATTAGTAGACTGGGGATAGGACTTAAACAAATTGGGAGAAGCCTGGACAACTGCAGAATTTTGTTGATTTGACACACTGGCCCATGCATTAGGTAACATTTTTGAAACAGAGCCCTGCTGAGACAAGCCAGGTGTAGAAGGCTGAGAAACTGGCATAGCCACCAGTACAGGAAATGGTTGGGCAGAACCACTTACATAGTTTTGATTGTTATCACATGGCTGGGATGTTTCTGAGGACGAAGCAAGTTCACTAGTGTGAAGTCTCTCAGAAGAATCATCAATCTGTTTTGATTGGGAACCAAACCTATCAACAGATACATTGACAGACTGACTTTTTGTTACTTGTCCATCTGCACCACTCATTTGTTGGTTCTGAAGCTGACTTCTGGGATAAGGAAAACCAGCAGAAAAGCTCCCCTGGATGCTATACTGTAAGGCTTTATCACCAATTTGTCCCACATTACTAGAAATCTTATTCCTAGAATCAGCTTGAGATGTCTCATGGGAAGGATGCAAGGACTGATCAGAGGCAGTGGAAGCCAACCATGTATGACATTTTTTTTCCATCTCAGAACCGATATGAGCCGAACTTAGAGAATTAACAGCTTGAGTTGAACTTTTAAAAGATAAAGCATGATCTGGAAGGGACATCCGTTGAGATGGTGGGCCCAGTTGCAAACCAAAACCTTGTGAAGCAGAAGACTGATGCTGAAGATGACCAACAGACCCATCAGAGGTTTCTGCTTCAGGCATCTCAGATTGATTGCGATCAGAAGAGCTGAAGGGTGTTGCATAGCCATGTTCCTTTGACTGATCCACCTTATGAAGAAGCTCAAGCATATTTTGACTGCAAGAAGGTGTCACATTGGAATCATCCCACTCAAATCATCCAAATTATTATGAATAAAAATAAAATAGTGAAAGGTAATTGGAAGAGCTGTGCAAGGATACTAAACAAGAGTACAAAACTACTAGTACTATAGGAGAATAGGTTGAAAATATCGAACATTTAAATACCTTGATGAAGCAGTCTTGGCAAAATCATCAACAGATCTGTCATAGGGAGCAGATGTAACTGGTGTGGAACCTGAATGCATGCCTTTTGAAGGTACCCCATCCATGTATTTCATGTCTCCTTGAAATCCAGGCAAATGAACCTGTCAATATATGTTGAGAAATTAATTAAACACTTTTGATTTTCTTCAGAGTTTGGAAAAAGTATATAAGAAAAAATAAAAACAGGGGCTGAAGGGTGGTTAATCATTTAAATTTGGGAAAAGACAAAACACTGCAATATTTTCATTAACAATAGTACTGCGCACAATCACCTTATCGTTTTCCATAGAATTTTTTGCAATGTGACCAAAATATTTTGACTGCCCATTATATACTTGGTCATAACCTGATAATCCTCGAGAAACCTGCTGGGGCATGGCCTGTGAATGTGTGACACTTTTAATACCATAAGAAGGATCTGTATCTATCTCCACATCTCCCATAGGATGATATTGAAATTTGCGTGTTCCAAAAGGTTTTCGACCAACTTGACCAGATGACTTTTGTTTTACACAAGGAAAAGTACATGGATCATTTGCATCTAACCAAACATTTTCTCTCAAACCAGAAGTGGAAGTATTGTGGGATACGTTAGAACGAAGGCTGTCACTTGACTTTTCTTTGATATTAAGATTCTCAGTCTCCAGTTCAATTTCCCCATTATTTGGACCATTATTTCCTGATGACTCGATAATTTGTGGGCTCTTATCCAGATGATGCAGATGTTTTCCTGGAACCTCATTTATTCTAGGGTTAACAGAAGAACTAACATTTTTCCAGAAATTTAGATTTTGAATAGTTGGAAGCTGTTGGCTGCTTTTCTGATTGGCCCTTATAGCACTTGAATCTGATACTGCAGCAGCATTATTCAAATCAGAATCTTCCTTGTTGACCTGTGAGTGTCCTATGGCAGAGCTTGCATGCTCAGTTGCATTAGAAACAGAATTAGTCTTCCATATACCAGTACCATGACCCATTTTCTCATGCATGGCCCTTCTATGATCACCACTGTGAGTAGGCTGCAGTGAGTTTTCATCACCCAGATTTTTTGAAGTGGCACCCCCACCAGGCGAAACAGAGTCAATGAAGTTCCAACCATTTGGTCTATTGCTTGGTTGGCCACTGGTATTGTACGAGGACATGCTCTCTTGATGGTTCCAGGAAGCTGAAACACCCTTCACATTTAGTTCTGTGTCAGGAGGATGAGCAACATTTCCATAAAAATGACTGCCTTCAGCAACTGGTTTTTGTATAGTGCTGTAATCCAACCATCTGTTTGCTTCTCCTGAGAACTGCTGAACAAATCTATGAGAAGAATCATTCTGCAACTTCTCATTTTGTTCATGTGAAGTCTTGAGTCCTGATTGCTGAACACCAGAAACACTAGAATAATTCATATTTGTATTAGCATCAACAGATACTGGAAAAGGTCTAGAACTCAGAGCAGAGACAGTCTGCAAGTTATTATCAGTCCAAGCAGATGGCTGTTTGCTTCCGTCCTTGGCATATGATGGCTGCTGATTAGCAGTCGAAGGCTCACTATTCCGGACACTCAAACCACTCCATCCGTCCTGTATCACAGTATCTCCACTCGAAGCTTCTGCTACAGCAGACTGCATAAGAGCACTCCAACTCCCACTTTGGATGGAAGGGAGTGCACCAAAAAAGTCTGTACCATCCAACATATTAGAGCATCCTGACCCCATGTTGGTGCTCCTACCAAAGGCTTCCCACACATTGTCATCTGAGCCAAATAAAATCTTCTCTTCTTCTGGGTCTAGGGCAGCTGCATTCTGTGAAGGAGAAACCTGCATGGCCGTTTTCTCTTGGGATGTCTTTGACGGACTGACAAACTCTTGCCTTTCATGAAATTCCAGCATGGATACAACTTTTTGCTGTGCATTCATTTGCTGCAAGTTCTCCAAATTAAGTCCACTATTTAAACCTTGTCCAGCAGCAGACCCAAATATATTTTTCCCCTGATAGCCCTGCCTAGAAACCATAGTTCCGTCCTGCATGCTAACTTGATCTGGAAATGCAGCATATTGATTACCTGGAAAGGAATTACTGCCCACAGATACCTGCAGCATTGTAGGCTTATCCATGTGGACAGGAGAATGTAGACTGGAATTAGTTCTTGTACTAGTGATAGGGACACCATAAAGGGATTGATCAACCTGTTGAGGAACCAAACCCATCATACGTATCTGACCCTGATCAGGTGAAAACATAAGTCCACTTGTGGATACTTGCATAACTGGAAGGGAAGCATGCTGCAGCCAATTTGCGTTGGCTGCCATAAGCTCAGGCTGCCATGAATAATTAGATGCATCCTGCATAGGAATGCCATTGATATGAGCTGATGTGTGACTGCCAGTTGCCTGTTTAACAACTGAGGAAACCTGATTTATGGAATTTGGTTGCCTTGCTTCATGTTGTTGAAATTGTGGGTTATGCAACTGTTGCTGCCTCTGAAGTTCTTGTAACTTTCGTAGCATAACTTGTTGCTGTAACAGCTGCATATCACTAATCCCTGATTGCTGCCTTGGTAAAGATTGCAGCATACCGGGATGTTGGTTACTCATTTGCTGTTGACCTCCAAAAAAATCATAATTAACTGGAGATTCAGTAGACTCCAACCTTACAGGGTTTTTCTTGTTATGTTCAGGACCATTTCCTAACTGTGGGTCAAGAACAGGTAACCCTCTTGAAGTTAAATTATGTCGATTACATTCTGTATCCAGTCCCAAAAAGTTTGATTCATTCTGCCTCGTCAGTACTGACTGATGTCCATGCATATAGCCATTCAGAGATGGTTGTCGGTTTTGAGACTGACTTCTAGCAAGCTCAGGCTTCGAAGCTGATTGGGTAAAGTTCAAGCCATGCTGCAAGCTTGAAGACTGACCCCCATGTCCTCTATCAGAATCAGCTAGTATCAAAAGAAAAGAAAATTATGTCAAGGGAATGGCTGGAAATCATACCAAATAAATAAACTTCAAATCAAGCAATATGTTCATGTATGATGTATCCAATGCTAATAAGAAGAGGAAAACAGTAGGACAATACGAAATATTCTCTTGAATTGCTATAAGCCAACTGAAAGCAAAAAATAAGGATTGGTGTGATTGCTACCTGATTGCTGTACACTATAATTCTTCAAATTGGAAATAAGAGGGGCACCTATCTGTCTCTGGCTTCCGACCCACGGATTATTATTTAAGCCAGACCAGGTTCCGTCAACAACCTGTGAGTGATGCTGCCCTTGGGACAAATTTTCTTGGCCAAAAAAATTGTGGATCCTGTCTCCTACTTCGTTGCCAGGCATAGATAATCCACCCCGCAAATTTTCAGCAGCTAAATTCTTGTGAAGAGAAAAACGACACCTAGAAAATTACTAAGATCAAAACTTACATACTACTACAAATTCATTAATAGCATAAAGGACAGGTTTTTTTTTGTTTTTTTTTTTTTAATTCCAGGTATTTTTTAGAGCATGCCTACTTTCTGTACATTTAATTGCCCCTCCAACTGCCAAGCTCTTAGCACTCAAAATGTTATCCTGCTCAAAACTAGTCCAATGTTCAATATATGCTAACAATTAAGTGATGAGATAAAGTAATGACATTTAAGTAGCTATGCACAAAAAACTAAAATCCTAAGTAGCTCTAATGCCTAAAAAATGGACCCTATCCCAAGTCTAGCTGTATCTTTTTGATACCCGGAATATCCCATATCTAGATAAATAAGCAACACTTTTATTTTATCAGAAATGAGATTGTATACCAAATACTAGTTCTTGGCTATTATCCTTTTTAGATGTCTTAAAAAGTACCTAACACACAATAAATCAGTAGATTTAGGTCAAACCATACTCCTAGGCACACATGTGAAACACCAACAACATTGTGTAAAACCAAATTATTGGTAAAAGGAAAGGGAGTATAAAAAAAAATTAAAAACAAAATTAAAAAAAAAAGAATAAGACACGCATTTTACCCTTTAGGCGAGAAAGATGAATTTAGGATGCTTGTCTAATTAGATTACAACAGGCTACAGCTTATGCAATGCAGCAGTAGCTGCTAAAGGAAAGCTACACTTCTTCAGTAGCAACATTTGAAAGCTTTATTCTTCCTCCTCTGATTTGACAAGCTTTGAGCTAAACAAAAAGTATACAATTTAAGAATTCTTTTTTTATCCAAATCTCAGAACCTTAGCACAAATTACATTATTTGATTATTATTATTGTTGTTGTTGTGTTATGCTTTTTTTGCTATTAAACAAGGCCAGAAATCGCTTCTTCTCTAATCAAGGAGGATTGACAGAAACATAAACACGAAACTCTTTAATGTAATTCATTGTAAGTGTTGCAATTTGCATGAAAAGAGACCATCGTACACCAATTTCTGGTCCTAATTCATGATCCTACAGGCTACATCAAATATCCGCCGAAAGCAGCGAAATAGGAACAAAAAAAGTAACTCATGGGCAGTAGCTCCAACAGAATGATTATTCCAAAAACCCCTTTTCCATCCCCAAAACCAACAAATCAACATTATGTCACAAAATCTGGCAATCTTAGATGTACTCTTCATACTCCCTACTTGAACTTACACTATGCAAAAAGAGGAATCAAAAGGTTTCACTAATCCTCGACATCTAGGCCAACAAGAAACCCCTTTCATTAGAGAGACAGATATTGGAACAAGACATCATAATGAAATTTACAACCTCAGTCAATAAGGCCGTCCTATGGACCCAAATGTGCAACTGAAGAGGAGCCTCAATTGCTGATTTTACTATAAAGGCATGTTTGTAACTCTACCTGCTTTGAGATCTCTATTATTGCACCCTTGCATGGTTTCAGTTCTTTGAATTTAATTTCAAATTTTTCAGGCTACGTAGGAGTATACAACAGGGGGGAAACTTTAACAAACTCTGCTTCAAGTCCACTCTTTAATCATCTCCTTTGCCTTAATCTCTTTACCAAAATTGTATTCCCTGTTTAAGACCACTTGAAGAAAATAGCTCAACTGGTATAGTCTAGCCAATAATGTGAAGAAAGTGAACTAAAAAACACAAAGACAATGGAAGAAAGAGCCAAATAAATAATGTGTTCATGCAGTCATGTCTGGACTCTGGACATACTAAAGAAGCATTGCACAATGCCTAATTCAGAAAATTCGAACAACTCAAAATTCTTTTGCAGAACAACAACCGCTGCTCAAGAATTCTAGGACACGAAATGAAGTGGTAAGAACCTGACATTACCATTAATTTCCCTTAGCTACAAGTAAACTCCAGAATACTTACCACTGATTCCCACGTATATTCGAATACTTTGTCTAAATTTACCAAATGTTGAGTGTCCGTTGAAAATAAAATGACTACTTTATTGACAATTAACAATGCTTAATTGTCAAATTGCCATTGATGGCAATTATTGAAGTCAAAATCCAGTTGTTATTTTATCCTACGATATATAGGGTCCATGCATCACTCGATAGGGATGTAAATATTATTAACACTTGCTTAATCTTGGCCTCAACCTCTACTTCTATACACAATTCATCTTCACTCAATCACTCGTCAATGCAAAATCCAAACTTGATACCCATCACATGTTTCTTAATGTATTTTTATTACTCTACAGATGACACTGACAGGAGCTTGAGAGTTACATGATCAAAATAAGATTTTCTTATTCACAAGCTAAAATTAAAGGTAGTGGAGTTAACTGTATAAAAAAAAATAGAAATTCCCACCAAGCAATAAAGCGAGTGCAGCATTTGATTCATTAAGGAGGTGCATTGATCAGTACAATTAAATTTTATACTAACATATAAGAAATTGTGGTTTAAAAATAGAACATAAGCAAGATACAATAAATAACAAACAAACAATCATACACCAAATGTGTCATTTAAATATGGAAGCATCAACCAGGTTGAATAAGACTCTCTCACACTCACGGAAGACAACCTAAGACCAAAGTAACATGCTGCATAACCAGGTCAATGAATTATGAATAAAACGTAAATCTCAGCTCAACTTTGGTTATATTAAGATTAGATAAAAATATCACTCCCCATTTAAGACCCTTCAAGTAGATAGATATGTAGATAGAGAACCAAAACTTTTGAAAACAAAAACAACATAATCACAAGCTAAAGAATCACATTTCTTTCACTTTTCCTCAAATTTTCTCAGCAAACAAACAAGGTCTAAACCCTGACTATCTCAATCTAAACAAGCAAATAAAAAACACACGCACAAGATCCGAAAAAAAATAAAAAAATAAAAAAAAATAGCGCATACGACATAATTGGAACACCAAACCACGCTTAAATCGCACACGCAATATAAAGCAACAATACAATCTACGAGTGCCCTAGCTTAGATTACCCCTCTGAACGTAGTTGGTTCCTAGGAAGAGAATATTAGGGTTTCCAGAGAGAGAATTACAGGCTGTGGCACTCACAATGACGTCGAGAGACCTCCGCCGAAGCTCGAAATCGATCCTCCGATGCTGTGAATCTATCAAGTTTTAGGGTTTCAATGAAGAGAGAGAAATTAGCTTCTATTTTGAGCTCAGAGAGAGAGGGATAAAGTGATCGAAATAGTGCGAAATTTTCAACGAACAGAGGAAAGGAGCAAAAATGAGGTTCGGATCCTGGGCCGAGGTTCGGGTCCTTAGCTGAGGGAGCTCGACTCTCGTTGAAGAAGAAAGGCGTTATACTTTATGAGAGGGGTAATGGGTTTAGAGATAGAGAGGGGGGCCTGTGAAGAGTAGTTGAGGGTAGAGGAGGGAATTTGCTGGTCATGCAATCAGGATCTGACACATGTCATAACAGTGGTGGTGCCCACACTGAGGTTTTGATTTGCTGGTGAATGAATGTGTGATGATTTGATCATCGTCGTTTAATTGTTAAGTCGTTTGGTAACAGCTGGAGTAATTGTACGCTAGACAGTAGAGAGGATTGGGGGGCGTCAAATAAGCGTTTTGCATATTTGTTATTTTTCGAAAAGAAAAATATTCGGAATCTAAAAAAAAGGGTAAAAACAAGTTTTATGGATTAACTAAAAATATAAAAATTTGTAATATCAATTTCAATTTTTATTTTTATTTTTACATTAACCTTATTTTTGAAATATTACACTTTTACATAGATCGAGGTTTTTTTTAAGGAATGGAAGGACTCGAACCCGCAACCTTATGGTACAGATATGAGGGGTTTTATCATCGGTCCAACCTCATCTCGTCTTTTTACATTAACTTTGTTGATGGTGATTTTTGGATCGTTGAAAAGTCAAACATTCAACAATAGAATGTATATGGATTGACGTTTTTTGTCTAGTCAAGTGTTGAATAATCAAAACTTCTCTCCTCCACGTGGATGTGATTTAATCGCCGAGTAGCCTTAATTGGTTGGCTTCTTCAGACGAGTAGGTGAAGAGGTCGTTTTACACTCGTCAAAAAGGTATATTTCGTTCAGAAAAACAAAGTTGTTTACCTCTTGCAACCATTAAAAATATTAAATAAGTAATGTGGTGAGCAAGGGATCGTCCATAGTGATCGGGTTAGATTAATCGATTTGCGATTCTACTCTTAGTTAGCCTAACTAATGTACAAGAAAATAAATCCATGTTTGGGTTTTGAAATTGATAGTTGAGTTAATAGCAAGAAATGTAAATAACAAGAAATTAAAGAGAATGTGAATGGAGTTAGGAATCTGGTTCCAACAATCTAGATAAGAATATGGATTTAAACAAATAAAGAGAAGTCTAAGGAATTGATAGAGTTGCCATTGGAGTCCAAAAATTATATGGCGCTTTTTGGAGGTGGCTTTTCAACACTGTCCCCGTTTTAATAACTTATGTTTAAAATGTACCTAAAATGGGTTTCTTCCAAAAATACCCCCATTATACCTCCACATCAGCTTTGTAATTTAGATTTGTTTAAAGTAGAGAGATAAAGTCTCGTTGAAACCCAGACAATCACTCGAACGGCCACGGCTACGGTGGGCCATGAACATGATTACGGCGACGTCGTAGAACACGACCAACGACTGCGGCGAGTTTCGAGCTTGATCAAAAGTTTCGGAAAGAATTAAAAAGCATTAAAACACAGGTTTGAAAACTTTTCACGGTTCTAAAAAGCATCACAAGTCTCGGAAAAGCATTAAAAAGTCTCGGATAAAAGTCTCGAAAAACATTCCAAAGTCTCGGATAAAAGTCTCATAAAGCTTTCAAAAGTCTCGGAAAGCTTTCAAAAGTCTCGGAAAGCATTCAAAAATCTAAGATAAAAGTCTCGAAAAGCAATCTAAAGTCTCGGACAAAAGTCTCGGAAAGCATTCAAAAGTCTCGGAAGGTTTATGGACAGTCTCTAAAACTAAGTTACTGTTTATGGACAGTCTCTAAAACTAAGTTACTGTTTATCCTCTTCCCCACTCGAAAATCTCAACCTTCAATAATTTTAACAATGGAAGATTCAAAACCAAACCCCGAGTACGTCAGCGTAACGCCACTAAACTAATCCAATGAAGATGCATTGATAATATTATAAAGTTGGTCAATCGACTTCCAATGGAGGCCCGTTTCGAAGAAGAAGATGAAAGAATAAAATCAAAAAAAAAAGAACTGAAAAGTAAATAAAAAAAATAGAGTAAAGTAAGGGTATTTTTGAAAGTCACTTACTTGGTGCCTTTAAGACATAAGTTATTAAAGTGGTGATAATCTTGACCAACTTAAAAAAGTGTCAAAAACCCATATTTCCTCGGTGGAGATCCATCTGTCTATTTTTTTTCATTATTCTTTTTAAATTTTTTTCTATCAATTATTGGAAAACCCTAATTAATTAGAGGGCAAACTCGTCTTTCCACTCATTCAACATCTAATAGGGGTAAAAAAGACTTTTAACTGATTTTATAACGGTTGATTGTTAGTTTGATTAACAATAGGAATAAAATGAGCTATTTTGATAATCAATTTAATGAAAAATCAATTAACAAATAAAAAAGTGATGTTTCTCAATTAGACATGGACCAAATTATATAAACCCCATTTAAAAAAAATCAATTTTTTAAATAAATTTTTTTTAATTTGTTTGGTGTTTAAAAAATAGTTTTTTTTTTAAAACAAAAGAAGCTGCATATTATTATTTGTTTAGTTATTATTGTTGTTTTCTATGACGATGATTAATTTTATAAACCATTATGATTTCAAGACTTTTTAAATAATTCAATACATTGATTCCACAAATAACAACGGAAAAATAATAATTTAGAGGTGAATTTGTATTTTATTTTTGCCCAATAAAACTTTAATTGTAGAGTTTTATTTGAATATAAATTTGTATCTAACTGAATTTTATAATATTTATTAAGGGAATGAAGAAACTATACATAGATGTTTTTTTAAGAAGAAAGTATACGTACAAAAAAAAATTCAGTGGTGGAAGCAAATGAAAAGAATTGGATGTAATGAGAAAAAATATATGTTTAAAATAAAAATATATATATATACTTAAAAGAATAGTTTTGGTATTTTTAAGGGTGTAAAGAGTAAAATTAATAATTTTAATTTCTTTAATTTGTAGAAAGAAAATGAGTGTAGGAAGATATTTTATGGGTGGCAATGGAGCCACCCATAAAATATTTCCACAAGTTTATATTACCAGTTATTAGGGACACCAATCATCAGCACAGAATTTCTTATAAAATAAATAAAATCATTTGGTAGAAACCAATAGTTCATCAAGTCATGAAAAGCACAATCAGAAAAAATTACTATGTGCCACAAAGTAGTAAGTAGTAACTGAACTTGCACAAAACTTTTAACAGGTTAACAAGATTTTTAGTACAACTCTATTGATGTAAGCAGAAAGTGTAAAAATTTTGGTGACCACACAAATTTTTACATTTAACTAAAAAGTAAAAATAACATGTAAAAAAGTAGCGCTAATATTTTGCAGAATCTCACTTCCCAGCCTTACCGTGACCATCTTTCAGTGTGACTGTCCGATTGAAGACAAGTTTCTCTGGAGTGGAATCCTTATCAACTATGAAATACCTTAAATTGCAGAGCGAAAAGACGTAAAGAATGTTAGAAAATGTATGTGTCCATTGCAAGTAACTACGTTATGTCTGCTTCAAATAAATAAAAACAATGATGTATTCTGCACTTACTAGCCTTTCGAATTGAAATTTGTCCCCAACAGCAGCATCTCGAAGTGATGGTTCAGTGTAGGCATTATGTATCAACTCTTTCGACTTGACGTTCAGATCAACATGCCAATCATCGAGTTTGACAGGATTATGAAGCAATAATTAGATTAGTTTAAGAATTCATGCATTTTTAGGGGGCAAGGTACAAAAAGAGAGAGTTTTAACAAGCACATAATAGCTTACCTCGGAGTGAAACAATCTGTCGAACAATCTGACTTCCACTTTCAGCGGAGCAACACCTGGGGAAGGCTCAGCAACCCAGTGAAGAAATCCCTACACAATAGAAGTGAAGAGTTTAATTGATGAATACACCAATAGAACCAATATAAGTTTCAACGCTAATTAACACATGAGTAGAAAATTCCAGCACAAGACAAAAAAGAAAGTAAACCTTTGGCTTTGTCTTTCTGGAAGGATCATATTCAGCCCGGATCTCAAGAACTGGTCTCATTACCATTTTATTTTATTTTTAATATTCTTTTTAAAATTTCTGTTAATATTGGTTTGGTGTTAAATTAATTTTGATTTACCTTTTACTATATTACCCTTCTAGTTTAACGGTCAACGGAGGATTTAACGGAAATTCTGACGGCAAGGGGCAAAACTTAGAATATTTTGGTTTTTAGGGGGAAGATCAACCATTTCTGAAACTAAATGGGTTAAAGTTACTAATAGGTCAAACTACATGAGGGAAAATAATAATATCCCATTTGTTTAAGGTGGTTATTTATTTATTTTTGGAAACAAAATATCTTATTTATATCGGGATAATTTCACTAAAGTCCCTACTTTTTAGCAAAATGTCACATATTTAAATGTCTTTGTCATATTAGTAACTCAAGTCCCTTGTTTTTCCAAAATACATCAGGTTAGTCCATTTGACCAAAATACTAATAGTTAACTCTAACTATACATATAAAACTACAAGTTTACCCTTGTCAAAATAATTAATTAAGTTTAAAAAATAAATAATATTAAAATGGTTTATAAAAATAAATTAACAACAAAAAAATATTTTCTAAAAAAGAGAAGAAATAATTAAAAGTAAAAGAAAAAAACTAATGGATTATGGAAAATAAAAAGTAAAAATAAATAATAAATTAAAATTATTTTCTAATATTTTTTAAAGTATTTCAAAAAATAAAAAGAAAGTTTTGTTTTAAGCAAATGGATCCTCCACCATTAGATTTGGGTTGATCCAATGGTGGAGATCCATGTACTTTTTTTTTTAAATCTTTCTTTTTATTTTTTGAAAAAAATTCTATATTTTTTTTAAAAAAATATATAGAAAATAATTTTAATTTATTTTTTATTTTAACTTTATATTTTCCATAATCCATTAGTTTTTTTTCCTTTTTTTAAAAGTATTATATTTTGTTTTTTTTAGAAAATAAAATTTTATTGTTAAATTATTTTTATAAACTAATTTAATATTATTTATTTTTGAAACACAATAAATCATTTTGACAAGGGTAAAATTGTACTTTTATATATATAGTTAGAGTTGACTATCAATATATTGGTCAAATGGAGTAAAATGATGTATTTTGGAAAAACAAGGGACTTAAGTTGTTAATATGACAAAGATGTTTAAATATGTGACATTTCACAAAAAAGTAGAGATTTAGTGAAATTACCTCTATTTATATCTATAAGCTAGCGTGTGTGTTGGGTCTTACTTTTGACCCAATTCTACAAACTTGGGCCTCATGTAACTAAGATTGCGTGCACCGGGCCAAAGCTAGCCCATTTCTTTCAAATTTCACACTATTTTTTTATTATTTATTTTCAAAGCTAATCCAAAATGGATTTTGTTTTGTATAATTGGTATCTCAAGTGTTTTAATTTCTTTGCTTCACTTTTTGTGTTACTGTTAGGTTCTTGACTCTTATTGACATAATTCCATACCAAAACAACATCTCATTTGTATTGATTGATTGTCTAGGATTCACAGTTTATCAAACTTCAAGAAATTTGGATAACATATCAAGCAAAATGATGTCTTCAAAAGGAACAAGCTTCATTGCATAATAAATGTATATTTTGACCTTATTCCTCTTACAAGGTTTATGTGCACACACACACACACATTGCATACATTTGTGTTCATGCATCGTTGTGCTAAATTTGTATAACACATTTACATATATTGAAGTATGCACATGCATTAGATTTAATTTGACAACTTTTGTAAAATTGCATGTTCTAGGACTATATCTAGGAAATGGCATACTTGTGTGTTCTTGTGCTTGTTTGTTTATGTTTTTGTGATATCGGGCTTGAATATGCTCTCATATTGCTCTATATTGAGTTCCGGTCATTTCGGCTACTCATTCATATATTTTCGAGATCCGAGTTGGAGTTACAAAACTTTCAGTGTGTTTATTGTCCATGGTCTTCGTTCTTGTGTATCGAGTTGAATTCCTAATTTCTGGTCAAGGTTTTGTAGACATCCATATTCGTAAGGGAGTTAGAGTTTGTAAGAGAGTTATAGTTTGTAATCTAAAAACAAATTTGAATTTAGAGTTCGGAGGTCGGAGAACGGTCGAAGAACGCAAGATGAGCACGAGGGAAGTGGTCGATGGCCAAGGGCCATCTTGCCACCCTTCCGCGAGAAGACGCGTGGCCATCTCAAGGAGGAACCCCTCCTGCCCCTGAGATGGCCACACGCCTCCTCGGGGTGGTGAGGTGGAGAGGGTTTGGCTTCCACCCGAGTTGGCCTTCTCTCCATGTCATCTTCCCTCCCTTTAAAACTCATTTCCCTCGCATTTTTCAATTTGAAGAAGATTCAGTGCAGAAAATTTCCAGATTTTCTCCCAACTTTGAAACACCATATCTCTCTCATTTCTTATCCAATTTGAGTGATTCAAGTTGGAGAATCTTTGTATTGGAGTCCTCTATCATCTTTAAGCAATTTTGAAGTGTTTTGTTCAAGTTTTGTGGTAGTTCCACACCTAAATTCGAAACTGTACGTTTTTGCAAGGTATTGAATTATTCTTTGTGTTTTGTTCTTCAAAGTCTTCAATTACCATAGGTTTTCTTTTTTCCTTGCATGTATGTTACTTGAACAAAATCTGTTGATAGATAGAGCTTCAATTTTAAGCTAGATGAGCTTGATTAGAGACTATCATGTTGAGTTAGGTTTTATGAATCTATGTTTTCACATGCTTGTGAGTTGTATTGTGCTAGCTTTTTTTATCTAGGACTATTTGTGCTTCAATTGATTGATTTTGGTAATTGATAGTCTCTACATGTGCTAGGTCTTTTTAATCTAACATATTTAGGATTAGCACAATTAATTGTATATTTAGAGCCTATTAGGATTTAATTGAATATTTTTATGAATATGTGCTCTAAATGATTGCTAGATAATTTTGTTGATAATATCTATTAATACTAGCATTTTTGTTTTGGTTCTAAAATCTTAAAAATGTGCCTCATGAATATGTGTTATTTCAAGCTTTAGTAACCTAAATGAAATCTAGGTCTTAATACATGTATTTGGTGTTTTACTTGTTCTAGATTTTTGTTTATGTTTAAAGAGCTAGGCTACAATACTTTGAGTACTTTTATACCTATGTCTAGTTCTTCATGAAGTGTACTTGATCCATGCATTACATATGTACATGAATAATTTGTGTGGTGACATGATATTAGGATTGCAAACTAGAATATCATACATTGTATGCTTATTGTTTATTTCTAGTTTCCATAGAATAAGTTGATCATCATGTTCTTTGTTGCGTGCTTGTTTGCGTTTTGCATTCATTGTTCACAATTAGAAAGTTCTTGTAAAAGGCATGAAGTCTTGGTTAGGATCTTGGTGATCCGGATAGTTAAGCAAGGAAGTCCTAGCTAGGATCGAGAGGATACAGATAGTTAATCAAGAAGTCTTAGGTAGGATTGGGAGGATCCGGATAGTTAAGCAAGAAGTCTTGGCTAGGATCGGGAGGATCCAGATAGTCATGCAATAAATCTTCCTAGAGGTGTGAGAGTAGCATCTCAGATAGGAAGTTGCTTTCTAGAGGTGTGAGAGTAGCATCTCAAATAGAAAGTAGGCAAAGTGTTTCACTAAGCCCGAAGGTAGAGTATAAGGGATGTCTTAGAGAGTGTATCATGGGTTGGTCACTTTTGAGGGTGTACTTTTTTTCATCATAGTGGAATACGGTTTGCCGGTGGTTGTGGTATCAACCCGTGGAAGTTTCCTCTTCGGAGGTTTTACCACGTAAAAAATGATGTTTCAAATGACTCTATCCCTATCTCTTTATATTTGTATATGTGTTTATTTGAATCATCATTTCTAGATATATTTGTAAAACAAGATTTGAGAAAGTGTGATATGCAAACAACTCATTTGATCATAGTTGTATATATTTTTTTTCTTGTAAATTAAACCATATGTATATGATAATTTACTATCTAGTACTTGTTCATAATTAGTTATATATATATATATATATATATGCATTCAAGTACTTGTTGGTTTGTGTCTTGAGTGTTATTGCTTCACTTGCAAGTTATAGACTTTTGACTAAACATGATTAATTAAGTATGCTTGTCAATAGTCTATATGTGCTTTCATTTGCTTTTAGTGTTGTAATAGAGGCTATCTAGAGGGACAAACATTGGTTTGTTTCATGGGATTGAAAAAGGTGCAAAAACCTATTCACACCCCGTAGATTAGCTTCAGGCAATTTAACCGTGATTGTATATTTCAGTTACTTGTTAAATACATGGGCCGGCAGGGTTACAGTCTTTTTTTTTTGTTTATATTTCTAATACATTATCTGACTATTAGATCAAAGTACTTTCAACGGTTAAATACAGTCGATTGACATAATTAATTGTATGACTTTATATGATCAAAATCACACACTTGTTCCCTAAATTGGCGCTTTTCAGATTTGCAATTTAGAATCTCTAAAAGCATTGGAGTGTTTGTATAAATCTACTTGATAAAGAAATAATTATACATAGTGTAATTAGCTATTTTATCTTCTTGTTTATAGCTTTTTACGTCTGCTTTATGAAAACCTCCCTGAATTGATAATAGATACATGATACATTAACGTTGATAACAGGTCACAATTCAAATGATAGTTAGCTAGTGTTACTATTTTTATTTAGAGACATACGGATTTGGTTTTTTCGTATATGAAATTGACGATGAAGCATAGTTAATGTTCATTTGCAAGACTAAGTTTTTTTCTTTCACCATATTATGTCTTCATTTAATCAGAAAAGAAAGTTTACAGAAAAAGAAGAATTGGTGCTGAGACTTCAAGATCAATATACTGATGATGCAGGTGTCATAGCTGCATTCTTACTCAACTATGTGAAGCGTTATGTCTTGGGGCAACTTCAGATAATGTTGTTCCTGTTGGGCTTACCTTTCGATGCTAACTTGTAAACAAGTAATTATGAAAATTCAACTCTCAATGTTTAAGACACATTATGGATGTATTTCACTCATTATAACATAAATTTCTTATCATTTTATTGCAAGGTGTTCCAGAAATTCTAAAAGGAGTCAACACACGACAAGGTATCAACCGCCTTTTGATGAATTTGAAGTTGACCACTGCATTCTTCCATAGACTGCCTCAATCGTCTTTCCCTCAATCGTAGGTCCATCTATTTTTCGGTTCTTTGCTGGATATGCAACAGGTTATGCTTGAGCTAATAGTAGTTTTTTACAGGGTTTTTGATTGGATTGAGTAAAGAATAGATAAAAATAGCCGGTTTCACATAGCATCTGGTTGAATAATAATCCCAGCTTAGCATTCATAGAATTTTCTGGTTCATAGCAGGTTTCGCATTATACTTAAGGTTGTATGGATTTTCTCCAAATGATTCATTTATTCATAATATGATTTTGAAACAGTTTTTGAATTAGATGCTATTG
The DNA here is from genome assembly GCA_033220585.1 of Dipteronia sinensis. Classification (NCBI taxonomy): domain Eukaryota; kingdom Viridiplantae; phylum Streptophyta; class Magnoliopsida; order Sapindales; family Sapindaceae; genus Dipteronia; species Dipteronia sinensis. Next base: position 58,787,006 of record CM065637.1, on the reverse strand, counting down.
CATCATATTACTGTATAATTGTGTGGCTGTTTAACATGGATGGTAATCTTTTTGTAGACCCTCCAGTACAAGCATGTAATCAAACGACCAATATAATGTCAGTTGTAGCTGCCTAATTACTATATAACCGAAGAAAACTTCAGTAGAGAACGAGTGTACCTGTTACTTTTATTGAACATATGTCAAATAATATCTAGTCTGTTTGAACAATCTATCATGATAGTAAAATAAATAAAAAACAACCAAGATGCATACATAACAAGAATATGAATGTAAATAGTTAAATTTACTCATTCAAAGACTTCACAAAGTCAAATATGAAATTTTTAAGCATGGCAACAAATTCACAATATAAAAGGTTCTATACAGTTTCAAAAAGGGGGGGGGGGGGGGGGGGGGGGGGGGGGGTGGTTTCTACACATGACAATTACAAAAGAAAAAAGAGTTACAACTGAACAAAATCTATTCAATGATACCATGAGTACACTGTGTACACAAAAAGTCATTCTTCCTGTCATTCTGAGTGAAATCCCTTTCTTCAGAATCCATTTAAAAAAAATCTTGTAGCGTCACTGAACAAAGAAAATGTACATTAAATTTAATCTATAAATATTTTGATATAAATCACATATTCATATATAGTATGATCATTACTTTCAGAAGATGTGCCACCAAAATCTAAAACCAAACAAAACAGTTAGTTCCAAACAAGTAAAAGAAGAATTATTCAATCCAACATGTGTAATACATAATTGCCTTTTGTCTTTGGCATACCTTGCAGCAGTTCATCCCATAACCATCTTTTACTACACCATAAAGCCTCTATTGTCTGTGATTTCAGTTTACTGCGAACTAGAGTCATTAATCTATCTCCAAAATGAAAAGCATGCTTGACCTTTCCGTTATGTGTCTTTAAAACACGTGTCAAAAGTGATTTTTATCGTTAATTTTTCAAATAAGTTCGAACCACTTGCAATCACATAATAAGCAAATGTGGGGTTTTTAAATATAGCCACTTTAACGATGCAGAAACCAAATATAGCCAGAAATTATTAAAATACCAATTGTGATCATTTCACTGTATCTGAAAACCCATTCTTACAATTATACCCCTGAATCTTTTTTTTTGTTCTCACAGGTGAGAACTTTCTTAAAGGACTAAAATACCCCTGTTTTTCGGATTCTCGCCTGTAACAAATCCTTGAAAAGGGAAAACGGGAAAACCAAAAAACTATGTGTGGATACAGTGAAGAAACGGTGTACTTGTGGACTCCATGGAAGATGAGGCGCTCTTTGACAATATAGGTTTCTGTATACGGTAGAAGAAGCTGCTTTCGAGTTACGATTGAGTAGACCGTCAACGGCGGCTTTGAATATGAAAGAGATGAGGTAGGATCAGATTAGCTCTGTCTTCTTGATTTGCACGATTGATTGTAATTTCTTTGTTATTTAGGGCCGGTATATGTATATGTATATGGAAGTCGAAGGGAGTTTTTGAATCGGGACACTGATTTTGTTAAAAAAACACACCTTTTTAGCAGATATATTGTTTTGGGTATATACCCTTATGGATTGTTTCCTCCAATTTGTGTCCATTTTGCCATGTTTTCCCATTTTAATTGTAAATATTATGGGCCAAATTTTGATCCCTTGTTATTTCAGTTAATTCCATATGATTTGTCCCTAAGTAACTAATGTCCTATATAGTTAGACCATTGTTTTCCCCTTTTTATGTTATGGTAATCATAATGTATTTAGGGTTTTTGTTGAAATCTGTAAAAAAAAATTTCCATCTGAACAACTTACCCTAATATATTAGAGTAGTCCATTTAGGTCTTGATTACCATGTTTTGCCCAATTTTCCATGATTTGCTAAGAGTCGTCTCCATGATTTCAATGGTTTGCAGCAAATTGCCACGACCTTGTCCTGACTTTCCATGATTTCCCCTGATTTCCATTGATGAGATAAACTTTCCTGATGTGCCCATGACTTTCCATGATGTTCCCATGTCTTTCCATGATGTGCCCATGAATTTCCATGATGTTCCTATGACTTTCCATGATGTGCCAATTACTTTCCATGATTTACATATGACTTTCCATGATGCCATGACTTTCCGTGATGCTCCCATGCCATGATGTTCTTATGCTTTCCATGATTTGCATGTGACTTTCCACGATAATGCCATGACTTTCCATGATGTGCCCATAATGTCATGACAATACATGATGTGCCCATGATGTGCCCATTATGTCTCATGACCATGATGTAAGTTCCTCATATTTTTGATTGGCTCATTTCGTTGACAAATCACATTGGGGATTAATTTTGTAAGGGTAGATTAGGCCTTATTGTGTGTGATCAAGCTTCAAGGGCATCATCTTTCTCAAGAGCACTTCAAAGGTATATCGCATGCTTAACTCTCTTTGAAGAGATCTAGTCGCACACACTCACTTGCATGCATTATATTCATGTTTTCATATAATTGAATGATGCATTGTATGCCATTTATCACACTCCACACTTTCACAATTTTGCACATTTCTTAGTGTGTTGAGTTTGCCTGAAAAAGAGAATTTATTCTCTTAGCGCTACCTAGACCGCTTGGCGAGCTATGCTTGCACCGCGACATACAAAGCGGTATACCTCAGTAGGGTCATGCTTCTTGTACCGCGTCCTGTGTACTTGCACATATAGTGGTCCAAGTCGCGGTGTTGTCCAGTAAGCCATTGTTGCCTATACCCCGTCCTGTGCACCTACATGCACAGCGGCCTACACCGCGGTGTTGTCCGAAGGTGCACTGATGTGTGTACCGCGGTCTGGACAACCTGCTTGAGCCGTGGTACGCAGAGCGATACTGACCAGTTTTTGTGCCCTAAGTTCAAAACGACGCAGTTTTGACTAGGGCTCCTATATATATATATTCTCTCTTCTTCCTTGCTCGTTTTTTGTGAGTTCAAGAAGCCATTTTTTGAGAGACCAAGCTTCCTTAAGAGAGAGAAACTCCCAAGAACCCACCTTTACTCAACCAAACTCCAATCCATGTGCATTTAGCTTCCTTCAAGCATCATCTCACCATGGATTCATCTTGCCTTTGTTGACTAGGTAACTTGAACATGTTCTAAATCTCCATTGCATCTTCTATGTTCATATATGCCTAGGTTTAGCTCTTTTATGTATATTTAATGCATATCTTTATGTTTAATGACATTTATAACATGATTGAGTTGTTGTTTGTTGGTTGAGAACATTGATAATTGATAGCTATCTTTTAGGACCATTTTGCCCTTTAGCTAAATCTTTATGCATTTGCATTTAGATATTGATATCTAAGATTTGCACTCATTGACATCTTTAAATCCCTAGATAAGCATTTAGTGTAGCCTAGCATTAATTGCATGATAGAATATTATCACATATTCACATAGGTTGCTTAATCTCTTCATTGATTATTAAGCTTTGTGACTAAGTGGATTAGTGCACAAGCTTGTTGGTCTAGGATCACTATTAAAAGCCCTTTGGGTAGAGTGAAAGGGTTAGTGACCAAGTATGGTGTGACTTGAGATCAACCTAGGTTGTAAACTTTCATTCAAATATTGGATTTGAGGACTGTGTGTGGCTAGAAGGATAGCCCTTGAGTTTTGTCCAGTTGGAGGGTTTCTCACGTAAATCAATCATTGTGCTTTTATATTGGGGTTTTTGCCCTAAAGCTTGTAATATGTAAATATAATTTGAACATAAATAAAAGAAGTAGATATTCATTCATTTTGTGTCATACTTTATATAACATGTGCACTTAACATCCAAAATTGCCAATGTAATTTCGAACTGAGTATATGAGTGTCATATATAGATGGATTCAGTTTGAAACGAGCAATCTAAAGAGTCCGTAGATAGCAAATAAAGCTGAGTACTTTATTTGTGGTTAATCTATAACTGCGGTCCATTTTGTAGTGTATGGTGATCCTATCCTGGATCATTCATATGAAGATATGAGAATGGAGGCACCTTGTATGATGTGATCATATAGGACTGGGCCATGATCTATATGAATCTCTCACTAAGATCCGTTTAACGATGAGATTTATATATATCAACTAATGATGGCTATATGTGGGTGATCTTAATCCTGAGTGTCTTATCGACTCCTTCAGGTTAGATCGTGGGTCTTTGATATACCATGGGTGAGGTCGGAGTTGCATTCCAGATCAATATACTCCGTATGTGGGATCGCGGTTTGGCTTGTGGCTGGGAAGGTTTGTACACAATAGTGGAATCCACTCATTCTTGTGAGAATTAGATGGTAGTTCCCTTAAGGGTTGATTCGGGGCTTGAACAATATGAGCGCTCTCCTAATTCCATAAGGAATGTAGGATTTATTGTTCATTAGAGAATCAATGGTACTTAATGGAAAGATATGATTAGAGGGTTATAACGGACATTATGACTAATTATGAACTACTTGTGGAGGATTATATCATATGTAATAGCTATATCGATGGACACCGAGAGTTATTGGTTTGTGTAAAAACGTCTACAGTTGAGAGAGTGCAGCTTCGGGTTTTTAGTGGAATAACACCAAAGTTAATAATCATGAAATATTAATTAAAGAGTTTAATTAAAAATTTCTAAGGATTATTGGAGCTCAAAATACTGTGGGTCCATTAGGTCCCCTTGCTAGCCCGATCGATTTAGGTAACAAGGGTAACGGTTAATTAATTGGATTGTCCAATTAATTGTGTTACGAAAGTGACACGTATTTATTCGGGAATTAATTGAATAATGAGATTATTTAATTAATGTATAATGGTGATTAAATAAATTAAATAATAAGATTATTTAATTATGTTGTTAATCACTAAATGGAGGGTGTTAGTTGATATTTGATTTTGAATAACATAAGATAATATGATTATTTTATTTTATTAAATTAAATATTTGAAATTGAATTTAAAATGTTTGAATTCAAAAATAAATATTTAATTTTTTTTTTTAAAAAGATATGAGATATCTTTGTAAAATTTTTAAAAATCAAAATTGATTTTCGGTTTTGTTTGAATATATATGAGATATATATTTTCAATTAAATAGTAAGTTGAACCGAATGAGATAACTGACATAGCAAATGAAAAGTAATATGATTACTTGAAAAGAGAAGAGAAATAGTGTTCATAAAAAAAGCAAAACACACAGCAAACAAAAAGAAAAAAAAATAGGGTGTGGTGAGAACACAAGTGCTGCACTTCTATTTGTGTGTGTGTTCTTCTCTTCTTCCTCCATACAGGTTCTGAATATCGTGACGCGCTCACACGCTGTTACCAGTTCCGGGAGATAGCGAGGAAGATCACGTGGTTCAAATCAGGAGCAGTTCATATCAAAGTGAAGGAGCCTCCTACGTAGGTATGAAAAAATTCTTTCACTTTATTATTGCATTTGATTATTACTGTACAAATGGGTTAGTTTAATGATTGCATTAAAAATTTTAAAATCTTCCGCTGCGCAATCTATAACCCTAGGTTCCAACAATTGGTATCAGAGCCAATTTTTGTACAGTATAATCGAATTCGATTACTCCTGATATGTATGAATGTGTAGGCACATATTTTTTTTTGATGAGTGTATGATGTTTTTTTAATTAAATTGTTTAATTTAAAAAACATGGTTGATCGTAATTTTTTATGGTGTTGTGGATTTAGAGTGTTTCTGAGTTGTATAATGTTGTTATATTTTTTTTATTTTACCGTTGTATTATTAAAAAAAAAAATGTGTGTAATCGCAAGACCTGGTACCAGTGAGCATGCATCCAGCGCATGCCATCAGCGCCCTACTACCAGTGAGCATGCCACCAGCGCACTACCACCAGCGCGCATGCAGACCTGCGCATGCCTACCAGCGATGTCTTCCTGCGCAAAGCCTTCCAGCGCACAGCCTTCCAGCGCAAGCGCATGCATGACCAGCGCGTAACCTACGTGCGCGCATCCAGACCAGCGATGCCTACCCACGCATGCTACCAGCGCACATGACCTGAAGAGATTGGAAGTCTTGGAAATTACAAGAAGACCAAGGGATGCCTTGGGAATATTTTTTTGTAATTAGATTCCAATTTTTAGGTTAAATAATCCACAACACTCCGTCAACTCATGTATGTTTTAATTATTTGATGATTAAGCATTGCCATGCATATACATGCCATTTAAATTAGTTATGCCTACATATATATATATATATATATATATATGTTGATATATCATACATGAATTATAGCCATCTATATTATGTGTTTAATTTTTTTTAATTTGATTAAAATGGGTTATTCACATAATTGGCTATTTTTTAATGGGATTAGTTTTTAGGAGTAAAAACTTGGTAAATCTCATTAATTACTAATATTTTTATTAAAGAGTTTAAATACTTAGATTAGTAGGGTCCTTAATATATATATTAGGATTAATTTGATTAAGCTCCTAATAATAATTGGACCTAAATAATGTGTTTAGTTTTAATAGTTAAAACTTGGTAAATACACATTTAATAATAATTCTAGTCTTAGTAAACAGTTTACATAGATTTGAATTATCACTAATGAACTAGATTTTTTTAAGTGTTAAAAATCAATTTAGTTTATTAGTTATTGGAATAGGATTCTAATAATTTGTGATTAATGCACTTGACGCTTAGATTAAAATTAGTCGTTTAATCTAGTTTAATCTAGGTGCCTTAATATTAATAGAAAACCCTTAATATAAAATAGTGAGTGGGAGAGGGATATATGACATTATATCCCGCGGTCTCCATCATTAGTTCAACACCGTGAGATTCGAGTGGGGCCTCGTGTTTTCGTCCTCCCTAAGGAGGGTTTCCATAAGAATCAATACCAAGGTTGATTTCCTAACTAGATAGGATTTCGGAGGGGATTTCGGGATTGACCGACCCTAAGGCGGCAATTCTTGAGTTAAGCTCTTGAGATCTGAAATGATGGGTTACACTCACAAGGTTTTAATTAAATTGGTTAATTAAAAACCTGACCTAATAAACGATGGTTGAATGATATTGGCATAAGAGTTATTCTGGTATATCCTTTGACTGAGAAGGTCTCGATCCAACATGCAAGAATTTGACCGACCCTAAGGCGGCACTTGCTTGTGGTATGTTGGATTGTCGTGGCATAGTAACATTGTTTTTAGGGTTGTTCTTGTTCATTAAAAATTTTCATGCATCATGTTTAATTTTATGCCGAACATTAGCACATGTTTAGAATGTATGACTGAATGAATCTTTAATTTATGTTTTTTCAGCCATGTCATCTGCACTATTACAAATACTTGCAAACGATAAATTAACTGGTGATAACTACACAAAATGGAAACTTAACATTAATGCAATACTGGTCACCAAAGACCTCAAGTTTGTGCTTACGGAGGAATGTCCTCCGGTGCCTACTGCCAATGCCACACGAACTGTTCGTGAGGCATACCATCAATGGGTCTCATCTGATGAGAAGGCCCGAACATATCTGTTAGCTTCTATGACAGACGTGCTTGTAACAAAGCACGAAACAATGACTACAGCATTCGAAATTATGGAGTCATTGCAAGCTATGTTCGGGCAGCCCTCCGAGCAAAAGCGACAGGAAGCTGTTCGTTCCGCTATGCTCGCTCGCATGAAGGAAGGTACATCAGTTCGGGAACATGTCCTGAGCATGATGTCCTACTTCAACACGGCAGAAGTCAATGGCGGGGCCATTGATGAACCCAGTCAAGTGAGCATCATACTGACGACTCTTCCGAAGAGTTTCGATCAGTTTAAGAACAACTATGGGATGAACAAGTTAAGGTTTAGTCTCACAAAGTTGCTCAATGAGCTCGCTACTTTTGAGTCCATGACCAAGGACAGCAAAAGTAAAACCGGTGAGGCAAATGTTGCCGAACCATCTTCCTCCAATAATAACAAGAGGAAGAGGTCTGCTGGGAAGGCGAAGGGTAAGCCCAAACCCAAAAAAGCCCAAAGCAAAAAGAAAGGCGCCTCCATCGACAAGAGCAAAGGAAAATGTTTCCATTGCGAAAAGGTCGGACACTGGAAGAGGAATTGTCCTCAGTATCTGGAGGAGGTAGCCAAGAAGAAGAAAGCGAAAGGTAAATATGATTTACTTGTTCTTGAGTCATGTTTAGTTGAAGATGATTCTTTACCCTGGATAGTTGATTCAGGGGCCACTAACCATGTTTGTTCTTCTTTGCAGTGGACTGATTCTTGGACACAGCTTGAGGAGGGAGCCTTCTCGATGCGAGTGAGGTCAGGGGATGTCGTGTCGGTACGAGTAGTGGGCGTAATTAGATTGCGTTTTTGTAATAATAATAATTTTATTTTGTTGGACAATGTATTTTTTATTCCTGGATTTACACGGAATTTAATTTCCGTTTCTAAGTTGTTAGAACCATTATATTCTGTTTCTTTTGATAATAAATCAGTTATTATTGCAAAGAATGGTCTGAATATTTGTTCAGGAATTAATGAAAACAATTTGTATGTGTTAAGACCGTTAATGCATACAACACTGCTCAACACCGAAATGTTTAAAGTTGAAAAACCAAAAACTAAACGACATAAGATTTCTCCAGAAAACGAAACGTATCTCTGGCATCTAAGGCTTGGACATATTAACCATGACCGGATAAACAGACTAGTAAAAAGCGGATCTTTAAATGAGTTAAAGGTTGGCACCTTACTTGTCTGTGAATCTTGTCTAGAAGGTAAGATGACTAAGAGACCTTTTACTGGTAAAGGGCTTAGAGCTAAACAACCACTAGAGCTTATACATTCAGACGTTTGTGGACCAATGAATGTTAAAGCAAGGGGTGGTTATGAGTATTATGTCACCTTTATAGATGACTACTCGAGATACGGATATGTCTACCTAATGCAACGGAAGTCGGAAACATTTGAAAAGTTTAAAGAATTCCGAGTTGAAGTTGAGAACCAGTTAGGAAAGACTATCAAGTCTCTACGATCAGATCGTGGAGGTGAGTACCTTGACCAAGAGTTTGAAGACTTTATGGTCGAGTATGGAATAGTGTCCCAACTCACAGCTCCTGGTACACCTCAGCAGAATGGTGTCGCGGAGAGGAGAAATAGAACCCTAATAGAAATGGTGAGATCTATGATTAGTTTCTCATCATTACCAAATTCCTTTTGGGGATATGCGTTACAAACAGCGGCATACATTTTGAATGTAGTGCCATCCAAATCTGTTCCTGAAACTCCCCTAGAGTTGTAGAATGGTCGTAAAGCTAGTTTACGACATTTTCGCATATAGAGGTGTCCAGCACACGTGCTAAAGAACAGAACTGGAAAGCTAGATCCCAAGTCTGTGGTCTGCTTGTTTGTAGGATACTCCAAGGAGACCAGAGGTGGATACTTCTTTAGTCCTGAAGATAACAAAGTATTTGTATCGACAAATGCAACATTTCTTGAGGATAACTATATAAGTGATCATAAACTTCGTTCTAAAATTGTATTAAATGAGTTGGAGCCTGGTGAGACCAGTACTCAGTCAACTAGAGTTGTTAATCCATTAACATCTGAAAGTCAGATAATTCCTAGTCAGGATACACTACCACCTAGACGAAGTGACAGGGTTGTGAGACAGCCTGAACGCTATTTGGGTGTAAGTGAGGGACAAGATCTTGTCTCTGCTGATAGTGTGGATGATCCATTGACATTTAAGAATGCAATGGAAGATCCTGATAAAGAGGAATGGCTTAAAGCCATGAATCTCGAGATGGAGTCTATGTACTCTAACTCAGTCTGGGAACTTGTAGACTTACTGAATGGGGTAAAACCCATAGGATGTAAGTGGATCTACAAGAGGAAGAGAGGAGTAGATGGGAATGTAGAGACCTTCAAGGCAAGGCTAGTGGCCAAGGGTTATACCCAAAAAGAGGGGGTCGATTATGAAGAGACCTTCTCGCCAGTAGCCATGTTTAAGTCTATTCGGATTCTCTTATCCATTGCTGCCTATTTAGATTATGAAATTTGGCAAATGGACGTCAAGACTGCATTCTTGAATGGCAATCTTGATGAAAGCATATACATGATGCAACCAGAGGGATTTGTGTTTCTAGATCAAGAGCAAAAAGTTTGCAAGTTGCAAAGGTCCATTTATGGACTTAAGCAAGCATCTAGATCTTGGAACATAAGGTTTGATGATGTGATCAAAACCTATGGCTTCGAGCAAAACGTTGATGAGCCTTGTGTCTACAAGCGCATCATTGACAAGAAAGTAGTTTTCTTGGTCCTATACGTAGATGACATCCTACTCATTGGGAATGATGTAGGAGTGTTGTCTGATGTAAAGGGCTGGCTGGCTAGCCAATTCCAAATGAAAGATTTGGGAGAGGCGAGTTATGTTCTAGGGATCCAACTTATAAGGGATCGTAAGAACAAACTCATAGCATTGTCTCAGGCATCATATATCAATAAGATTCTTATGCGATTTTCGATGCAGAACTCCAAGAAAGGTAATTTACCTTCTAAACATGGGGTTCACTTGTCTAAGGAACAGTGTCCTAAGACACCTCAAGAAGTTGAGGATATGAGACGTGTGCCATATGCATCAGCAGTAGGTAGTCTCATGTATGCTATGTTATGCACGAGACCAGACATCTGCTATGCAATGGGAGTAGTCAGCAGGTACCAGTCCAACCCAGGATTAGATCATAGGGTTGCTGTCAAGACTATTCTCAAGTATCTTCGGAGAACGAGAAACTATATGCTAGTGTATTCTGGACAGGATTTGATCCCGTTAGGATACACAGATTCTGATTTTCAGTCAGACAGGGATTCTAGAAAATCCACGTCTGGATCAGTATTCACCCTAGGTGGTGGAGCCATTGTGTGGAGAAGTATAAAGCAATCTTGCATTGCTGACTCCACCATGGAAGCCGAATATGTAGCCGCTTGTGAAGCTGCTAAAGAGACTGTTTGGCTCCGTAAGTTCTTGAATGATCTGGAAGTTGTTCCAGATCTGGATAAGCCCATCACACTTTATTATGATAACAGTGGTGTTGTGGCTAATTCCAAAGAACCAAGAAGCCACAAGAGAGGGAAGCATATAGAGAGAAAGTATTATCTCATTAGAGAGATAGTGCAGAGAGGAGATGTGATCGTCACCAAGATAGCCTCACAAGATAATCATGCTGATCCATTTACGAAGACCTTACCGGCTAAAGTGTTTGAAGGTCACCTAGAAGGTCTAGGGTTACGAAACATGACTCACATGCTTTAGTGCAAGTGGGAGATTGTTGGGGTTTTTGCCCTAAAGCTTGTAATATGTAAATATAATTTGAACATAAATAAAAGAAGTAGTTTATTCATTCATTTTATGTCATACTTTATATAACATGTGCACTTAACATCTAAAATTGCCAATGTAATTTCGAACTGAGTATATGAGTGTCATATATAGATGGATTCAGTTTGAAACGAGCAATCTAAAGAGTCCGTAGATAGCAAATAAAGCTGAGTACTTTATTTGTGGTTAATCTATAACTGCGGTCCATTTCGTAGTGTATGGTGATCCTATCCTGGATCATTCATATGAAGATATGAGAATGGAGGCACCTTGTATGATGTGATCATATAGGACTGGGCCATGATCTATATGAATCTCTCACTAAGATCCGTTTAACGATGAGATTTATATATATCAACTAATGATGGCTATATGTGGGTGATCTTAATCCTGAGTGTCTTATCGACTCCTTCAGGTTAGATCGTGGTCTTTGATATACCATGGGTGAGGTCGGAGTTGCATTCCAGATCAATATACTCCGTATGTGGGATCGCGGTTTGGCTTGTGGCTGGGAAGGTTTGTACACAATAGTGGAATTCACTCCTTCTTGTGAGAAGTAGATGGTAGTTCCCTTAAGGGTTGATTCGGGGCTTGAACAATATGAGCGCTCTCCTAATTCCGTAAGGAATGTAGGATTTATTGTTCATTAGAGAATCAATGGTACTTAATGGAAAGATATGATTAGAGGGGTATAACGGACATTATGACCCAACTCTAATTATGAACTACTTGTGGAGGATTATACCATATGTAATAGCTATATCGATGGACACCGAGAGTTATTGGTTTGTGTAAAAACGTCTACAGTTGAGAGAGTGCAGCTTCGGGTTTTTAGTGGAATAACACCGAAGTTAATAATCATGAAATATTAATTAAAGAGTTTAATTAATAATTTCTAAGGATTATTGGAGCTCAAAATACTGTGGGTCCATTAGGTCCCCTTGCTAGCCCGATCGATTTAGGTAACAAGGGTAACGGTTAATTAATTGGATTGTCCAATTAATTGTGTTACGAAAGTGACACGTATTTATTCGGGAATTAATTGAATAATGAGATTATTTAATTAATGTATAATGGTGATTAAATAAATTAAATAATAAGATTATTTAATTATGTTGTTAATCACTAAATGGAGGGTGTTAGTTGATATTTGATTTTGAATAACATAAGATAATATGATTATTTTATTTTATTAAATTAAATATTTGAAATTGAATTTAAAATGTTTGAATTCAAAAATAAATATTTAATTTTTTTTTTAAAAAGATATGAGATATCTTTGTAAAATTTTTAAAAATCAAAATTGATTTTCGGTTTTGTTTGAATATATATGAGATATATATTTTCAATTAAATAGTAAGTTGAACCGAATGAGATAATTGACATAGCAAATGAAAAGTAATATGATTACTTGAAAAGAGAAGAGAAATAGTGTTCGTAAAAAAAGCAAAACACACAGCAAACAAAAAGAAAAAAAAATAGGGTGTGGTGAGAACACAAGTGCTGCACTTCTATTTATGTGTGTGTTCTTCTCTTCTTTCTTCATACAGGTCCTGAATATCGTGACGCGCCCACACGCTGTTACCAGTTCCGGGAGATAGCGAGGAAGATCACGTGATTCAAATCAGGAGCAGTTCGTATCAAAGTGTAGGAGCCTCCTACGTAGGTATGAAAAAATTCCTTCACTTTATTATTGCATTTGATTATTACTGTACAAATGGGTTAGTTTAATGATTGCATTAAAAATTTTAAAACCTTCCGCTGTGCAATCTGTAACCCTAGGTTCCAACATTTTATTGTTTTCCGCATGTTTATTTTGGATTGGTTGATTGCTAATATGAGGTAGCATTATTAAAATTGTTTAAGCTGAAAAGTTGGTAATAAATTAACTAACACCTATTCACCCCCCCTCTAGGTTAGTAGACACACGCTTTATAGTATTTTCACATGACATTCCATAATGTGCCCATGATGTTCCCATGATGTCTCCTAACCATGACATCCACCAAGCCCATGACTTTCCATGATTCCATGCCCATCATTTTCCATGATCTCCCTTGACTTTCCTTGACTTTTCATGACAAACATGTTAGACCCTTATTATGATTTTCCATGCTTTTATTTAATACTTCCCATGCTTTTCCATTATTTTCCATGATTTTCTATGACATTCCATGAGTTGCCTATGACTTTTCATGATTTGCCTATGGTTGTACATGACGTGCCATGATTTTCCTTGATCTTCCAGGATTATTCATGACAGCCATGTCAGCCACTTGTATGAACCCCTTTGTTATTAAAAATGCTATTTTCTTACTTCTAGTATCCAACCGCTTATTATTTCATATATTCCATACGATACAAAGTTCCATGACACTTGCTTCTAATATATAAGCCATCATGTATATCTATTATTTTCAGATGGCTTTGGACCTAAACGCTAAGAGGTTCTTATATCTGAATCACGAGGGCTGGATTAATGCAAGGATAAACACGAGTAGTCAGAAAAACAGTGCCATTCTTGGTGACATTGTAGAGGTTTTACGTAGTTTAAATGTTTCAAAGGGATTTAAGCAAGGACTTTTTGGCGAATACTTAGTTCTGCATTTACCTGTCACTATACATGGAAAGGTTTTACATTCTATTCTGAAAAGATAGATCGAATATGAAAATACTACTCTTAGCGTGTATCTACAACCTAGAGGAGGGGGGGGGGGGGGGGGGGGGGGGGGGGGGGGGTTGAATAAGTTGTCAATCGACTATTACCAATTTTTTCGATTAGTCAATATTAAACATATAACCCAATTAAATCAAACATACAAAATCAAGTAAAAGTGCGGAAATATAAAGAACACTTGATTTTGACGTGGAAACCCTTCGACAAGGGAAAAACCACGGGCTATCCTTCTAGTCACAGACGATCATAGAAATCCACTATATGAATAAAAGATTACACCCTCAAGTGATACTCGGACTCTCACTCTAGATAACCTCAGGCTATGGACACTACCACTCGTCACTCTTGGTTCAATCCCTAGTGATATCCCCTGATACACTACTCTTGGTGTGATCACCTCCTACTCTACCCCGCGAGCCTTTTATAGTGGCACTTGACCAATGCTTGCCAACCACAACTTGGTTGCAAGACTTCAATGCTTGTGCAACTTCACCCCGAAGCCACAAGACTTTGACTCAAGAAGAGTATAAAAGTCTAAGTGTGTATATGACAATATACTCAATGCAATAATGTGCAAGACTAAACACAAAATGCTTAACTAGATGTTATAATGCAATTGAACACCCTAGTTATCAAACAATGCCTACATGTACACACATGAGGTCTCAATTAGTTGTAGAGAAATTCTAACAACCTAATTGTCAAATAAATTCACATAAACATTCATAAACTTGACTAGATGCACAAAGCCAACCTAATCACAATTAAACACACATGAACATTTATGGATTAGCTATTTAGGCAAATATGACCTAATGATGCAAGCTATCACAAACAAAACAAATCAAATATTCATGAACAGTAACTAGTTGATTAAAACACAATTTCTCAACCTAGTTATCAATAAATCACACATGAATATTTATGACCTAGCTTTTAGGCAAAAATGACCTAATCAATTTAGCTATCAAAATACAAACCCAATCATGTTATCAAGACTCATAAATATGCAATAAAGTAGAGTCTAGGTATTTAGTCATGCAATAAATACCTAATCTAGAGTAAGAAGAACAATAAATGATATTCTAAGAAGTTCTTGCTTACCTAGTCATGAAACAATGAAGACCCATGCCCAAATGATGTGGAATGATGCAAGAATGAGATGGGTTTTGGGTTTGGAGAGTTAATGAAGCTCAAGGAAGCTTTCTCTCTCAAGACTCTCTCTTTCTCTCTCTAGGGTTTCTGTAAATTTAGGAGAGTTGGGAATAAGAAGAGAAAGAGGGGTTTTTAAAGGTGAGAAAAATGGGCTGACTCGAAAAGACCAAAATGTCCCGTTTTTGGTGCCAGGCGAAATGAGAGGCTACATGAAGTCGCCTATGAGAGGCTACATGCAAGTAGCCTAAGAGAGGCTACATGAAGTCGCCTACCATGTCGCCTAACATTCTGGAGAAGAAAAACATGTCTGAGGCGACATTGGAGGCGACATGCACAAGTGGCCTTGCATGTCGCCTAACACACTGAACAGGACACCAGCTCCAGAAACAAGCGACCCAAAACATGACTAAACGACATCGAAACCTTTTGTATAATATACCGTTGGAAAGGTATGGAAGTATAATTTCTACTCCAATTTACAGAATGAGGATTTTGATGTCTATAGAAAGAGTTATGGTCATTTAAGTGACCAAATGTCAAAAACGAACAACAGCAGAGATGCTCTGTTTCAGTGGTCTCTTTGGAGACTTCAAAACCAAAACAAACGGTCATAAAATATTACGAATAATATACCGTTAGAAAGGTATGGAAGTCTACTTTCTACTCCAATTAACAAAACAAGATTTGGATAAACGTAGAAAGATTTATGGTCAAAACAGTGACCAAATGTCAGAATTGGTCAATAACAAAATTCCCACAATCATGGTATAAAACCATGTAACCAAATAACAATCCAAGAGAGCACAAATGAAGCCTCTCTATGGTCACAAATCGCGCTAAGACTTAAGCACACCAACATACAAGTGCGGACACAACACAAGCACACCATCGTGCGAGTGAGGACGTTTCCGAACACAAACGAAAAATGTAAAACGAAACAACCACACTTAAAGGCAAACAAAGACGTGCTCGTGTGAGTTGTGTAACGGATGCACACATATACACAATAAATAACACAAATGCAAGATGAACAAGGCATGCATGAAGTGTGTGTGTGTGCACCTAAACTCTTCAAGAGACAAAGTCAAGTGAGTATACCTTTTGCTCTTGAAGTCATGGAGATGCTCGGAAGCTTGCCGACAAGGACCTAAGCTACCCATTACACAATCATCCCCAATGTGGTGTGGTTTGTCATGAAATAAGCCAATCACAAAATCGAGGTCCTTACAGAATATACTCTAAATGTAGCACCACATCGAGATGACGAAATGTTGTTTGGGCTGCGTACGCGACAATATCGTTTCGGTTATAAGGAGTTTTGCCTATGTTCTGGGCTCAAAATGGGTAAATTGCTAGAAGGATTAATAAGGGCAGAGTATACTCCAAAGGAGAAAAGCCTACACGGAAGACATTTCAAGGACCAACCTTTGTATGCATCGTTGTTCAAAAATTTTAAATGACTGACCGATGGGCAAGCTGAAGATGGTCTGAAGATGGCAAATCTATTGTTCATAGGCTATATCTTGTCCTCTCTCGACATGCGTGAAAAGGTACCACCGTGGATGTTTGCATTAGTGGATGACGATGAAGGTTTTAAAGGTTTTCTATGGGGTTCATACGTGTATATTTTGACTATGCATTGGATTAAAAATGCTATACCGAAAAACCTGAAGAAGCTCAAAGGATCAAACCAACCAGACAAGAATGACTCAACTTGCAATAAAATCGAATCAGTTGATGAAGCTAATGGTAAACAAGAATCACAAAATTCAGGTCCTTCAAAGCAGAAGCAAGAAAAAGAGGAAGGAAAAATACTACAGGCAAACCCCAAAAGAAAGATACCTTCATTTACAACCTTTCTGGCTTTCTTATCAGTTTTCAGGTATGTACACCGATCACTAAGACTTCAATATCGATTGACTGGATACATTTTCTATCACATGTTTATAACACTATAGACGACTGAAAACATTTATAGGTTTGGGCCCTTGAAAGATTTCCTTTTTTGACCGGAGTAATTGGCAATCGCCTTGGTTCGAGTTATCCACGGTTCAAAAACTGGCAGTTTTTAAAGATTTCGACCGGGTTCGATGAAAAATCTTTCCACAGATGCAGTGTATGTATATATGTACATATATACATATATACCCATGTCACTTACACAACCTCTAATTTTTCTGTTAGATTTTTATCTCAAATTAACATTAACGGTAATCCTTTGATAACTTAAATTAAAATTAACATTAATTAACATTAACATCCTTGTCTCTGAAAAACTAACACCAATCCTTTACAAGCTAGACTTGCTATTATGTGGCGGGATTTCAGTCAAAAATTACAACCGGAGAACACACCACAGCGAAAGTGGAAGAATAAAGTGTAGGGAAAAATTGCTTAAAACAGCAGCGGAAGGCGAAAAAATTAATTTTCGTATAGTTTAAAATTTTTCTAAAGATTTGAACCTTAACCCTTTAATTAATTAAACACAAATATACGGTTAGAGTTAAATACCTCTTGTCGCGTGATCTGATTGACTTACGTCGATGGTAATCCGCAAGATCTTCAGTCCTAGCACGTACGTGAATCACCTAGGAGCGTGGTCTCCCTTTTTCTTTGAATTGCTTACCTTAGAATGGATGTATGGAATTTCTGATCTTGATCTTCAATAGTAAAACATCAAGAGCCTAAACAAATAGTTCCGGTCACTTTTGAATTCACAATCAATATGATTGAAACTCGCGTAACCCTAAATCGAAAGTGTGCACAAAACCTTTTGATGTTAAAGGCTTGTAAGTGCACTATCGAATGAGAACTTATTTTCTTTTTCTCTCTTGGCCGAAAATCTATGTGTATAGAGTAGGATTTTTATTTTCAAAACAAACAAAAATCTCTCTCTATTTTTCTTCTATGGTGGCCTAAAATTCATAACCTTATATTTATAGGTTGGCCGAATTTTCTCCTTCACCAAGTAGGGTTGGCCGAATTCATTGAATAGGAAATCTAGGGTTGGTTAATTTCCGTACATGAAAAGGAATTGTCCTTTTCCCTAATTCCTATCAATTCAAGAATCTTAACCCTTGTAGGACTAGTGGTGGCCGAATTCTTTGTATAATAAGGAGTGTATGTGGACTTAATCCTTACCACATTAGGACTCCTATCACTTAAAAGAATTTCAACCCTAATCCAACACATAGTATTTAATTTACTGATCAGGAAAAGATTTTGATTTAAACTATTAATTAATTAAATAATTAATTAATTCCCATTTAATCAAAACAATAAAATAAAATAATATCTTGGGCTATTTTATTTAGCCTTGCCGCCCACACCATATATATATGGGCCCAATATTATTTTTCACTTAGGTCCGATCTATTAATTTTAACTCATTCCACTAAAGAGCTAAAATTGAACTCTTAAATAAAGATAGAATAAGGAGATGTTTCTCATTCATACCCTAGACAATCTTATAGGAGATGGTGTATCCTCGTGAATAATATCAGTAATCGCCAAGAGCTCATAGACCGCCTATAGCTCTCCAAGTTACTATATTTCCTCATATGACCACATTTTGAACTTGGATATTTTGACTTGTCCAGAAGCCATGTCTTCAATAATCATTATTGAAAACTCAACGTTGAGATTTAGTATCCAATACCTCAAAACATCCATATGATGATATTATACTCTCATTTAATAAATGGAGCCACGATGTCCATATCTATAAATGAAGTCCTCTATCGATTAACAAATGAATACCACCAAACTATCGAGGATAGACTATGCTATATAATCGTACTCATTGATAGCTCAAATGATAACACTTGCAACCATAAGTCCATCATTTATCTCAGGATTTAGATAGACACTCCGATTGTCCTGATAATGAAAAGACGTATATCTAGTGACCGTTCTAGATAAAGTATTTCATTGTGATCCAGTTCAATGCACCCAGTGCACTAGATTCTTTTACTCGAAAACCTATCGATGATTTTAGACTCATCATAACTCATTTGATCCCACTCAAATGCTAGTAAAAGAATTCTACAACTTTATCAAGATAGAGGTGCCCAACCTTTAACTTAAGTTGTGAACGTTATTCAAGACTAACTAAAGAATTGTGTCTACCTCATACATATCCGGATGTACAAACAATTCTTCATATCTCATAGTCTTTTGACCTTATGATTATTTACCTTGACAATTATAATTATAAATGCTATAAGATTTTGCAGAATCAGAAATCACTTTATTTATATGAAAAGATTGTCAATTACAATATCACACTCTTGCTATTAAGCATAATCCTAACATAAAGCAACAGACATTTGGATTGAATTTCTTTAGATTGACGTCACATCCTTCATCCATGATGAAAACAGTATGGATGCTGTGAGAGGCGGTGGGTCAATTCTAGTTCGACCCAAGTGGTGGAATATGAAGTCGGTGTGTTATCTTTCCAGTACTATTTTGTTCCCTATCACTAACGTTTTGTTTCATCAATTACTAAACCCTTTTATTATCTCTTTCTCACCTGCATAGGTTATAATCCCCTGTAATGTTGGTAACCACTGGGTGTTTTGCCATCTATTCCCTGAAAAGGGCGAGTTCACTTTGTACGACTCACTGCATGCCAAAAGTGCAGCACATAAGAGGTTAAGGGAAATAGACTATATTAGTTACCTAATGCCCTCCATTCTCCACCAGTCAGGTGTTGGGGTTTATGCCCTAAAGATGTAATTTGTAAATGGATTTATGAAATAAATAAAAAGAAAAGCTCAATCCATTCTTGTTGTGTTGTTTATTTTATAACTTGTGCATATATTAACATCCTAGATTGCCGGATGTAATCTTGAACTGTGTATATGAGTGTCATATACAAATGGATATAGTAAGAGACGTGCAATCTAAAGAGTCCATAGATAGCAAATAAAGCTGGATACTTTATTTGTGGTTAATCTATAGCTGCGGTCCATTCCGTAATGTACAGTGATTCTATCCTGAATCATTCATATGAGATATGGGAATGGAGGCACCTTGTATGATGTGATCATATAGGACTGGGCCATGACCTATATGAATCTCTCACCAAGATCCGTTTATTGATGAGATTCATATATATCAACTAATGATGGCTGTATGTGGGTGATCTTAATCCTGAGTGTCTTATCGACTCCTTCAGGTTAGATCGTGGTCTTTGATATACCATGGGTGAGGTCAGATGCAGTTCCTGATCAATATACTCCGTATGTTAGGATTGCGGTTTGGCTTGTGGCTGAGAAGGTATGTACACAATAGTGGAATCCACTCCTTCTTGTGAGAAGTAGATGGTAGTTCCCTTAAGGATTGATTCGGGGCTTGAACAATATGAGCGCTCTCCTAATTCCGTGAGGAAATATGATTTATTGTCCATTAGAGAATCAACGGTACTTAAAGGATATATGTAATTAGAGGGGTATAACGGATATTATGACTCAGCTCTAATTATGAACTACTGTGGAGGATCACACCATGTGTAATAGCTATATCGATGGACACCGAGTTGTATCGGTCTGTGTAAAAGCGTCTACAGTTGAGAGAGTGCAGCTTCGAGTTTTTAGTGGAATAACACCAGAGTTAATAATCAATGAATATTAAAGAGTTTAATTAATGATTCCGATGATTATTGGAGCTCAAAATACTGTGGGTCCATTAGGTCCCCTTGCTAGCCCGATCAATTTAGGTAACAAGGGTAACGGTTAATTAATTGGATTGTCCAATTAATTGTGTTACGAAAGTGACACGTATTTATTCGGGAATTAATTGAATAATGAGATTATTTGATTAATGAATAATGGTTATTAATTAAATTAAATAATAAGATTATTTAATCATGTTATTAATCACTAAATGAATGATGTTTGTTGATATTTGTTTTTGAATAAAATAAGATAATATGATTATTTTATTTTATTAAATTATATTTTGAATTTTGAATTTAAATAGTTTGAATTCAAATCATATTAAATAAAATAAATATTAATCAATATCTTTAAAGATATTTGATATCTTAAAAGATTAGATTAATTGGTTTTTGATTAAAATTGATTTTGAATTAAAAAAAAAACTCAGCATATGATAATTAAAAAACAAGAGAAACACAAAAAAAAAGGGTTTGCATTTTGTGTGTGCAATTTTTGTGCAGTGCATGAGAGAAAAATTAAAGAGAGAAAAAGGTGTTGTGCAATTAGTATTTTTTTTGTTAAGAACTAGAATTGTTCTAGTTATTTTTCTCTTTAGAAGAAATAGTTTCTTCATATTTTCTCTACATCCTCCTAAGTTCTTGAGTACGTGACGCGTTCACACGCAGTTACCAGTTTCGGGATATAGCTTGGTAGATCGGTGGTATAGATCAGAAGCATATCGTAAAGTGAAGGAGCCTCCAAACGTTGGTAAGGTTCTAATTATTTTTATATATTGATTACAATTTCCTGTGTTTACATATTGTATGTATTATTTCCGGAAAAAAAAATTACGATCTTAAGTTTACTGGTTCCAGATCATTTATGATATATATTAAAAATTTTAAAACATATTTCCACTGCGTTACCAGTGAACGGGGTTCCAACATCAGGGTACTAAAGTATAAAGGGATATAAGTACTTAAGAAGCCATTCAAGCCTGTGCAATACGTTAGACAAAATCTTCCATTACAGGCTGATGGGTAATGAATAGTCGTATCTCAATTCCCGCATTTCCCTTAGCAACTGTTGATTTTGTCTTCAGTCCTACTATGTGTATTTATTTTCATACTTTATGTATACAGTTTCACTTTTCAGTATCCAATGCGGCGTCTACATGGGCAGTATGCTAAATTTATATTTAACAGAGAGAATGAACCTTGGAGAATCCACGTTTCGTACCTGCCGTTGATGCGGGCATGGATGGCACATGTGGTTTTCATGAACGCAACAACGGAGTGAGTCAACATCATAACCGAGTAGCAATTATTATCTTCAAGCTTTGCACATTCCTTAGTCCTTACACAGTCTCTGGATCACTAGACAGTCCACTCGTGTGTAACATGTTCATATTCAAAACATTATCAACTACACATTAACAACACACTTCATTTTAACACGATGCCAAGTATTACTGTAACCTGTACACGTTACACGTACACACAATTGTTTTCCTTAGTAGATAAGAAGGTTGCAACTTGCAAACAATGTAACAATAATCTAGCATTCAAAGGTATATCAAACCTACTCTTGAATGATGTTCTATAATTAACACGATATTAAACTGTGTCGTGTAACTCACCCGTATACAAACATTCCCTGCATAAAAACCAAATATTAACATTGAGTTCATATTTGCTCACCACCCACCGACCCCTCACTCTAGTGCAGGGGCGGACCCACATAGAGACCAGGTGGGGCCCGTGCCCCACCTCAAATTTTCAAAAAAAAAATCATTTTATGTTTACTTATATATATATATATATATATATATATATATACCACAAATAACACATCATGACATATGTTGTTACACAGCACTGTTGGTTTATTTTTTTAGTTTTAGTCATTGGTTCAATTCTCAGCGTAAGCAAAACAAATACCTTTTAATATCTATTTTTATTTTACACTTGTTTCCAATTCCTTTATTAAATTTCCATTTTCTTCTACAACAAAATAATCCATTTTCTTTTTCCCCTCATTGTTAAATTCTTAAATACCCTTAATTTATGGTTTACTTAATTCAATTTTATTATATAGTAAATTATCTTATCTATTATTATTTTGAAATTTTCTTATTTCTAATATTTTTAGTTTGACATACTTAACACATCCAATCAATAAACCCTAAAATCTCAAATTTAAATTTATTATATTAAAATAGTTCATCTATTATTATGATTCATTTTATTTTATCATTTATATTTTTCTTTATTTTATTATTCTAATTTATTTAGAATCAATAATTCACTTTAAATTTATACAAAAATAATTTCTAGTAGTATTTATTAATCAATTATTTTTGTATAAATTTAAAGTGAATTCACTATAAATACAAAACAAAACAAAATTTTTTATTATAAAACTATATTTTAATTTTTTTTTACGAATAAATACTATAATTTTTCATCATTCATTTTGTTTTTCTTGTTATTGTTTATTTTTTTTTAATATTTTGTTTCTTGTTTTTAGTTCTGTTAAATGTAAGATTATTTAATTCATTTCGAGTAAGTATTCTATTTTTTAATTAAAAATTCATTATACCATCATTTTTTATATAAAAAAACACATTTTACTATGATTTTAAATTTTCATTCATTTTTTTTAAATAATTGATTTTTGTTCAAATGCCCCACCTCGTTAAAATTTATGGATCCACCACTGCTCTAGTGGAAAACTCCATCACATGTGTTGCAAACCTAACACGATATGATCCACACCGCAGCCTAAAACGAGGTCTCAGGGCAATAAATTTTAAACATCTAATACCTATGTTACACGATTAGAAATTTTGTTTTCTGTATTACATAATAACACGATTTGAACTTGGAAGCGATCTAAATTCTACCATGCAACCGTAACCTAGAATTTTGGAGGCACTATATAATTATACACAGTACAATTTCATACCGTGTAACATTCATCTTTACAAAAAAATCTCTACATTTCATTTTTGCACACCCAGTCACCACTAGCTGAATATCCCTACCTCGGATAATAATTAACTTTGTTATACAAAAACTTCTTTATAATCAGAACAAAAGAACCCAACTTTATTACATACACAACCCATAAATGTATTTTCCCCATCGTCCACCTCATAACACCATCACAACCACTTAAACCCCTTGTTTCTGTAAATTGATATATGAAAAATATTTTGAATAAATATAATAATTTTTTATCGTATAAATTGTTTTTCTTCTTATTTATTTTCCAGTATGGTTGGTGTCAACAAACAGTGTTTTCACCTTTTTAGTTTTCACATTCAGTTTGAAATTTTTTAATCATCTTCACTAAGTTGATTTCAAAAGCCTTGGTCTTGGTCTCCTGACTTAATAAAGTTCTGATTTTTACTTTAAAAATAGGAAAAAGAGAAAAGAAAAAATTAAAACGAAAAACACATCTCAATATACATCAAGAAACGTAATCATTTATCCCGGGAAACCATTCTTACATAACAAAACATAAAAATATTAAAAAAAGGGTGATCTTAACCTCAACATCCCACTACACTTTCGGCCTGAATGGGATCAACATCATCCCAATTTCCTTCCGGGAAAACTTTCTTCGTGTATTCCCTCATGAGATTGAAGCCAACCATATGACCGGCCGAATGTCCGAGATGGGCCGACTGAAGCTTTGATTTTGAAGATCTTGATACATCATATGCCAGAACCTTTCCTTGTTCCTCTAACTTGTCAATTTGTTCCTCCATATGGCGTAACTTCTTGAGAATTTGCTTGCTATCCTCATTTGGTCAAGAGGAAGTGGTTTTCTTGAGGGACTTGCGAGCTTCATCCATATGTAACAGAGAATATAAATATCAGAGAGAATACAAATAAGTTCTTAATATTTTCTTTTTACGTAAAATTGGTGAGAGAGAGAGAGAGAGAGAGAGAGAGAGAGAGAGAGATCAATCCAATATGTAGAAGATAATGATCCTCTCTCGACTTCTTGACAAACAGCGACAGAGATTTCGAATTTCTGGTTTTGAAATACTTTGTTTTATATTAATTTCAAACTTAAAAGTGATGGCGGTGGCGGTGGCGGTGGTGACTGCGGAGGTGGCGCTGGAAGCAAAAGAGAGACACCGGTGAGAATAATATTTCGTGAGAACAGAGAACAGTGGAACTCGACAGAGAGGAAAAAGATATATACTGTGTTACAGACTCACTGGTTGAACTGGTTTTATATTTTTTTAGCCAGTTGAACTGGTTTTTTATTTTTAATTTATGCAAAACCATTTGATCAAGTTTATAATGATCCAACATATCGTATGCATCACTAGCCAACCGTTTTGATGAGACACATAATGCTTAGGTTCCCTATGCAGTACTCACTGCATGCACACTGTTACCGTCAACGAACTAAATTTTGACAGTATACAACTCTTAGGGTCCGTTTGGTACGCGGGATGGGACGGGACAATGTGGGACAATTTGTTCTTATCCCACGTTTGGCGCGACCTTAGCATGGGACAGGACGGGACAAGGTGGGACGAAAATCACAAAAAATTGTCCCACCCAAGACCCTAGGACAACTTGTCCCATGGCATGGGACAAGTGTCAAAATGACCACTTTACCCTTTAAATGTTCAAATAATTACAAACATATCAAATATTATATATATATATTATTATTAATATATATAAATTATAATTACATATAATATATATATATATATTATAAAATTATATATAATAATATATAATATATTAAATATTAAATATATTATTTTATATATAATAATATTTAATAATATATACTAAATCATATATATATTATATATAATAATATATATAGGATATATATATATATATATCATATATATATATATTATATATTATGTTATATATTAATATATATTATATATTATATATGATATATATAATACATTATATATGATATATATATTATTATATATATGATATATATATATATATATATTATTATATATATAATGTGTATATATTATTATATAAATAATATGTATAATTATATACAATATAATATATATTAATATATATATATATATATAATACATTATATATGATATATATATATTATTATATATATATAATGTGTATATATTATTATATATATAATATGTATAATTACATATATAATACTATATATATATATTAAATATTAATATATATTTAATATATTATATATTATTATATATAATTTTATAATATATATAATATTATATATGTAATTATAATATAAATATTTTTAAATATTATTATATATAATAAGATATTTAATATTATATATATATATTTAATATATATTATATATATTTTAATAATATATATCATATATATATTATATTATTATATATAGGATACATATAAAAAATATAATAATTATACATATTATATATATAATAATATATACACATTATATATATATAATAATATATAGGACATATATATATATATATATATCATATATAATGTATTATATATAGGATATATATATATTATATATATATATATAATTTTATAATATATATAGGATAATAAGATATTTAATATTATATATATATATTTAATATATATTATATATATTTTAATAATATATATCATATATATTATATTATTATATATATATAGGATACATATATATATAATATACAATATATATTATTAATATATATACATATATTATAATATATATATAATATTTATTTTTTATATGTACAAATATTTAATATTATATATATATATATCTTATATATTATTATATATAATGATATAATATATCATATTATTATATAATATTATTAAATAATTATAATATATTTCAATTACAATATTACTATTTGTGTAAAATATAATAATATTGTAATTGAAAACAAGAGGTCATTTGAACCCTTTTATTTTTGTTAAATATTATAATATATTTCAATTACAATATTTATTTAATATTGTTAAATACGATATATAAAAATTATTTAATATATTGTTTAATATTAGACAAAACAAGGAGGGCACTCTGGTCATTTGAATCTCTTGTCCCGTCCTGTCCCAGCCATACCAAATGTATAACAGTACAGTCCACAGTCTTGTCCCATACATTCCAAACACGTCATGGAACAACTGTCCTGTCCTGTCCTGTCCTGTCCAGTCCAGTCCAGTCTCGTCCAGTCCCGTCCCCGTACCAAACGCACCCTTAGGGTGCGTTTGTTACGCGGGACAGGACAGAATAAGGTGGGACAACTTGTCCTTGTCCCGCATTTGGTGCGATTTTAGGGTGGGACTGGATGGGACAGAATAGGATAAAAATCCCAAAAAACTGTCCCACCCTACACCTTCGGCCAAGTTGTCCATAGCCATGGGACAAGTCTGGAAAAGACTTCTTTGCCCTTGAAACTTTCAAAAAATTACATCTATATAAATTAAAACCCTAATTTTTTTCTCTCATCTCTCCTCTCTCTCCTCTCTTCTCTCTTCTCTCCAACCCCAACCCGATCGGTGTTCTTCTCTCTAAACCGCCGCAACTCGTCGTTGGCGATGACCAGAAGCGACGACGACGACCGGAAGCGACGACGACGACGACAACAACAATGACCAGATCTATCTCTCTTCTTCTTCTTCTTTCTCGGCTTCGGGGTGGTTGATGGTGGTGGTGAGATTGATTGATGGTGGTGGTTGGCAACACGATTGATTGATGGTGGTGGTGAGATTGGTGGTGGTGGTGGTGGTTGACAGTGTGTGGATGTGGGTGTTGTGGGTTTTGTGGGTTTGATAATGAATTGGTTTAATTTTGGGTTGATGATAATGAATGATTTCTGGAAAATCATGAATGATTTCTGGAAAAAACAAATTAGGGTTGATGATAATGAATATTTCTGGAAAATCAGATGTTGACGATGATTGTTGTGTAATTTTTATTTATTTTTTTTCAATTATTTTTCCAGATTTTTGATGAAATACGATTTTTGATTGTTAGGTTTTTTTATTTGTTTTCAATTTTTTTTCCAGAATTTTTGATTTGTTTTCAATTTTTTTCTCCAGAATTTTGGATGAAATCTGATTTTTTTATTGTTGGGTTTTTTTGATTTGTTTTGTTTTTTGATTTGAAGATATCTGATTTTCCAGATTTTTTGATGGAATTTCCAGATTTAAGAACAAGATGTTTCCAGAATTTCCAGATTTGATGGAATTTCCAGATTTAAGAACAATTTGAAGACATCTGAATTTCCAGATTAATTGAATGTTGGTGGAGACCAATCCCAGATTGGATCTCCACCGTCCATCAATCATTAATATCTGAAATAATTAATCAATCATGATGGTGATTGATGGACGGTGGAGATTCAATCTGGAAAATAATAAATATCTGAAAATTTATTAAGTTAATCCCAACCATCCATCTTAAATAATCTTGTAAAATTATTAATTAAAATATTTTTCAATAACAATAAGGGCACTATGGTCATTTAAACTTCTTGTCCCGTCCTGTCCCGTTCTGTTCCAGTCATACCAAACACATAACAGTACAGTCAACAGTTCTGTCCCAGGCATTTCAAATACAATATGGAACAACTGTCCTGTACTGTTCTGTCCTGTCCAGTCATGTCCTGTCCTGTCCCGTCCCGTCCCATCCCCATACCAAACGCACCCTTAGTAATCAATAATATCACACTAATGGATAGATATTGAATCTATATTTTTCACGTTTCACATAGGTGCAGTTGCTTTTAAATCCATACTCGGTTAAAATCGATCCAAGGAACCATGCAAACGTAACCTACAACGGACGGTTCACTTTAATTAAAAAATAAAGTCAAAACAAATTATAAATTAAACATGAAATACAAATATTAATTAATTGCATGTTTTGATTTTTTAAAAGATCAAACTTATCGATATAAATTTTTTTATCAAGTTTATTTGATTATTATATTAATTTAATTATGATGGAGCATTCATAGGGAGATAAATATGCATTTATATTACTATTTATTAACAAATTTATAAACAAAACAATAATGAAAAACAAATTAACTTAAGAAACATGTATGTATGAAGACACCCACTACTTGGTTTCCCTATGTAGTACTCAATGCATTCATACCGTTACCGTCAAAGCACTAAATTTGCACACATCAAAAATATTATACACAACCGACAACTGAATACAAGTCATACAACTCTTCCTAATCACACTATTCGGGGAATTATTTCGAATCGATAGTTTTCACGTTTCACAGAGGTGCCAGATGCATTTAAATCCAAACTCTCTGAAATGGATCCATCCATCGTACTAGTATGAATACAAAATAAACAAACCAGTTCATATATTTTTTTATATGTTGGTTCAAATACAGTATATTTCATGCTAACCCCATTACCATTACACTGTAGTTTGTACAACCAACAAAACGATGCATCTCCTCTGTGCTGTTAACTTGTGCATTTAATTTGATATATTTCATTTTTCAAAAATTTGACTTCATGCATTAAAAAGTGAAAGGACGGTACCTAATCCAACACTCCAACGCATCACTTTATCCATCAGATTATCCTTCTGTTCCCAATGTAATCTTCCATCAGGCCATTTTATACCATTACTTGAATTTTCCCCGTTGTCGGTTGTTTGTCTCTCTGTTCCCAACGCAATCTATGGAAATATTTTCTGTCAGGGCATTTAAACCACTAGCTGAATTCGTATTTGTAATTCTACTAATTCCACCAACAAAAACTCTATTATGTGTATCCTTTAGGGTGCGTTTGGTATGGGGATGAGACAGAATAAACGAGGTGGGATGAGACAGAACGGACGGAGTGGGATGAGACTGGACAGGACAGGACATGACGGGATGGGACGAGACTGGACAAGAAATGATGGAGCAGTTATTCTGTATTATGTTTAGAATGTCTAGAACAGAACTGTTATCTGTAATGTTATACATTTGGTATGACGGGGACGGGTGACACGCATCTATCGTATATGCATATGAAAACAAAATTTGTAAAACCACAACTATGCACCTAAGTGTATTAAACAAGTAACAAGGTAAGTTAAGGTATCGTCCACAGAGATCGAGATATAGTTATAACCAAATTTTACTCAAGTACTAAATGCCAATCAAAGTAAATTGAAATGGTTGTTGATTGGAAAATTAATTCAAATGCAAACTAAGCTTAAACTAATTAAAATGCAACTAAAGTAGTAGATGGAAATATATGATAAATGGACTATGGAATTGATGGATCCATTAAAGCAAACAATGAGCAAGATGAACTCTCAATAATGAACATTAGACAATTGTAACCAATCTAGAGTGTATAGCTTGGTTGTACATCCCTTATGAGTTTCCAATCTAGAGTGTATAGTATTGGCTAGCCATAAGTGATTGTTCATGAATGTGTATCTATCAAAATAAGGGAGTAATCTCTTTATAAAGTCACCAATTCTAGAGTGTATAGAATTGATGCTTAACCTCTCACAAGCAACCAACCTAGAGTATATAGTGTTGATTACCCATTTAAGATTAGATAGAGATTGAGATTTAATAAATCCGGATTTCACTTGAGGAGGGTACTCTTGTTCAATCCTTCCATTCAATTAAGCTTAAGAGAATTAAATAGAGGGTATACCTAATTATCTACGCAAATAATTCCTCAAACAATTTGCAAAGAGAAGAGTGTACAATCTAAACAAATTATCTTTGAAATCAATTAAAACAAAGAATGAAACATATTTCATAGATTAATTATAAAAGATTAGAGTTCATTACAATACCCATAATTTACATATGAATCACATCAACCCCTTAGTGGGGATTTAGCTACTCATGTCTAATACAATTAATAAACAATAAGAGAGAGATAGAAGAAAACCCATGGAAGAATTCTCCTTCTTTAAGCTGTAAATGATCTCCTTGATTCCTTTGATTTATTCGAAAATCAAGAATGATGGGTGGGTTTGGATGTGGAGGGAGAGAGTGATTCCTATATATATATAGAGAGAAAATATGATATGAAATGGTGTGTGGGTGTGTGGCTGACCTAACCTAAGATTATATATAGTTTCCCAAAAATAGGTCTGATTTCGTTAATATGGCTGAACCTGACACCTATAGTGCACGGGTAGTGCATGGGTAATGTATTCGTGCAGTACCCGTGTAGTCTTCATTTTGCACTCTGGTCTGGGCAATGTGCATGGGTAGTGCACGGGTAGGGTACTCGTGCAGTAGGGCCTCCCTGCTTGGTCTGCTTCCTGGTTTGGACAAGTGCACAGGTAAGGTACTCGTGCACTGAGGTCTTCCTGATTTCCATCCTTCTGTGCACAGGTAGTGCATGGGTAAGGTACCTGTGCACTATGGCCTTCAAGAATTCCCTTTTTACACCAATTTGCCCCTCTTCGATTCCGATTCCTGATTTTCACTTAATGCCTGCAATTGCAACAAAAGAGCAATAAGACTCGCACAAAACACTCAAAAACATGACAAAGGATAAGGATAAGAGGGCCAAAATATATAACAATTTTGGCTCGATCAAATACCCCTAAACCAAACCTTTGCTTGTCCTCGAGCAAACTCAAAACACA
This sequence comes from Dipteronia sinensis, assembly GCA_033220585.1. Taxonomy (NCBI): domain Eukaryota; kingdom Viridiplantae; phylum Streptophyta; class Magnoliopsida; order Sapindales; family Sapindaceae; genus Dipteronia; species Dipteronia sinensis. The sequence goes on along the minus strand of CM065637.1, from coordinate 58,755,540 downwards.
TAACAAAGACACATGACACACAAACATGACTTTAACTAAAGTTTTCCTAGACTCAACAGCAAACAATTCAAACTGTCACCTGTCCAACTAGTGATTTGATGCAAGGATGTGTGATAGAGAGAAGTAGACATATGCAAACGTTCAAAATAACTCGAAGGCACTAGAGAGAAACTCGCACTATCAAGAATCTCACACCTCAGAGTGCTCTCATATCCGGTACTACTAACTCTCACACCTTGATCATAATTCGCTTCAACTCTAATTCTCACCTGGATTCACTCTTGTTCTTCCGCTTTGAGTCCTAGGTTCACACTCATGCAAGATATGCAAAGATAAAATTTATGCATAGGAATCTAATGCATTGCATACATTTATCAATGAAGACCGCTAATTTTTTGGTGAACTATCCTAAGAAAGATTCACTATGCCATGAACGTGGAAGATCGAGCATCAACAAACATTCTCAATCAAGACATATCATAGATCAAATAGGTCTTTCCCTTTGGTTGTAATGGGGTCATGGGGTTGGATATGGTAAAACAAAGAAAATATAAGTTCAAAGAACACCAATCATGTTTACACTTACTCACACACCCCATACAAAGCTCTATTAAACAATCAACCATATTCTAGCGACTAGGCATTTACTTACATACACATTTGTGCTATAAATTTTTGTACTCCATATTGTGAGTACTTTACAATTATTTCACAATGCTTTTTTTTGCATTGATTTTCTTTTCTTTTTGCACACTAACATTTGACAATTTGGCTATAAGTGCAATTTTAGCACATTTACATTTTGAGCCATTTCTTGCACATTTACATCATTGCCTAATTACACACTATTTCACATAAGAGCTTACACCTTTCAACCGCATACACACACATATAACCCACATGACTGGCAATTAAAGGGTTGGTTAGTGTTTGGCTTGTGGTTATATGGTTTATTGTGGTTCCAAAAGAAAGGGTAAGTATTTGGCCTTAAAATTGGCTATGGAGCACACACAAGGGGATTTAGGAATATGTTTAGGCTTTTTAAGTAGTTAAATGCACACATTGCCTAAAATCATCTCCACAATTAGTCTATTAAGGGAATGAATGCATCCGACAAGCAATCCACAATATATGAATAATAAATGTATGTTCTATGGCATGTGACATATATGACGAGAATAGTGCTTAAAGAGTAAAAAGTTGTACACTCAATGCACTTTTTAATAGGCTTGTGTTTGTGAACTCACATGTGGTATCCACTATTAGAACAAGGTGCAAGAGCACCAAGTCCCCTCAAATTAAACACACAAAGGATGTGACTAACCCATGACATGCAAGTAAGACACATGAGTGACTACTACTTGTTACACAAGCTCAAAATGCATCATACACTCGCCAAAAGCACACGCTCAAGGCATAACATCCAAGCTCGAAAAATTTGGCTATTGCGACAAATTTGAATTTTTTTGACCGAAACAAATAAAAACGACTAAAAAGACGACTTAGCAAAGGCATCTACACCCCCCAAACCAAAACTCAACATTGTCCTCAATGTTAAAGACAAGAGAGTCTGGCCTAGCAGCGCGCACCTAACTCGACTCAAAACACAACAACCTAGGCACTAATCATGCACAATCAATGCCTAATGAAATAAAAGACTCAAAAATCGGCTCATCATAAAATAAGGCATTCTAAGAAAATATGGCAATTAAGTTCAGATTTTAACCACATCAAGCATTCATTCACAAAATTGTCGGAATGGAGTCAATGACCCCCAAACCGATTTCTACTATATGCTTTTTCATGTACAAGCATATGCATGAATTCAAAACCCCCAAACTGAGTTGGGCTATATAAAATGAAAATCTGTAAATTCATGTGCATTATTCACAAGAGCTTTCGGCTCATCAAATCAAAATTGAATGAATCAATAACTTCAAAACTTAGAAGTCAAAATTTCATTCATTCACAACTAACCACACATTCAACTCAAAATTATATGCACTATGTATGTCCATATTTACCAATTATCCACAATTGTCTATAAACATAGATAAAGAGAAATTAAGTGCATGAGTTTGAGATGAAAAGATTAAACCGAGGTGGTTGTTTTCTTGTGGTCTCAAATTGGGTAGGTTCTCACCTGTTTTATGAGCACTCTTGGCTTGCTTGTCCCTCTAAGACATGCAAGTAGCGGGTGTATCAACTCCAAGAGATAAAGAACCTAACATAAAGCACAATTCATAATCACAAAGGTTAACACCCACAAGAAATATCTCAAACCAAAATATCCCTCAAACAAATAACATCTACAAATATCCAAAACTAACCACTACTAGAAACTAAGCAAGCAAAGAAAAATAAAAGTGCAATGAAATAAATGAGTTCAATCCTAAATAAGCTAAATAAATCTAAAAAAATGTTTAAATGATTTGGCAAGGAAAAAGGTCAATCTTCTTCGACCATTGGCCCTTTCTGCTTTAGGGTCATGCTCTGCTCTTTGTCTCTCCTTATGCTCTCCTCTAGACATTTCCATGGCTGCCTGGAAGTCTGGATCAATGGTAGGCCCTCTTTTAGTGAATGGCTATTGAGTGGCTTGCTTCTTCCTTCTCAAATAGGGAACCAAGTTCAAATCTTGTCTCATGCTAGTGACATTTGTCCAAAGGTCTTGAATGCTATCGTTAGCCTCCCTAATTTCTATGGTAAAGCTGGACCTCAGTGAATCCATTGAAGTCTGAAGGCTTGACATTCTTGAAATCAATTGCTGCAAAGGGACCTAATCACATCCAACTGAAACATCTGGCCCAGGAGCTGAGGCTGGGCCCCCTTAATCATAGTACATCTGCTCCTGGTCCAGATCCATGTCCTTGTATGGATAAGTACTTAAGCCTGCTCCTGTGTTGATCTTCTTCCTACATGTTTTCCTTCTGTTACTGGTTAAGTCTCGTTCCACCTCTAAATTTTGCCAGGTCCTGAGGTCCAAATTGCCTTGTGTCCATTCAAACTCATCATTGCTGAGGTCCACTTCGGATTGTCTGCAGCACTCAGTGATCAAATAGGGGAAAATCAGAGCCTGCTTGTCTATCTTCCTGTTTCCCACTGCCAGCATTTCTGACTTCATGATCCAACCAACATTGATTGGCTGGTTGTGTTATAGGCAATGTAATATGGTGGCCGTCTTGAAGGACACAATTGTCTTGTAAGTGCTTGGCCTAAGGGAGTGAGATATGAATATGTGCCAAAATACAAACTCAATCTTTAGATTTGTGTGCTTGATCGATAATGTTGGAGTCACCTAGAAATCCATTGGACTAATGACCAAATCATTGACAAGTTTTCTTCACAAAACTCTTACGCCAAGTAACTCCTTCTCTTATCCTGCTCAGTATCTGCGGATCTAATCGAGCCAAAAATGTCATACATTATGGCCCTCATATCCTTTCTCTTTGTCTCATTTTGGGGTGTTTTTTATGTGTATTTTAGGGCTCTTGTGGTTGATATTGCAAGCATTAGGTGAAAAATCAAGAAAAGGGATGAAGAGGACAATTGGTGCAAAGAGTGGTGAATTGAAGGCCATAGTGCATGGGTAGCATACCCGTGCACTGCCGGTGCTACACACGTGCACCGGAAGAGGAATTCTAAGGAGGATAAAGTGCATGGGTAACTACAAGGGTATTACCCGTGCACTACCCGTGCAACCCACCAGACTAGGGAGCAGATCCTCGGGTAGGAGCCAACAACACGAGTACTACACGGGTCTCTTACCCGTGCACATTGCACAAAATAGGAAGAAAAATGAAGACAACACGGGTATTACACGGGTACCTTACCCGTGCTATATGGGCATCAGTTACAACCACAAAAGCAAAATCAGACCCATTTCGAGAAACATATATAAAGGATCATATGTTAGGTCATAAAGACGACCATACACCCATTCCATTCATATCTTTCTCTCTCTAAATCTAAAAACCTTTCTCTCCCAAAATCATAAAAACCCATACATCAAACTCATCATTTGCTACTCGAAAAGGTCGTTGGAGGTGGATTTGAGCTTGAAGAAAGAAGGTTCTACATGGGTCCTTTCTATTTCCCTCCTCTTTATCTTTGTATTTTATTTGTCATGAGTAGCTAAACCCCATTAAGGGATTGATGTGATTCACATGTAAATATGGGTATTTGTAATGAACTCAATTTCTTTTAGTAAATCTATCTAATATGTTATATTCATTGGTTTTAATTGATTTCATGAACAAGTTGTGTTGGATTGTACATGACCCTCTTTATAAGTTGTTTTAGAAATTATATGTGTAGATGACACACTTTAAAATGGTTATAAAATATATGAACGTGTTTGTTTGTCCGCAAGTGCACAGATCGTTTGACGATCACGTAACAGCAAGTATGGTTCGTTCCTACAAGGAGATATGGTAACTTGAAGCTAGTTCTAGGTCTTAGATAATATATACAATCTATTTACACTAATTACATGCATGAAAAGTAGAATCGCGGTTGTGGTCGAAAAGCTTCGAAACTGAAATCAACTAAACTAAAGGCAATGAAGGATTTGAATTCTCGATTAAACTAAATCAAGAGAAAAGCAATTTAAACTATAATTAAACTACACTAGAGCCATTACAACTAAATCAACAAAAATCCAATTAACTACAACTATCACTAGAAAGCAACAATTAAAGTTATCAACTAATTCATGCAATGATTAACACAGGAGATCTCGGGCTTCACTGTAGTATCGCGGGCCCAACAGTTCACGAAACGTGCATTCGGTCATGTGGTTGCCACACATTTTTCACCGATCGGTACCGGTCATCAGGGATGGGGCTTCGGCGGGCAACTTTATGGTGTTTTTCTAGAGCATCGCGCGGTTGGATATATCTCACACTACCTACTCCACTATAATTGTTAGGGAGACACATACTTTGTATTTGTAAAATTGCTTAGGGGTGTTTGGACTTAGTCTCACAAACTATAGATTGGTCTCACGAGCTAACTTTATATCGCAGAACACGTACCCGATAGTTGGTCACCGCTAGTTGAAAAAATATTTTCCGTCGGAAATGTATTTAAAAATGTTGGAAAAATTAAATTTAATCAAAAACGCAACCGTAGTGGCCCGTGATGTTATTCCTGGGCCTCACAGCTTTATCCCAGGCCTCACAACTTTATCCCGGGCATTAGAGTTATTGTGCCACGTGTTGTTTCATGATAGAGTGGTTGTGGATTACAGCTAGTTTCAGTCTTTGCATTTAGTGGAAATGGAAGAAATAGTAGTACATTTTAGTAAACCTAACTTAAATTGTGGGAAAATTTGAATTTAGTTTTAAATATTCAAAATTCAAAGTCAAACAACACTATTTTTGCCTCCACCAATAATTTCTCAGCACTTGTCTAAAAACTAAAAAGTCAAAAGTTACCATTTTGACTCTAATTTCCGGGCTTTAAAACAGGAGATCTCGGGCTTCACTGTAGTATCGCGGGCCCAACAGTTCACGAAACGTGCATCCGATCATGTGGTTCCCACACATTTTTCCCTGATCGGTACCGGTCATCAGGGATGGGGCTTCGGCGGGCAACTTTATGGTGTTTTTCGAGAGCATCGCGCAGTTGGATATATCTCGCACTACCAACTCCACTATAATTGTTAGGGAGACACATACTTTGTATTTGTAAAATTGCTTAGGGCTGTTTGGACTTAGTCTCACAAACTATAGATTGGTCTCACGAGCTAACTTTATATCGCAGAACACGTACCCGACAGTTGGTCACCGTTAGTGGAAAAAATATTTTCCGTCGGAAAAGTATTTAAAAATGTCGAAAAAATTAAATTTAATCAAAAACACAACCGTAGTGGCCCGGGATGTTATTCCTGGGCCTCACATCTTTATCCCAGGCCTCACAACTTTATCCCGGGCATTAGAGTTATTGTGCCACGTGTTGTTTCATGATAGGGTGGTTGTGGATTACAGATGGATCCAACTAAAAATCTTCTTCTTCTTATTAAAGGTTGGATCCCACTTTTTCTTTTTCTTCTCCTTCTTCCTTAGTCAAACAACTATTGAAACCGAAGCCTAAATCTAAAAACCGAAAACCTCCTTCTTCTCCTTCTTCTTCAAGTGTACTCAAACCGAAAACCTAAACCCCACCATAAAAACATCTTCTTTTTCTTCACTTGTGTTCAAAACTTCTTCTTCTTCACCAGTCCAGAGCAAAAATTATTTTCTTCTCCCACAAACTCTTCCTCACGTCCACATCTGCAGGTAAAAAAGATTCAGATTTTATACATCTCCTTGCCTCACGTATCCATTTTCATTCTCAGGTCCGAAACACTGTATTGCTTTGTATACAAGTTCTTAGATCTAAAATATTTAGTTTATATTATTCATATTTTTCTCTTCCTCTTTTTTTTAATGACTTTGAAGTTTTTGTGTTTTTTGCAATATATGTCTGTTATACTAAAAACTGTGTTCTTGAACACTCTTTTTTTATTTACAGAAATAAAGTGTGTTTTATAAAATGGGGAAGAATTCTGTTTATGTTGTTTTTAAAGGAAGGAAAACTGGTATGTTTAATTCTTGGCCTGAATGTCAAGAACAAGTGGATGGTTTTCCAGGAGCTTCTTACAAGAAGTTTAACTCAAATGATGAAGCATATAAAGCCATAAGTAGCCATTCTGTACATTCACGCAATTCTTTGCCAGAATATTCCGTGAATGTTGAAGAGAAGGTATCTGAGAAGAGTGAAAGCACTGGAGTCATGTTGTTCTTATTTCTATTTGTTTTTATTTTTGGAGTGATAGTAGGCAAGATTGTTTGAAAAATCTTTATGTATAAGTACTGGTGTTGTTTAATATTGAACAAGAATGCATAAGAAACTTGTTATGTTTTGTTGTTTAACATATAGATTTTGTTCTGTTCTGATCGTATTTTAGAGTAATGAAGAAATATAATGACATTAACAAGCAAAGAAAACATAACCAATTTTTTTTATTTTCATAATTTTTTTATTGAAGTATGGATTTCAATAGAAGACAGATTATGTGTGTTTTTCTTCATATTGATGGTGGAGTTTCGAAGTCTATCAACTTCTTCTGCAGTTGTTCAACAAGAATGTACAGTTCATTGAGTTCATTGTCCCTTGCTTCGATCTGAACATTTAAATTGATAATTTCAGCTTCCAGATTTTGAAATTTCCCCATCAAAACAGTATAATCAACACTTAGGCGTCAAACATTTGCATGCTCCTCAGCATTTGCAATCCGGGTATACTTAACCCCTGGTATATTTTGAAATTTGGATAAGAGATTATTGTATTAATTCAATGGAAATACATTTATAATTTATGGAATAAATGTTGTGTTCAAAACTTCAAATACATTCATGATAATTCCAAATACATTATGAATGCAAAAGCCCGGGTATACTGAACCCTGGGTATACTTACGATGAGCCTGAGGAATGCTAATGAATGCAAAAGCGCGGGAATTACCCTCTGTGGTTTGTATTATGTGATAGTCGTTTCATTTCTTCAGCCTGGGAATACTAATGATGAGCCTAGGGATTCTGCATGGAAAAGCCTGGGAATTACCCTTTATGGTTTGTATTTTGTGATAGTCGTTTGTGGACTTAAGCCCGGGTATACTTACGATGACTGACCCTTTGTGGTTTGTATTGTTTTATAGTCGTTTCATTTCTTAAGTCCGTGTATACTTATGATGAGCCTGGGGAATCTCCATGTAAAAGCCTGGGAATTACCCTTTGTGATTTGTATTGTGTGAAAGTTGTTTATGGTCTTAAGCCCGGGAATACTAACGATGAGCCTGGGGAATCTTCATGCAAAAGCCCGGGAATTACCCTTTGTGGATTGTATTGTGTAATAGTCGTTTCATTTCTTCAGTCCGGAATACTTGTGATGAGCCTGGGGAATCTCCATGATAAAGCCCGGGGAATCACCCTTTGTGGTTTGTATTTGGTGATAGTCGTTTATGGACTGAAGCCCAGGTATACTTACAATGAGCCTGAGGAATGCTATGAATGCAAAAGCGTGGGAATTACCCTTTGTGGTTTGTGTTGTGTTATAGTCGTTTCATTTCTTCAGCCCAGAATACTTATGATGAGCCTGGGGAATCTCAAAAGCCCGGGGAATTACCCTTTGTGGTTTGTATTTTGTGATAGTCGTTTATGGACTTAAGCCCGGGTATACTTACGATGACCCTTTGGAATCTTCGTGCAATGGCGCAGGAATTACCCTTTGTGGTTTGTATTGTTTTATAGTCGTTTCATTTCTTAAGTCCATGTATACTTATGATAAGCCTGGGGAATCTCCATGCAAAAGCCTAGGAATTACCCTTTGTGGTTTGTATTGTATGAAAGTTGTTTATGGTCTTAAGCCCGGGAATACTTACGATGAGCCTAGGGAATCTTCATGCAAAAGCCCGAGAATTACTCTTTGTGGTTTGTATTGTGTGCTAGTCGTTTCATTTCATAAGCCCGGGAATAATTTTAAGCCCGGGAATTATTAGTTGTTTCATATGATAAGCCCGAGAATACTTATAACGAGCCCGGGGAATTATATCCTAAGTCCGGGCTCAAACACATTAATACCTGCAACAAATCTGTTGGGGGATAACACCTGTTGTGCAACTACATACCTACCCTCCAAACGAAATATCATGATACACATAAAACATCATCACCATAACAACTAAAAGAAGTGATACATATCAGGTTTTTAACCTTCCAGGATTAACCTTCCAAGATAGGTTCACCACAATAACTAAAAGATATAGCATGGTAAATTTTTAACCTTCCAAGATAGGTTCACTGCAACAATTAAAGGAACGTTACCTACATTTATAACAACTAAAACAAAAGTGATATCAAGTTTCTAACCTTCCAAAATTGGTTCCTCAAAAGCATGAATGACTGCATCTTCGTCTGTGTCAAAAAAGTGATACATATCAAGCAACAATGTATGTATCAAACACAACATAAATAAGGTAAGAGAAGTAGAGAACCACTACAAATAATAAAGCATTTGCATAGACAAGAAATTACAAACATAGATACTCCAAGAGCTACAACAACACTGAAAACAGTAAAATCCTCAACCCCAATTACTAAATTTAAACACTGGACAACATGCAGACCTTGTTTTAGCCTTAAACACTGGATAAATGTCAAGTTTCTTAAAAAAAGTGATACATATCAAGTTTCTAACCTTTCAAAATTGGTTCCTCAAAAGCATGAACGACTGCTTCTTCGTCTGTGTCATTCAAAGTGGGCTCGGGTGGCTTATCTGGGCACCTCAGTCTATTATGTCCTTCTTTCTTGCAAACGCTACAAGTACGTGCTTTTTTTTACTGGTTTGCTTGTGTTGGGGCTAGATGATGGTTTTCGGCATCTTTTTTTATTGTGTCCCTTTTCCCCACAATTTGAACACGTTTGTTTCTTTCGTTTCTCCCCAGCAGAAGGTGTTCTTGACTTCTTTGGTCTTCCTGGCTGCTTCCTCTTCAACCATGGCAATACAATACGATCACGAACTGCATCAGGAATGTCCCATGTTTCAGGTTTTGGAACAGGGTTCACAGCCATGGCGTAAGCATGTTGCAGCCACCCCGTTGTGAAAAAGTCAGAACATAATGCGTTGATAGGCATACCTTTAATCCTGGTCCAAAAGACACAAAGAAAAAGATATTATTATTATTATAATTAAATAGTGACTGGTCTGTAGCATTAAATGTAACTTCAATTTTGTAAGCTAACCTAGCAACCGCCATGGCATGAATACACGGTAACTCATCTAGATCCCATTCACGGCATGAGCATGAACGTTGTTCCAAGTCGACAATCGCTTCATTCCATTTGTCGTCTACCTTGAATCTGTGGAAGTCAATGGGGTGAATTTCACACCGTTGCGATGGTAATATCCTCTGTTTGATGTGTGCGTTTGCATCATGAGTCAAGAAAGTTGGCATTTCACGTGCATTTATCCGACGATCGTGGAACCACCTTTGCAACAAATCTGGAATAAATTCTACAATAGATGTGATAGGCAACTTTCGGATTGCAAGTAGACAAGAATTAATTGACTCTGCAATGTTGGTGGTCATCATATGGTACCTCTTTCTGGGACTATGTACACGTGAAAACTTCTCTATGCCAACCTGTATAAGCTCATCATAAACCTTACGATGGGTGGCTTTCAACTCAGCCATTTCACGATCGAATTCCTCGACACGGTACATATATGTAGCACGGTAGTAAAGCTTGATCACATCATCTCGATGCTTGCAAATTCTTTTCAGATTTTGTGACAGGTGATATGCACATACCCCATGTGCTGCATCGGGGAAAATTGCGTCCATGCCTGAAAAAATACCAGCGTGCCGGTCTGAAACTAACATCACACATTCAGGATACCTGATCACTGTCCGAAGTTGCTTCAAGAACCACGTCCATGACTCTGTGCACTCAGAATGAGCAAACCCAAATGCCAATGGGTATATCATCTCATTACCATCCTTGCACATCGCAACTAACAAAACACCTTTGGTCTTGGCCTTCAAGTGGGTAGCATCAATGGCGATAACTTGCCTAATAACTATATTGAATCCCTCTATACAAGCCCTAAGTGCCATGAATCCATAAGCAAATCAGTTTTCCGAGTCGGTTTCAATCTTAGTTACAGTCCCAGGGTTGGATTGTTCCAACATGTAAAAGAATGACGGCAACATCTTAAATGACTCCCACGGATCACCGAATGCCTTATGCAAAGCACATGTCTTAGACCTATATGCTTTGTTGTATGAGAGGTTTATGCCGTGCTCATCCCTAAACTCAGAAATTATATCTTTAGGACGGAGGGTGCATCTAGGATCAGCAAACTTTCTTGCAAACAATTCCCCTATTACATATGAACTTACTCGTTTAAAATCAATGTTGTAGTTGCCCGAATCACCACATGTGTGCTCCTTAACGAAGGACTTAACATGCCAATAGGTCCCATGTTTCAACTTCCCCGCTGTAATAACCCATTCACATCCTTTTTTTCTACATGTTGCAGCAAATCGTGTATGGCTCGATCGTCTAACCTTATACTCAAACCTCTCTTCCAATGCATACAACCCTACAACCCCTCTCAAGGTTTGCTTGTCCTTAAATATCTGTCCTTTGTATAGTTGACCTTGGTCACCTTGGTCTTCAAACAAGTCCTTTGACCGAATGGGTTGAATTGAGTATAGTCCTGACCCCGGAATTGTCCACCGTGATGTCATAGAAGTTGCAGAACTATTGGGTGCTCCACTGAATCCTCCTCATTCTTCTTCACCATCTGTTGGGGCTTTTATAGCACCAGTTTCCACTTGCCCACCACAATGGGGAACTTCCAAAACACCATTTGGGTCATTACTAGTATCACCCTCACTACAACTCTCATCCTCCGTATCGGATGATTCAGAATCATCTGTGTCATCCACCTCTACATGCTTGTTTGTTGATGCTAGAGTCCCCTGATTATTCCCTGGTGATGTAGTGTTAGGTGAAGGCACAGACCCATGCGGATGGTTACTACCACTCACTGATTTGTAATGTGGAGTACCAGCTGGGGAGTGTAGATTACTGGTGGATGTATAAGGCGGCGGTGTACATTCCAAGTTTATTGTTGTATTTCTTGCCTTTCTTGGAGTTTGATGTACAAATTTGTCAACCACTTCAACATGAATTTCGGGCCACTCTGATTTGTTGTGCATAAGGACAAAATTTACCTCATCGTCAGCATTAATAACTAATGAAATTTCTGTAAGTTGTGATGTAATCTTCAACTCAAATATGTCCCTACTGACCCCAATCTAATCGTACAACTTTTCCACCATTTCACTATATATTCCCTTTGCATTCTTAGAAACACAACATGCAAAAGTGTTCGGACCAACAAACTGGTTACCCTTCCAATAAGCACAGCAATACACTAAAAACCCAATCATCGAAGCCGTTGGACCTGAAAACAGTATTATAGTCATTCAGATTGAAGCAATATATCTATATTAGTAGACACTTTTGTTGAAAGAGATGGCATCAAAGTCGGTGTGTGTGTGTGTATTGTTTTGTGGGGTACTACTATATATATATATATATATATATATAACACCATTAGCCTTGTGTCCTGTATGTGTCAGTCACTTCACAACTTTATATGGCACTAACCACAATCATTCAAACAATACACTTCTAACATTAACACCATTAACCTTGTGTCCTGTGTGTGTCAGTCACTCCGCAACTTTATATGGCACCAACCACAATCATTCAAACAATACACTTCTAACATTAACACCATTATCCTTGTGTCATGTGTGTGTCAGTCACTCCACAACTTTATATGGCACCAACCACCACCAACCACAATCATTCAAAAAATACATTTCTAACATTTTCTAATCTATTTTCCAACATTATTTTTCCGGTTTAATCTATTTTGTAAATTTATATGGCACGAACCTCCCAATTCATGTCTTTATAACTTCCTAAAAGTCCACAAACAAAAATACATGCCACATTCAATTTTAAAGACAATTTTACACGTTCAAATTCAAAACTCATCATCCAATTCACAGGTGAATTACAATCCAGTGGAAGGATATAAGAAAAGTAACCTAAAGTAAAACCAAGTAAGCAAATGGAAAAGTTACTAAAGTTTGTAATGAAACAATGAACATACATCTAGTATGAACAAAAGGGCGATTATTGGTGGAGCAGCATATCCAAGTCCTTCGAGGATGGCGTCTAACGATGGATGAAAACCACCCATGCTATCGATTCCAATGATTGAGCATATGAAGTTTCCAGCCAGTGCCATTGCACCATATACTTCTAACATTTTCTAATCTATTTTCCAACATTATTTTTCATGTTTAATCTATTTTGCAAATTTATATGGCACGAACCTCCCAATTCCTGTCTTTATAACTTTCTAAAAGTCCACAAACAAAAATACATGCCACATTCAATTTTAGAGACAATTTTACACATGTTCAAATTCAAAACTCATCATCCAATTCACAGGTGAATTACAATCCAGGATATACACGCACATGAACACCTAGATGCATGGAGAACAAAAGAGAAAGAAAGACATAACAAAAGTCATCACTTCCATAAAATTTTATCATTCAATCTTCCATAGCTTTTTGTAGACAAGAATACAAAAAAACATTTTGTGCACAGAAACTAGAAAGGAATAGATATAACTACAACCATCAAATACATTCAGAATCAAAAGTATGTTGTTTTTCATTTCTAGACTTACAAAGATCCATCTAACATGCCATTTCCAATTTAAGACTTTTTAAGACCAAGTTATATAACTCTTATTATGCTACCTTTAACTAACGAATAGTGAATGTGGTTGTGTAAATTCAACACACCATAATTCAAAACGTAGTGTCACCGTTAATATAAACTAAACCAAAAATGCAATAATCAATTAATGAGATTAGGGTCGTCACAGTTCATATAAACTAAACAAACTAAACAAACAACTAATAATCACCTTTGCCTTCCATTCTTGTTGGAAATCAACGGAGTAAACGACGGGTGTAATTGCTCGTCGAAGAGAGGAGTCGAAGACCCACAGCCCACAGGACAACGAACCTCGCAAAGTAAAATGTGGAATTCCCAGGCTTCTGAGAGAAATCAGTATTGGGTGTGTGTGTTGATGTTGTTAGTTTGGAAGATGGAGGTGGTAATGAAGATTAAGGTGGTGGTGGTAATAAAGATGAAGGGGGTAATCGGGTTATGGATGAATCGTGTTCTGGAAACCAAGAATGGACAGATTAAGGAAGGAATGGGAAATGTAGGGCTGGAAGTGTCGAGCAGAGAGAAAATCGATATTGGGTGTGTGTTGATGTTATCAGTTCTGGAAGATGGAGGTGGTCATGAAGATTAAGGTGGTGGTGGTAATGAAGGTGCGGTGAAGGGGAAATCTGATTCTGGAAGATGAAGGTGGTAATGGACAGATTGAGGAAGGAAGGTGAAATGTAGGGCTGATGGAGATTGGCGCCCAATTTAAAGAGAGGGCATTTTGGTCCATTACTACATGAAATGGGCTTTTGAGTCATTTTGCTCCATTCAAGAGGAAAGGGTATTTTGGTACCCAAGTGGACATTTTAGGGGAAGAGAACATCAAGAATGGACATTGTTGCAATTTTTATCATAAATGGACATTTTTGATCTTTAAAACATAGAGATGGCTATAAAAGAAATTGCCCCTAAATTTAAATGCAACGTGTTATGTTTAAGCGATAAGTCTAACTTCTGCCCATTTTCAAAGTCAATGAAAGGGGATTGTCTTCTTTCGGAGTAGACTTCGAAGGTTTCTGACTTTACAAATACTGATGAGGTATCCATTGATGAAATTGTATAACATTGTTTTTAAGGTGCCGTAATTAATAAAGCGTGATCGACATCACTATTACATAAAGTGGTTCCACCCGAGTAGTGGGCTAAAACTTGGGTGCAGCATGATGCATGGTGCATCTCCTACCTTGACTATGCTACATCAGCAATGTTGTTGACGTGGCAGCACCAGGGTGGGAGATGCACCGTGCATCGGATGCACCCAAGACCTTCTCCGACAAGTGAATATGTTGTTGGGGTTTATGCTCTAAAGATGTAATTTGAATATGGATTTATGAAATAAATAAAAAGAAAAGTTCAATTCATTATTGTTGTATTGTTTATTTTATAACTTGTGCATATATTAACATCCTAGATTGCCAGACGTAATCTCGAACTGTGTATATGAGTGTCATATACAAATGGATACAGTAAGAGACATGCAATCTAAAGAGTCCATAGATAGCAAATAAAGCTGGGTACTTTATTTGTGGTTAATCTATAGCTGCGATCCATTCCGTAATGTACGGTGATTCTATCCTGAATCATTCATATGAGATACGGAAATGGAGGCACCTAGTATTATTTGATCATATAGGATTGGGTCGTGATCTATATGAATCTCTCACCAAGATCCGTTTACAGATGAGATTCATATATATCAACAAATGATGGCTATATGTGGGCGATCTTAATCCCGAGTGACTTATCGACTCTTTCAGGTTAGATCGTGGTTTTTGATATACCATGGGTAAGGTCAGATACAGTTCCTGATCAATATGCTCTGTATGTTAGGATTGCAGTTTGGCTTGTGGCTGGGAAGGTATGTACACAATAGTGGAATCCACTCCTTTTTGTGAGAAGTAGATAGTAGTTCCCTTAAGGGTTGATTCGGGGTTTGGACAATATAGGCGCTCTCCTAATTCCGTGAGGAAGTATGATTTATTGTTCTTTAGAGAATCAATGGTACTTAAAAGGATATATGTAATTAGAGGGGTATACCGGACATTATGACCCAGCTCTAATTATGAACTACTGTGGAGGATCACACCTTGTGTAATAGCTATATCGATGGACACCGAGTTGTATCGGTCTGTGTAAAAATGTTTGCAGTTGAGAGAGTGCAGCTTCGGGTTTTTAGTGGAATAACACCAGAGTTAATAATCAAGGAATATTAATTAAAGAGTTTAATTAATAATTCCGAGGATTATTGGAGCTCAAAATACAGTAGGTCCATTAGGTCTCCTTGCTAGCCTGATCGATTCAGGCAACAAGGGTCACGGTTAATTAATTGGATTGTCCAATTAATTGTGTTACGAGAATGACACGTATTTATTCGGAGATTAATTGAATAATTAATATATTAATAATTAAATTAATTAAATAATTATATTATTTAATTAATAATTAATAATTATTAATTAATAATTAATTATTAAATGGAGGTTACAGGTTCAAATCATGACTAAGACATAAAATAATTAGATTATTTTATTCTTTGAGAAGTCTAGTATTTAAGTTTAAGTCAACTAGGGTTATGTGGTAGTTAGAATCCTACTCTACCTATGACACTTAAATACTAATTATCTTTTGAATATATAAAGATATATTTGGGAAAAGATAATTATCTAGTTTTAAAAATATATAATGATATATTTATATAACTAGATAAGAGAGAAATAGTCATTGATTTTGATTTTGAACGAAACACACAATTTTCAAAGAGAAACACAAAAGCAAAACAAGTATGTGCTGTGCGGCAATCAAGAGAGCAAAAATAAAAGAGAAAAAAGTGTGCTGTGTGTGCACCAAGTGGATTAAGAAATTTTTTTTTAAGAACAAAAGTTGTTGTAGGTATTTATTCTCTTGGAAGAAATTGTTTCTTCTTCTTTTCTCTACATCCTCCTAAGTTCTTGAGTACGTGATGCACCCACACGCAGTTACCAGTTCCGAGAATAGCTAGGAAGATCGGTGATACAGATCAAGAGCATATTGGAAAGTGAAGGAGCCTCCAAACGTTGGTAATGTTCTATATTTTTTTTAATATATTGATTACAATTTCATGTGTTTACATATTGTATGTATTAGTTTCGAAAAATAATTACGATATCATGTTCACTAGTTTCAGATCGTTGACGATCTATACTAAAATTTTTTAAAACTTATTTCCGCTACGTAACCAGTGAACAGGGCTCCAATAATTGGTATCAGAGCCAATTTTTTTTCGGAACAGGAAATTATTTTTGTTGCTCCTGTATTTTTTATTTTTTTTGTTATTGTATTGTAAAAAAAAAATTGTAACCTATATTGAAGACCTGGAAAAAATGACGGAAGGGCGAAATCGGAAATATGCGCGACTGTACTGTTCACGAACACTGTTCATGCGGTACTGTTCACACGACACTGTTCATGATACTGTTCACTAGGGGTGCGTTTGGTACACGGGACGGGAAAGGACAAGGTGGGACAACTTGTTATTGTCCCATTTTTGGCGCGACTTTAGTGTTGGACTGAATGAGACAAAGTGGGACAAAAATTCCAAAAACCTGTACCACCCTAGACCCTCGGCCAACTTGTCCATGGTCATGGGACAAGTCTGGAAAAGACTTTTTTGCCCTCAAAACTTTCAAAAATTATAAAAATACCAATTATAAAATAAAAACCACACATTTCCCTTCTCACTCTCTTCCGCTTGTCTCTCTCTCTCTCTCACTCTCTCTTTCTCTCTCTCCTTTCGCTCGATCGATACTCGGTCTCTCTCTCTCTCTCTCTCGATCGATAAGCGGCGATATCCCTCTCAATCTCTCCCTCTTCTTTCTCTCTCTCTCCGTTCGACCTCTTTTGATTCGAGCCGATCCGGTGGGTTTTCGATTTTGGATTTTTGGATTTTGGGATTTTTTGGATTTGGATTTTGGGATTTGGATTTTGGGATTTGGATTTAGGGTTCTTGATTTTGGATTTTGGGATTTTTCGATTTTGATTTTGGATTTTGGGATTTCGATTTAGGGTTCTTGATTTTGGATTTTGGGATTTTTGGATTTCGATTTAGGGTTCTTGATTTTGGATTTTGGGATTTCGATTTTGGGTTCTCAACTTAGAATTTTGGGATTTTGGGATTTCGATTTAGGATTCCTGATTTGGGGTTTTGATCTTTCACCAATTTTTTTGCCAATTCGTTTGCTTATTTGTGGAATTATTTGTGCTTCTTTTGTGTTTTAGGATTGAAAGAGATTTGGTTTTTCTCGATTTTGATCTTGTTGTATTTCTTGGAAAAAAAACAAGTCTGGGTTGGATGTTCAAATTGCACTAAAATTGCACAGAACGTCATAAATCTAATTATGACAAAAAAAAATATGGTGTCTATTGGGTTGATGTTCTGAGTTGAATTTGAAGATTGATGATCTGGGTTTGGATGAACTTCAATAGGTGATGGTCTGGATTGGATGATTTTCAAAATGATTCACAATTTTTTCTTAATTATTCTTTTTTAATGGTTGAGATTGTCTGATCCATTATAATCAAGTATAATTAAGTATTAAATTTGAGCATAATTGGGTATTAAAATAATTAAGTACTAAAATTGATTTTAAAATAATAATAAAAATGATAAAATATAAGTCTTTCAAAGAAAAGATAACAGGGGTATTCTGGTCATTTAAATCTCTTTCCCGTTCTGCCCCAGCCATACCAAACGTATAACAGTACAATTAACTGTTGTGTCCCAAATATTCCAAACATAATACGGAACAACTGTCCCGTCCTGTCCAGTCTCGTCCCGTCCCACCTTGTCCCATCCCATGCTCATACCAAACGCACCCTAGGTACTGTTCACATGGAAAGTTCACAGACACTGTTTACGTCGTCTTGCACGGTTCCGTTGGCAAGTGTTTCCTAGTGCGTTCCGTGCGGATTTCCTATTTCAGATTCATGAGATGAATCGGAGTGACCTAAAGAGACTGGAAGACTCAGAAATTACAAGAAGACCAAGGAATTCCTTGGGGGTAATTTTGTAATTTTAGATTCCATTTTTTTAGGTTAAATAATCCACAGTACTCGGTCAATTCATGTATGTTTTATATTATGTGATTATAAAAGCATTGCCATGCATATGTATGCCATTTAGATTAGATGTGCCTACACAAATATATTTGATGTCATACATGCATCATAGCCTAATATTTTATGTATTTTTTTTAATATGATTAAAATCAGTAAATACATTATTGGCTATGAAAATGATATTAGTTTTTAACGTTAGAAAACTTGTTAATTCTCATTAATATTAATCTATTTATTAAAGTATTTAATAAGTTAGATTAGTAGGGTCATTTATTAAAATTAGTATAAATACGATTAATTACCTAATAATAAATGAACCGTATAAAGTGTTAGAGTTTTTATAGTTAAAACTTGGTAAACACTATCATAATAATCTGAGCTTAGTAATAGTTTACAAAAGCTTAGATTATTCACTAATAGATTAGTTTTTTTAATAGTTAAAAATCATTAATAATTTATTAGTTAATTAGAATTTATTTCTAATAATGAATTTGTTAATGGGTTAGATAACTTGATTAAAGTTAGCCGTTTGATCCTGTAGAGTCTAGGTACATTAACGAATAAAAGAAAACCCTAAGTTTTAAATAGTGAGTGGGAGAGGGATATATGACATATATATCCCGCAGTCTCTATCATTAGTTCAACACCGTGAGATCCGAGTGGGGCCTCGTGACGGCTTTGTTTTCGTCCTCCCTAAGAAGGGTTTCCACAAAGATCAATACCAAGGTTGACTTCCTAACGGATAGGATTTCTGAGGTATTTCGTGATTGACCGACCCTAAGGCGGCAATTCTCGAGTTAAGCTCGTGAGATCTGAAATGGTGCATTACACTCACGAAGGTTTTGATTAAGTTTTGTTAATTAAAAACTTGACTGAATAAAAGATGGTTGAATGATATGGAATAAGAGTTATTCTAGAATATCATTTGATTGAGAATGTCTCGGTCCAACATGCAAAGACTTAATCGACCCTAAGACGGTACTTCTTTGTGGTATGTTGGATTGTCGTGGTATAGTAACTGTTTTTTTGGGTATTTCTAGTTCGTTAAACATGTTCATGCATCATGTTTAAATTTATGCCAAAGCACCCGCACTTGTTTTTTAATAAATGACTGAATGAATGTTTTATTTATTTCAGCAATTATGTCTTCTGCATTACTTCAAATTTTCGCAAATGAAAAATTAACTGATGATAACTACACTAAGTGGAAACTTAATATTAATGCAATATCGGTCACCAAAGACCTCAAGTTTGTGCTTACGGAAGAATGTCTCCTGTGCCTACTACCAATGCCACAGGAACTGTTCGTAGGGCATACCAGCAATGGGTCTCATCTGATGAGATGGCTCGAACATATCTGTTGGCTTCTATGACAGACGAGCTTGTCACAAAGCACGAAGCAATGACTACATCATTCGAAATTATGGAGTCATTGCAAGTTATGTTCGGGTAGCCCTCCGAGCAAAAGCGACACGAAGCTGTTCGTTCCGCTATGCTCCCTCACATGAAGGAAGGTACATCAGTTCGGGAACATGTCCTAAGCATGATGTCCTACTTCAACACGGCAGAAGTCAATGGCGGAGCCATTGACGAACCAAGTCAAGTTAGCATCATACTGTCGACTCTTCTGAAGAGTTTCGATCAGTTTAAGAGCAACTACAGGATGAACAAGTTAAGGTTCAGTCTTACACAGTTGCTCAATGAGGTCGCTACTTTTGAGTCCTTGACTAAGGACAGCAAAAGTAAGATCGGTGAGGCAAATGTTACCAAACCATCTTCCTCTAATAATAAGAAGAGGAAAAGGTCTGTTGGGAAGGCAAAGGGTAAGCCCAAACCCAAGAAAGCCTAGAGCAAAAAGAAGGGCGCCTCCACCGACCAAGGCAAGGGAAAATCTTTCCATTGTGACAAGGTCGGGCACTGGAAGAGGAACTATCCTCAGTACCTGAAGGAGGTAGCCAAGAAGAAGAAGAAAGGTAAATATGATTTACTTGTTCTTGAATCTTGTTTAGTGGAAGATGATTCTTCACCCTGGATAGTTGATTCGGGGGCCAGCAATCATGTTTGTTCTTATTTGTAGTGGACTGATTCTTGGACACAGCTAGAGGAGGGAGCCTTCTCAATGTGTGTGGGGTCGTGGGATGTCGTGTCGGCTAAAGCAGTGGGAGCAATAAGATTGCAATTTTGTAATAATAATAGTTTTTTTATAATTGAACAATGTTTTTTATATTCCTGGATTTACACAGAATTTGATTTTCGTTTCTAAATTGTTAGAACAATCGTATTCTGTTTCTTTTAATAATAAATATGTTATTATTAGAAAGAATGGTTGGGTATTTTTTCAGGAATTAATTAATACAATTTGTATGTGTTAAGACCGTTATTACATACTACACTGCTTAACACCGAAATGTTTAAGGTTGAAAAACCAAAAACTAAACGACATAAGATATCTCCAGATAATGGCTAGCATCTAATGCTTGGTCATATCAACCTTGACCGGATCGACATACTAGTAAAAAGTAGACTTTTAAGTGAGTTCAAGGTTGGCACCTTACCTGTCTGTGAATCCTGTTTGGAAGGTAAGATGACTAAGAGACCTTTTACTGTAAAAGGGCTTAGTGCTATAGAGCCACTAGAACTCATACATACAGATGTCCGCGGACTGATGAATGTTAGAGCTAGGGGCGGCTATGAGTATTATGTCACTTTTATAGATGACTACTCAAGATACAGATATGTCTACCGGATGCAACGAAAGTCAGAAACATTTGAAAAGTTCATAGAATTTCGAGCTGAAGTTTAGAAACAATTAGGTAGGACTATCAAGTCACTACGATCAGATCGTGGAGGTGAGTACCTTGACCAATAGTTTAAAGACTTCATGGTCAAGCATGGGATAGTTTCCCAACTCACAGCTCCAGTACACCTCAGCAAAATGGTGTAGCGGATAGGAGAAATAGAACCCTGATGGACATGGTGAGATCTATGATTAGTTTCTCATCATTACCAAATTGCTTATGGGGATATGCGTTACAAACAGCGGCATACATTTTGAATGTAGTGCCACCTAAATTTGTTCCTAAGACTCCTCTAGAGTTGTGGAATGGTCGTAAAGCTAGTTTGCTATATTTCTGCTTATGGGGGTGTCCAGCATACGTGCTGAAGAACAGAAGTGGAAAGCTAGACTCCAAGTCTGTGGTCTGCCTGTTTGTAGGATATTCAAGGAGACCAGAGGTGGACACTTCTATAGTCCCGAAGATAACAAAGTATTTGTATCGACAAATGCAACGTTTCTTGAGGACAATTATATTAGTGACCATAAACATCGTTCTAAGATTGTATTGAATGAGTTGGCGCCTGGTGAGACTAGTGCTTCATCAACAAGAGTTGTTGATCCACAAACATTTGAGAGTTAGATGGTTTCTGATCAGGATACACTATCACCTAGACGTAATGGGAGGGTTGTAAGACAACCTGAACGCTATTTAGGTATAGGTGAGGGACAAAGTCTTATCTCTGCTGATAGTGTGGATGATCCATTGACATTTAAGAATGCAATGGAAGATCCTAATAAAGAGGAATGGCTTAAAGCCATGAATCTCGAGATGAAGTCTATGCACTCCAATTAAGTCTGGGATCTTGTAAACTTACTAAATGGGGTAAAACCCATAGGATGTAAGTGGATCTACAAGAGAAAGAGAGGAGTAGACGAGAAGGTAGAGACCTTCAAAGCAAGGCTAGTTGCTAAGGGTTATACCCAGAAAGAGGGGGTCGATTATGAAAAGACCTTCTCTCCAGTAGCCATGTTTAAGTCTATTAGGATTATTTTATCCATTGCTGTTTATTTCAATTATGAAATTTGGCAAATGGAAGTCAAGACTGCATTCTTGAATGGCAATCTTGATGAGAGCATCTATATGATGCAACTAGAGGGATTCGTGTCTCCAGATCAAGAGCAAAAAGTTTGCAAGTTGCAAAGCTCCATCTATGGATTTAAGCAAGTATCTAGATATTGGAACATTAGGTTTGATGATGTGATCAAAACCTATGGCTTTGTGCAGAAAGTGGATGAGCCTTGTGTCTACAAGCGCATCATTGACAAAAAGGTAGTTTTCTTGGTCCTATACGTGGAAGACATCCTACTCATTGGGAATGATGTGGGAGTGTTATCTAATGTAAAGGGTTGGCTGGCTAGCCAATTCCAAATGAATGATTTGGGAGAGGCGAGTTATGTTTTAGGGATCCAACTTATAACGGATTTAAGAACAAACTCATAGCACTGTCTCAGGCATCATATATCGACAGGATTCATGTGCAATTTGCGATGCATAACTCTAAGAAAGGTAATATACCTTCTAGGCATGGAGTTCATTTGTCTAAGGAACATTGTCGTAAAGACAACTCAAGAAGTTGAGGATATGAGACGTGTACCATATGCATCAGCAGTAGGTAGTCTCATGTATGCTATGTTATGCACGAGACCGGACATCTACTATGCTGTAGGAGTAGTCAGTAGATACCAGTCTAACCCATGATTGGATCAATGGGTTGCTTTCAAGACTATTCTCAAGTATCTTCGGAGAACGAGAAACTATATGCAAGTGTATTTCGGACAGGATTTGATCCCGTAAGGATACACAGATTCTGATTTTCAGTCAGACAGGGATTCTAGGAAATCCACATCTGGATCAGTATTCGCCCTAGGTGGTGGACCCATTGTGTGGAGAAGTATACCGCAATCTTGCATTACTGACTCCACCATGGAAGCCGAATATGTAGTCGCTTGTGAAGCTGCTCAAGAGGATGTTTGGCTCCGCAAGTTCTTGAGTGATCTGGAAGTTGTTCCAGATCTGGATAAGCCCATCACACTTTATTGTGATAATAGTGGTGCTGTGGCTAATTCCAAAGAACCAAGAAGCCACAAGAGAGGGAGCATATAGAGAGAAAATATCATCTCATTAGAGAGATAGTGCATAGAGGAGATGTGATCGTCACCAAGATAGCCTCACAAGACAATCATGCTTATCCATTTACGAAGACCTTACCGGCTAAAGTGTTTTCGGGTCACCTAGATGGTCTAGGGTTACGAAACATGCCTCACATGCTTTGGTGCAAGTGGGAGATTGTTGGGGTTTATGCCCTAAAGATGTAATTTGAAAATGGATTTATGAAATAAATACAAAGAAAAGTTCAATTCATTCTTGTTGTATTGTTTATTTTATAACTTGTGCATATATTAACATCCTATATTGCCAGATGTAATCTCGAACTGTGTATATGAGTGTAATATACGGATGGATACAGTAAGAGACGTGCAATCAAAAGAGTCTATAGATAGCAAATAAAGCTGGGTACTTTATTTGTGGTTAATCTATAGCTGCGGTCCATTCCGTAATGTATGGTGATTCTATCCTGAATCATTCATATGAGATATGAAAATTGAGGCACCTTGTACGATATGATCATATAGGACTGAGCCATGATCTATATGAATCTCTTACAAAGATCCGTTTACAGATAAGATTCATATATATCAACTAATGATGGCTATATGTGGGTGATCTTAATCCTGAGTGTATTATCAACTCCTTCAGGTTAGATCGTGGTCTTTGATATACCATGTGTGAGGTCAGATGCAGTTCCTGATCAATATGCTCCGTATGTTGGGATTGCAGTTTGGCTTGTGGCTAGGAAGGTATGTACGCAATAGTAGAATCCACTTCTTCTTGTGAGAAGTAGATGGTAGTTCCCTTAAGGGTTGATTCGGGGCTTGGACAATATGAGCTCTCTCCTAATTCCGTGAGGGCAGTAATTTAGATTGTTTGTCACGTTTGCCTTCAATCCTTATTCCTTATCCCCCCAGGCGATATGATTTATTGTTCATTAGAGAATCAATGGTACTTAAAGGATATATGTAATTAGAGGGGTGTAACGGACATTATGACCCAGCTCTAATTATGAACAACTATGGAGGATCACACCATGTGTAATAGCTATATCAATGTACACCGAGTTGTATCTTATAAAAACGTCTGCAGTTGAGAGAGTGCAGCTTCGGGTTTTTAGTGGAATAACACCGGAGTTAATAGTCAAAGAATATTAATTAAAGTGTTTAATTAATAATTCCGAGGACTATTGGAGCTCAAAATACTGTATGTCCATTAGGTCCTCTTGCTAACCAGATCGATTTAGGTAACAAGGGTCACTGTTAATTAATTGGATTGTCCAATTAATTGTGGTACGAAAGTGATACGTTTTTATTCAGGGATTAATTGAATAATGAGATTATTTAATTAATATAATAATTGAATAATGAGATTATTTAATTAATATATTAATTAAATAATTAGATTATTTAATTAATGAATTTATAAATATAAATTATTAATTAATTATTAAATGGAGGTTACAGGTTCAAATCATGATTAAGACATAAAATAATTAGATTATTTTATTCTTTGAGAAGTCTAGTATTTGAGTTTAAGTCAGCTAGGGTTATGTGGGAGTTACAATCCTACTCTACCTATGACACTTAAATACTAATTATCTTTTGAATATATAAAGATATATTTGGAAAGGTAATTAATTAGTTTTAAAAATATATAATGATATATTTATATAACTAGATAAGAGAGAAATAGTCATTGATTTTGATTTTAAAGGAAACACACAATTTTCAAAGAGAAACAAAAGAGAAAAACAAAAGAAAAACAAGTGTGTGCTGTGCAGCAATCAAGAGAGCAAAAATAAAAGAGAAAAAAGTGTGCTGTGTGTGCACCAAGTGGATCAAGAAATAAAAAATATTTTTTAAGAACAAAAGTTGTTCTAGGTATTTATTCTTTTGGAAGAAATTGTTTCTTCTTCTTTTCTCTACATCCTTCTAAGTTTCCGCGTACGTGACGCGCCCACACGCAATTACTAGTTCCGGGAATAGCTAGAAAGATCGGTGGTATAGATCAGGAGCATATCGTAAAGTGATGGAGCCTCCAAACGTTGGTAATGTTCTATATATTTTTTTAATATATTGATTACAATTTCTTGTGTTTACATATTGTATGTATTAGTTCCGAAAAATAATTACTATCTCATGTTCACTGGTTCCAGATCGTTTACGATATGTACTAAAAATTTTTAAAACCTATTTCCGCTGCGTTACAAGTGAACGGGGCTCCAACATATGTATATTGTATTTTTTAGATCAGCATTAGGATATCAAATGGATCTTTGTTTAGTAGAGACAAAGCTTGTTAAAGTGATAGAATCCGTAACTCTTCTCTTCATTAAGGAACACAAAACAAATATACCATACTGTAAATATTGTCCTTGAATTCTTGAACGATGACGGATACACAACAATAATTTGTACAATCGCAATGTATGCTTTTTTTCTTTACTGCAACATACTACCAAATACTATATATGATAACAACTTAATACAACTTTCCATTCCCCGTTCTTTATGTGTGTGTCAGTTGCTACAGCTGTTCGCCTTCTCTAGGTCATTAATAAGTCATTCCCCATTTTCCCTGATCACCCTATACATCTTCCCAATTTTTTGCATATCATCGTTAAACGCAATCGACCCATGGGAAGACATTGACGCATGCTTCCGTCCAAGTAACTCGCAAAAGAAATCAGCCAATTTGATATGTGTATGGACTTGGTCCAGTAAGATCTTCATACCGTCGTCCTCATTACTGACGGGATCAGCTCCAGAACTCGCCATAAAGAAAGAAGTGATAAAGCTGCGTAGTTTGAGAGGCACAATTTGTGTTTACAAGCTGCGTATTTGAGTTTTACATTAAAAACTTTTAAAGATATATTAAACCATTACATCCTAAAACACTCTTGGTTTGAAAATGGGTTTACTAACCATAATACTCTATATACATATTGCTTGCACTACCAACACCACAAAATCATAAACAGTATCGGTTCCCTTTCGAACAACAAACTTGGCCATAAATAGCAACAACACACATTGAAGCAGAACCAAAGTATGAACTAAGGTGATAACCTATATCATTCAAATGGGTCACGAATTGCACAATAACTTGTAAAATGACCATATCTCACTGTTAAGCGAAACGAAAAATATAAAACAAGGAATCCCCCCAAACAGCGTAATACGTACACAACCTAATAGATTAGACCCAACATGCAAACCAAAACAACATCACTTGGTTTCAACAACAATTAAAGAAATAACCACTTTCTCATCATACACAACACTTACAACACTTACAACACTTACAAACCCTAAAAATCTTGCCTTTGTTATGAATAACTTCAAAAAAACAGACTTTTTCCACACTTCAACATTTGTTGCCAATATTAGACGTAGACAACTTTTCGTAAAAGTCCATTAGTAGTTACGAACAAAAACTGCAACCCAAATTTCCTAAAACTACAACCCTAGCGTGACTAAATATTAGATTAATACCTCATCAGTGTCAGGTGCTTCATGCAAGAAACAACATATAAATAACTTAAAACTTGTATAATTGAAATAAATTAAAACATAAAAAAATAAACATGCAATCGACTAACCTCTCTTAAGCAAGTAAACACACCTCCAAGCTTCAAACTCACAAACAAACTTGTTTTTTCCCACACTCACCCTCTTTGAAAACAAACTTCACGCGTCCAAGTAGATGACACGATTCGTCTAAATAGAATGATAAGGTGGTGGTAGGGTTCGTTCTTTCGCACGAGAGAAGATGAAATGTTCGAACTCTAGAGAAGCAAACGGGAATCACAGCCATGCGTTGAATAATATTTCATTCTTTGAACCAATTTCAAGTGGACCACAATAATTTACGTGACGTGGTTTAATTTCATCCTTGAACTTTGAAAATGGCAAATACCAAAACTGAACGATGAATAACGTCTTACGTCTAATACCTCATTATTGACGGGGGAAAATAAATATATCTTCCAAAAAGTTCCGAACACAATTAGAACAATTTTAGGGTTTTCACTTAGTGATCTACTTATACCTCTCGTAACTGTATTACAACTACTAACTAACAGATTCAAATCATCTATCAGAAAAGGATTCAAAT
This sequence comes from Dipteronia sinensis, assembly GCA_033220585.1. NCBI lineage: Eukaryota > Viridiplantae > Streptophyta > Magnoliopsida > Sapindales > Sapindaceae > Dipteronia > Dipteronia sinensis. The sequence goes on along the minus strand of CM065637.1, from coordinate 58,728,005 downwards.
CGATTGACCAACAACGATGTCCCATTTTGAGTCTAACCATTTAAATTAGGCCGAAATGAAACCCCATTGTTCAAAAACATAATTACATTCTCATCCATGCTTTTAGACCTAACCCAATTTACTTGATTAGACAAAAGTTGGGACACCATTTGTAGACAAATGATTTCGATCCTTAAGTAACTTCCAGCATATTCAAAGTTATACCGAATAGACTTCAAACTTTTTGGTACAAATCCAAGAATGTTGTCTATTCTTACCTCCTGGCCCACCACATATACAACATCCAAGTCATTTTCCAAAGCCTAAGGTAGACAAAGGTCGGATCCCGCACACCCCACGTGGTTTAATACGGTTTCACTCGTTCAAGCATTATTATTGTTAGTTGTTTAGTGGATTAGTTCAGTTGTTGTTAGTGGACATTCGCTTCCTCTTTATCAGGTATTTAGTTGTTGTTGTAAGCCTATAAAAGGCTAACTTTGTTAGTGGAAGTTGTTGTAATGTACCGTTTACGTGGTATGTCTTGCAATAAAGCTACCTTCAATGGCTCTGTTAACAATTTGTTATAATTATTTATTCTTGTTTAACTTAACGAACGTTGAATTCTAAAACCTTGGTCCTTGTATCTTGAATGAATGAAGTTCTTGTTTTCACTTTAATAAAATGAAAAATGAAAAAGGGATAAGAAAAATACATCTCAATATACATCAACGAACGTAATCAGTATTTACATCATTCTTACAGAACAAAACATTAACAAATATACAAAAGACAACAACACAACCTCAAGGTCCCACTACTTTTTTGGCCTGAACGGGATCAACATCATCCCATTTTCCTTACGGGCAAACTTTCTTTGAGTATTCCCTCATGAGATTGAATCCAACCACATGACTGGCCGAATATCCGAGATTGACCAATTGAAGCTTCGATCTTGAAAATCTGGCATCATGTGCAAGAACCTTTCCTTGTTCCTCTAACTTGGCAACCCGTTCATCGATATGGCATAATTTATCAAGAATTTCCATGCTATCCTCGTTTGGTGAAGATGAAGCTGTTTTCTTCTAGGATTTGAGAGCTTCATCCATGCGTAACAAGGAATATAAAACCTAGAGCAAAAATACAAATAAGTTATTAATTTATCATTTTATCAGATATTGGAGAGAGAGACACAGAGACAGAGCTCAGATCTTTATCGATCCTTTCTCGAATTCTTGACAAACCGCGACATAGATTTCGAATTTTTGGTTTTGAAATACTTTGAGAAATATTACTTCCAAACTTACAAGCGGTGGTGGTGGGGGCGACGGCGGATGTGGCTGTAGAAGCCAACGACAGACACTAGTGAGAATAAAAATGTGACAATTGATAACAGTAGAACTCAACAGAGAGGAAAGAGATAGATATTGTGTTATAGTATAACCGGTTGAACTGTTTTTTGTTTTGTTTTATAGTTTATTTTTAAGTAACGCAACTCTATTGGATCAAGTTTAACATGATCCAACGGATCATATCCATCACTAGCCAACCATTCTGAAGAGACACCTAATGCTTGGGTTCCCTATGCAGTAGTCAATCCATTGACACCGTTACCGTCAACGCACTAAATTTTCATACATTGAAAATATAATATTACACACAACCGCCAACTGGATACATGTCATACAACTCTTTGTAATCACAGTATCACACTAATCAATAGATATTTGAATCGATAGTTTTCACGTTTCACATAGGTGCAGTTGCTTTTAAATCCAAACTCGGTTAAAATGGATCCAAGGAACCACCATAGTACTAGTATGAATACAAACTATATATAACCAGTATATTTATTTATTTTAATTTAAGTTCAAATACAGTATACGTCATGGTAACCCCATTTCGTCTATACAACCAACAAAACGATGCATCTCCTCTGTGGTGTTAACCTGTACATTTGATTTGGATTATATTTCATTTGTCAAGATTTCAGTTGACGCATTGATAAATGTGAAACGACGGTTTACTACCTCCAACACTTTATCCTTAAGATTATCCTTCTGTTCCCACTTCCCAACGCAATCTAATGAAAGATTTTCCGCAGGGCATTGAAACCACTATCTAACTTCAGCATTGTAAATCTACTAATTCCACAAACAAAAAATCTATTATGTATGCCCAGTGCCCTATAAGCAAGTTGCCTGATATCCACAGTAATCAAGCAATCTTATCCAATTTTTGTTCTAAATTATTTAGTTTCAATTGCAGTTAGAATAGTGTGCACTGAATATTTGCTCCAACCAGGTGCAGAATAAACCACTTTCATCATGTTCTGTTTGCTTTAAACATTACATTTGGACTTACTGAGAACATCATTTGGATTTTGGAAATCCAAATATCTTTGTCATTGATATCTGATATGTGATTAATTGCTTCGGCACACACGTAAGGTAACAACGTATATTCTAAAAGATTACGATGACCTCACATCTATATCCGTCCTTCAAATTACATTGGCAACTTCCATTCGTATTTTGTTTAAGGTTTAGGTACGTGTAATAATTCAAAATGAATGTGTTTGTCTTCAGCAATATGTCTAACTTCCAGCCAATGTCAAAGTCAATGACAGTGGATTGCAGTAGTTAGAGGAGTACACTACGAAGATTTCTGTCTTTAGAAATAGGGATGAGGTAATGATGAACTAGTTAAATTTTTTTTTTGGGGTATTGTTGCCATCAATAAATTGTGACCGATATATATAACTATTAATAAGTTCATTAATTACTTCCTCTGGATAGGGTTTTCCACCCGTGCAGTAAATTTTTCAATTGTAATTTTATGATCCGCTTTAGGATATCAATAACTATGATTACCGGAGACAAAGCTGGTTAGAACATAAATGATATGATCCATAATTCCTTCTCTTAATTAAGAAACAGAAAACAAATATACCATAATTTAATATATTGTGCCTAAACACTCACTGTTACACACAAGTATCGATAACATTTTTTTGACAGGTGGTTTGATTCCTTACCAAACTTCAGTAAGTTAATATACACGATTAAACTCGTTCTATATTAAAGGGATGTCGATTTGGGTCAACTCAACGACGGGTCGACACAACACGAACGATTATTACAGGTTTGGGTTGAGGCAAGAAACGGGTCGAGTTCATTAATGTTCAACCCTCCCCATTAAATGACACATGGCCAAAAGTTAACCTAAGGTTAACAGATCTACCGTCAGTTAGAAAACCTGTTAAATGAATAAGGGTAAATAGGTAAATTTTAAAAAGATACTTAAACTTAATTTTTTTAGAATATTACAATTAAAAGACAAATATCAGTTCTTATATAAATATATATATATATATATATATACCCTAATTTTAACAAATGAAAAACACCAGGCAAATGTGGTTCTAAGGATTCTTCTTTTTCTTCTTCAAAATTTCTAGGGCAAAAATGAATGATGTTGAGGATTTGTACCCAGATTGTTTCTGTTGAAGAAGAGCTAGGCGTTGCATGTCTTGGACAGATTCAAACTCTGGTAGACGTTTTTTGGGTTGCTCCAAATTTCAGGTATGTTAGTGTTTAAACTTGTGTTCTTACTGTTCCTTATTTGCTCGAATTAAAATCAGTTTTGTTATTTTTTTTTTGGCTTGTTAAGGTGATGATAATTGTGGTTTCTCAGATGGTATGACCCTCTAATTTTTGTAAGGTCTAAGAAGATTATTCATGCATTGCTTAGAAGAATCAGTGAGCTAGAGATTAGATTGGAGGAAGAAAATGGATTTGTAGGCATTGATACAAGCTATACTACTGTAGTTTTTGTAGACGAAGAAGTTAGTTCTGTAGTTGGAGTGATTCGAAACCCTCATAGTATAAGGAATTGGTTTGTTCTGTTGGTTTTAGCAGTAGGTATTTTCTTTGGTGTTGGCAAGAATTATCTGGACAATTTGTAATACTGTAACAGTGTGTTTGTTGGTTCTAAATATGTAATTTAAGAAAAGTTGTATCTTTTTCTTCAACTAATGATACATCTTTTTCTTGATGCTATTGTTAATGACAAATCTTTTTCTTGATGCTATATGTCCAACTAAACCTGTATTTAATTGATTCAAACACATTACCTTGTCCTAGTAAATTTGTCCAAGTAAATTTAGAAACCTGTACTACCAACATTGAAACCAACATTTGATGTTCTGTTGCCAACAATAATACCAGTTAACAACAATTCTAACAGTAACAACATATACAATTTGGAAAATATCCCTTAACATTATGATAAACCTAAGTACCATACATCATACTAGAAGAACAGACAACAAAATATCCATGTATGCATAATACATATATCCCAAAATATCCCTACATATAATCTTCTACCTCTAAAGTACCCAAGTATGCATAACTAACATCAAAACATCACAACACCGCATGTTAACTAAACAACAACCCTTTACTGGGCAACTTTAGTCCCAACTGCATTCCCTAGAACAAATTCAGTCTTACTGCATTCCTTCCAATAGATTCAGTCGCAGCTGCATTCCCTCCACCAGATTCAGTGGTTGCTCTTTTGTCACAAGTGGTCCTGTTGTGAACTTGTTGCCTACATTTGCTGCACCTTATCGTATTATATTTCCTGCTCAGCTGGGTGGTCCCTCCTACCTTTACCTCATCGGATTACAGATGCCTTGCTTTCTTTGGCATGCCCCTATGTTTTTGGAACTTTGGACATTGGACAGGTTTTTCATTAGTTTTTGGCCACATGCTTAGCCCATTGATGCCATATATCACATGAGTATAAGCCTTGAGAAAGCTTTCTTTCTTGTACTTGTTGTTTATGAAGTGAATAGTGTGTTTGTATTGGAACTCATCAGAGTAGACATTCCATAGATGCAAAGAATTCCAATTAGCTGTCATTTGTTGCAAGCACAAGTCTTCTTCTCAATGTCATTGTAATAAATTTTTAATTATTGTAATAACAAAAGCTGATGGGTCTCATTTCGAGAATTTATTAACAATTCTTGCGGTCCACTCCATTTTTGTAGTTTATAGTTATGTTTGTTATCTACAAACATAATCTGTACATATGTTCAAGCTTTTCTGATAACCAATAAAGACATACCATTATATAATATCAATATGAAAAACAAGAATTAAAACAAGAGTCAGATTTACAGATTTTTTACAAGGATCCATCCATGTGGTCCCCATCATTTTTGTAGTTTTGTAGTTAGGTCTACAACCAACTCATATAAATAACCCAAAAACACAACACACATCATCAACACAAAAAACCCAGAAAGGTTAACCAAATATCTTACCATATCGCGGTTGTTCATCTCCACTTGACCTTGCTCCAGACATTTCTCTACCCTGATCGTCAACGGATCAACACAAAGACAAAACCGACAAACCCAAATCAAGGGGAATATCTAAATCGAGGCAAATTTCTAACCCAAAACCACCTAATGTCTTCCTAAATCTTGATCAAATGAATAAACCCTAACAATTTGTAAATGTCCCAAACGAGAAACAGTTGGCTGAATTGGGAATCAGAAATTTGGAGATTTCATTAAATGATCTGGATTAGCAAAATACCCCCCAACAGATAACCTAGAAATGACTAAATTGCCCTTAGTCAATTGACACGTGAGGCACATGTGTTTTTGTCAGCAGACGGAATAAGGGTTCTGTCCCCATTCAGTAACCGGTTACCAATTTCCTTAAGTTCAGGGGGTTTAACGCTTAAAAAAAGTTCAGGGGACATTTGTGCTAATAACCCTGTAATTAATACAATCACCACATATGCACAATAGATCATGTATTAATATTTTTAACTGACTGTGTAACCAGTAGTAACCATTGTTAACTGTTAAGTCGAAACCGGTCACTGGTCTCAGAGTGTTATATATTATTAAATAAAATAGGAAGTATCTAACGCTCTCTCACATGATAACAATTTATTTTAAATGAAATCAGTTTGCAGAAACAACATATAACCAACATCGAAAAGTTTGTTTTCTTTTGGTCTTCTAGCTTTTCCAAACTGGTGTAGGAAAACAAAACCGACCACCGCCGTGCCATGTTTAAAATATGATTCGGTCCCTCCAGTTGACGGTTCATAAAGGTGCAAGGAAATTGTTTTCGTCATGCATGCGAATGTATCAGATACTTTATGTTGAAGACAATCAGTGTGTACAACAAAGATAGCTAACAAAAATCGAATCCGCAATCCAGACGATTGTCGGATTGAGAAGGAGTCTATGAATGAAGTAAGGTGGAAAGAATTCCATAAGTTTTTGGCCACCAGAAATATTCATCATACATCTGGAACTCTGAAGCTAGCCCACGGATATATGCAAGGACAATATTTAGTAGATGTTGCCACTCAAAATCCACAAGAAGAAAAGATGTGGCTGGTACAAAATGGATTTGTAAAGAAACTTGAAACACACGGGTCACGTGATCTGGTTGGTCTTCCACCTGCAATCGTAAACTCATACAAGAACTTGAATATGGATGCGGACATTTATATATGGATCAGGTTCTACACTTGTCCCCCTAAATGGGTTCCGTATACGGCTACCCAGGGCCGAATATTACCGCCCTACCATTATGTCCACTTTATTCAAGACGACCATGAAAATCAATTTGTATTCTTGACAATGGAGAACCAATACTTGACTCAAAGATATTGAGTGCTTAAGCATTTTCAAATATGGCAGGGGTCATTGAAACAAACAGTGATGTTAAGTATCTAGTAGTAATGTCAGATAGAATTCTGATTGACTCTTTTTGTACAAAATCTGCTCTTTTAACTCCTTTCTACAGAAGTCTGAAAATGAGTGAATTTGATCTCTCCCTTGCAGGCACAAGGTATGTCGAACAGTTCGAGCAGGCGATGACACCAATGATATACGATGGTGATGCTGAACAGTCGAGACTATCATATGAAGAAGAATAAGACCTCGCTCGTCAAATCGATGTATTGGAAAAGAGTCGTGTGGAAAAGGCATATGGGAAAGCAATGGAGCCTCTCGATTAGAACACTATCAGTTTGTAAGATGTATTAATGGTGTAAAAGGGGGCCGGCCCGGCCCACATCGGCACGGCCCCCCGACCCATTTAGGAAAACGGGACGTGCCTGGCACGGCATGCCACTTTGGCGTGCCGTGCCAGGCACGGCCCGTTTTCCTAAATGGAGGCCCGGCACGGCACGCCGGCACGACCCTTCCGTGCCGTGCCGTGCCGCGTGCCGTGCCGTGCCGGCACGTGGGCCAATTTGGCGGGCCAAATGGGCCGGCCCATATATATATATTTTTTAAATTTTTTTATATATTATTATTTTAGTATAATAAAAAAAATGTTTATAATAAATTAATAATAGATTATAGATATATTTTTTATTTTATTTAATGAATTAATTCAAAAAATAAATAAAGATAAAACATGAAAGAAAAAAAAAGTAGATAAAAATATGAAATGAAGAATTCTTTATTTATTTCGGACTTTCAGTATTACATATTTACATGATTGCCTCATTAAAAACCTTACCAAGAAAACCCAGTGGGATAAAATTGTATAGAGAGTTTGAGAATGGAGAGAATTAGAGAAAGTGAATGAAAAGTGGAATGTGTGGGAGTATTTATAGAAAAATTAGAAAAGTGGGTAAAAATATAAAACATAAGAGTTGAGGGGGTAAATTGTAATTTTTATAGTTTTTTTTTAAAAACATAACCGTTGGCTGACGTCAGCCAACGGTTATTTTTTTTTTAAAAATACCGTTATATACTTAATTTTTAAAAAAAAAATAAAAAAAAAAAATTCTGCAGGCCCAACGGTCGGCACGCCGTGCCGACCGTTGGGCCTGGCACGCCGTGCTGGCGTGCCGTGCCGGGCCGACACGGCGTGCCTGGAACCCTGACCCCGCACGTGCCAAGAACCCTGACCCGGCACGTGCCAAGAATGGGGGCCGTGCCTGGCACGACCTGCTAGCACGGCCCGCCATCCTTGGCAGGCCGGTCGGACCGGGCCCTCCAGGCGCGGCCCATATTTACACCACTAAGATGTATATTTTTGAACGAACTTTTATGGGAAGCTGTTTGTAGATTGTGAAAAACGTTTAATACGTTGAATTTTCAGGCTTGTTTTTTAAAATGTTTAGTACAACTATTAACATACACATGTTTAGTATGATTTAGTTGATGTTCAACACTTCAACCTACTATCACTCACTGCTTTCTTAACTGGAGCTGTGAAAACAACATATTACAACGACATATCATTTGTAAACCACGGGAACAAATTCAAAGATCACAAAATATAACACATGTGTGCATGTTTAAATACTCTAATATTATAAACGTCGAATACCTACTTGCAACAAAAATCAAACAGGTGCTCTCGTCATTATTCCAATATAGATATACAGTGGCTGAACCGACAAGGGTAAAATTAAACTACGTTACAGTTGATTAGGTAATGCTTGTTATCTTCAAGTACATAACCAAAAGGACTAGTGAAATGAAAAATAGAAAACAGCATACATATGCTTTTTTCCTATACATAATTACCTAATGGGGAGGATGAGACGGTGATACAGGACGACACAGCTCCCTCTCAAACTCTGAGATCAGTCTCTGTGTGTCATCAAAGACCTGGATGAATTTTGTCCATAACAATACTACGCCGATGTTTAAATGCCCAGAAAACTGATTTCTCATATCGTCCAATCGACTGAAAACTTCTAAAATCCCGTCCAGAAAGGAATAAATACGATCTCGACCGACCACTGTTTCACCTTTGCAATTCATTTCCATTGTGCAAAACGATGCCGTCGGTTGTGCCTTGTTAGTGTTACGGATGTACTTCAAATTTAAAGTTGTGTTGGAACAGATAATGTCAATCCAATAGTTAAATACACATTGCTGTTTGTAATAGTACTCGAACTCTATTGTTACGAAAATATGCAACGTAGACTGTGTAGCCAATGAATGGACAAATTTAACCTTTTATCCATAAATATGTTCACTGTTGAAAAATCAATAATGCTAGGTTGATCAAATCCTGTGGTCAAATGATATAGTAATATTATAAACCATTCAGTTAGTTTAATAAAAATTATTTGTTTTCAATTCCTTAATTTTTAAATGTAATTAACATATAACATCATAACGAACTCTAAATAGTGCATTAAAATAAAATATTAACACTAACATATCTAATAATACAAATCTTTCTCTATAATTCTCATCTTTTCGTGTTATCGGTCAATATATGTTATTTGTAAACTCTATGAACAGTTTGGGGGAAGGATGAAATGCCATTTCGCTGACGTAATTTGTATTGCGTAAGAGATTCTACTGTCCATTCCTAATTCCAAATGCTTAAATTTACCCTTTCAGGACATGAACTGAAGGGTGAATAATATCGGTAATGAGTATATTTATTGTATATATCGTGATGCTTTGGTTTTTGCATTTGAAAATTAAATCTCACTGTCCCTTCACATAAAACGCCATGTGTGCACGCGGATCTTTTGGAAAGATTTTTTACTTGTGCATTAAACTCCCATGCCTCAGTAAAATCAGACCTGTCAGAAGCAAATGAGATGAGGTATGTGAATGAACCCCTATCCATTGGTATTCAATGAAACTGTAATAGAAAATAGTGATTTCTAACTTCAATCCGGATTCAACACATTTGGTTCGAACATAATCCTAATACTTTATATGTGATGTCAATGTCAACCAGAAGGGGGTTGGTTACAATATAAATAAGGTTTACACTTTGGTATACCGATATCGTGTTATTTCTTGTCCACATGTTACAATGATTTATTAGACGTTAGGTGTTACACTTAGGGGTTGTTTGTTTTATTGTTTAAAGACTGAACAGTTATGAATTTTTCTCAATACTTAATAGGGACTGAAATTTGAACCTGAATAACATGTTTGTTTTTCTTTTTCTCACGTCTAAATGTATTGTCAACATGTTTGTTTTTTAAAAATAAAATTCTCTGAAGACAAGTAATTTTACATTTATACCCATCCTAAGGAAAATAAAGAATGTTAATAGCCAAAATTGGCTAAGGACTTAAGGGAAATTTTTCACCTTCCAGACCTGGCTCCATGCCCGAGAGTTTCCACTAGGAGACCATTCTACCTAAAGCCGAGCTACGATACCACCCCGCAGGAACAAGGACGGGCTCCAGAAACATCCGGAATATAGCCCGGGACGATCAGATCTAGCCCGCATCACCAAACCTGAAAACAAGAAATTCCCCGAAGTCGAGGTCACCTCGCAATTTCTCCAGAAACTCACCTATACCTCGCTGATACAGGGGGATGTCCATAGGAAGCCAGACCTGGCTCCTAGCTGGACGATACCTCGCTGATACAAGGGGATGTCCATAGGAAGCCGCACCTAGCTTCGAAAGATCAATGGAAGCTAGACCTGGCTCCTAGCTGGACGAAACTTCTCAGATATCGAGGTCGGAACACTGATCGACCTCACTAGTCGATGCACCACACCATGACACATTCAACGACCCCTATGGGAATCATTCCAGATCCGAAGATACACAGTATCATATCTACAGACGTTACACACGTGCAGAACAAGTAATAGAGTATGAATGGGAAACAAATTGATTTCCAAGATATCCTCAACGGAGCAATTAACTCAAAGTCAACTACATTTAAAGGTAAAAATCCCGTCCGATAAGAGGGGGATGAGAAAATCAAGGGGAAATCATTGAGTTTAAACCTATGAAGACATTGTATAAATGAGGGATTTCCTCCTTCAGAAAGAGAGACTACTATTCGACAGGCATACAAAAAACATCCAACTATTTCCCAGAAAAAAGTGAGAGCAATTCGAAAGAAAAATAGAGAGAGATGTATATCATATGTTATCAATAAAGAAAGATTTTTGTTTCTTTTGAATAACTGAAGAAATCGCTATCTCCATGTCATTTCAATAGGCATTGTTTTATACATATATGTATTCTACCTTGTACCTTGGTCATCACCTACGTGGTAATGATCTTGAGGGTGCTAACTGAGATTTATTGCCCCGAGCAAGATTTCTTTTAACACTTTCTGGTGCCGTCTATGGGAAGGCCTTACACCCAATTGATCAATTACTTGCTTTTACATTTTCGTTGTTTTACAGGAACTATGAGGCTTCGCTCTTCCCAAGTCCAACACAGAGTTTCAGAGCAACCCCCGTCGAGGCTTACGCGAAAGGCCCCAAGAAAGGGGGAAAATCTGGATATGGCAGTCAAGCTCCGGTCCAAACAACCAATGCGCTGGCTTCTAGCCACCCTATAGTAAGCCAGGCCGCGTTCGACCAACATGCGGCAGCCTTCGTAGAAACCATCCGCGTCCGCCTGCTCGCTGAAGGCATCACAATCCAGCCAACCAACCTGAATGATTAGGGGGAACCAAGCAGGCTCGGAGCTAGGCAACCTGCTTACGATCGCCTGGGGCCTCCTCTTCTAGTGCCAGCTCGAGATAGGTCAGGGCCTCAACGTTCGATCCGGGATAGGCTGGGACCCATGCCCCCAGTTCCAAAAAGACCTTCACAATATCAACCCAGACGAGTTAAGTCTGCCGCTGATGCTTTTACCCGGAAGCCACGAGATCTATCTCACCCAACTACGTCAAGGAGGACTGCCTAGGCCCTAGAGGAGGAATGTAGACAAACTCCCCGAATGGATCCTATCCATGAGGGGGACCGGATAGAGATTTCCAGTTCATCGGAGAGACTCGACAGTGAAGAATCCGAGGTCAACTCAAAGAAACCCAGGAACAAGCGACTGAGGGATCAGCTGGTAAAGCTACAAAAGGAGGTCCAGCAGATAAGGAAGGGAAAGAGTAAGAGGACAAAAAGAATCCCCTGAGCGAGATGAACGCTCCCTTCACTAGGAGGATCCGGGAAGCAGAGCTCCCCCCAAAATTCAAAATGCCAGCAGATAAGTTCTCTGGAATGGAAGATCCTCTAAGCCATCTAGAGAGCTTCGTTCAACAGATGGAAGTCCAGAACACTACCAGAGCAGCTATGTGCAGAATGTTTCCAACAACCTTGACCGACTATGCGAAAACCTGGTTCAGGAAACTGCTCGTTGGTAGCGTGGATTCTTTCACAAAACTGTCAACCGATTTTTGTTCACAGTTCCAAGGAGTTAAACCTCGCCCGAAAGATCCCATACACCTCCAATATGTGATCCAGGAGCGGAGTGAAACTCTTCGATCGTACGTAGAGCGGTTTCACAAGGAGGTCATACAAATGAGAGTTTTATCTGAAAAAGAAACCCTCGCTAACTTCAGACGGAACCTCTGGGCAGGAAAGCTTTTCCGTTCTTTCGCCAAAAGAATCCCCTGAGCGAGATGACCGCTCACTTCACTAGGAGGATCCGGGAAGCGGATCTCCCACCAAAATTCAAAGTGCCAGCAGATAAGTTCTCCAGAACGGAAGATCCTCTAAGCCACCTAGAGAGCTTTGTTCAACAGATGGAGGTCCAGAACACTACCAGAGCAGCTATGTGCAGGATGTTTCCAACAACCCTAATCGACTACGTGAAAACTTGGTTCAGGAAGCTGCCTGTTGGCAGCGTTGATTCTTTCACAAAATTATCAACATATTTTTGCTCGCAATTCCAAGGGGTCAAACCTCGTCCGAAAGATCCCATACACCTCCAATATGTGATTCAGAAACGGAGTGAGACTCTTCGGTCGTACGTGGAACGTTTTCATAAGGAGGTCTTACAAATGAGAGTTTTCATCGAGAAAGAAACCCTCGCCAACTTCAGGAGGAACCTATGGGCGGGAAAGCTTTTCCGTTTCTTCGCCAAGAGACCTCCCGAGACTTACCAAGAAGCATACGACCGAGCTCTTGAGCAGGTCGAGATCGACGAACAACTCAAAGTCAAGATGGAACACGACGACATGAGAACAGCAAAGCGTCTGAAAAAAGAAGCCCCCAAATTTGAGCCAGTTCAGAAAACTCAGAATAAACCTCCCAACAGGTCGACCTATCGCATCCCTGTTCCTCAACATAGGCAAGAAAGATTTCCTGCAAGACGAATCCCTCCCCGGGCTTCGCCACCTCCCAGGACCGTGGCCCCTGTAATGCAAGGGGAAAAAGGGTACGACTACTACACCCCTTTGAACGCTTCCAGGGAAACGGTCTACCTTGCTATACGAGATAAAGGGCTGCTCCAAAAGCCCGCTCCCATGAAAGCCCCAGCTGACAGGAGAAACCCGGTACAAGTACTTCGACTTCCACGAAGACGTGGGCCACAACACCTCAGAGTGCTATAATTTGCGTAACCAGATTGAAGCCCTGATAAGGGGGGGATGCTTAATTGAATTCTTACAACAGGTCAGAGATAACATTCGGACAGGAAGGGAGGTACAAGCTGAAATCTGTGAAGAAACAGAAAAGAGGAAGGGGAAACAGGCTGACTTAATGCAACAGATCCAGGTGATACACACCATCAGCGGAGGTCCTACACTGGCTGGCATTTCCAATAACTCCTGAAAAAATCACTCAAGGAAGATTCCCCGCATCGAAGAAAGCCGGGGGATCTTCAAAGTCCGCAAGAGCCCGATAGAGCCCTCCCTGTCAGCGCAGATCATTTTCACTGAAGCAGATGTCTTCAACACCGTGCAACCTCATGATGATCCCATGGTAATCACGATACAGATCGCCAACTGTCTGGTCAATCGCATGCTCATGGATACAGGTAGCAGCGTAGATATCCTCTTCAAGGATACCTTGGAAAAATTAAACCTGAAGCAACATTGTTACAACAGCTATACCACTCCGCTTTATGGGTTCACTGGAGATTCGAACATACCGGTGGGGTCGATGATCCTCCCAGTAATCATCGGAATCACCCATCTCCAACAGAATGTTATGACCGACTTTATTGTGGTTGACACCCCATCGGCCTACAATGCCATCCTAGGGAGACCATTCCTGTCCTCCTTGAAGGGAGTCTTGTCCATATACCACAACATCCTGAAATTCCTAGTTGGAACCAAGGTAGGAGAGGTACGCGATGACCAACAGGCAGCCAGGAAATGCTACGCAGTGTCTGCCAATCCTACAACCCTAGCAAAACAGTGTGTACATGTGGCATTAGTCCAGGAAGACATGGATACATCCCGGATAATCCAGGAGGAGAAGGAGCCCGCGGAACATCCTAGGCATCCGGAGAACGAACCTATTATGCCTTACGAGGAGGAACGGAGTAAGGAGTGGGCCAGCGGGCAGCCCGTAGATAAACTAGAAGAGATACCCATCAGAAATGACGATCCCTCCAAGGTCGTCAAGGTCGGGGCCACCCTTGATCTAGAAGTGAAAAGAAGATTAATTGATCTTCTCAAGGAGTTCAGCGACATCTTTGCTTGGAACCATGATGAAATGCCTGGAATCCCGGTGTCATTGGCCGCCCATCGACTAGCGGTAGATCCAACAGTCAAGCCCGTCAAATAGAAGAGGCGTCACTTCAACGCTGATAGGAACGCTGCAGTACATGAAGAGGTAGATAAATTGATCAAGGCAGGGTTTATCAGAGAAGTACGCTATCCCAATGGATCGCCAACGTGGTCATGGTTACGAAGGCAAATGGGAAACGGAGTATGTGTGTCGATTACACCGACCTCAACCCGGCTTGTCTAAAAGACAATTTTCCTTTACCAAAGATCGACCAGCTGGTTGACTCCACATTTGGAAATAAACTTTTGAGTTTTATCGACGCATTCTCAGGATATAACCAAATTAAAATGCACCCGGCTGACCAAGATAAAACCAGTTTCATTACTGGGAAGGGCTTGTACTGCTACAAGGTGATGCTGTTTGGTTTGAAAAATGTAGGGGCTACATACCAGCGGCTGGTTAACAAACTGTTCAAGCCCGAGATAGGAAGGACGATGGAGGTGTATATCGACGACATGATCACAAAATCCCCAAATGTAAAAGGACATCAGGAAGACCTTCGTAAAACTTTCCTCATACTGAGAGAAAACCAGATGCGATTGAACCCCTCCAAATATGCCTTTGGGGTAACAACGGGGAAGTTTCTGGGCTTCATGGTTCATGAGAGTGGCATATAAGCCAACCCAGAAAAAATCAAAGCTATCTTGGACCTAGAATCCCCAACCTCACTCAAACAAGTACATATTCTAACTGGACGTGTGGCGGCACTCAACATGTTTATTTCTCGCTCCACCGATAAATGTCTCCCTTTCTTTAAAGCTATCAAACAAGGGAAAAACATGAGGTGGAGCCAGGAGAGCGAACAGGCTTTCCATGCTTTGAAAGAATACCTGACAAGCCCCCTGTTGTTAGTCAAGCTAGTTCTCGGAGATGAGTTGCAGATATACCTGGCCGTATCAGAAACTGCAGTAAGCTGGGCTTTGGCCAAGAAGTGTGGCGATGGTTTTCAAAGACCCATATACTATGTGAGTCATGCTTTGACCAAATCAGAAAGGAATTACATTCTCCTGGAAAAGCTCGCGTATGCTCTGGTGATCTCAGCGAGGAAGCTCCGTCCCTATTTTCAAGCTCGCACAATAGCAATGGTGACGGACCAACCTCTTTGCCAATTCTTGCAAAGACCAGATGTGTCTGGAAGGCTAGTCTTATGGGCCCTAGAGCTCACTCAGTTCGATTTAAAGTATAAGCCCCGGACCACGATTAAGGCACATGCTTTGGCCGACTTCGTGGTAGAATTTTCAGCGATCCCAGATCAAGAGGATCCCTCAGTACCAAATGAGATCCTTGAAAAGACATCCGAGGTCGACAATTGGCCAGAAGACTGCAAGCCGTGGACCCTCTTTACAGATGGAGCATCCGGGTAAGCTGGGGGAGGAGCTGGCATAGTTTTAATAGATCCGGAGGGGATTGAATTCTGTCACTATTTCGGATTCGAGTTTAAAGCCACCAATAATGAAGCAGAGTATGAAGCCCTCCTAGCCGGGATAAAGGTAGCCATCGAACTAAATGCCGATTACCTAAAAGTCAACAGCGATTCATTGCTTGTTGCCAATCAGGTGACTGGGATGTACCAGGCAAATGGAGATAATATGGTTGCTTATCTAAAGCTAGCCCAGTTGCTAAAAAATAAGTTTAAGGGGTTCAAGATCGATCAGGTACCTCGACACCAAAACCATCGCGCAGATGTTCTGGCTAAAATAGTGGCGAATGGAGGCCAATCCCTACCACGGGGAATTCCCCTCCAAGTGATCACCCAACCAAGCATAGCCACAAATGGAG
The DNA here is from genome assembly GCA_033220585.1 of Dipteronia sinensis. Lineage (NCBI taxonomy): Eukaryota > Viridiplantae > Streptophyta > Magnoliopsida > Sapindales > Sapindaceae > Dipteronia > Dipteronia sinensis. Next base: position 58,711,731 of record CM065637.1, on the reverse strand, counting down.
AAATCTGCTCCCTGGATCACCTGCCTTGCTGGATGGACCCAAGTGTTGCCTACCTTCTTGAAGGAGAGCTTCCCGAAGAGCCAGACCAAGCCTGAAGAATTAAAAGACTCTCAGTCCGATACTGTATGGTAGACGGGTACCTCTACAGAAGGGGCAGATCCCTCCCCTTACTTAGGTGCTTGCACCCTGATGATGCTAAATGGGCATTGAGAGAGGTCCACTCTGGGGACTGTGGGAACCACATAGGTGGGGAAGCTCTAGCCTATCAGGTGCTTCGTATGGGGTACTATTGGCCGACCATCCACCAAGACGTAAAGAGTTTTGTGCAATCTTGCGAGCCATGTCAAAGAACTTCAAACTTGACCCACCAACCACCAAAGCGACTGTCGTCTCTTAGTTCGCCTTACCCCTTTGCCATATGGGGAATCGACCTAATCGGACCACTTCCTACCGCTCCCGGACAGATGAAACATGCTATCGTGGCTATCGACTACTTCACAATATGGGTCGAGGCAGGGCCTCTTTCTCGGATATCAGAAACGAATATGACCAAGTTCATTAAAACCAACGTGGTATGCAGATTTGGGACCCCTCTCATCATTATAGCTGACCTAGGGAAGCAGTTCGACAACGCCCGATTCAAAGACTTCTGTAAGGGATTGGGGATCGACCTCAGGCTCGCTTCAGTGGCTCATCCCCAGACTAACGAGCTGGTAGAATCCACCAACAAGACTATCAAGAAACTTTTAAAGAAGAAGCTACAGCAGAAGAAAGGCAAATGGGCTGAAGAGCTACCATAAGTCCTCTGGGCATACCGGACTACAAAGAGAACAGCTACCGGGGAGACACCTTACTCCGTGGCTTTCAGGGTTGAAGCAGTCCTCCCCATCGAGCATAAATTGACCTCATTCAGGTAGATCACTTTGAGCCTGAAAGTAACGAAGTCAAGCTTCGGGCTAATCTAGACCTCTTAGAAGAAAAACAAGATCGGGTAGCGGAGAAAGTAGCGATCTACCAGAGCAAGATCGCTAGATACTTCAACCAAAAGGTCAGAGCCCGGAATTTCAAAGAAGGGGATCTGGTACTTAGGAAAGTGATCCTGAATACACGGAAAAGGTCGGATGGAGTCTTAAGTCCCAATTGGGAAGGGCCATATTTGATAAAGCTAGTTGTTCGCAATAGAGCTTATAAATTCGAAGACATGGACGGACGATCCATTGACCACACTTGGAATGCAGATCATTTGAGGAAATTCGACCCTTGAGAAGGGAGTTCTCAAGCAGACTACCCCCATTTAGTTTTCATTACAGACCCTAATAAAGATGTACTACATCTCGATCATCAATAAAGTCATTTTTTTCTCTCCCGTCTTTATCTCCAACAATGTTCAACATTAGTGACTACACCCTTGTATGGGAAACTCAACATGAACACTTCGAGACCAGGAAATAGCTGAATAGCCCTCCTGATGCCTTGGTCGGGCTACCACCCCCAAGAAGGGTCTGAGTGTAACAGCATAGTTGCCATCCAGATCACGAGACCAAGAAATAGCTAAATAGCCCTCCTGATGCCTTGGTCGGGCTACCACCCCCAAGAAGGGTCTGAGTGTAAGAGCATAGTTGCCATCCAGATCTCGAGACCAGGAAATAGCTAAATAGCCCTCCTGATGCCTTGGTCGGGCTACCACCCCCAAGAAGGGTCTGAGTGTAAGAGCATAGTTGCCATCCAGATCTTGAGACCAGGAAATAGCTAAATAGCCCTCCTAATGCCTTGGTCGGGCTACCACCCTTAAGAAGGGTCTGAGTGTAAGAGCATAGTTTCCATCCAGATCTCGAGACCTGGAAATAGCTAAATAGCCCTCCTGATGCCTTGGTCGGGCTACCACCCCCAAGAAGGGTCTGAGTGTAAGAGCATAGTTGCCATCCAGATCTCGCTCGAGACCAGTAAATAGCTAAATAGCCCTCCTGATGCCTTGGTCGGGCTACCACCCCCAAGAAGGGTCTGAGTGTAAGAGCATAGTTGCCATCCAGATCTCGAAACCAGGAAATAGCTAAGTAGCCCTCCTGATGCCTTGGTCGGGCTACCGCCCCCAAGATGAAAAAACTAATAAAAATAATAAAATAAAATAAAATGTTTGTTTTCGTGTGCAGGATCAAGATCATTATAATCCCCTACCAAAGTTTTAATGAAGTATGAACAAATTGTTGCTACGGATGCAACTCTGGACCAGAAATGAAACAAGAGTTCTAAAAAATATTCGATTTCTTATTAAAGATAAGGGAGCCTACCCCCCCCCCCCCCCCGGTAAGGCTGCATCCATCCAACGGGGAGCCCAACCCTCGAGCTCGGGCTATAAAAAAAAGGAAAGCTGAGCTAAATAAGAGTAAAACAAGGTGCCCACCCCCTTTTCTGGGCAATCAAAACGATCCATGAACAAACTGCTTCAAGCTTTGGGACACTCTTGGTTCTCCTCCGCCGGTCATCCTCTTTTATGCTGATCTTAGCCATCGACCCCCCTTTAGGTAGTTGTCCACCTCGGTTATCCTTACCAATCGCCCCTCCATTTAGAGGCTCTACCTATTGGTCAGTAGGATCTTCCTCCTAAGATCTCATTAATCACTTCCATAACCTCATGCGGGATAGCCGCATCAAGAAGGGCAGCCATGGACCCCGTTTGGCTCCTGTCGACCTCCATCTCCATTATGGGGGGCTCCTCAGACGGGCTCCTAACCTCTTCCCCAGCTCCCAACTGGTCCTCCTCTGATCGAGAAGACAAAACTTTACTGGAAGATTCCCCGGGACCTGAGGTAGTAAAGGTAGGAAGAGGAAATAGAGGATCTGTCTGGGTGGGCTGTTTTCCAGCTCCTGCTTGGCTCGAAGGAACCACCTCGTCCCCTTCAGAGCGAGATAGCTCAGCAGCCTTAAGCATTATTTCCTGTCTATCCCATCCGGCAATAGATGACAAGTCAAAGGGAAGAGGGAGAGCTTCTGCGGCCTGAAAGGAAGCGTAGAAATATCCATCGCTGAAGGAGGTCTCCGCTTCAGCTTGCAGCTCGGTCACTTGAGTAATCAGAGATTGATTCTCGAGATCCAACTTTTTAGCCTCAGATCTCCAAGAATCCCTCTGTCTAGCCCGCTGGATAGATTGAAGTTGCTCTAGATCATAAGATTGCTTCATCCTCTCATGGTCACAGCGAAGCTCAGCCATCTCGACCTCAACCTTTCCTGGTTGGAAGTCATCTCTTCCACTAAAGATTGAGCCTGCTTGAGCAATTCCCTGGCTTTCTCTGCTTCGGCTTCAGCTTTTACAGCCCGGTCGCGAAGGAGGGGTACCTGCCGACCCATCGCCACATTAAACTTGAAGGCCTACAAAATACAGAACTAGAGTTAGAAACTGAACAAATTAGCAAGAGTAGTACGAAGGAAATGCAATTACCTCAGCTAAAATAGCAGACCCCTTGGTAATCAGGATGTCCATAGGCATGGAAGCCATCCTGGAGATCCCCCTATCTAGACAAGACGCGATAAATTGTTCCAGGACTTCGTCCTGCCCTGTCGAGCTCGACTGAGGCCGGGAACGGCTGGAAGGAACCCTTGCGACATCCTTCCAGAGACCTCCGAAGCTTGGGGGGTTGGAAGCGCAGCGGAATTATGAGGTCGAATCGAGGAGGTAGCAACCTTAGCGACCACAGCTGAAGGGACAGAAGCAGCTGGACCAACAACTAGGGGAGCTTTACCCAAAGCACGGAAAGCCCGCGAAGCGAGAGTGGCCATCTTGGACCCAGCTGGAGAGGTAGATGAAGCAAGAGCAGGTTCGACCTCAGTGGAGGGAAGAGAAACTCTACCTTGAGGAGATTGTGAGACGTGGCGTGTAGCCGGTTCAACGACAAAAACTGTGAATAAGCAAATTAAAAAGGAAAATGTTAGAACCAAGCTGAGTAACAAGGCAAGGCAAGGAAACTCAATGACACTTACGAGGAGTAGCAGATCCGCAAGTATTGGTTCACCCTATGAGGATCGAATGCTTCAGCAGTAGGGAACTTCAGGTTCAAATAATTCTGGGCTAAAATAGCCTTCAAGATGGCTTCAGACTCAGAAGGCAAAGAGTCCCGGTCCCACGAGGGTTTGTCACTGAAAGCCATGGGAACCTCGAATTCGTGCCCTCCAATGAAAATCGAGCTCTCCAAGTCATCCCCCATAAGGATCCATTCTTCTTTCCAAGCGGGGTCCTTCTTCGAAGCACCAGGAATAACGAAGTTGAGCTTGTTCTTGGCCTTAGCATAGAACTGTCCTCGAGGAGCGCCAGACAGGCTCCCAATCTGGAAACGATAGGCCAGCTCCTCTGCTCCCGGCTCTCTCGTCACCTTACTCAACTGACATTTTTCCCTCCATAGTACGAGGAAACCAATCAGATGCCTCCAGAAGCCAGGCGTCAACTGGAGGGGAGCGAGCTGGATGGCGTTAAGAGCCCGCCGAAGAGTCGGATGAAGGGAAAGCCTGACCCTGTTCTCGAGAGCTGCCACATGAATTAGAAGCACACCTTTAAGGGGGTTAAAGAACTCGAAACCTTTGGGAGGCACCGAGATGGATACGCTGTTGGGGATGCCAAACTTCGACCTCAAGCGGTCAATCGAGACTGGATCGATAATGGAATCTGGGACAACCCTGAAATCATAAGGAGGGAGCCTCTCTAAGAGGGGGCCAAAAATCGGGACCCGACGTTCTCCCGCGGCGTCACTGCCCACTTCTTTGTCGGAATCTTCATCGGTGATATCCAAAGGATGGTAAGGATGGTTGGAGAACCCAGTCCCAATGGACACGTTCCTATTTGACCGCTGACGTTACGGGTTGGGCAGGGAATCGTCGCCGTCTAAACTTCTCCTAGCCCGTTTCCCCAGAGCGAGACTAACGACCTCCTCGCCGTCAACTATGGAGTCAACTGAATCACGACTGGTCTTCGACATAGTAAAGTCAATAAGGATGAAGAATGAAGAAAAAGGCAAGCTTGGAAGAAAGGCTATGAGAGAAAATATTTCTTAGCAAAAATTTTAGTTCTAAAGATGTGAGGAAAACGTGGAGATAAATAGATATATATATATAGGCAAGAGGGCAAAATCACGAGCTGTCGAGATCCTCGGTTGGTAACGGTAAAGAATCTTGGGGACTGCCGTAACGTAACCGGATTAACTGAAAAACACGCTAGTCAGCTCACGCCACGTCACTTACGCAGTTAAGAAGAAGATCTCCCCAAGATTCTGGTAACGGTAAAAAATCTCGGGGACTGCCGTAACGCAATCAGATTAATTCGGAGATAAATTAGTCAGTTCGCACCATGTCGCTTACGCAGTTAATGAGGAGATTTCCCCAATATTCTGGTAACGGTAAAAAAGGGAAGATTTCCCAAATAAAGTAAAAATTTGACCCCAACCCCAAGCTCGACGTCTAGTGTTCAAGTCAGAGGGGACTTCTGTTAATAGCCAAAATTGGCTAAGGACCAAAGGGAAATTTTCCACCTTCCAGACCTGGCTCCATGCCCGAGAGTTTCCACCAGGAGACCATTCTACCCAAAGCTGAGCTACGATACCACCCTGCAGGAATAAGGACGGGCTCCAGAAACATCCGGAATAAAGCCCGGGACGATCAGATCTAGCCCACATCACCAAACCTGAAAACAAGAAATTCCCTGAAGTCGAGGTCACCTCACAATTTCTCCAGAAACTCACCTATACCTCGCTGATACATGGGGATGTCCATAGGAAGCCAGACCTGGCTCCTAGCTGGATGATACCTCGTTGATACAGGGGGATGTCCATAGGAAGCCGCACCTAGCTTCGAAAGATCAAGGGAAGCCAGACCTGGCTCCTAGCTGGATGAAACTTCTCAGATATCGAGGTCGGAACACTGATCGACCTCACTGGTCGATGCACCACACCATGATACATTCAACGACCCCTATGGGAATCATTCCAGATCCGAAGATACACAGTATCATATCTACAGATGTTACACACGTGCAGAACAAGTAATAGAGTCTGAATGGGAAACAAATTGATTTCCAAGATATCCTCAACGGAGCAATTAACTCAAAGTCAACTACATTTAAATGTAAAAATCTCGTCCGATAAGAGGGGGATGAGAAAGTCAAGGGGAAATCAATGAGTTTAAACCTATGAAGACATTGTATAAATGAGGGATTTCCTTCTTCAGAAAGAGAGACTACTATTCGACAGGCATACAAAAAACATCCAACTATTTCCCAGAAAAAAGTGAGAGCAATTCGAAAGAAAAATAGAGAGAGATGTATATCATATGTTATCAATAAAGAAAGATTTTTGTTTCTTTTGAATAACTGAAGAAATCGCTATCTCCATGTCATTTCAATAGGCACTGTTTTATACACATATGTATTCTACCTTGTACCTTGGTCTTGGTAATGATCTTGAGGGTGCTAACTGAGATTTATTGCCCCGAGCAAGATTTCTGTTAACAAAATTTAACATGTTTGTTCTTCTACAAACAAAGTTCAATTTAATAAAACAACAAATTCATCAAAGATTATAATTTTGCATGTTCTGCAAACAAATTTCAAGTTCAATTTGATATAAAAAAAGTTTAAGTTATTTTGCATGGTGTTCATGTTTCCAGCGTATGTAATTGAGGATACCATTTATGTTTTTATTTTGATTTCCTTGTTCATATATACCCAAAAAAAAAGGTTGTTGATTATTTTTATTATTATTATTTTGAAATAGGTTATTGAATTATATGCATCGGTCTCTATAAGAAGTGAGTAGGGTTATTTTTCTTTCCAAAAACCATTTAAAATAAGATAAATGTTAAAAGAAAAATCTTGTTAACAGGGTTTTTTGGCAAGTGTCCAGAGGAGAATTTTCCACCAAAAGCATCTACCTAGTAGGGACCAATCCCAGTTCCTAGGTACCTAGCGGGATCGATACCACGACCCAGAGGAAATCAATACCTGGTAAAGACCAGAACCTCGACTACCAACCTACCTAGATGAAGCACCAGAGACATTCAACCAGGAAGAACAGGTACCACGGCGGACATCCATTCTGACACCTGACAAAGGGGGTACAATGATATTGCAGACCTAGTGCCTTGCAGGTACCCGGTCCCTCATGCCTGAAACCCCGGTACCACGATGCACACCTGGTGTTCTAGAATACCTTGACATCTGCCAGAGACCAACCAAGACAGATGTCCAGCAGGACGAATATCACTACGAAGCCACCAGCATAATAGAATAGGCACCACGCCAGTAAGTCAGAATAGTACACTAGTGTACCACGCTACCAGGGCGTAGAACCAGTGTACCTCTCCAAGCAACGCAAGCTACGAAAAATGACTCCTTCGCCATTTAAAAGAGCTATAAATGAGACCAAACGGTCAACCGAATTAGAGTTTAAACAAGATAGTAATTAACGGGATCAAATCCCATGCCTTTAGCCTCACTCAACTCCTTTCAACGCCTAAAATAGGACTCCAAATAATCCTCATAAATGCAACCAGATTCTGAGGGATATTGGAGACATATACATACGACCTTGAAGGACAAAGATTGGGATCGCCAGATAGTATTTTGGATCAGAAAAACAGAGATTTCTATACCCAGAAAAACTTCTTGTGAGTTCTTTGAAGTCAGTGAGAGTTTAAGACAATCACTGGACATATAGTAGCTACTTATCGACATAAACGGAATTCTCCATCTCCATTTTGTGTTAGAGAGAGTGAATAGAGAGTGTTGTAATCTTTACACAGTATTTAATTTAATAAAACAGTACCTTTTATATTCCTTCTGGTTCCTTTGTTCTTGTTCGTCTTCATCTCTAATTGCCCGAAGGAACCCCGGTACCGAAGGTACATCCCCCGCTACCACCTATCGGTAGTGGAATATTGTGTTAATCGAAATTTTCCTCCTTGAGTGGATTTTTCGGTTAACACTTTTTGGCACCGTCTGTGGGAATCACCACACCCTCAAAAGAAAGCCTGTTAGACTCGTTTTCTCATCCCGATCCGTCGGGGAACTGATCGTGCCTAAATTGTTGTATATTTCGGCCCTCATTTCCTATTCCTTTGTCTCGCTCTTGTGTGTATTTTCTGTATATTTTATGTCTTATAGGCTCGTTGGTGCTAATTGCAGGCAATATATATAATTCTGGTGTTAGAAGCGTTTTGCGAGAGTTGTGGCCGAAAAGGGGCAAAAGGTGGTTGAAGGAAAGACAAAGGATCATCAGCAACTTTAATAGTGTGGGTCAAGTGCGGGTCGCAACCGCACTCCAACCGCACTCCTTCCCATAGCCGGGACCTGATTCATGAAGGAAAGATAAAGTGCGGGTCAAGTACGGGTCATCCAACCACACTCCACATGCACTGTTGCTAAAGACAGAGTTGGATTTGCACATGACGTTAAAGTGCAGGTACAGTGCGGGTCATCCAACCGCACTTCACCCGCACTGTTGCCAAAGCCAGAGAAGCTGATTCGTACCTGACTGATAAAGTGTTGATCAAGTGTGGGTCCAGTGCGGGTCAAGTGTGGGTCAAGACGGAGTTGGATTCGCACCTTATGATTAAAATGCGGGTACAGTACAGGTCATCCACCCGCACTCCACCAGCACTCTGCGCGCGGCAGCTTATGTTTTCAAGCTTAAGTGACATATTTTTCTATCCCCTATAAATAGAAAAGCATGGGAACGAACCAAAAAACTCCCATATCTCCCAACACTTGTATTTTCTATTTTCTTTACTTAGTCTAAGGTAGAAACACATCTCCCTATCATCCAAACCATCTCTACTCAATCAAAGGCAACTATGAGACTTGGATTCAAGCTTCAAGGAAGGAGATCAATCTTCAAGGGTTTTCTCTTTACACTTTCTCTTAGTTTATTGGTTTGTAATAGAACATGAGTAGCTAAATACCCCACCATGGGGTTGATGTTATTTGTTTGATGGATATTTGGGCTTTGTAAATAAACTCTATGTGTTATATTTATTCTATCTCTATGTTTTATTCCATTGCTTGAATTGATTTCCATTATTGATTTGCTTGGATACACCCTCTTAGCATGATTGATTTGGATTACTTGAGTAGGCAATTAGGTTGTCTAATGCTCAATTGAATGGAAGGATTTCCGGAAATCCGGCTCTACAACCATGCCCTTAATCTAATCTTGAATTAGTGGCTTTCACTATACATCCTAGGTTAGCCACTTGTGAGAGAATTAGAAGCCTTCACTATACACCCTAGGTTGGCTACTTAAGTGATTCTACGAGAACTAACCTTCGAGTAGAATTCGGTTGATAACCTAAAGCCTCATCCAATCTCAAACGGGTGGCCTTCACTATACATCCTAGGTCGGCCACTTGCGAGGGAATTGGAAGCCATCACTATACATCCTAGGATGGCTACATTAGTAATAGGTTGAGCCATAGCTAGATAGATGAGCATTCATGGAACAAGTCCCAATTGAGTAACTAGCCACTGTTGGTTGCTTAGGAGGGATTAATCTGTAGTAGGAGGTCTTCGCTATACACCCTAGGTTGACCGCTTGCTAGAGATATATACCAACACTATACACCCTAGGTTGGTTACATTTGTCAAAACGTGCTTAATTGAGAGTTTGTTGCAATTGCCCGAATATTCACTTATGAGTCCATCAACTCCGTAGTTCCATCATCATACATTCATCACTCCATTTTCATCCTATTTTATTTGCTTTCATAGTTTAGTTTATATTATATTTTCATTCACCATCACTTTTACTTTTATGCATACTAGTTATATTAATCCTAATCTTATCACCGCTACCCCGATCTTAGTGGACGACACTCGTGCTTACCGCTTTACTCGTATTTATACTTGTGAACGCATCGCATAGGTTTTATAAATTGTTTTGACGGATGGTTTTCTAACGGCGAAAATCTTCCTATCAGGCACCAATCAAATGCTTCAACCTGAAAGGGTCAGAAGAGAAAAAAATGGGCAAGAGTCGTAACTCCGCACCAAAGCCATCAGTTATCGCTCGGGTTACCCCCCAGATACCTGCCACCCCTGCAGTTAACCCTGCCAGTCTGGACAAACAAGTCGAAGCCTACATAGAGAGTATCCGCCTCCGAATGGTTACTGAAGGTGGAGCCAGTCAGTCTGCGGTACCAGATACCAGGGGAGAGGCAAGTCGGTAAGGTACAAAGATACCCCCCTTTGATAGGTTGGGACCACCAACTCCGATACCGACAGTCCATGACAAGCTCGTGCCCGTTCCCTCGATACTGTCAGTCCACTACAGACTTGGGCCCATGCCCCCGACTCCGGGACAACCTGAAGGATACCAGCCTCGACAGGTGAGATCCGCCATCGACCTCCCCCATAGGGAGCGCCACCACCCGGTATAACCGGAAGCTGCTTCTGGACGACCTCAACCCGAAGCACCAAGGAGGCAACCTCGGTCAGTGGCAAGAGGTACCACTAGAAGCGCCCGAGAAAGTCCTCTCCGGGGAGAGAACTAGGATGAAACTCAGTAGCATCAAAGGGGTTGGATGATGGAGACACTGAAGTAGAATCCAGAAATGATGGCAGCAAGCGCCTCCGAGACCAGGTAGCCAGGATGGCGTAAGAGATCCAAGAGTTAAAGATGGGTAAGCACCAGGAAAACATAAAGGATCCTTTAGGAGAGATGAATTCTCTCTTCTCTAGGAGGATCAATGAGGTAGAACTACCTCCCAAGTTCAAAATTCCAATCGACAAATACTCTGGGACTGAAGATCCCTTGAGCCACTTGGAGAGCTTTGTTCAATAGATAGAAGTCTAGAATGCTACCAGGGCAGCCATGTACAAAATGTTCCCTACCACGCTAACGGACTATGCTAAGGCATGGTTCAGGAAGCTACCAGCAAGGAGTGTCGACTCATTCACCAAGTTGACTACCAACTTCTGCACTCGGTTCCAAGGCATTAAACCTCGCCCTAAGGATCTAATTCACCTTCAGTATGTGATCCAGGAGCGGGGTGAATCACTCAGAACCTATGTGGAAAGATTCCATAAGGAAGTAATCCAGATGGGGGTCTTTGCAGAGAAGGAGACCTTGTCCAATTTCAGAAGAAATCTTTGGGCAGACAGGTTGTTCTGATCCTTTGCCAAGCATCCACCAGAGATGTACCATGAGGCTTATGATAGGGCTCTTGAACAAGTGGTGATAGATGAATAGCTCCATGTCAAGATGGAGCATGACAACATGAGATCCGCCAAGTGCCAAAAGAAGGAGGCGCCCAAATCCGTTCAAATTCAGAAGAACCAGAGTAAGCCTCCCAGTAAGTCTACATACCGGATACCATCTTACCAACCTTAGCGTAACTGATACCCTACTAGGCGGTCTCCTCCACCCAGGGAAGTGGCACGGATAGCTAGAGAAGAAGAGAGGTACACCCATTATACCCCTCTGAAAGCATCTCGCGAGATAATCTATCTCGCCATCCGTGACAATAGGTTACTCAAGAAACCCAGTCCAATAAAGGCACCGGCTGATCAACTGAACCGCTATAAGTACTGCGACTTCACGAGGATGTGGGACACAACACCTCAGAATGCTACAGTTTACATAAACAGATCGAGGCACTGGTAAGGGGTGGTTGCTTGACAGAATTTCTCTAACAGGTGTGTGATATCATTCAAACAGGGTAGGAGGTACAAGCAGACATTAGAACAACCGAAGAGAGAAGGAAAGCGAAAGGAAAAGATCTGATGAAACAGATCCATATAGTCCATACTATCTGTGGAGGCCCCACCCTGGCAGGAACCTCCAATAATTTCCAGGAATAACCACGCCAGGAAGGTGCCCAGGCTAGACGCAGGCCAAGACGTCTTCAAGGTCACTAGAAAATGGCCTAGATCTCCTCCTTAAGCATAATAGATTATCTTCACTGAGGAGGATGTGTACAACACTATGCAGCCCCGTGATGACCCCATGGTTGTCACTGTGAAATTGCAAATTGATTGGTCCACCGTGTCTTGATCGATACCGGTAGCAGCGTGGACATTCTTTTAAAGGGCGCTTTAGAGCAGTTCAATTTAAAGAATCCCTGCTACAACAGTTGTACCACCCCTCTATATGGATTCACTGGGGACTCACTGATCCCCACCGGGTCTATGATCCTACCAGTGATAGTAGGGACAAGCACCACTCCAGCAGAATCTCATGACAGATTTCATTGTGGTAGACACTCCATCTGCCTACAATGCCATCCTTGGGAGACCTTACTTATCTGCTCTCAAGGGTGTCTTGTCGATCTACCACAATTTCTAGAAATAGCACGCAAGTGTTACGCAGTGTCTGTTAACCCCGCTGCGCTTGCCAAGCAGTGTGCACAGATAACAACTGTGTAGGATCAGACCGTACCAGAGGAGGACCATGAAGATGGGATATGTACAATGGAACCTGAAGTGGACGTTCCAGATAAAGAAGACAGAGATAAGAGAGACATGGGGTGGGTCAGTGGTCACCCCGTGGACGATTTAGAAGAAATCCCCATCAGGAAGGATGACCCTTCCAAGGTAGTCAGGATAGGTTCAGCGATTGAAGTAGGTGTGACAGAAGGATTAATAGGACTCCTTCAGATGTATAGCGACATCTTTGCTTGGAGCCACGAGGAGATGCCGTGAATTCCTATCACCCTGGCATCTCATAGATTGGCAGTTAATCCCACCTGTAAGCAGATTAAATAGAAGCAAATGTGTTTCAACCCAGAACGAAATGCCATGATTCAGGAGGAAGTTGATAAGCTTTTGAAGGTAAAATTCATTAGGGAGTCACGGTACCCAGAGTGGATCGCCAACGTAGTGATGGTGACTAAGGCAAATAGGAAGTGGCGTATCTGCGTTGATTACACTAATCTCAACCGCGCCTGCCCAAAGGATAGCTTCCCCCTACGAAAGATTGACCAGCCGGTAGATTCAACTGTAGGTAACAAGCTCCTGAGCTTCATGGACACATTCTCGGGATATAATCAAATCAGGATACACCCCGCCAACCAAGATAAGACCAGTTTTATCACCAGACATGGTCTATACTGCTACAGAGTAATGCCCTTTAGACTCAAGAATGCGGGTGCTATCTACCAACGCCTGGTCAACCGCCTGTTCAAGGAACTGATAGGAAGGTTAATGGAGGTATATGTCGATGACATGATCACCAAGTCCCAGGTAGCCGAATAGCACCGGGACCACCTCCGACAGACTTTCCAGATAATCAGGGAGAATCAGATGCGATTGAACCCTGCTAAATATGCCTTCGGGGTTACAGCTAGAAAATTCCTAGGATTCATGGTCCGTGAAAGGGGAATAGAAGCAAATCCAGAAAAGATCAAAGCGATATTAGATCTTGAATCTCCTACCTCACTCGAGCAAGTGCAAGGTTTGACTGGATGGATAGCAGCTCTGAACCGCTTCATATCCCGATCCACTGACAAATGCACCCCTTTTTTCAAAGCTATTAAACAAGGGAAGAATATGAAGTGGGACCAAGACAACGAGCTAGCTTTCCAGTCATTGAAGAAGTACCTTGCTAGCTAACCAAGTATTAGAGTCCAAAGAGGAAACAAACTGATCTCCCCCAAGATATCCTCCATTCAGCTATTAACTCAAAGTTAATGACATTTAAACGAGGAATCCCGCCCGATAAGGAGGGGAGAGATGGAGAAAATCAAGGGGAGAATAAATTGATTTAACCTACAAAACTAAGTATAAATGGACAGAAGGAAAAGAACACATAGACTACTTTTCGACAGGCATACGACAACAACCCTACTACACCCTAGAGCGATTGAGAGCGATTAAGAGATATTCGTAAACGATACACCATTGATAAGAATAAAGAAAACATTTTCGTTCTCTTTTGTTCATTCTCTTTTGATGGTACTGATAATAGTATTTTTTGTCATTTTTAACTAGCACAGACTAGAATACATTCTACCTTGACCACCACCTCCGTGGTAGTGGTTTTGAGGGTGATAATTGAGATTTCTCACCCTGAGTAAAATTTCAGTTAACACTTTCTGGCGCCGTCTGTGGGAAGACCCACACCCTGTTAATCAAATCAACCGTGTGCATTTTCATTGTTTTACAGGAACCATGAGGCCCTGCTCATCCCAAGGACAGCACGGAGCTTCGAAACAAACTTCGGCGATGCCAACATGAAAGGCCCCACGGAGGGGGAAGAAATCTAGACATCGCAGTCAAGCTTCGGTCCAGACGACCAATGCGCGGGCTTCTGGCAACCCTATGATAAGCCTGACCGCGCTCGACCAACAAGCGGCAGCCTTTGTGGAAACCGTTCGCCTCCGCCTGCTCACTGAAGGTATAACAGTCCAACCAACAAACCTAAATGATCAGAGACAGCCTGCTTTTGACCGCCTGGGACCTCCTCTTCCAGAGCCAGCTCGCGATAGGATTGGGCCCTAACCTTCGATCCGGGATAGGCTAGGACCCATGCCCCCAGTTCCAAGAAGACTTTCATCATATCATCCCAGGCTAGTTAAGTCTGCAGCAGATGCACTAACCCGAGAGCAACGAGAGGCACCTCGCCTGGCGGCCTCAAGAAGAGAAGTCCATGCCCAAGAGGAAGGAAGCCGACAAACCTCCCTAGTGGATCCTGCCCATAAAGAGGATCAGGTAGAGGTCGCTAGTTCAGCGGAGGGATCTAACAGCGAAGGATCCGAGATCAATTCAAAGAAACCCGGGAACAAGCGACTGAGGGATCAGCTGGCAAAGCTACAGAAAGAGGTCCAACAGATAAGAAAGGGGAAGAACAAGGAGGATAAGAAGGATCCATTAAGCGAGATGAACGCTCCATTCACAAGGAGGATCCGGAAGTGGAGCTCCCACCAAAATTTAAAATGCCAATATATAAGTTCTCCAGAACGGAAGACCCTTTAAGCCACCTGGAGAGCTTCACCCAATAGATGGAGGTACAGTATACCACCAGAGCAGCTATGTGTAGGATGTTCGCAACGACCCTAACCGACTACACGAAAACTTAGTTCAGGAAACTGCATGTTGGTAGCGTGGATTCTTTCACAAAGCTATCAATAGACTTTTGCTCACAATTCCAAGGAGTCAAACCTCGTCCAAAAGATCCCATACACCTCCAATATGTGATTCAGGAGTGAGGTGAAACACTTCGATCATAAGTGGAGCATTTTCATAAAGAAGTCATACAAATGGGAGTCTTTGCGGAAAAAGAGACTCTCACCAATTTTAGGCGGAACTTGTGGGCAGAAAAGCTTTTTGTTCCTTCGCCAAGAGACCTCCAGAGACTTACCAGGAGGCCTACGACCGGGCTCTTGAGCAGGTCGAGGTCGACAAATAGCTCAAAGTCAAGATGGAACACGATGATATGAGAATGACAAAACGCCAGAAAAAAGAAGCTCCAAAATCTGAGCCAGCTCAGAAAAATCAGAACAACCCCCCAATAGATCAACGTACCATTTCCCCGTTGCTCAACTCAGACAAGAAAGATATCCATAAAGACGAACCCCTCCATGACCTTCGCCTCCTCCTAGGACTGTAGCCCCCATAATGCGAGACGAGAAAGGTATGATTACTACACTCCCTTGAACGCCTCCCGTGAAACAGTCTATCTTGCAATACGGGACAATGGGCTACTCCAAAAGCCCGCGCCCATGAAAGCCCTCGTCGATAGGCAGAACTGGTACAAGTACTGCGACTTCCATGAAGACGTGGGCCACAACACATCAGAATGTTATAATTTGCGCAACCAGATCGAAGCTCTGATAAGGGGAGGATGTTTGATTGAGTTTTTGCAGCAGGTCAGAGACAATATTCAGACTGGAAGAGGGGTACAAGCCGAGATTCGTGAACACACAGAGAAGAGAAATGGGGAACAAGCTGATTTAATGCAACAGATACAGGTGATACACACTATCACCGGAGGTCCCACATTGGCCGGTACGTCAAATAATTCCAGAAAAAACCACGCAAGGAAGATTCCCAGTGTAGAAGAAGGTTTGGGTATCTTCAAGGTCAGCCAAAGCCCGGTGGAGCCCTCCTAGTCAACACAGATCCTTTTCACTGAAGCAGATGTCTTCAACACCGTGCAGCCTCATGATGATCCCATGGTGATCACGATACAGTTTTCCAACTGCATGGTCCATCGCGTGCTCTTAAATACGGGCAGCAGTGTAGATATCCTCTTCAAAGATACCTTGGAAAAACTAAACCTGAAGCAATGGTGTTACAATAGCTGTACAACTCCGCTTTATGGATTTAGCGAGGATTCGGTCATCCCAGTGGGATTGCAGATCCTCCTAGTGATCGCCGGAACCATACCTCTCCAACAAAATGTTATGACGGACTTTGTTGTGGTTGACACCCCATCGGCCTACAACGCCATCTTAGGAAGACCATTCCTCTCTTCCTTGAAGGGAGTCTTGTCTATATACCACAATGTCCTGAAGTTCCCAGTAGGAACCAAGGTGGGAGAGGTACGCGGAGATCAACAAGCAGCTAGGAAGTGCTACGTAGTGTCCGCCAATCCTACAGCTTTAGCAAAACAGTTCGTACAGATTGCAACAATCTAGGACATGGAGGCATATGGGATAATCCAGGAAGATATGGAGGCATCCCTAGTAATCCAAGATGATATGGAGCCCACAGAGCATCCAGAGAGCGAACCCATTATGCCTTATGAGGAAGAACAAAGCAAGGAATGGGCCAGCGGGCAGCCCGTAGATAGACTAGAGGGGATACCCATCAGAAGTGATGATCCCTCCAAGGTCATCAAGGTCCGAGCTACCCTCAAACCAGAAGTGAAAGAAGGCTTGATTGGGCTTCTGAGAGAATTAAACTACATTTTCGCTTAGAGCCACTATGAAATGCCCGGGATCCCGGTATCATTGGCCGCCCATCGATTGGCGGTAGATCCAACAGTCAAGCCCGTCAAACAGAAGAGGCGGCATTTTAACACTGAAGAGAACGCTGCGGTGCAGAAAGAAGTAGGCAAATTAATCAAGACAAATTTATCAGAGAAGTGCGCTACCCCGAATGGATCGCCAACGTAGTCATGGTTACAAAGGCGAATGTGAAATGGCGTATGTGTGTCGATTACATCGACCTCAACCAGGCATGTCCAAAAGACAGCTTTCCTTTACCAAAGATCGATCAGCTAGTCGACTCCACGTATGGAAATAAATTTCTTAGTTTCATGGTCGCGTTCTCAGGGTATAACCAGATTAAGATGCACCCAGCTGACCAAGATAAGACCAGCTTCATTACCGGGCAGGGCTTGTATTGCTACAAGGTAATGCTATTTTGCTTGAAGAATGCGGGGGCTATATACCAGCGGCTGGTTAACAAGTTGTTCAAGCCCGAGATTGGAAGGACGATGGAGGTATACATCGACGACATGATCACAAAATCACCAACTGCAGAAGGACATCGGGGAGACCTTCGCAAGACCTTTCTTATCCTAAGAGAAAACAAGATGCGGTTGAACCCCTCCAAGTGCGCTTTCGGGGTAAAAGCAGAGAAGTTTCTAGGTTTCATGGTTCATGAGAGAGGCATAAAGGCCAGCTCAGAAAAAATCAAAGCTATCTTGGAATTGGAATCTGCCACATCACTCAAACAGGTGCATATCTTGACTTGGCGTGTAGCAGCACTAAACAGGTTCATCTCTCGCTCCACCGATAAGTGCCTCCCATTCTTCAAAGCCATCAAGCAAGGGAGAAACATGAAATGGAGCCCAGAAAGCGAGCAAGCTTTCCAAGCCTTAAAGAAATACCTAACAAGCCTACCACTGTTAGTCAAGCCGGATCCCAGAGAGAAACTGCAAATCTACCTGGCCGTCTCAGAAACTGCAGTAAGTGGAGCTTTGGACAAGGAGTGTGGTGACGGGATTCAAAGGCCCATATACTATGTGAGTCATGCTTTAACCAAGTCAAAAAAAAATTATATTCTCATAGAAAAGCTCGCCTATGCTCTGGTGACCTCGGCGAGGAAGCTTCGTCCCTATTTTCAAGCTCATTCAATAGCAGTGGTGACGGACCAACCTCTCCGCCAATTCCTACAAAGACCGGACGTATCTGGGAGGCTAGTCTTATGGGCCCTAGAGCTCACTCAGTTCAACTTAAAGTATAAGCCTAGGACCACGATTAAAGCGCATGCTTTGGCAGACTTCGTTGCAGAATTTTCAGCACTCCCTGGCCAAGTAAACCCCGCAGCATCGAATATGGTCCCTGAGAAAATTTCTAAGATCGATAATTGGCCAGAAGATTGCAAGCCTTGGATCCTCTATACAGATGGAGCATCTGGGCAAGCTAGGGGAGGAGCTGGTGTGGTCTTAATAGACCCAGAGGGGACTGAATTCTGTCACTGCTTCAGATTCGAATTCAAAGCCACCAATAATGAAGTGGAATACGAAGCCCTCCTAGCTGGAATGAAAGTAGCCATCGAACTGGAGGTCGACTACCTGCAAATCAAAAGCTATTCATTACTTGTAGTCAACCAGGTGTCTGGGGTATACCAGGCAAAGGGAGATAACATGGCCGCTTACCTAAAGCTAGCTCAGTCACTTAATAATAAATTTTGGGGATTCAAGATTGATCAGATGCCTCGACACCAAAACCACCGCGCGAATGTTCTAGCTTAGATAGCCGCAAATGGAGGTGAATCCTTAACATGAGGAGTTCCCCTCCAAGTGATCTCCCAACCAAGCATATCCGCAAGTAAGGAAATCTGTTCCCTGGATCGTCAGCCTTGATAGACGGACCTGATCGTTGCCTACCTCCAAGAGGGAAATCTTTCCGAGGAGCATGATCAATCTCGAAGAATTAAAAGGCTCTCTGTCTGATATTGCCTTGTAGATGGGTACCTCTACAGGAGGGGTAGATCCCTCCCCTTACTTCGGTGTTTACATCCTGATGACGCTAAATGAGCGCTAAGAGAGGTTCATTCTGGGATTGAGGGAACCATATCGGTGGAGAAGCTTTAGCGTATCAAGTGCTCCGTATGGGGGACTACTGGCAGACCATCCACCAAGATGCAAGAAGCTTTGTACGATCTTGCGAGCCATGTCAAAGGACTTTGAACTTGAACCACTTGTCACCAGATCGACTGTCCTCTCTCAGTTCACCCTACCCCTTTGCCATGTGGGGGATCGACCTAATTGGACCACTTCCCACCGCTCATGGACAAGTTAAATATGCTATCGTGGCTATCGATTATTTCACAAGATGGGTCGAGGCTAGGCCTCTTTCTTTAATATCAGAAAAGAATACGACCAAGTTTATCAAAACTAACGTGGTCCGTAGATTCGGGACCTCTCTCATCATTGTGGCCAACCTGGGCAAGCAGTTTGACAACGCCTGATTCAAAGACTTCTGCAAAGGATTGGGAATCGACCTCAGGCTCGCTTTAGTAGCCCATCCTCAGACCAACAGGCTGGTGGAATCCACCAACAAGACTATCAAGAAACTTCTGAAGAAGAAACTACAGCAGAAAAAGGCAAATGGGTCGAAGAACTGCCTGAGGTCCTCTGGGCATATCGAACTACAAAGAGGATAGCTACCGGGGAGACACCTTACTCCCTGGCTTTCAGAGTTGAAGCGGTCCTCCCCATCGAGCATAAATTGACCTCATTCAGGGTGCAGCATTTTGAACCCGAAAGTAACGAAGTCAAGCTCCGAGCTAACCTAGACCTCCTAGAAGAGAAACAAGACCGGGTAGCTGGGAAAGTAGTGATCTACCAGAGCAAGGTCGCTAGGTATTTCAACCGAAAGGTCATAGCCTAAAATTTCAAAGAAGGGGATCTGGTGCTAAGGAAAGTGGCCTTGAATACTCGGAAAAGGTCGGATGGAGTCCTAGGCCCCAATTTGGAAGGGCCATACTTGACAAAGGTAGTTGCTCGCAATGAAGCCTACAAGCTCGAAGACATGGACAGACGACTCATCAACCACACCTGGAACGCAGATCATTTGAGGAAATTCTACCCCTGAGCAGAGAGCTGTCAAGCAGATTACCCCCATTTAGGTTTCAATAAAATCCCTAATAACAATGTACTACACCTCGATCATCAATAAAGTCTGGATTTTTTCTTTATCTCCGATTATGTTCAACCTTAGTATCTACATATTCGACAGGAAAATTCGACATCATCACCTGAAGACCAGAGGTGAGCCGGGGAAACCCCCTCATTGCCTCTGATGCCTTGGCCGAGCACCACCCCTGCCAAGAAGGGTCCAAGCATAAAAGCATAGTTGCCAGTAGGACCTCAAGACCAGGGACTAACCGGGGAAGCCCCCTCGTTATCCCTGATGCCTTGGTCGGGCTACCACCCCCAAGAAGGGTCTGAGTATAAGAGCATAGTTACCATCCAGACCTCGAGACCAGGAAATAGCTAAACATCCCTCCTGATGCTTTGGTCGGGCTACCATCCTCAAGAAGGGTCTGAGTGTAATAGTATAGTTACCATCCAGACCTCGAGACCAGGAAATAGCTAGACAGCCCTCCTAATGCCTTGGTCGGGCTACCACCCCCAAGAAGGGTCTGAGTGTAAGAGCATAATTGCCATCCAGACTTCGAGATCAGGAAATAGCTAGACAGCCCCCATGATGCCTCGATCGGGCTACCTCTCCTGAAACGGATTTAAATATAAATACTTGTTTAATTTGCAGGATTAATATCATCTCGATAAGAGTTCCCTATGAATCCGGATTGAAGTATGAACGAATCATCATCAAAGATGCAGGATTGACTCGTGGTCAGGATCAGAAATAAAACAAGGAGTTCTATATCAAGATGGAAGCTTGTTATCAGGAATAGTCAAAAAAAATGCGAAGAAAACCATAACTAAACTTTTATTAACCATAAGGGAGCCTATCCCCTGGTAAAGGCTACATGTGATCGGTCTATTTATATACATATTTTAGGTCCCCATTTCCTATTATTTACGCTTTGTTCTTGAGTGAAATTAGGTATTTTATGTGTTTGTTGAGCATGTGTAGGTCACATTTCCTTAAAAGAGGTGTTCATTAATTTTTCCAAGAAAAGGAGTCTAAAAGTGAGAAAATGGGCAAAACTGTGAAGTACCGCTGTGGAGGTCGCTTTCCATGCACTGTATAAATCGCGGTCCATCGAGCGCTGAAGATCAGTAGCTACTCGATTGTTACCCGCGGCCCATACCGCTTGACAAGAAGTACTTCAGTCGCGGTCCATCAAGCGCTGAAGATCAGTAGGTACATTACTGCACAGACCGCGGTTCAGGCATGAGTCTGCCAAGCGGTATGGAGAGCGGTCGTGCACATTCCTTGTTTTTGGCAGAGATCTTGAAACCCTAATTTTTGGAGATCATATAAATACTTCTTATTGAGAGTTAGAGAGGACTTTTACTACTTTCTACTTTTTATTCCTAGAACAACAACACAATTTTCTTAATCATCTTTACACATAGAAGATTTTGAAGACGAAGGGGAATTCATCATTGAAGATCTTAATGGGTTTTATCTTTTCTTTCTCTTCTCTTTTTATTTTCAATATGTGTAACTAATCCCATAACTAGGGAATCAATGTGAACCTTTTGTGAATGCTCATATATGGATTAATTATTATTTCATCAATTAAAATTCTTGATTTATTCATTGTTCTTAATTGCTTGATCCTCATTAGTTTTAATATTTATTTACACCATAGACCAAGGGTGAATAACTATTTGGCATTATTTTAGGGTTTAGACTATCTGAGAATTAGGGTTAGAGTATAGACCAAACCTAATCTTGATTAATGCTCTTTTGAATGAATGAATTTTATCTTTAGTATAGGCCAAGCAAAGTATAGAATTTGGTTCTTAATTCTTGCGCTTAAAGGGTTTCCGATAACTGTTCATACCATAGACCAAGGGTGAATAATGGTTGGGAGCACGTGACTCATCCCATGACCATACGGTAATAGTCACATTAAAGGCAAAGAATGAACCCTAGAATTGATTGAATCTTGTTTACAAATTAATTCCATATATAGAGTGTTCATAATTGGGGATCATTGATAACCTAGTGCTTTCCTTCTATTGATCACAAATACCATTCTTTTTTAATTGATTTCTTACCTTAATTTAATTTAGTTTTAGTTTAATTAAATCATCAACAAATCTTTGGTTACTTTAATTTAACTTTAATTAGAATTAGTTTTAATTAATAAATATCTTTTCCTCGTGGGAACGAACCTTACTTGCCGTTGTGCTTATCTTCACGATTCGTGCACTTGCGAGTATAGTTTTTAATAACACGATTTACACCATCAAGTTTTTGGCGCCGCTGCCGGGGAAAATTTAAATTTATTGGTTAATTCTAATTTTAGTTTTAGTTAATAGATTTAGTCTAGCTTAGGTAGTCGTGTCATTAATTTTTAGATTTTTAGTTTTTATTTTTATTTTTATTTTATTTTCGTAGTTTACTGTGTGTCTGTCTTTGGTTATAGGGTTTCAACGGTGAATGCAAGGTAGAAGATCACATTGATCGTATTAGACTGAGAGCAATGGCAGACGATGGAGATCGTAACATTCAACAGGTTCCAGATCCACCAGCTGTACTTATCAAAACCATGAAGGATTATAGTAGGCCTTTTGTTGACAACCATCCTTTGTGCATCGCACTAGATGAGGCAGCACGAAACTATGAGCTGAAGAGCTTCCATTATAATTTGCTGCCAGCTTTTCATGGTCTACCGAATGAAGATGTGCTCAAATTCCTCAGAGAATTCTATGCAGCAATTCAAGCCTTTCCAAACAATAGGGTGACAGAAAACCAGCTGCGTATGAGGTGTATTCCACATGCCTTGAAGGACAAAGCGAAGACTTGGTTGTTGACCCTGCCTCCAGCCTCACTGACAACCTGGGATGAGGTAGTAGAGAAGCTGACTGACCAATTCTATTCTCCTCAGAAAACTAGTGAGATAAGGGCCAAGTTTACTAATTTCTTCCAAGGAGACCAAGAAACATTCTATGAAGCCTGGGAGCGTTACAAAATGCTTCTTTTTGATTGTCCTCAGCATGGGTACCATACCCACCAACTTTGTCAATGGTTCTATGATGGCCTTAATGACGTCTCAACAATTTTGGTGAATAACGCTTGTGGAGGATCCATGACTGACAAGACACCGGAAGAGTTGAAATCGATCTTTGAAAAATTAGCCAGTAATTCTCATCAAAATAGTTCTAGGAGAAGGAAGGGAATCTATGAAGTCGATGCTAATACCGGTAATTCAATGCAAATGTCACAAATGCAAAAGTCCATCGAATTACTTGTGAACCAGGTAGGACAAATGAGAGAAAATCAATACATGGGATGTGAACAACCAGGGTATGGCATGGAAGCTTATCAAGCAAGAGGTACTGGACCTAATGAAGAGGAATAGGTTCAAGCCATGAATAATTTCAATTCAAGACCACAAAATGATCCTTTCTAAAATACCTACAATCCGGGGTGGAGAAATCATCCAAATTTCTCATGGAGCAATAATCAAAATACCGGAAATCAATGGGGAAACAACAATAATTATGGTCAGAGACAATACAATGCCGGTGCCAAGAATCCTGAATATCAATCCAAGAACTCGTCGCTGGAAGATACAATGAAGCAATTCATACAGAATATGGATCAGAGATTGAATCAAACTGAACAAATAATCAGAGACTCCCAACAAGATAATAATGTAAGATTCCAAAACATGGATGCGCCTATTCGAAAGCTGGAGACTCAAATTGGACAAATGGCTGAAGCTAAGCAAATGAGCGAACCAGGAAAATTTCCCAACCATACTGAACAAGCAAAGGCCATGACAGTTCTCAGGAATGGTAAGGAATTAATTAATAATAGACCTGCTGAACTTTCTAATAATTCTACTGATGTTTCAGGTCCTTCAGAAGCAAACATGGTACCAGAAAAAGAAGAAGAGATAGTGGTGGAAAAATCAAAGAAAACACCACTTCTGCATAAATCACCAAATCCATATGTTCCTCCGGTTCCATTCCCAGGAAGATTGCAAAAGAGCAAATTGGAAAAATCATACAAAGATATATATGACATCCTGTCAAAGGTCAATGTCAATTTGCCTCTATTGGAGATGATCCAGAAGATGCCAGCCTATGCAAAATTCTTCAAGAGTCTCCACACTTACAAGCCGAGGTTTCTAGAGAATCATCAGGAATTCATGGCCGGAAGCGCCAATGCTGTCCTTCAAAAGTCTCTGCCACCAAAACTCCAAGATCCCGGAAGTTTCTGTAACAATATTACTATTGGAGGTACCACCTTGGAGAGAGCAATTTTAGATCTGGGAGCTAGCATCAATTTGATGCCCTACAATATCTATGAGCAATTGGGGTTGAATGATCTAAAGAAGACAACCATGTCATTGTTGCTAGCGGATGGTTCAGTCAGATACCCAAGAGGTTATGTTGAAGACGTACTGGTCCAGGTAGACAATCTTATTATTCCTGCTGACTTTGTAATTCTTGACATGGATGAGGGAGCCAAAGAAAGAGGTAGCAAGCCAATTCTACTGGGAAGACCTTTCATGGCGACTGTAAAGACCTTTATTGATCTACAGAATGGGTAAGCTAACAATGACTGTGTTAGATGAGACTGTGGAGTTCAAGGTCTTTGAATCATTGAAATTGCCTGAGGCAGCCGACGATGGCTATTCGGTGGATTGTTGCTCGGTTGAAGTGGTTAATTCCACAATCCAAGAGGAATTATCAAATGAAAGCCTTAACCAATTACTGGACTGGGTGAAAGACATCTTCGAAGATAATGAAGAAGAACAACAAGAAGAGGGTATAGAAGACAATATTGATATTACAGAAGTAACTGCAGAAATTGAAGATGAAATCAACAAGTCCATGGTGCCATCTACGAGTTCTCCCCCAGCATTAGAACTCAAAAAACTTCCTTCTACTCTAAAATATGCTTTCTTAGGAGAGAATGAAACCCTCTCAGTGATCATAGCTTCTGACCTAGATGAGGAAAAAGAAGAGAAGTTACTTAAGGTGCTCAAGGAACATAAAGCTGCAATTGGATGGACTATAGCAGATATTAAGGGAATAAGCCCTTCTATTTGCATGCACAAAATCTTATTAGAAGATGATGCAAAGTACTCCAGAGAGACTCAAAGAAGGCTTAATCCAAACCTGAAAGAAGTTGTACTGGAAGAGGTCTTGAAACTACTCAAGGTGGGTATTATATACCAAATATCTGATAGTAAGTGGGTGAGTCCGGTCCATGTGGTACCAAAGAAGTCAGGAATCACTGTTGTTACCAATGAGAACAAGGAGTTGATTCCAACAAGGAAGACAACGGGATGGAGAGTGTGCATAGATTACCGCAAGCTCAACACGGCAACCAAAAAGGATCACTTTCCTTTGCCGTTCATTGACCAGATGCTTGAGTGCCTGGCGGGACATGCTTATTATTGTTTCCTAAATGGATTTTCACGATACAATCAAATTGCCATTGCTCCAGAGGACCAAGAGAAGACAACTTTCACATGCCCTTTTGGCACCTTTGCATATCGAAGAATGCCTTTCGGGTTATGCAACGCTCCTGCCACTTTCCAGAGATGCATGATGTCAATTTTCTCCGACATGTTAGAGAAGTTTATCGAGGTATTTATGGATGATTTTTCTGTTTTTGGCAACTCTTTTGACCATTGTCTTGATAACTTAACTCTTGTTTTGAAAAGATGCACTGAGACTAATTTGACACTTAGTTGGGAGAAAAGCCATTTTATGGTTAAATCTGGAATAGTTTTAGGGCATAAGGGATAGAAGTAGATAGAGCTAAAATTGAGGTAATTGCAAAACTTCCACCTCCCACCTCGGTGAAGGGTGTGAGGAGTTTTCTTGGTCATGCAGGTTTTTATAGGCGTTTTATTAAAGATTTTTCAAAAATTAGTCGTCCCCTATGTAATCTCTTGACCAAGGATACTGCATTTGTGTTTGATGATGATTGCTTACATGCTTTTGAATCTCTGAAAAGTAAATTGACATCTACCCCTATAATTATGCCTCCTGATTGGTCCCTTCCTTTTGAATTAATGTGTGATGCATCTGACTATGCTGTAGGAGCTATTTTAGGACAGCGAATAGATAAACTACCTCATGTTATTTACTACACTAGTAGTACTTTGAATGATGCACAATTAAATTAGTCCACCGCAGAAAAAGAATTGCTTGCTGTTGTTAGCGCTTTAGAAAAATTTCGATCATATTTGATAGGATCTAAGGTAATTGTTTATTCTTATCATGCTGCATTAAAGTATTTGCTAACTAAAAAGGAAGCGAAACCGAGATTACTCCGGTGGATCCTTTTACTGCAAGAATTTGATTTGGAAAATCAGGGACAAAAAGGGCAGCGAGAATGTGGTGGCGGATCATCTCTCTCGATTAGTAGAAGATGATGAAATAAAAGAGCATACTGAGAACTTACCCATTAATGAGAACTTTCCAGATGAGCAGCTTCTGAAGGTAGTAGGCAAAGATCCGTGGTATGCGGACATTGTGAATTATCTCGCAAATGGAATCATACCACCTGAGATGAGCTCGCAAGCAAATAGAAGATTTCTCTCCATCACCAAGCATTATTTTTGGGACGAACCATACCTGTTCAAATTTGGTGCCGATCAAATCATTCGGCGATGTGTCCCTGAAGAAGAGTAGGAAGATGTGCTGAAATTTTGCCACAATCTTCATTGTGGAGGGCACTTTAGTGCTAAAAAAACTGCTCTTAAAGTTCTTCAATCAGGTTTCTTCTGGACATCATTATTTAAAGATGCTTATACTTTTTGTATTTCTTGTGACAGGTGCCAGAGGACTGGGAATATTGGAAAAAGAGATGAGATGCCATTATTAAACCAGTTGGTTGTGGAAATATTTGACGTATGGGGAATTGACTTTATGGGACCCTTCCCATCTTCGTACAGATATAATTACATTTTAGTTGCTGTGCACTATGTTTCGAAATGGATTGAAGCAATAGCAACCAAGACGAATGATAGCCAAATGGTGGTGAAGTTTGTCAAGGAGAATATTTTTACCAGGTTTGGGACTCCTCGTGCAATCATAAGTGACGTGCAATCATAAGTGACGGAGGGAGCCATTTTTGTAACAAGATTTTTGCCTCGTTAATGAAAAAGTATAGTGTCAAACATAATGTGGCAACTCCATATCATCCTTAGACATCAGGACAGGTTGAAGTAAGTAACCGGCAAATTAAGCAGATCTTGGAGAAGACGGTGCAACCAAATCGAAAGGATTGGTCGCTCAAGCTTAATGATGCCTTATGGGCATATAGAATTGCTTACAAGACTCCAATTGGGATGAGTCCTTATAGGATAGTTTTTGGGAAAGCATGTCACCTGCCAGTGGAATTGAAACATAATGCCTACTGGGCCCTGAAGAAGTTGAATTTCAATTTAGATAAAGCTGGAGAAGAGAGGAGTTTGCAAATGAATGAACTAGAAGAATTTCGTAACATTGCCCATGAGAATGCCAAGATATATAAAGAGAGGACTAAAGAACTGCATGATAAGAATATTCGTCGGAAAGAATTTCATCCTGGAATGTTAGTCCTTGTATATAAATCGCGTTTGAGGTTGTTTCTAGGAAGGCTAAAATCAAAATGGATGGGGCCATTCTGTGTTACCCAAGTTTTTCCTAATGGAGCAGTCGAGATTCAGAATTTAAAGAGCGGAGGATTGTTTAAAGTCAATGGCCATAGGTTGAAACCTTATTTGAACCCATCAAATGAAATCAGTACCATTGAATGGATCGTGCTCAAAGAGCCATAGAGCTCTCATAAGTCTTGCCTAGACGTTTAATAAAGCGTTTGGTGGGAGGCAACCCACCCAGGTATTTTCTTTCTTTTCATTTAGTTTATTTTATTTTATTTTATTTTTATTTTTATTTTTTTTCTATTTTGTCATATAATAGTGTGTGTCTCGAGTGCTTGTTAATTTGAGTTGAATATTGTCATTTTATTTTGTTTTGAATTTTATTGACGGATAATGTTAAATTCAGGTTTGGGGGTATCTCGAAGGTTTAGTTTTCAAGTTAGAATTGATACTTTTTAATGTGTGCATATTTGAGCTAAACAGAACAGGTCTGGACAGAAGGAGAAATCCTTACCGCTCTACGTACCGCTTTCTAGGCACACTGCCTGGACCGCGGTATTAATAGCATGCGTCTTCTGAAGTTTACCGCCTTTTATACCGCTCTGTAGGCATATACCTCCATCGCGGTCTGGCGAGCGTGTGCATTCTGACATGTACCACTGGTTGTACCGTGCCCTGGGCAGTCTGTCCGCACCGCGTGCTACATAGCGTAACATCACTGGAATGTACCGCGTTGTGCAACTCGTTCCAGGTACGTTGCGTGTCCGGTGCTATATTAAATAAAATGGTGCGTTTGCAGGTTCAGGAGAAGATATTTAGGCATCACCGCGTTGTGTACCGTGACGCAGGTAAGTGACCCGCACCGCGGTAGGGCACAATTTTGTACTGTTATAAAGAGCAGCGCAGCTTGTGGAATTTCAAATTTCCCACAGCAGCTGCGCCCATTCTCTCTTCCCTCTATTTTGTTTTCTTCTTCCTATACTTCATCTAAATTCTTCCCGGATTTGTTTTGTCTCATTCAAGTAAAGGTATGTCTCTCTCTCTTATGATTTTCTTT
The DNA here is from genome assembly GCA_033220585.1 of Dipteronia sinensis. Classification (NCBI taxonomy): domain Eukaryota; kingdom Viridiplantae; phylum Streptophyta; class Magnoliopsida; order Sapindales; family Sapindaceae; genus Dipteronia; species Dipteronia sinensis. Next base: position 58,682,992 of record CM065637.1, on the reverse strand, counting down.
TGAATTCGTTTGCTACCTTGAATGCAAATAGGATTAATGAGATGTTTTATTGTGTTTCTATGGAATTTGAAGTTCTCATGAACATATGATTATTGGGTTTTGAATTAATTGCATTATACATATACATGTATTTGTTGAATTTTGATTTGGATTGTTTTAGTTAATTTAAAAATCCATGAGATGAATATGGAGAGAGAAGAATTGGATTGAATTGATTCAACATTATGTCTTCAATATATGGATTCCGTTTGCCTTTACATGGGAATTACTCAATTTGCAAATTTTACTAACTTATGAGAAGTTATTTGTTTACTTTTTGATGTTAAATTGTGTTGATTTCCTTTTTAATGATGAGGAAGAGGTAATGCGCTCATTGAGTCGAATTGCTGCCGGATTTTTACAGAATTTTTGGCTTAACTTCTTTGTTTGTTTGTTCTTGCACAGATGAGAAACACGTCTTTGGCCAAGCGACCCAGGATCAGTGCTTCTACGAAAGGAAAGCAACAAGCTATACCGCGTTTGGCCCAAAACAAAGATTTCAAAAGCCGTTCATCTAAATATCAAGATCGGCCATGGATAATTGAGAAGGGGATAGATGTTTCCAGTTTGGCAGATACTCCTGTCCCTGGGATGGTGGCTGCTCGCCACTGGGCGAGATATGTTGAACGGCCTCCACGGCCGAATAAGAGAGTGGTGGCTGAGTTTTATGCTAGTATGGTCCCAGAGAGATTTCTGACGGGTGGAGCTGTTTTGGTTCAGGGTGTGTCTGTTCACATTACTCCGGAAGCTATTTCTGAGTACTTTGCTGCTCCGGAGGTTCAGGTTAATACCGACCGTGGGATTGAATGGATAGAGGAGGTTGATCAGTACAGGGGACAATTAGCTACTGTTCTTCGGATGGATGGTCGAGAGGAGTGGAACCAGATGGTTAAACTGTATCAGCGTGATCTTCGGGTTGATGCAGCCTTTTGGAACATTTTCAGTTCATATTCATTGATGCCGACTCAACATCGGACAAAGTTATTTTATGAACCAGCTAGATTGTTGCATCGTGTGGTATCGAGCCGACCAATCGATATTGGTCGAGTTATATTTCGAGATATTTGTTAGAGTGGGTCCGATGATACCCTTTCGATGGTTTTTCCATGTTTGATTACCGCCTTTTGTCGGAATGTGGGTATTGATGTGGACACTGGTTTAGAGGAGCAGACACCTACTATGATGGGTCTTACTCATTGGAATAATCTGCTTCATTCTCGAGGCCTTCCCACTATTGGACCTTATAGAGAGAAACGACGTCGCCGTGAGGAGCGTGAGGCACGTGAAGCACAGGCTGCTCATGATGCTGAGATGGAGGAGCAGCTGCAGATTGATGCTGCATCACCTATTCCAGGTGCACAGCCAGGACATGGACAGCCAGATTCTGGTCATTTTGATTTTTTTTTTTGCAGGCTTTGAAGGACCATATGGATTCATGTTTAGGAGAGTTGGAGGGATGAGTGAACAAGCGCTTTGATGGTGTTCAGGTGAGTATTGAGGAGGTGCGTTCGATGGTTAGCCGGTTTTCTGTGGGTAGCGGGAGTGGTGCCTCTTTCCAGACTTCTGCTTCAGGGGCAGATTTTGATGCAGGAGATGGTTCCGGATTTTATCAGCCTGATGTCGGAGATGGAACTCCTGTGATGCATTTTCATGATGGGGAACATCGTGACCCAGATTCGGATCAGGGAACCGAAGTTCTGCACCTTTCAGACGAGGAAGACGGATCATAGAGAGGATATGCATTTCTTTTTCTCGTGTTTTCTTTTTGTTTCTTTCGGATTTCGTTGTTTATTTTCTTGTTTGGATATTCTTGTTCCGTTCTATTTTATGTCTTTCATTTTGGATTTATATTCTGTTTTTCACCCCGTTTTTGTTTATTGTCACCATTGGGGGCAATGCTGAATTTAGGTTTGGGGGTTGGGTTAAGTTAAGTTTTTGTTTTTAGAGTCTGTTTTCTTATGAATCCTTGATAAACTACCTCTTTGAATTGTGCCCCGAGATAATATGCATTACTCACTGAGTTTACACTAACGTCTTGCCACTTAGAGTATTACATTGTATTTTTCAAAATTTATGACATGCTTTTGATGTGATAGTGGATAGGATGCTTAGTTGGATTGCCATGATTAATAGTGGAGACTGCCCTTGTGAGTTCACTAAGCCAAAAAGCGTACATAAATGATACATTATGAGGGATTTTGTTTCTACTCCTAAACACTCAGTAGGTTCTTAGCATTAGATTTGATCTCTATAGGTTATACATTGAGCATTATAGAACTTTCATCAATAAAAGATTTCACATGTTTATTTTGATCTTGAGTGAGTCGAACCAGTGGAAGTGATGATTAGACAATGTGTGTATGAACCATTTAAAAGGCCTTAAATATTTCCTACCTTTTGTGTATGCTCCATAGCTCTGTTTGAAGCCAAACACTGAATAAGCCTTTCTTTCTTCACCACATCTACTATAACCCAATAAGCCATAACTTAGCCATACCTTATAACTTGGGATCATGCTTTGAGGAAGTGAAGAAGACATGATGGTTATGCGTGTGTATATTAGTCGAAGACCATTGAAGGAAGAGCTGCATTCAATCCAAAAGTGTAAGTTTGATATTTGTGAATTTCTATGTAATTCTCTGATTCGAAAAAAAGAAGAAGAGGAAAGTAGTTGAAGAGAATAAGAGAATAAATTTTTCATGAGTGCAATTACGATAATTATATTGCAAAATTGTATCAACTCAAGAGGAGTTTTGTTAAGAAGGAAATGGTGACTTTTGAAGATTTTGACTGAGATGAATGAAAATTTCATTTACAATGAATTCAATGAAGACTACGAAGATTTATGTGAAGCCGGAAGAGCAATTGAAGATTCTCATGGTGTGGTCCTAGGTTCTTGAATTCCATTTTTCCCATTCTTTCTTAACCTTCACCCAATGGCCCCATTACAACCTAAATGAAAGTCTAACTGATCTACTGGTCCTTGCTATGAAAGTATAAATAATTCATGTGATTATCTTGTTCATAATGCTTAATTCTTTCATGAGATCTTTTGCATACATTTGAGCGTTCTTTCAATTATAAATTCATATGCGATCAATACTTGAATTTTCTTGTGCATAACTTCTATCGCATATGCTTGATGAGTGTATCAGCCTAGGTTCTGTGTGAATTAATGAGTGACATACTGTGAGAATTAGAGTCAAGGCGAATTACATCTATGGCATCCAGTGAAGGCAGCTTGGAAACTTGAACGTTTTTAGTGTGGGCTTTTCATTAAATTGAGCAATGCATTCAGTTTCGCGACTTAACTTTAGTTTTTACTTATTGGTTTTTGCATGCATTGTTTCAATATGGGCACTTTTCAAATATATTTTGGATGACAAGTATTTGCAGGATAACTTTATAGGTTTATAGTTGTTGTACTTAGGAGTTTAAAGGCTTGTAGCATACGCTCAATGCTATCGTGTTCCCTACTGAAAATGGCTTGGTTTAGAATTTTGTTTTGGTTTTTAGGTTTTGTTTGTTTTTAAGTATTTTCTTTTTATTCTAGTTTTGCTCGAGGACTAGCAAAAGATAGGTTTGGGGGTATTTGATCGGTCTATTTATATACATATTTTAGGTCCCCATTTCCTATTATTTACGCTTTGTTCTTGAGTGAAATTAGGTATTTTATGTGTTTGTTGAGCATGTGTAGGTCACATTTCCTTAAAAGAGGTGTTCGTTAATTTTTCCAAGAAAAGGAGTCTGAAAGTGAGAAAAGGGGCAAAACTGTGAAGTACCGCTGTGGAGGTCGCTTTCCATGCACTGCATAAATCGCGGTCCATCGAGCGCTGAAGATCAGTAGGTACTCGTTTGTTACCCGCGGTTCATACCGCTTGACAAGAAGTACTTCAGTCGCGGTCCATCGAGCGCTGAAGATCAGTAGGTACATTGCTGCACAGACCGCGGTTCAGGCATGAGTCCGCCATGCGGTATGGAGAGCGGTCGTGCACATTCCTTGTTTTTGGCAGAGATCTTGAAGCCCTAATTTTTAGAGATCATATAAACACTTCTTATTGAGAGTTAGAGAGGACTTTTACTACTTTCTACTTTTTATTCCTAGAACAACAATACAATTTTCTTAATCATCTTTACACATAGAAGATTTTGAAGACGAAGGAGAATTCATCATTGAAGATCTTAATGGGTTTTATCTTTTCTTTCTCTTCTCTTTTTATTTTCAATATGTGTAACTAATCCCATAACTAGGGAATCAATGTGAACCTTTTGTGAATGCTCATATATGGATTAATTATTATTTCATCAATTAAAATTCTTGATTTATTCATTGTTCTTAATTGCTTGATCCTCATTAGTTTTAATATTTATTTACACCATAGACCAAAGGTGAATAACTATTTGGCATTATTTTAGGGTTAAGACTATCTGAGAATTAGGGTTAGAGTATAGACCAAACCTAATCTTGATTAATGCTCTTTTGAATGAATGAATTTTATCTTTAGTATAGGCCAAACAAAGTATAGAATTTGGTTCTTAATTCTTGCGCTTAAAGGGTTTCCGATAACTGTTCATACCATAGACCAAGGGTGAATAATGGTTGGGAGCACGTGACTCATCCCATGACCATACGGTAATAGTCACATTAAAGGCAAAGAATGAACCCTAGAATTGATTGAATCTTGTTTACAAATTAATTCCATATATCGAGTGTTCATAATTGGGGATCATTGATAACCTAGTGCTTTCCTTCTATTGATCACAAATACCATTCTTTTTTAATTGATTTCTTACCTTAATTTAATTTAGTTTTAGTTTAATTAAATCATCAACAAATCTTTGGTTACTTTAATTTAACTTTAATTAGAATTAGTTTTAATTAATAAATATCTTTTCCTCGTGGGAACGAACCTTACTTGCCGTTGTGCTTATCTTCACGATTCGTGCACTTGCGAGTATAGTTTTCAATAACACGATTTACACCATCAACATGTCATCAAACAGGGAGCCCAAACCCCAGTTTCGGGCTCATGAAAAAGGAAAAAGATCGACTAAACTGATCATGAGTAAAGTAGGGTGCCCACCCCCTCTTTCGGGCAATCAAGGCAAATCAGAGCCCTCTTGATTTCCCCTTGCTACTCCTCCTCCCTCATGCCGATCCCCGCCATCGAATCCTTCTTCAGGTGGTTGCCCGACTTGGTTACCCTCACCAGTTGTCACTCCCTCCAGAGGTTCCTTATGCTGATCAGCTGGATCCTCCTCCAAGACTTCCTTAATCACTGCCATGACCTCAGGAGGGATAGCCGCATCAAGAAGAGCAGCCATGGACCCCGTCTGGCTCATGTCAACCTCCAATTCCATTCCATAGGATCCCTCAGGTAGGCTCCTTGTTACTTCCTCGGCTTTTGGGTGATCTCCTTCGGACTGCACGAGCAGAACCTTACTTGAAGACTTCCCAGGACCTGAAGTAATAAAGACTGGAGAAGGAAGATGAGGGTCTACCTGGATGGGCTATTTTTCAGTACCTGTCTGGCTAGGAGAAACAGCTTCGCCATCTTCACGGCAAGATAGTTCAGCAGCTTTGGTCATTATCTCCTCTCTATCCCAACCGGTGATGGAGGATAGATCAAAGGGAAGAGCGAGAGCCTCTGTAACCTGAAAGGAAGCATAGAAATAGCCATCACTAAAGGAGGTCTCCGCATCAGCCTGCAGCTTGACCACCTGAGCAATCAAATCCTGATTCTCGAGGTCCAACCTTTTAGCTTCGGTTTTCTAAGAGTCCCTCTGCTTGGCCCTCCGGGTAGACTGGAGAATTTCTTGATCAAAAGACATCTTCGTCCTCTCATAATCACAGCGAAGCTCTGCCAGCTCGGTCTCCTTCTTTCCTTGGCTGGAGGTCATCTCTTCCACTAATGTTTGAGCCCGCTTGAGTAAACCCATGACTCTCTCGGCTTCGGTTTCAGCTTTGGCAGCCCGATCACGAAGGAGGGCTACCTGGTGGCCCATAGCCACGTTAAACTTGAAGGCCTATGAGATACAAAGCCAAGGTTAGAAGCCGATTAAGTTGTCAGTCTCAGAAGTAGTACGGAGAAAGAACAATTACCTCGGCTAAGACAGCAGACCCCTTGATGAGCAAGACATTAACGGGCATTGAGGCCACCCCAGAGAGCCTGCCACCTGGGCAGGATGCGATGAATTGTTCCAAGACCTCGTCCTCCCCCGTCGAGCTCGACTGAGAGCGAGAGCGACTAGGGGGAATCATTGCGACACCAGCTTCAAAGTCCTCCGAAGCTCGGGGGGTTGGGATTGCAGCGGCATCAGCTAGATGAGCAGATGGGGCAACCATAGCAGCAGAGGGAGTAGAAGAAGCATGAGTAGTAACACCAGCTGCCCAAGAAACGGAAGCCCCTCTGTTTATCGCTTTGGAAGCCCACGACGTAAAGGTAGCCATCTTGGATTTCACCTGGGAGGGTGACGGAGTAAGAGCATGCGTAATCCCGGCCGAAACAATCAGCCTTTCCTTCTCCGAGGTGGCAAGAGAAGCCCCCCGCGTTAGTCTGATGGATGGGGGAGGAGTGCGAGCTTACCGAAGCTGCTGAGCTTCGCGAGAGCTGGCTAAGCAAAAAAAACTATAAGTAAACGAAACAAAAGGGGAACGTCAGACTTGAGCTGGTCAACAAGACAAAGCAAGATGATTCAGTGTTACTTACGAGGAATAGCATCGGAGATCCGTAGGTATTGATTCACCCTGTGGGGATTGAAGGCTTTTGCGGTTGGGTACTTCAGGTTCAAGTCTGGCTAGAATAGACTTCAAAACAGCTTAAGACTCAGATGGCAGGGAATCTTGGTCCTACGATGGTTTGTCGCTGAAAACTATGGGGACCTCGAACTCATGGCCCCCAATAAAAATCGAGCTCCCCCAGTCGCCCCCTGCCAAGATCCACTCTTCTTTCCTGGCGGGATTTTTCTTTGAAGCCCCGGGAATGATAAAGTTGAGCTTGTTCTTGGCTTTCGTATAAAACTGACCTCTGGGAGCCCCGGAGAGGCTCTCGATTTGAAAAAAGGTAGGCTAGCTCCTCTGCTCTGGGCTCCCTCGTCACATTGTTTAGCTAGCATTGTTCCCTCCACAGCATGAGGAAGCCAATCAAATGCCTCCAGAAGCTAGGCGTCAACTGGAGACGGGCGAGCTGGATGGCGTTGAGAGCTCGTCGAAGGGTAGGATGAAGAGGAAGCCTGACCCCGTTCTCGAGAGCCGCTACATGAATCAGAAGCTCGCCGTTGGAGGGATTGAAAAACTCATAGCCTTTAGGAGGAACCGAGATAGAAAAACTGTCAAGAATGCCGTACTTAGACCTCAAATGATCAATCGAGTTCGGATCAACGGTAGAGTCAGGGACAACCCTGAAGATGTAGAGAGGAAGCCTCTCCAAAGGGGGACCAGCAGCCGGGACTCGACGTTCCTCCGCGGTGTCGCCATTGACTTCTCTATCAGAATCTTCATCGACTAACTCCATTGGATGGTCAGGATGATTAGAAAACCCGGTCCCAATGGATACGTTCCTGTTCGAACGCCGACGTTGCGGATTTGGCGGAGAATCATCGCTATCTAGGCTACTTCGTGCCCGATTTCCGTGGGCAAGGCTGATGACCTCCTCATCGTCAACAATGGAGTCAATGGAGTCGTGACTGGCTTTAGACATAATGGAATGAAGTCTAGGTGGATGATGAACAAGAAAATAAAATATGCTCAAAAGAAGGTTTTTTCTTGTGAAAATTTGAAATTTGAAAGGTATGAGGAAGGCGTTGGAGTAACCCAGTATAAATAGGCAATAGAGCAGCAGCTTGGGCCGTCGAAATCTTCGGTTAAGATCGCCGCGAATTGCGGGAACTGCCTTAACACAACCGGATTAATTTGGGAATAAACCGGTCAGCTCTCGCCACGTCACTTGTGCAATTAATAGGAAGATTTCCCCCAAGGTTCTTGTAACGGTAAAGAAGGAAAAATTCCCCAAATAATATAAGAAATCTGACTCCAACCCCAAACTCAATCACCGGCGTTCAAGTCAGACGGGACTTCTGTTAATAGCCAAAGGGAAATTTTTCACCCTTCCTAGTCTGACTCCAGGCCCTAGGTCATCCACCAGGAGACCACGCTTCCCAAAATCGAGCTACAGTGCCACCCCACAAAAATAAAGGCGAGCTCCAGAAACACCCGGAGTAGAGCCCGACGCCACCAAACCTGAAATCAGGAAGCTCCCCCAAGGTCGAGATTACCTCACAACCTCTCTAGAAGCTCTCCAAAACCCCACTGTCATAGAGGAGTATCCGCAGGGGGGACGCATTAAGCTGTGAGAAATCATGGGAGGTCAGATCGAGCGTCTGGCTAGATTAAGCACCTGAATATCTGAACCAAGACACTAATCTACCTCGCTATCTGATCTACCTCGCCATACATACCATATTCGACAACCTCTATGAAGGATCATGCTAAGAAGATACAAAGATACATTGGATCATATCTGGAAACATTACGTATGTGCAGAACAAGTATTAGAGTCCAAAGAGGAAACAAACTGATTTTCCCCAAGATATCCTCCATTCAACTGTTAACTCAAAGTCAATGACATTTAAACGAGGAATCCCGCCCGATAAGGAGGGGAGAGACGGAGAAAATCAATGGGAGAATCATTTGATTTAACCTACAAAACTACGTATAAATGAGGAGAAGGAGAAGGAGAACACATAGACTACTTTTCGACAGGCATACGACAACAACCCTATTACACCCTAGAGAGATTGAGAGCGATTGAGAGATATTTGTAAACGATACACCATTGATAAGAATAAAGAAAACATTTTTGTTCTCTTTTGTTCATTCTCTTTTGATGGTACTAATAATAGTATTTTTTGTCATTTTTAACTAGAACCGACTAGAATACATTCTACCTTGACCACCACCTCCGTGGTAGAGGTTTTGAGGGTGTTAATTGAGATTTGTCACCCTGAGTAAAATTTCAGTTAACACCTAGTCTCAAGGCTATCCTCCTAGAGGGAATAATCCGGTCCAGGGCATCAGGTGTGCTGTGTAGCTCTCCTTGTCTTAAGGCGATGATCATGGTAGGCGACTAAGGCCACTTTAGTACCATAATCACTTCTTGGAGGGGGTGTAGTCCTAGTCCAAGGCATTAGGAATGTCATGTGGCTTTCTTGGCTTCAATCATAGGTGAATGGCGATCATATGAGAACTACCAAGGCGATCATAGGAGAACTACCAAGGAAATCATACTCAAGGTGGTACAACTCTAGGCGATACTAGTCAATGCTCACCCCGTAGGCTTCACTGGTAAAACCTTCTGAGGTAATCCGCGTTCCAGGTATAGGTAAAAGAGCAACCTTCTACGAATGGCTTCTTATTGTGGACCGGTCACTAGGAGAAATCTTCTCATGTTGAGGTCACTACCACTCCCACAGAAGTACTAGGGAGACTGGTGAGCTTCTAGTCCCAAGTGATGTAACCAGTTTAGGAGCCTGTTTGGAGTAATTAGGAGTCCTTAGAAATCGTAACGGGGCTCCAGACTCTGCTCGAACGAACTTGGACCTCGGTAGCTCGCTGGGGCGTTAGGTAGCCCGGTATAAAAAGTCAAGATTCGCTAGTCCTCCTCTAACGGTACTGGTCAAGAGGCATGCTGAACGTGCATTTTGCCGTGGTATGTAATATTCAAACAAATTTGTAAAATCCCAAGACGCACTCAAACAAGTATAAAACTAGTATATGGCAAGTATGTGTATCGTTCCACGGAGATCGAGCGATAGTCATGATTAAACTAATGCTTAAGTAAAAATGCAAGAAAAGTAAATTGATTTGGTTTTAAAGAGAAATAAACCTAAGATGCAAGCTAAGCTAAACTAACTAAATGTACTATTCTAAAAAGGTATGGATATATGGTATGTGGATTAACGAATTGATGAATTCAACTAGCAAAAAATGGGTAAAAAATGAACTCACATTAATGGTCATTAACTAATGCAACCACCTTAGGATGTATAGAAGGGGTTATTTACCACTTGTGAGTGCCCAAACCATCATGTATATCATTGGCCACCCACAATTGGTTATACAATGAGAGAACATTTATCACATAAGGGGCAAATCTCTTTGTTAAAATCACCAACCTATCATGTAAAGTGTTGATGCTTAATCTATCACATGCAAACAATCATAGGATGTATAGTCTTGATTACCCATGAAAGATTAGAATTAGGTGAGATTAATAAGTCCAAATCTTACTTGGGTCATGTACCCTTGTTCAATCCTCCTATTCAATTGAGCTTAGGGAACCAAGCATCATGTATACTCAATTCTCTACACATATAATTTCTCAAACAACTCATGAAGAAAGTCATGTACAATCAAACACAAATTGCTTTCAAAATCAAATAAAACATTGAATCGAACAAATTTGATAGATTTTAATAAAAGAAATTGAGTTCATTACAAATACCCATACTTACATGTGAATCACATCAATCTCTTAATGGGATTTAGCTACTCATAACAAATGGAATACAAGAATAAAAATGAGGGAAATAGAAAAGACCCATGTAGAACCTTCTTTCTTCGAGCTCCAATCCCCCTTCCTATGTCCTTGTGAGTAGTAATTGATGAAGATGATGATGGGTTTTTGGTGAAGTATTGAGAGAGAAATGTTTTTTTTGAGATTTAGAGAGAGAAAGATTGAATGGAATGGGTGTATGGTCATGGGTCTCCCCTTTTGAAAAATCTGTTAATAGCCAAATTTGGCTAGGGACCAAAGGGAAATTTTCCACCCTCTAAGCCTGGCTCCATGCCCGAGGTAATCCCCCAGGAGACCATGTTACCCGAAGTCGAGCTACGATACCGCCCCATAGAAATAAGGACGGGCTCTAGAAACACCCGGAGTAGAGCCCAGCTCGGTCAGATCTCGGAACCAGGAAATCCCCCAGAAGTCAGAATTACCTCGCAACCTCTCCAGAAGCTCGCCTATACCTCGCTGACATAGTGGGGTGTCCGTAGAAGGCCGCACCTAGCTCCAAAAGATCAAGCGAGGTTAGACCTAGCTCCTGGCTAGACTAAGCTCCTGAATATCGGGGCTAGGACATTGATCGACCTCACTATCTGATGTACCTCACCATAATATACACCATATTCAACGACCCCTATGGGGGATCATGCTAACAAAACATGAAGACACACTGGATCATATCTTAAGACGTTACATACATACAGAACAAGTAACAGAGTCCAAGCAGGAAACAAATTGATGTCCACCAAGATATTCACAACTCAGCAATTAACGCAAAGTCAATGACATTTAAATGTAAAATCCCATCCGATAAGGAGGGAAAGGATGGAGAAAATCAAGGGGAGAATCAATTAGTTTAACCTATGAAGACAATGTATAAAAGAAGGACTCCGGCCTTCAGAAAGAGGAGACTAGTTTTCGATAGGCATACGACAAGTACCCGACTCCACCCTAGAGAAAATTGAGAGCAATTTTAGAGAGATCTGTATATCACACACTATTAATCAAGAACGCATTTTTGATTTTCTTCGGTGGATAATAGTACTAATATTCCTTGTCATTTTACTAGGCACTATCACATATACATTCAACCTTGACCACCACCTACGTGGTAGTGGTCTCAAGGGTGTTAACCGAGATTTCTCACCCTGAGCAAATTTTCTGTTAACACTTTCTGGCACAGTCTGTGGGAAAACCTACACCCAGTTAATCAAGCCAACTATTTGCATTTGCATTTTCATTTTTTTTACAGGAACCATGAGGCTCTGCTCCTCCCAAGAGCAACATGGAGCTTCATAACAACCTTCGGCGAGGCCAACGCGAAAGGCCCCAAGGAAGGGGAAGAAGTCTGGGTATAGCAATCAAGCTCCGGTCCAAACAACTAATGCGCGGGCTTCTGGCCACCTTATAATAAGCTAAGCCGCGCTGGACCAACAAGCGGCAGCCTTCGTGGAAACCGTCCGCATCCGCCTTCTCAAGGTCAAGATGGAACAAGACGACATGAGAACGGCAAAGCGTCTGAAGAAAGAAGCCCCTAAATTTGAGCCAGTGCAGAAAGCTCAGAATAAACCTCCCAACAGGTCGACCTATCGCCTCCTTGCTTCTCTACATAGGCCAGAAAGATATCCAGCAAAACAAACCCCTCCCCGGGCTTCGCCGCCTCCCAGGACCGTGGCTCTAGTAATGCAAGGGGAAAAAGGGTATGACTACTACACCCCTTTGAATGCTTCCAGGGAAATAGTCTACCTTGCCATACAAGATAAAGGGTTGCTCCAAAAGCCCGCTCCTATGAAGGCCCCAGCTGACAGGAGAAACCGGTACAAGTACTGCGACTTCCATAAAGATGTGGGCCACAACACCTTATAGTGCTATAATTTGCGCAACCAAATTGAGGCCCTGATAAGGAGAGGATGCCTGATTGAGTTCTTACAACAGGTCAGAGATAATATCAGGACTGGAAGGGAGGTACAAGCCGAAATCCGTGAGGATGCAAAAAAGAGGAAAGGGGAGCAGGCTGACTTAATGCAACAGATCCAGGTGATACACACTATCAGCGGAGGTCCTACACTGGCTGGAGTTTCCAATAATTCCCGGAAAAACCACGTAAGAAAGGTTCCCCGCATCGGAGAAAGCCGAGGGAATTTCGAATTCAGCCAGAGCCCGATAGATCCCTCCCAATCAGCTCAGATCGTATTCACCGAAGCAGATGTCTTCAACACTGTGCAACCTCATGATGATCCTATGGTAATCACGATACAGATCGCCAACTATCTGGTCCATCGCGTGCTCGTGGATACAGGTAGCAGTGTAGATATCCTCTTCAAGGATACCTTGGAAAAATTGAACCTGAAGCAACATTGTTACAACAGCTGTACCACTCCGCTTTATGGTTTCACTGGGGACTCGATCATACCAAGGGGTCAATGATCCTCCCAGTAATCATCGGGATCACCCCGCTCCAACAGAATGTTATGACCGACTTTGTTGTGATGGACACCCCATCGGCCTACAACGCCATCCTATGGAGACCTTTCCTGTCCTCCTTGAAGGGAGTCTTGTCCATATACCACAACGTCCTGAAATTCCCGGTTGGAACCAAAGTAGGAGAGGTACTCGGAGACCAGCAGGCAGCCAGGAAATGCTACGCAGTATCTGCCAGTCCTACAGCCTTAGTGAAACAATGTGTACAGGTGACATTAGTCCAGGAAGACATGGATACGTCCCGGATAACCCAGGAGGAGAAGGAGCCCGCGGAGCATCCTGGGCATCCAGAGAGCGAACCTATTGTAAGGAAAAATTGCTTAAAACAGCAGCGGAAGGCGAAAAAATAATTTTCGTATAGTTTAAAATTTTTCTAAAGATTTGAACCTTAACCCTTTAATTAATTAATCTCAAATATACGGTTATAGTTAAATACCTCTTGTCGCGTGATCCGATTGACTTACGTCGATGGTAATCCGCAAGATCTTCAATCCTAGCACGTACGTGAATCACCTAGGAGCGTGGTCTCCCTTTTTCTTTGAATGCTTACCTTAGAATGGATGTATGGAAATTTCTGATCTTGATCTTCAATAGTAAAACACCAAGAGCCTAAAAAAATAGTTCCAGTCACTTTTGAATTCACAATCAATATGATTGAAACTCGCGTAACCCTAAATCGAAAGTGTGCACAAAACCTTTTGATGTTAAAGGCTTTTAAGTGCACTATTGAATGAGAACTTATTTTCTTTTTCTCTCTTGGCCGAAAATCTATGTGTATAGAGTAGGATTTTTTATTTTCAAAACAAACAAAAATCTCTCTCTATTTTTCTTCTTGGTAGCCGAAAATTCATAACCTTATATTTATAGGTTGGCCGAATTTTCTCCTTCACCAAGTAGGGTTGGCCGAATTCATTGAATAGGAAATCTAGGGTTGGTTAATTTCCTTACTTGAAAAGGAATTGTCCTTTTCCCTAATTCCTATCAATTCAAGAATCCTAACCCTTGTAGGACTAGTGGTGGCCGAATTCATTGTATAATAAGGAGTGTATGTGGACTTAATCCTTACCACATTAGGACTCCTATCACTTAAAAGAATTCCAACCCTAATCCAACACATAGTATTTAATTTACTGATCAGGAAAAGATTTTGATTTAAACTATTAATTAATTAAATAATTAATTAATTCCCATTTAATCAAAACAATAAAATAAAATAATATCTTGGGCTATTTTATTTAGCCTTGCCGCCAACACCATATATATATGGGCCCAATATTATTTTTCTTATTTTTTTTAATCCATTAGACTTTAAATAAAAGCCCACATGTGAACCAGACTTATTTTTACTAAAAGAAACAAGCCTACATGTCTCCTTTTAATATATTAATATAATAGTGCAGCCCATTAAATAAATAATAGACATATTATATTCTTAATATATTAGATGCAATTCTAGATGGACCCATAAATTGGTCCGGTAGAATATATCAAGTGATCCATACAAGTACGTGTGGATTGTGGATCTTGGCGGGCTATCTAAATTTAAGCTTCAATAGACATAACCTAATCACAATCAACAAATGATTCACTTAGGTCCGATCTATTAATTTTAACTCATTCCACTAAAGAACTAAAATTGAACTCTTAAATAAAGATAGAATAAGGAGATGTTTCTCATTCATACCCTAGACAATCTTATAGGAGATGGTGTATCCTCGTGAATAATATCAGTAATCGCCAAGAGCTCATAGACCGCCTATAGCTCTCCAAGTTACCATATTTCCTCATATGACCACATTTTGAACTTGGATATTTTGACTTGTCTAGAAGCCATGTCTTCAATAATCATTATTGAAAACTCAATGTTGAGATTTAATATCCAATACCTCAAAACATCCATATGATGATATTATACTCTCATTTAATAAATGGAGCCACGATGTCCATATCTATAAATGAAGTCCTCTATCGATTAACAAATGAATACCACCAAACTATCGAGGATAGACTATGCTATATAATCGTACTCATTGATAACTCAAATGATAACACTTGCAACCATAAGTTCATCATTTATCTTAGGATTTAGATAGACTCTCCGATTGTCCTAATAATGAAAAGACTTATATCTAGTGACGGTTCTAGATAAAGTATTTCATTGTGATCCAGTTCAATGCACCCACTGCACTAGATTCTTTTACTCGAAAACCTTTCGATGATTTTAGACTCATCATAACTCATTTGATCCCACTCAAATGCTAGTAAAAGAATTCTACAACTTTATCAAGATAGAGGTGCCCAACCTTTAACTTAAGTTGTGAACGTTATTCAAGACTAACTAAAGAATTGTGTCTACCTCATACATATCCGGATGTACAAACAATTTTTCATATCTCATAGTCTTTTGACCTTATGATTATTTACCTTGACAATTATTATTATAAATGCTATAAGATTTTGCAGAATCATAAATCACTTTATTTATATGAAAAGATTGTCAATTACAATATTACACTCTTGCTATTGAGCATAATCCTAACACCTATCATGCCCTACGAGGAAGAACGGAGTGAGGAATGGGCTAGCGGGCAGCCCGTGGACAAACTAGAAGAGATACCCATCAAGAATAACGACCCCTCTAAGGTCGTCAAGGTCGGAGCCACCCTTGATCCAGAAGTAAAAAGAGGACTGATTGACCTTCTCAGGGAAATCAGCTACATCTTCGCCTGGAACTATGATGAAATGCCTGGAATCCCGGCATCGTTGGCAATCCACCGACTAGCCGTAGATCCAACAGTCAAGCCCGTCAAGCAGAAGAGACGTCACTTCAACGCTGATAGGAACGCGGCGGTACAGGAAGAAGTTGATAAATTGATCAAAGCAGGGTTCGTCAGAGAGGTACGTTACCCCGAATGGATCGCCAATGTGGTCATGGTCACGAAGGCGAATGAGAAATGGCGTATGTGTGTCTATTACACCGACCTCAACCGGACTTGTCCGAAAGACAGTTTTCCTTTACCAAAGATCGACCAGCTGGTTGACTCCACATCCGGAAATAAACTTTTGAGTTTTATGGACGCATTCTCAGGATACAACCAAATTAAAATGCACCCGGCTGACCAAGATTAGATCAGTTTCATCAATGGGTAGGGCTTATATTGCTACAAGGTGATACCGTTTGGTTTGAAGAATGCGGGGGCCACATACCAGCGGCTGGTTAACAAACTGTTCAAGCCCGAGATAGGAAGGACGATGGAAGTGTATATCGACGACATGATCACGAAATCCCCAACCACAAAGGGACATCAGGAAGACCTTCGCAAAACCTTCCTCATACTGAGGGAAAACCAGATGCGTTTGAACCCCTCCAAATGTGCCTTTGGGGTAACGGCAGGGAAGTTTCTGGGCTTCATGGTTCATGAGAGAGGTATAGAAGCCAACCCAGAAAAAATCAAAGCTATCTTGGACCTGGAATCCCCGACCTCGCTCAAGCAAGTACAGATTCTGACTGGACGGGTGGCGGCACTCAACAGGTTTATCTCTCGCTCCACCGATAAATGTCGCCCTTTCTTCAAGGCCATCATACAAGGAAAGAACATGAAATGGAGCAGGAAAGCGAGCAGGCATTTCAAGCTTTGAAAGAGTACCTAACAACCCCCCCCCCCCATTGCTAGTCAAGCCGGTTCTCGAAGATGAGTTGCAGATCTACCTGGCCGTATCAGAAACTGCAGTAAGCGGGGCTTTGGCCAAGGATTGTAGTGGTGGTTTTCAAAGACCCATATACTATTTGAGTCATGCTTTGACCAAACCAGAAAGGAATTACATTCTCCTGGAGAAGCTCCCTTATGCTCTGGTGATCTCAGCGAGGAAACTCCGTCCCTATTTTCAAGCTCACACAATAGCAGTGGTGACAGACCAACCCCTCCGCCAATTCTTGCAAAGACCAGACGTGTCAGGAAGGCTAGTTTTATGGGCACTAGAGCTCACTCAGTTCGACCTAAAGTATAAGCCCCGGACTACGATTAAGGCACAGGCTTTGGCCTACTTCGTGGCAGAATTCTCAGCGATCCCAGATCCAGATGATCCCTCCGTATCAAACGAGGTCCCTGAGAAGATATCCGAGGTCAAAAATTGGCCGGAAGGTTGCAAGCCATAGATCCTCTTTTCTGATGGAGCATCCGGGCGAGCCGGGGGAGGAGCTTGCATAGTTTTAATAGATCCATAGGGGACTGAATTATGTTACTGTTTCAGATTCGAGTTTAAAGCCACCAACAACGAAGCGGAATATGAAGCCCTCCTAGCCGGGATGAAGGTAGCCATTGAACTAAAGGCCGACTACCTGCAGTTCAAGAGCAATTCATTGCTTGTTGTAAACCAGGTGACTGGGGTCTACTAGGCAAAGGGCGATAATATGGCTGCCTACCTAAATCTAGCTCGGCTGCTAAAAAGCAAATTTAAGGGACTCAAGATCGATCAGGTGCCCTGACACCAAAACCATAGCGTAGATGTTCTGGCTAAAATAGCGGCGAACGGAGGCCAGTCCCTACCAAGGGGAATTCCCCTCCAAGTAATCACTCAGCCAAGCATAGCCACAAATGGAGAAATTTGTTCCCTGGATCGCCTGCCTTGCTGGATGGACCCAATTGTCGCCTACCTCCTTGAAGTAGAGCTTCCTGAAGAGCCCGACCAAGCTCGAAGAATTAAGAGACTCTCAGTCCGATACTGTATGGTTGACGGATACCTCTACAGGAGGGGCAGATCCCTCCCCTTACTTAGGTGCTTGCATCCTGATGATGCTAAGTGGGCATTGAGAGAGGTCCACTCTGGGGACTGTGGGAACCACATAGGTGGGGAAGCTCTAGCCTATCAGGTGCTTCGTATGGGGTACTATTGGCCGACCATCCACCAAGACATAAAAAGTTTTGTGCAATCCTGCGAACCTTGTCAAAGAACTTCAAACTTGAACCACCAGCCACCCGAGCGACTGTCGTCCCTCAGTTCACCTTACCCCTTTGCCATGTGGGGAATCGACCTAATTGGGCCACTTCCTACCGCTCCTGGACAGACGAAACATGCTATCGTGGCTATCGACTACTTCACAAGATGGGTCGAGGCAGGACCTCTTTCTCGAATATCAGAAAAGAATACAACCAAGTTCATCAAGACTAACGTCGTATGCAGGTTCGGGACCCCTCTCATCATTATAGCTGACCTAGGAAAGCAATTCGACAACGCCCGATTCAAAGACTTCTGCAAGGGATTGGGGATCGACCTCATGCTCGCTTCAGTGGCTCATCCCAAGAGTAACGGGCTGGTAAAATCCACCAACAAGACTATCAAGAAACTTCTGAAAAAGAAGCTTCAGCAGAAGAAAGGTAAATGAGTCGAAGAGCTACCAGAAGTCCTCTGGGCATACCGGACTACAAAAAGAACAGCTACCGGAGAGACACCTTACTCAGAAAGTGTTAACGGAAATTTTACTCGGGATGAGAAATCTCAGTTAACGCCCTCGAGACCACTACCACGTAGGTGGTGGCCAAGATTTATTGTATGTATGGCAATGATTTATAAAATGACAAGAAAGCAAGAATGTTTTTATTGAACGTGCATGGTATACAAATACAGAAATTCTTTTATCTTTGCTCTCAATTCTCTCTAGGGAATGGTTGATTGTTTGTACAACACTTTGAGCCCGAATGTAACGAAGTCAAGCTCCGGGCTAGTCTAGACCTCTTAGAAGAAAAGCAAGACCGGGTAGCAGAGAAAGTAGTGATCTACCAGAGCAAGATCGCTAGATACTTCAACCAAAAGGTTAGAGCCCGGAAATTCAAAGAAGGGGATCTGGTACTTAGGAAGGTGACCCTGAACACTCGGAAAAGGTCGGATGGAGTCTTAAGTCCAAATTGGGAAGGGCCATATTTGATAAAGCTAGTTGTTCGCAATGAGCTTATAAACTCGAAGACATGGACGGACGATCCATCAACCACACTTGGAATGCAGATCATTTGATGAAATTCTACCCTTGAAAGGAGTTCTCCAGTAGACTACCCCTACTTAGTTTTCATTACCGAACCTAATAAAGATGTACTACATCTCGATCATCAATAAAGTCATTTTCCTTTTCTCCTCCATCTTTGTCTCCAACTATGTTCAACATTAGTGACTATACCCTTGTATGGGAATTCGACATAAACCTCTCGAGACTAGAAAATAGCTCGATAGCCCTCCTGATGCCTTGGTCGGGCTACCACCCCCAAGAAGGATCTGAGTGTAAGAGCATAGTTGCCCTCCAGATCTCGAGACCAGGAAATAGCTCGATAGCCCTCCTGATGCCTTGGTCGGGCTACCACCCCCAAGAAGGATCTAAGTGTAAGAGCATAGTTGCCCTTCAGATCTCGAGACCTGGAAATAGCTGAGTAGCCTTCTTGATGCCTTGGTCGGGCTACCACCCCCAAGAAGGATCTGATTGTAAGAGCATAGTTACCCTCCAGATATCGAGACCAGGAAATAGCTCGTTAGCCCTCCTGATGCCTTGGTCGGGCTACCACCCCCAAGAAGGATCTGAGTGTAAGAGCATAGTTGTCCTCCAGATCTCGAGACCAGGAAATAGCTCGATAGCCCTCCTGATGCCTTGGTCGGGCTACCACCCCCAAGAAGGATCTGAGTGTAAGAGCATAGTTGCCCTCCTAGATCTCGGGACCAGGAAATAGCTCGATAGCCCTCTTGATGCCTTGGTCGGGCTACCACCCCTAAGAAGGATCTGAGTGTAAAAGCATAGTTGCCCTCCAGATCTCAAAGACTAGGAAATAGCTAAGTAGCCCTCCTGATGTCTTGGTTGGGTTATCACCCCATATAAAAACAAATATATATATATACATATATATATATATATAATGTTTGCTTTCGTGTGCAGGATCAAAATCATCATAATTCCCTACACGAATCTTAATTGTTGCTACAGATGCTACTCTAGATCCCATTCAAGACCAGAAATAAAATAAAAGTTCTCAAAAGAGCGCTTTAACTTATCATTAAGGACAAGGGGAGCCTATCCCCCGATAAGGCTACATCCAAATGAGGAGCCCAACCCCCAAACTCGGGCTACAAAAAGAAGAAGAAAAAGGAAAAACTGATAAGGGCAAAACGGGGTGCCCACCCCCTTTTCCGGGCTATCAAAAACAAGTTATGATGAATCGCTTTAAGCTTTGGGACTCTCATGGCTCCCCTCCACTAGCCCTCCTCCTTCTTGCTGATCCTCACCATCAACCCCCTCTACAGGTAGCTGTCCATCTTGGTTACCTTCGCCGACCGCTCCTCCATTTAGAGGCTCCATCTGATGATTAGCTGGATCTTCCTCCAAAACTTCATTAATTACGTCCATAACCTCAGGAGGGATAACCGCGTCAAGAAGGGCAGCCAAGGACCCCGTCTGGCTCCTGTCGACCTCCATCTATGTTAAAATGGGATCCTCAGATGGGCTCCTAACCTCTTCACCATCTCCTGATTGGTCCTCCTCGGATCGAGAGGACATCACTTTGCTGGAAGACTCCCTAGGACCGGAGGTGATAAAGGTAGGAAGAGGGAATGAGGGATCTGTCTGAGCGGGCTACTTCCCAGCTCCTGCTGGGCTCGAAGGGACCACCTTGTCACCTTCAGGGCGAGATAACTCAGCAGCTTTGAGCATTATTTCCTGTCTATCCCAGCCCGCAATAGATGATAAATCAAAGGGAGGAGGAAGAGCTTCCGCTGCCTGAAAGGAAGCATATAAATACCCGTCGCTGAAGGAGGTCTCCGCATCAGCTTGCAGCTTGGTCACCTGAGTAATCAGAGACTGGTTCTCGAGGTCCAACTTCTTAGCCTCAGATCTCCAGGAATCCCGCTGCCTAGCCCGCCGGAGAGATTGAAGACGCTCCTGATCATAAGATGGCTTCATCCTCTCATGATCGCAGCGAAGCTCAGCCATCTCGACCTCAATTTTTCCCTAGCTGGAAGTCACCTCTTCCACTAAAGACCGAGCTTGCTTGAGCAGTTCCCCGGCTTTCTCAGCTTCAGCTTCGGCTTTTGCAGCCCGATCATGGAGGACGGTTACCTGCTGGCCCATCGCTACCTCAGCTAAAATAGCAGACCAATTGGTTATAAGGACATCCACAGGCATAGAAACCATCTTGGAGATCCCGCCACCCGGACAGGACGCTATGAATTGCTCTAGGACCTCGTCCCGCCCTGTCGAGCTCGACTGAGGCCGGGAGAGACTGGAAGGGACCTTCGCGACACCTTTCCCAGAAGCAACACCTTTCCCAGAAGCAACACCTTTCCCAGAAACCTTCGAGGCTTTGGTTGTTGGAAGCGTAGCGGACTCGGGTGTTTGAGTCGAAGGGGTAGCAACTTTAGCGGCCACGGCCGAGGGGGTAGAAGCAGCCGGGCCAACCACCTGGGGAGCTTTACCCAAAGCCCGGAAAGCCCGCGAGGCAAGAGTGGCCATCTGAGAACCAGCCGGAGAGATAGACGAAGCCAGGACAGGTTTAACCCAGAGGAGGGAAAAGAAACTCCACCTGGAGGAGAGTGTGAGACGTGACGGGTGTCCGGCTCCACGACAAAAACTGTGAATAAGCAGATTAAAAAAGAAAATGTTAGAACTAAGCTAAGTATTAAGGCGAAGCAATTCAAGGACACTTACGAGAAATAACGGCTGAAATCCGTAAATACTTGTTCACCCTACGAGGATCGAAAGCTTCAACATTAGGGAACTTCGGATTCAGATAATTCCGGGCTAGAATAGCCTTTAAGACGGCTTCGGACTCAGAAAGCAGGGAGTCTCGGTCCCAGGAGGGCTTGTCACTGAAAGCCGTAGGAACCTCGAATTCATGCCCTCCGATGAAAATCGAGCTCCCCCAGTCATCCCCTGCCAGGATCCATTCTTCTTTCCACGCGGGGTCCTTCTTCGAGGCACCAGGAACGATGAAGTTGAGCTTATTCTTGGCCTTGGCATATAACTGGCCTCGAGGAGCCCCAGAAAGCTCCCAACCTAGAAAAGATAAGCCAGCTCCTCTGTAGCTGGCTCCCTCGTCACTTTACTCATCTGGCATTGTTCCCTCCATAATACAAGGAAACCAATCAGATGCCTCCAGAAGCCAAGCGTCAACTGGAGGGAAGCGAGCTGGATGGAGTTGAGAGCCTGCCGAAGGGTCGGATGGAGGGGAAGCCTGACCCCGTTCTCAACAGCGGCCACATGAATCGGAAGCACGCCTTTAGGGGGATTGAAGAACTCAAAATTTTTGGGAGGCACCGAGATGGATACGCTGTCGGGGATGCCAAACTTTGACCTCAAGCGATCAATCGACACCGGGTCAACGGTGGAATCTGGGACAACCAGGAAATCGTAAGGAGGGAGCCTCTCCACAAGGGGACCAGGAGCCGAGACCCAAAGCTCCCTCGCGGCGCCACCGTCCGCTTCTTTGTCGGAGTCATCATCGACGATATCCAGAGGGTGGTCGGGATGGTTGGAGAACCCAGTCCCGATGGATACATTCCTACTTGACCGCCGACGTTGCGAGGTGGGCGGGGAGTCTTCGCCGTCAGAACTCCTCCTAGCCCGCTTCCCCAAAGTAAGACTGACTACCTCCTCGCCGTCGAGTATGGAGTCAGCTGAGTCGCGACTGTTTTTCGACATTGTAGAAGCCAAAAAGGACGAAGAATGAAGAAAGAAGCAAGCTTAGAGGAAAGGCAGTGGAAATATTTCTCAGCAAAAAATTTTTAGCTCGAAGAGATGTGAGGAAGATGAGGAGGAAAATCGACATATATATAGGCAGGAGGGCAACATCACGAGCTACCGAGATACTCGTCTGGTAACGGTAAAAAATCGACTACAGTAATGTAACCGGATTAAACTCAACATCGGGCTAATCATCTCAGGCCACATCACTTACGCAGTTAAGAGGAAGATCTCCCCAAGATTCTGGTAACGGTAAAAAATCTCGGGGACTGCCGTAACGCAATCAGATTAATGCGAAGATAAATTAATCGGTTCGCATCACGTCACTCAAACGAAGAAATTTCCCCAATATTTCAGTAACGGTAAAAGGAGGAAGATTTCCCAAATAAAGTAAAAATCTGACCTCAACCCCGAGCTCGACGTCTGGTGTTCAAGTTAGAGGGGACTTCTGTTAATAGCCAAAATTGGCTAAGGACCAAAGGAAAATTTTCCACCTCCCAGACCTGGTTCCATACCCTAGAGTTTTACCAGGAGACCTCTCAATCTAGAGCCGAACTGCGATACCACCCCAGGAACAAGGGCGGGCTCCGAAAACATCTGGGATAGAGCCCGGACCCGAGAGCTTCCACCAGGAGACCTCTCTATCCAGAGCCAAACTGCGATACCACCCCAGGAACAAGGACGGGCTTCAGAAACATCCGGGATAGAGCCCGGAACGATCAGATCTAGCCCGCATCACCAAAACTAGAAGCTCCCTGAAGTCGAGGTCACCTCGCAAATGCTCCAGAGACTCGTCTGTACCTCGATTGACACAGAAGAATGTCCCTAAAAGGCCGCGAGGTCAGTCGAAGCCACACCTAGCTTCAAAAAGTCAGTCGAGGCCACACCTAGCTTTGAAAAGGTCAAGGGAAGCCAGATTTGGCTCCAAGCAGGATGAAACTTCTCAGATATCAAGGTTAAAATACTAATCAACCTCCCTGGTTGATGCACCACACTATGTCATATCCAACGACCTCTATAAAGGATCATGCTGAAAGGATACGAGGGATACACTGAATCATATCTGGAAACGTTACCTATATGCAGAACAAGTAACAAAATCCAAAAAGGAAACAAACTGATCTCCACCATGATACTCTCAATTCGGATGTTAATTCAAAGTCAATAACATTAACGTGAGAAATCCCGCCCGATAAGGAGGAGACTGAGAAAATCAAGGGAGAATCAGTCTGTTGACCTACAAACTATGTATAAATAGAAAAGAAAGGAAATAGAAAAAGGAGACTATTATTCGACAGGCATACGACAAACAATCAACCATTCCCTAGAGAGAATTGAGAGCAAAGATAAAAGAATTTCTGTAATTGTATACCATGCACGTTCAATAAAAACATTCTTGCTTTCTTGTCATTTTATAAATCATTGCCATACATACAATAAATCTTGGCCACCACCTACGTTGTAGTGGTCTCGAGGGCGTTAACTGAGATTTCTCATCCCGACTAAAATTTTCGTTAACAGGAAGTTTTTGCCTGAATGAACCTAATGTGAAGCACCAGAGTTTATATAGAGATGGCTACTTGTAACGGGCAGAAAAGGTAATCAATGTCGCGCTAAAATCAGCGACGTGGAGGGAACGGTTTCGAGAAACGTGCGCCCCAAAAAATTTCCATTTTTTGAATTCGGCCTACCCTGGTCAGCCACGTAGAATTTTCATTTAAATCAGCGTGCAAAGAGAAGATTCCCGCCTATGAGACGTTGCGAAAAATTCTCCAAGTGCTATCTATCCTGACTCCAACCCCAACCTGATACCGATGCTATATATACAGCTTTGAAGGGTAAAGAGAAAAAAAAGGGAACATTGTTTTTCATTGCTAGAAAAGAGAGTTTAATTTCCAGAGGAATACTCTTTGAATTCTCTGAAGCCAATGAGAGTTCATTGACAATCATTGGAAGGAAATATCCACTTATCGACATAAACAAAGGCTCAGCCTTCATCCTGTATAAGAGGAAATAGAGAGTTTAGTGTGAGGAGAGTCCAAATTGTAACGATACTACTTGTTAACAGGGATTTTTGGCAAGGGACCAAAGGAGAATTTTCCAAGACCAGCGAGGTCGATGCCACTACCTAGATGGAGCCAACACTTTGTAAGGCTAGAACCTCAATTACCTATCTATCTAGATAGAACACTAGTACCGCGAGCCGACGAACGTACATACCTCACCCTATTAAAGCTTCTGATATCAACTCAATACCAGTACAATGGTAGATCGCACACCCAGCACCCCTCAAGTGCCTCGACATCAGTCAAGGAACCCGGTATCCCGATACCCGCCTTGGTACTGCCTCGACTTCCACCTGGTACCTTGTACCTCGATGTATATATTCGGAGCCCTTCCAAGGTAGGTACCTTACCAACCAAGCAATACGAAGATGATTGCGAAGACACAAGCACCACTCCATCAAGAGATAGAACAAGCTCCATGCCAGTAGGATCCGACTAGTATACCAGTATCTCGGCCTACCAACAAAATTCAGAATCAGAGTTTCCCTCCAAGCTCCATGAAGAAATAAAGTTGACTCCATTGCCAAAATAAACGCCATTAATGAAATCTAATTAGAATTCAAATTCGACAGTGATTTCATGGGATCAAATCCCACGCCTTTAGCCAGGTTGGGACCACCACCTCCCGTACCAATCCATGATAGACTCGGGCCCATGCCCCCAGCACCATCGGTCCACGAAAGACTCGGGCCCATGCCCCCAGTTCCAGGACATCCTACAAGTTATCAAACCCGGCGTGCAAGATCAGCCATCGACCTCCCGCCAGAAAGCACCACCACCTGGCCCAACCAGTGGCCTATTATAGACATCCTCACTAGAAAATGACCAGGGAACGCCCTCATTCAGTGGAGAGAGGTAGCAACAAGGGCGCTAGAGAAGACCCTCCCCAGGGAGAGAATCAGGATGAAGCTTCTGAGACATTAGAAGGGCCTAACGACAGAGATTCTAAGATGGAATCTAGGAATGATGGTAGTAAACGTCTCCGGGACCAGGTCGCCAGAATGGTGAAAGAAATCCAGGAGTTGAAGAAGGGCAAGCACAGGGAAAACCAGAAAGACCCCTTGGGAGAGATGAATGCTCCCTTCTCTAGGAGGATCAAGGAGGCAGAATTACCTCCCAAATTCAAGATGTCAACAGACAAATATTCTGGGACTGAGGACCCCCTGAGCCACCTAGAAAGCTTTGTTCACCAGATGGAGGTCCAGAATGCTACTAGGGCCACTATGTGCAGAATGTTCCCAACCACGCTGACGGACTATGCCAAGACATGGTTCGGGAAGCTACTAGCGGGAAACGTTGATTCATTCACAAAATTGACAACTGACTTCTGTGCCCAGTTTCAGGGCATCAAACCTCACCCCAAAGATCTTATTCACCTTCAATACGTGATCCAGGAGTAGGTTGAATCGCTCAAAGCCTACGTGGAGAGATTCCATAAAGAAGTGAACCAGATGAGAGTCTTCAAGGAAAAGGAAACCTTGGCCAGTTTCAGAAGGAATTTTTGGGCAGGCAGGCTGTTCAGATCTTTCCCCAAGCATCCCCCGGAGACCTACCAGGAGGCCTATGATAGAGCTCTAGAGCAGGTTGAGATAGATGAACAGCTCCGAGTTAAGATGGAGCACGATGATATGAGAACTGCCAAGCACTAAAAGAAGGAGGCCGCAGCTTGCACCCATTCGGAAAAATCAGAACAGGCCTCCCAACAAATCTACATATCAGTCGCCACCCTATCAACCTCTACGAAACCGGTATCCGGCTAGGCGAACTCTGCCCAGAGCTACACCCCCACCCAAGGAGGTAGCAAGGGTAGATAGAGAGGAAATGGGGTACTCCCATTACACCCCCTTGAACGCATCTCGCGAGACTATTTACCTTGCCATCCGTAACAAAGGACTACTCAGGAAGCCAGGTTCAATAAACTCACCAGTCAATCAACGGAACCGCTACAAGTATTATGACTTCCACGAGGATATAGGTCATAATACCTCAGAATGCTATAGTCTGCAGAACCAGATTGAAGCCTTGGTTAGGGGAGGTTGCTTGGAGGATTTCATTCTACAAGTATGCGACAACATATACACTAGAAAAGAGGTGCATGCTGATATTAAAGCATATGAAGAAGGAAGGAAAGCAAAAGGGAAGGGTCTGATGGAGCAGATCCATATTGTCATTACCATCAGTGGAGGTTCCACCTTGGCAGAAACCTCCAACAACGCTCGAAAGAACCACGCCAGGAAAGTTCCCAGAGTAGAAGCGGGCCAGAATGTTTTCAAGGTTACTAGAGGATCACATTGGTGTCCTCCTGCTGCACAGATCATCTTCACAGAAGAGGACGTATTTAACACCATCCAGCCTCATGATGATCCCATGGTCATCACTGTTCAAATAGCCAATAACTTTGTCCACCGTGTTTTGATTGACACAGGTAGCAGCGTTGATATGCTCTTCAAGAGTGCTTTGGAGCAATTCAACCTAAAGAGACCTTGTTACAACAGCTGTACCACCCCATTGTACGAGTTCACGGGGGACTCATTGATTCCAACCGGGTCTATGACCTACCGGTAATAGTGGGAACATCGCCACTCAAGCAGAACCTAATGACAGACTTCGTTGTGGTAGACACCCCGTCCGCCTATAACGCTATACTGGGAAGGCCCTATTTGTCTGCCCTCAAAGGGGTCCTGCCAATATACCATAACGTCATGAAATTCCAGTAGGAGACAAAGTGGATGATATACGGGGGGATCAGCAGGCTGCTCGTAAGTGCTATGCAGTATCAACCAACCCAGCAACGTTGGCCAAGCAATGTGTTCAAATAACCATTAATCAAGATCACCAGTCTTCAGAGGAAGACTTTGAAGATGAAACTAACTCGGTCAAGGAAAGATCTCCGTCAGAGCTCCCCGATATAGAGATCAAGGGACGAGGAAGAGAAGGGATGGGCCAGTGGCCATCCCGCAGAGGAGTTAGAAGAGATGCCTATCAAGAAGGACGATCCATCCAAGGTAGTCAGGATAGGTTCAACATTGAAGGCGAATGTACGAGAATATAATGACATCTTTGCATAGAGCCAAGAATAGATGCCAAGAATACTTGTTTCTTTAGCAGCTCACAGGTTAGCGGTAGATCCCACCTTCAACCCAGTCAAACAAAAGAGAAGGCATTTCAACCAGGCAAGAAATGGTGCAGTGCAAGAAGAGGTAAACAAACTACTAAAGGCAGAATTCATCAGGGAGTCTCAGTACCCCGAATGGATCGCCAATGTAGTTATGGTGACCAAGGAAAACAGGAAGTGGCGCATGTGTGTTGATTATATGGATCTTAACCGCGCCTGCCTAAAAGATAGCTTCCCGCTACGGAAAATCGACCAACTGGTAGATTCAACCACGGGTAACAAGCTCTTGAGTTTTATGGATACCTTCTCGGGATACAACCAGATAATGATGCACCCAGCTGACCAGGATAAAACTAGTTTCATAACCGGTCAGGGCCTGTACTGCTACAGGGTCATGCCCTTCGGGCTTAAAAACGCTGGGGCTACCTACCAGCGCCTGGTCAATCGATTGTTCAAGAGACTGATAGGAAAGTCGATGGAGGTATACATCGATGATATGATCATGATGTCTCAGATAGCTGATCATCACTAGGACCATCTCCGTCAACCGTTCGAGATAATCAGAGAGAATCAGTTGCGATTGAATCCTGATAAGTGCACCTTCGGAGTTACAGCCGGGAAATTTCTCAGATTCATGGTCCATGAGAGGGGGATCGAAACTAATCCCGAGAAGATCAAAGCCATCCTAGATCTTGAGTCCCCTACTTCACTCAGACAAGTGCAAGGTCTGACCGGGCGAATTGCAGCCCTGAACCGCTTCATATCACGATCTACTGACAAGTGTATTCCCTTCTTCAAGGCAATCAGATAATGGAAGAACATGAAGTGGGACCAGGATAGCGAGCTCGCTTTCGAATCGCTAAAGAAGTACCTCGCTAGCCCGCCTCGGCTAGCTAGCCCGGTACTAGGAGAAAAACTGCAATTATACCTAGCAATATCCAAAATAGCGGTCAGCAGAGCATTGGTAAAGGAATGCGAAGATGGGGTCCAGCGCCCTGTCTACTACCTGAGCCGCGCCCTAACCAAATCAGAAAAGAACTACATCCTCTTGGAGAAGCTTGCTTTCGCCTTGGTGGTTGCTTCCAGGAAGCTCAGCCCTTATTTCCTTGCCCACATAGTAGTGGTAGTCATTGATCAACCTCTGCGTCAATTTCTCCAAAGGCCGGACGTATCAGGGAGACTTGTACTGTGGGCCCTTGAGCTTACCCAGTTTGACATCAAGTACAAAGCTAGGACAACCATCAAAGCCCAAGCTTTGGTAGATTTTATGGTAGAATTCAGTGCAATTCCCAATCAAGATGCTATCCCGGCCCTGAGTCAAGCTCTTTAGAAAGAGCAAGAGCCTGTAGATTGGCCTATCAATCAAGTCTGGATTTTATATATTGATGGGGAATCCAATCAAGCAAGAAACAGAGGTGGGATCATTCTAACTGACCCCGTAAAGGTCGAGTGTTGTCACTGTTTTAGATTCGAGTTCAATACCACCAACAACGAAGCTGAATATGAAGCCTTGTTAGCAGGAATGAGAATAGCGGCTGAGCTAGGGGCTAATTACCTCCTTGCCAAATGTGACTCACAACTGGTAGTTAATCAAATAACCGGTATGTACCAGGCCAGAGAGGATAACATGGCAACCTACCTCGAAAAAGTCCAGGAACTGTTGCTCCGTTTCAAAGGTTTCAGGATCGATCAAGTACCTAGGCAGCAAAATCATCGAGCTGACGTCCTAGCTAAGATAGCTACCTATGGAGGACAAGCTTTGCCGAAAGGAGTACCACTCCAGATAATCACTACTTCGAGCATAGCTGAAGGTAGGGAAGTCAACCTCGTTGCACGACTCCCTTGCTGGATGGGTCCCATCACGGAATATCTTTAGTCAGGAAAGCTCCCTGAAACCCCTGATTAAGCTCACAAGATCAAGCAAACCTCGGTACGATACTGCTTGGTAGAGGGACACCTTTACAACAGAGGTTGGTCACTCCCCTTGCTTAGATGCCTGCATCCTGACGATGCAAACTGGGCATTGAGAGAAGTGCATTCAGAAGACTGTGGAAATCATGCCGGGGGAGAAACGCTGGCTTATCAGGTACTACGCATGGGATATTTTTGGCCAACCTTGCACCATGATGCAAGGCTGTTCATACAGTCATGCGAACCATGTCAGAAAACAACCAACCTGTATCACCTACCTCCAAAACGACTATCTACCATCAACTCACCGTATCCATTTGCCTTCTGGGGAGTAGCCCTAATTGGATCTCTACCAACCGCACTAGGTCAGCAAAAGCATGCGATCATGGCTATTGGTTACTTCACCAGATGGGTGGAAGCAGAACCCCTCTCCAGAATTACTAAAGCAAATACAATAGAATTCATCAAGAAAAATGTGGTCTGCCTGTTCGGTACCCCGATGGTCATCATCACCGATCTGGGTAAGCAGTTTGATAACTCCAGGTTCTGGGAATTCTGCGAGAGTCTGGGGATTGAACTTCGCTTCGCATATGTAGCACACCCTCAGACTAATGGCCTGGTAGAGGCCACAAATAAAATTATCAAGAAGCTCCTGAAGAAGAAACTTCAACAGAAGAAAAGGAGATGGGCTGATGAACTCCCGGTCATGCTATGGGCTTATCGCACCACCAAGAGGACCGCTACTGGAGAAACCCCCTACTCGCTATCTTTCGGGGTAGAAGCTGCCTTTCCTATAGAACATAAGCTCACTTCTTTCCGGGTTCAACATTTTGATCCCGATGAAAATGAAGACAAGCTAAGAGCGAACCTGGACCTCCTGGAGGAAAAACAAGACAGGGTTACAGAAAGGGTAGCAGTTTACTAGAGCCGGATTGCTCGTTACTTCAACAGGAGAGTAAAAGCTCGGAGCTTCAAAGAATGGGACTTGGTTCTCAAGAAGGTTACTCAGAATACCCAGAATAGGTCAGACGGGGTATTGTCACCTAATTGGGAAGGTCCCTACCTAATCAGAATGGTGATCCTAGGTGGGGCATACAAGCTGGACAACATGAATTGGCATCCTGTGGACCACACTTGGAATGCTGATCATCTCAAGAGGTTCTACCCATAAGACATGCGGAAAAAGTAAGCCAAGACTGTCCCGTAACAAACACTAGAAGATGTTAGTAATCGTGAGTACTTGTATTCTCTTTTTTAATCATCAATAAAGAAGGTTTTCCTCTCTCCATCTACTTTCTCTACGATTATCTATACCTATCTACTGTGTGTCGCCAATTGTATCCGTCATGGTCACCTTAAAGACCAGGAAAGACAGATGGCCCTCCTGATGCCCTAGACAGGATAAATCCCTTTATGAGGATCTCCTCGAGACCAGGATAAGCAGCATGCCATTCCTGATGCTCTGGTCGGGCACTACCCCCCGCTAGGAAGGATCCAATATGTAAGAGCATAGTTGCCTTACGGATCAAACCTCGGCCAGGCACCACCCCCCGCTGAGAAGGGTATGGATAGTAAGTGCATAGATTCCCACCAGATCTAGGCCTTAGCTGGGTACTACCCCCCGCTAAGAAAGACTTGGTGCTAAAGTGGCCTTAGTTGCCTACCAGGATCTTGTTACCAGTATGATCACCTTATTTTCGCCAATAATCGCCTCAAGACTAGAAAAGACCATATGGCCTTCCTGCTGCCTTGGCTGGGTGCCACCCCCCGCCAGGAAGAATCTGGTTAGCGAGGACGTAGCAGCCTGCCAGACAAAGGCCTTGGCAGGGTACTACCCCCGCTAAGAAATACCTGGTTCTAACATGGCCCTAGCCGCCTACCAGGATCTTGCTGCCAACATATTCTCCATCACATTCGCCGTGGTACCAAGATTTTTAGAGCAGGAATGTGGGGTACCCTGATTCGCCAAATTCATTCTCTAAGGCACCAAATGAGAATGCGAGGTGCCCTGTTTCGCCAGAATATCTGACTAGAGACCTAGGTTCTTTGAAACAGGAAGGCTAGGTATTAGGTTATTCATCGAAGTACCAGGATCTCTGTAAACAAGAATGCGAGGTACCCAGATTCGCCAGAATATTCACCATAGTACTTAGATTTCTAAAATAGGAAGGCTAGATACCTAAATTGCAAGATTATTCGCCAGAACGTTCATTATCATTAAGGAACCAAGATTCTCGGAACTAGAGTGCGAGGTACCATGGTACCGGTCAACTGTTGTTCCTCTACTTTACTCTCATCAAGGTTCTCGCGTTACCAATTATTGATTAAGTCAAGTTTATGCTGGGGACTTTTGCCCGAATTTATGCTACAATTAGAAGTGTGTGACTGAATTCAATCGACAGACACAGATGGAAATGAGTTTTCTTTTCATTGGTCAAATCAGGGAGCCCATCCCCTGATCACGGGCTATAGAGAGATAAAATTATCTGGGTACTCCTGGGTAAGGGATCAAGCTGGGTCATGCATCCTCCTGCTCTTGATTGGCCGTCTCCTCGCCAACTCTGCCAGTTAGAGTTTCTCCCTCTTCAGCACCAAATAGAACCCCCCCTACTTCTTAGGTGCCCACCATAACCAGAAGCTCCACCTGGGACAGATCGCCCCGAAGTTCTCCCGCTGCTTGGTCAGAATCTCCTCCAACTTCCTTGATCAAAGTAGCTTAACCTTCCTCTACCTGGACATGGTCAGAAGATGAGATAGGTGGGGCAGATTCTCCAACATCAGTAGCAGGCTGATCCCTTACCTCCTTTACAGGCTCTAACGAAGGAACCAAAGGGGCAGAAATCCCTCCTTCACCCCGAGCCACACCAGCCTGAAGATTCTTCAAACGGGGAGTTGCTCCAGCATTTCTTGGTAGAAGAAGGGAGATATAACTCTGGTCTACCCCTCCAACCACTCCACTGGCTCTAACAACCTGGGAGGGTCCAGCCACATCAGAAGGCGCTACCCCCACCAATTCAGCAGCCTTTGCCATAATTTCCTCCCGGTTCCATCCAACGATGGCACTCAGATCAGACGGAGGAGGGAAAGCAAGGGCCACCTGGTAGCTGACAAAAAAGTAACCATCCCCAAAGGCGGTGTCTACTTGGGCATTCAGGTCAGCCACGCTACCACGGAGGGATAAAACATCTTTCTCCAGCCTCGCCACCTTTCCCGTAGCAACAACCCTCTCCTCCTTGCGGTGAAGGGACCTGAGCCTCTCAGTATCCAAAGCATGCTGCATCCTCTCCCTGTCAACCTTCGGCTCATCAGCTTCCTTTTGGGCATTTACCAGCGACTGGTTCAGAGCTTTCATTCCATGAGCAGCCTTAGCAAGCTCATACTTAGACTTCTCCAGCACGGCAGTAGCACCTCTAACTTGCTCCTAGAGGGAGCCGACCTATTGGCTCATGGCCACGTTGAACTTAAAAGCCTGACAAAAATAAAGCACTAGTCAGGATATCTCCCACCCTTAATCTAGATAGAAGATTAAAACGAGACAACTAACCTCAGCCAGAAGAGGAGACTCCCTTCTAATTAGCAGCTCGGTGGGCATGGCCGTCATGACACTCAAGCTCCCACCTAGGCGGGAGGCAACAAAGTGGGCCAAAACTTCATCCTGGCTGCTTTCCTTCGACCTCAATCGCGCCTTATCTCGAGGTACCACCCGCCTCGACATAGCAGTGTCAGAACTCTTCTCGACCGGTTTAGATTGGCCAGTTGCCATGACGGGAGAAGCAGAAGGAGCTGGGGAACCAGTATCAGCAGCACTGGCAACATTGACTGGTCCGATGGGTGACGTACCCTGCACTTGACCAGAAGCACCTCGATACCTCCCCACTCTAGCTGTAAAGGCCTCCAGTGATCTAACCGAAAC
Source organism: Dipteronia sinensis (assembly GCA_033220585.1). NCBI lineage: Eukaryota > Viridiplantae > Streptophyta > Magnoliopsida > Sapindales > Sapindaceae > Dipteronia > Dipteronia sinensis. The sequence continues at coordinate 58,649,193 of CM065637.1, read as the reverse complement.
AAGGGGAGAGCTGGAGATCCAGATACGTCGGTCGGGACCCTACCAGGTCCAGTAGATATGCCAACTCTTGTATTGAGATCAGAGCTAGCAGGAAGCCTGGCAGGAGAGGAGGGAGAAGAATCGACGGTGCCCCCAGCCTGGTTGAGCTCCAGCTCAAGGATTGGTGGAGGTACTGCTGAAACTACCAAGACAACACAAGTTAATATCAGCAAAATTAATAAAGCAGTACAGTGAAAGGAGAATCAGAAAGATGTTTACCAGGAAGTGCGCCTGAAATACGAAGGGAATATTCCACCCTCCCTGCATCTAAGGCATCCGAGGTAGGATACTGCAGGTAAACATAATTCCTGGCCATGATGGCCTTCAAGATTTTCTCTGACTCAGTGGGGAGCTTACCTTTCTCTAATGGGGGTTTCCCGCTAAAGCAGGTAGGAACCTTGAATTCAGTTCCTTCGATGTGAACTGAGCTGCCCCATTCGCCCTTGACAAAGACCCATTCCTCCCTCCAGGAGGTATCCTTCTTTGTGGCTCCTAGTACCATAAATTTCAGGTTGTTCTTTTTTCGAGCATAGAACTGCCCCTTCGGACCCAGGGCGTTGGCAGCAATTTGAAACACATATCTGAGCTCGTCAGGTCCCGGTTCCCGATCGATGTTATCCCTTGCACACTGCTCCCTTTATAGTACTAGGAACCCCACCAGGTGCCTCCTAAACTCTGGTGTTAGCTGAAGAGGGGCAAGTTGCAAGGCGTACAGTGCCCTACGCAAGGTGGGGTGGAGATGTGGCCCGACTTCACTATCGAAGGCCGCAGTATGAATCGGAAGCTCGACAGGAATGAGAGAATACATATCATACCTAGGCGGGGGTATGGCAATCAAAATATCCATAGGGATTTAAAATCCCTCCTCAAGCGCTTCACAGTATCCGAAGTGCTAGTAGAATCGGGGATGCATCTATACTCGTAAGGAAGGGTGAGTATCCTTCCCACAGTATCTGTAACCTCGCCAGCCCGGTCTTTGACTACCCTGAAGATGGCTCCAGATTCTCCACTCGACTCTCGATCGATATCAATCGGATTAGTGGGATTGTTCAAAAAGCCCGTCCCGATTCGCACATTCTAATTGGAACGCTGGCACTGAAAGGGAACATCGTCCCCGCTATCACTGTCGACGCGTGCCCTTTTTCTAGGGCTAAGAATTCTGCTTGCCGCCATATCACCGCCAAACAACTACTCGATACTATCGCCATCAGGTGAAGACATATTCACAAAGCCGAAATTTTGTGTCTTAGAGAAGGGAAATTTCGAAGATCAACGAAGAGAAAGTTAGGTTTTCTTGTAAAGACTCTTATTCACAAAGATTTGCTTAAGTGAGTACACCTTAAAGAAGCAGGATTTATATAGAGATAGTTACTTGTAACGGGCAGAGAGGGTAATCAATGCCACGGGAATATCGACAACGTGGAGGGAATGATTTCGGTGAACGTGCCCCTCCAAAAAGTTTCCTTCTTTAGAATTTGGCCTACCCTGGTCAGCCACGTGGAAGAATCATTTAAATCGGCGTGCAAAGAGAAGATTCCCTCATACAAGATGGTTGGAAAAAATTCTCCAAGTATTATCTATCTTGACTCCAACCCCAACTTGGTACTGGTGTTCAAGTCAGAGGGGACTTCTGTTAACAGGGATTTTTGGCAAGGGACCAAAGGATAATTTTCCAACTAGTATCAACCCGATGAGAGCCAGTCCTAGCTTTCAGGTGACCAGCGAGGTTGATGCCACTACCTAGATGGAGCCGATACTTGGTAAGGCCAGGACCTCGATTACCTACCTATCTAGATAGAACACTAGTACCACAAGCTAACGAAGGTACATACCTCACCCTACTAAAGCTCCTGATATCAACTCAAGACCAGGACAATGGTAGATCGCACACCCAGTGATGGTAAGATTTTCGCCGTTAGTAACCCGTCCGACAAAACAATTTATAAAAGGGTTATTATCACTAAAGTCCCTATTTTTTCATGAATTGTCACCTTTTTAAACGTCTTTACCATATTAGTCACTTTAGTCCCTTGTTTTTTCAAAATACATCACTTTAGTCCATTTGACCAAAAACTAAGGGTCAACTATAATATAATATATAAAAATACAATTTTACCCTTTATAGTTATTTTTAAAAATTTTCTTTTTAGTCCCTCTAGTTTCAATAATAGCCGGTCAATCCCTGAAAAAATAAAATGCTTTTATCAGGGATTGAACCTTCAACCTAGTGATTGAAAGCAACTATCTCTAACCAGTTGAGCTACTCTAATTTATTGTTGAGGATTTGTTGATTTAAATATATATATATATATATATCTAATCTGTTTATATAATTTAAAATAAACTTATATTTGATAATAATAATATATAAAAACATATTTATGAAAATGAAAATGAAAATAACAAAATAAAAGGAAATCCAAAAAAATCTAAAAAATCAAAGCCTGTAATTTTTTTATTTTTTTTGGATTTTTTTTTCTTTTCAAAAAATATATTATTTCAATTTGATAAAAAAAACCTAGAAAATCAAAGACCCGTAAACTTGTAAAGGGAAAAAAAATCAACAACAGAGAAGAAAAATAAATAAAAATTCCTTTTCTTCCTTTTTTTACTTTTATTTTGTTATTTTCTTTTTCATTTTCATAAATATGTTTTTATATATTTTTTTACTATTATTAAATATAAGTTTATTTTAAATTATATAAACAGACTTAAATTAGTTTAAACAAATTATATAAATATATATATATATATATATATATATACATTTAAATCAACAAATTCTCAACAACAAACTAGAGTAGCTCAATTGGTTAGAGGTTGTGGCCTTGATAAAAACATTTTATTTTTCAAGGATTGACCAGCTATTATTGAAATTAGAGGGACTAAAATGAAAAATTTTAAAAATAACAATAAAGGGTAAAATTGTATTTTTATATATTATATTATAGTTGACACATAGTTTTTGGTCAAATGGACTAAAGTGATGTATTTTGAAAAAACAAGGGACTAAAGTGACTAATATGGCAAAGACGTTTAAAAATGTGACAATTCATGAAAAAATAGAGACTTTAGTGATAATACCTCTTTATTAAACCTATGCGATGCGTTCACAAGTATAAATATGAGTAAAGCGGTAAGCATGGGTGTCGTCCACTGAGATCGGGGTAGCGGTGATAAGATTAGGATTAATATAACTAGTATGCATAAAAGTAAAAGTGATGGTGTGAACGGAAATTTTGCTCGGGATGAGAAATCTCAGTTAACGCCCTCGAGACCACTACCACGTAGGTGGTGGCCAAGATTTATTGTATATGTAACAGTAATTTATAAAATGACAAGAAAGCAAGAATGTTTTTATTGAACGTGCATGATGTACAAATACAGAAATTCTTTTCTCTTTGCTCTCAACTTCTCTCTAGGGAAATGGTTGATTGTTTGTCGTATGCCTATCGAATAGTAGTCTCCTCCTTTTCATTTCCTTTCTTTTCTATTTATACATAGTTTGTAGGTCAACAGACCGATTCTCCCTTGATTTTCTCAGTCTCCTCCTTATCGGGCGGGATTTCTCGTGTTAATGTCATTTACTTTGAATTAACATTCGAATTGAGAGTATTATGGTGGAGATCAGTTTGTTTCCTTTTTGGATTTTGTTACTTCTTTTGCATATAGTTAACGTTTCCAGATATGATTCAGTGTATCCCTCGTACCCTTTCAGCATGATCCTTTATAGAGGTCGTTGGATATGACATGGTGTGGTGCATCAACCAGGGAGGTTGATTAGTGTTTTGACCTTGATATCTGAGAAGTTTCATCCAGCTTGGAGCCAGATCTGGCTTCCCTTGACCTTTTCGAAGCTAGGTGTGGCCTCGATTGACCATTTGAAGCTAGATGTGGCTTCAGCTGACCTCGCGGTCTTTTAGAGACATTCTTCTATGTCAATCGAGGTACAGACGAGTCTCTGGAGCATTTGCGAGGTTACCTCGACTTCGGGGAGCTTCTAGTTTTGGTGAAGCGGGCTAGATCTGATCGTTCCGGGCTCTATCCCGGATGTTTCCGGAGCCCGTCCTTGTTCCTGGGGTAGTATCGTAGTTTGGCTCTGGATAGAGAGGTCTTCTGGTGGAAGCTCTCTGGTCCGGGCTCTATCCCAGATGTTTCCGGAGCCCGCCATTGTTTCTGGGGTGGTATCGTAGTTCGGCTCTGGATTGAGAGGTCTCCTGGTGAAACTCTCGGGTATGGAACCAGGTCTGGGAGGTGGAAAATTTTCCTTTGGTCCTTAGCCAATTTTGGCTATTAACAGAAGTCCCCTCTAACTTGAACACCAGACGTCGAGCTCGGGGTTGAGGTCAGATTTTCACTTTATTTGGGAAATCTTCCTCTTTTAACTGTTACCGAAATATTGGGGAAATTTCTTCATTTGAGTGAAGTGAGGCAAACCGACTAATTTATCTTCGAATTAATCTGATTGCGTTACGGCAGTCCCCGAGATTTTTTACCGTTACCAAAATCTTGGGGAGATCTTCCTCTTAACTGTGTAAGTGATGTGGCGTGAGATGATTAGCCCGCTTTTGAGTTTTAATCCGGTTACGTTACTGTAGTCGATTTTTTACAGTTACCAAACGAGTATCTCGGTAACTCCTGCTGTTGCCCTCCTGCCTATATATATGTCTGTTTTCCTCTTCATCTTCCTCACATCTCTTCAAGCTAAAAAACTTTTTGCTGAAAAATATTTCCATAGCTTTTCCTCCAAGCTTGCTTCTTTCTTCATTCTATGTCCTTTTTGGCTTCTACAATGTCGAAAAACAGTCACGACTCAGCTGATTCCATACTCGACAGGGAGGAGGTCGTCAGTCTTGCTCTGGGGAAGCAGGCTAGGAGGAGTTCTGACGGCGACGATTCCCCGCCCACCTCGCAACGTCGGCGGTCAAGTAGGAATGTATCAATCGGGACTGGGTTCGCCAACCATCCCGACCACCCTTTGGATATCGTCGATGATGATTCCGATAAAGAAACAGACGGTGGCACTACGGGGGACCGTCGGGTCTCAGCTCCTGGTTCCCTTGTGGAGAGGCTCCCTCTTTACGATTTCCGGGTTGTCCCAGATTCCACCGTTGACCCGGTGTCGATTGATCACTTGAGGTCAAAGTTTGGCATCCCCGACAGTGTATCCATCTCGGTGCCTCCTAAAAATTACAAGTTCTTCAATCCCCCTAAAGGCGTGCTTCCGATTCATGTGGCCGCTCTTGAGAATAGGGGTCAGGCTTCCCCTTCATCCGACCCTTCTGCGGGCTCTCAACGCCATCCAGCTCGCTCCCCTCCAGTTGACGCCTGGCTTCTGGAGGCCTCTGATTGGTTTCCTTGTATTGTGGAGGGAACAATGCCAGATGAGTAAGGTGACGAGGGAGCCGGGTGCAGAGGAGCTGGCCTATCTCTTCTAGATTGGGAGCTTGTCTGGGGCTCCTCGAGGCCAGTTCTATGCCAAAGCCAAGAACAAGCTCAACTTCATCGTTCCTGGGGCTTCGAAGAAGGACCCCGCGTGGAAAGAAGAATGGATCTTGGCAGGGGATGACTGGGGGAGCTCGATTTTCATCGGAGGGCATGAATTCGAGGTTCCTATGGCTTTCAGTGATAAGCCCTCCTAGGACCGGGACTCCCTGCCTTCTGAGTCTGAAGCCGTCTTAAAGGCTATTCTAGCCCGGAATTATCTGAATCCGAAGTTCCCTACTTCTGAAGCTTTTGATCCTCGTAGGGTGAACAAGTATTTGCGGATTTCAGACGATATTCCTCGTAAGTGTCCTTGAGTTGCTTCACCTTATTACTTAGCTTGGTTCTAACATTTTCTTTCTTAATCTGCTTATTCACAGTTTTTGTCGTGGAGTCGGCCACCCGTCACGTCTTACGCTCCCCTCAATGTGGATTTTCTCTTCCCTCCTCTAGGGTCGAAACAGCTCTAGCTTCGTCTATCTCTCCGGCTGGGTCTAAGATGGCCACTCTTGCCTCACGGGCTTTCCGGGCTTTGGGTAAAGCTCCCCAGATGGTTGGCCCGGCTGCTTCTGCCCCCTCAGCCGTGGCCGCTAAAGTTGCTACCCCTTCGACTCAAACACCTGAGTCCGCTGCGCTTCCAACAACCAAAGCCTCGGAGGTTTCTGGGAAAGGTGTCGCGAAGGTTCCTTCCAGCCGCTCCCGGCGACAGGGCGGGATGAGGTCCTGGAGCAGTTCATAGCGTCCTGTCCGGGTGGCGGGATCTCCAAGATGGCTTCCATGCCTGTGGACGTCCTTATAACCAAGGGGTCTGCTATTTTAGCTGAGGTAATTGTACTTCCTTTCACGCTACTCTTGTTAATTCGTTCAGTTTCTAACTCGGGTTATGTATTTTGTAGGTCTTCAAGCTTAATGTCGCGATGGGCCAGCAGGTAACCCTCCTCCGTGATCGGGCTGCAATAGCCGAAGCTAAAGCTGAGAAAGTCAGGGAACTGCTCAAGCAAGCTCGGTCTTTAGTGGAAGAGATGACTTCCAGCTAGGGAAAAATCGAGGTCGAGATGGCTGAGCTTCGCTGTGATCATGAGAGGATGAAGCAATCTTATGATCAGGAGCGTCTTCAGTCTCTCCAGCGGGCTAGGTAGCGGGATTCCTGGAGATCTGAGGCTAAGAAGTTGGACCTCGAGAACCAGTCTCTGATTACTCAGGTGACCAAGCTGCAAGCTGATGCGGAGACCTCCTTCAGCGACGGGTATTTCTATGCTTCCTTTCAGGTCGCGGAAGCTCTTCCTCCTCCCTTTGATTTATCATCTATTGCTGGCTGGGATAGACATGGAATAATGCTCAAGGCTGCCGAGTTATCTCACCCTGAAGGCGACAAGGTGGTTTCTTCGAGCCCAGCAGGAGCTGGGAAGCAGCCCGCTTAGACAGATCCCTCATTCCCTCTTCCTACCTTTATCACCTCAGGTTCTAGGAGTCTTCCAGCAAAGTGATGTCCTCTCGATCCGAGGAGGACCAATCGGGAGCTGGTGAAGAGGTTAGGAGCCCATCTGAGGATCCCCCTTTAACAGAGATGGAGGTCGACAGGAGCCAGACGGGGTCCTTGGCTACCCTTCTTGACGCGGCTATCCCTCCTGAGGTTATGGACGTAATTAATGAGGTTTTGGAAGAAGATCCAGCTGATCATCCGATGAAGCCTCTAGATGGAGGAGCGGTCGGCGAGGATAACCAAGATGGACAGCTACCTGTAGAGGGGGTTGATGGTGATGATGAGCAAGAAGAAGGAGGGCCAGTGGAGGGGAGCCATGAGAGTCCCAAAGCTTAAAGCGGTTCATCATGACTTGTTTTTGATAGCCCGGAAAAGGGGGTGGGCACCCGTTTTGCCATTATCAGTTTTTCATTTTTCTTCTTCTTTTGTAGCCCGAGTTCGGGGGTTAGGCTCCTCATTTGTATGTAGCCTTATCGAGGGATAGGCTCCCCTTATCCTTAATGATAAATCTAAGCGCTTTTTTGAGAACTTTTTATTTTATTTCTAGTCTTGAATGGGATCCAAGGTAGCATCTGTAGCAACAATTAAGATTCGTGTAGGGAATTATGATGATTTTGATCCTGCACACGAAAGCAAACATTATATATATATACGTATATATATATATATATATATATATATATTTTAGGGTGATAACCTAACCAAGACATCAGGAGGGCTACTTAGCTATTTCCTAGTCTTTGAGATCTGGTGGGCAACTATGCTCTAACACTCAGATCCTTCTTAGGGGTGGTAGCTCGACCAAGGCATCATGAGGGCTATCGAGTTACTTCCTGGTCTCAAGATCTGGAGGGCAACTATGCTCTTACACTCAGATCCTTCTTGGGGGTGGTAGCCCGATCAAGGCATCAAGAGGGCTATCGAGCTATTTCCTGGTCTCGAGATCTGGAGGGCAACTATGCTCTTACACTCAGATCCTTCTTGGGGATGGTAGCCCGACCAAGGCATCAGGAAGGCTATCGAGCTATTTCCTGGTCTCGAGATCTGGAGGGCAACTATGCTCTTACACTCAGATCCTTCTTGGGGGTGGTAGCCCGACCAAGGCATCAGGAGGGCTATCAAGCTATTTCCTGGTCTTGAGAGGTTTATGTCGAATTCCCATACAAGGGTATGGTCACTAATGTTAACATAGTTGGAGACAAAGATGGAAGAGAAAAGGAAAATGACTTTATTGATGATCGAGATGTAGTACATCTTTATTAGGATCTGTAATGAAAACTAAGTGGGGGTAGTCTGCTTAAGAACTCTTTTCAAGGGTAGAATTTCTTCAAATGATCTGCATTCCAAGTGTTGTTGATGGATCGCCCGTCCATGTCTTCGAGTTTATAAGCTCCATTGCGAACAACTAGCTTTATCAAATATGGCCCTTCCCAATTTGGACTCAAGACTCCATCCGACCTTTTCCGAGTGTTCAGGGTCACTTTCCTAAGAACCAGATCCCCTTCCTTGAATTTTCGGGCTCTAACCTTTTGGTTGAAGTATCTAGCGATCTTGCTCTAGTAGATCGCTATTTTCTCTGCTACCCGGTCTTGCTTTTCTTCTAAGAGGTCTAGACTAGCTCGGAACTTGACTTCGTTACTTTCGGGCTCAAAGTGCTGTACCCTGAACGAGGTTAATTTATGCTCGATGGGGAGGACTACTTCAACCCCGAAAGCTATGGAGTAAGGTGTCTCTCCGGTAGCTGTTCTTTTTGTAGTCCGGTATGCCCAGAGGACTTCTGGTAGCTCTTCGGCCCATTTACCTTTCTTCTGCTGAAGCTTCTTTTTCAGAAGTTTCTTAATAGTCTTGTTGGTGGATTCTACCAGCCCGTTAGTCTGGGGATGAGCCACTGAAGCGAGCCTGAGGTCGATCCCCAATCCCTTGCAGAAGTCTTTGAATCGGGCGTTGTTGAATTGCTTTCCTAGGTCGGCTATAATGATGAGAGGGGTCCCGAACCTGCATACGAAGTTAGTCTTGATGAACTTGGTTGTATTCTTTTCTGATATTCGAGAAAGAGGTCCTGCCTCGACCCATCTTATGAAGTAGTCGATAGCCACGATAGGATGTTTCATCTGTCCAGAAGCGGTAGGAAGTGGCCCAATTAGGTCGATCCCCACATGGCAAAGGGGTAAGATGAACTGAGGGACGACAGTCGCTCGGGTGGCTGGTGGTTCAAGTTTGAAGTTCTTTGGCAAGGTTCGCAGGATTGCACAAAACTCTTTGCGTCTTGGTGGATGGTCGGCCAATAGTACCCCATACAAAGCACCTGATAGACTAGAGCTTCCCCACCTATGTGGTTCCCACAGTCCCCAGAGTGGACCTCTCTCAATGCCCACTTAGCATCATCGGGATGCAAGCACCTGAGTAAAGGGAGGGATCTACCCCTCCTGTAGAGGTATCCGTCCACCATACAGTATCGAACTAAGAGTCTCTTAATTCTTCGGGCTTGGTCGGGCTCTTCAGGAAGCTCTCCTTCAAGGAGGTAGGCGACAATTGGGTCTATCCAGCAAGGCAGGCGATCTAGGGAACAAATTTCTACATTTGTGGGTATGCTTGGCTGGGTGATTACTTGGAGGGGAATTCCCCTTAGTAGGGATTGGCCTCCGTTCGCTGCTATTTTAGCCAGAACATATGCACGATGGTTTTGGTGTCGAGGCACCTGATCGATCTTGAGTCCCTTAAATTTGCTTTTTAGCAGCCGAGCTAGATTTAGGTAGGCAACCATATTATCTCCCTTTGCCTGGTAGACCCCAGTCACCTGGTTTACAACAAGCAAAGAATCGCTCTTGATCTGCAGGTAGTCGGCCTTTAGTTCAATGGCTACCTTCATCCCGGCTATGAGGGCTTCATATTCCGCTTCGTTGTTGGTAGCTTTAAACTCAAATCTGAAACAGTGACATAATTCAGTCCCCTCCGGATCTATCAAAACTATGCCATCTCCTCCCCCAGCTCGTCCGGATGCTCCGTCTGAAAAGAGGATCCATGGCTTGCAGCCTTCCGGCCAATTTTCGACCTTGGATATCTTCTCAGGGACCTCGTTTGATACTTAGGGACCACCAGGATCTGGGATCGCTGAGAATTCTGCCACGAAGTCAGCCAAAGTCTGTGCCTTAATCGTAGTCCGGGGCTTATACTTTAGATCGAACTGAGTGAGCTCCAGTGCCCATAGGACTAGCCTTCCTGACACGTCTGGTATTTGCAAGAATTGGCGGAGGGGTTGGTCTATCACCACTGCTATTGTGTGAGCTTGAAAATAGGGACGGAGTTTCCTCGCTGAGATCACCAGAGCATAAGCGAGCTTCTCCGGGAGAATGTAATTCCTTTCTGATTTGGTCAAAGCATGACTCACATAGTATATGGGTCTTTGAAAACCGTCGCTACAATTCTTGGCCAAAGCCCCGCTTACTGCAGTTTCTGATACGGCCAGGTAGATTTGTAACTCATCTCTGAGAACCGGCTTGACTAACAATGGGGGGCTTGTTAGGTACTCTTTTAAAGCTCGAAACGCCTGCTCGCTTTCCTGGCTCCATCTCATGTTCTTCCCCTGTTTGATGGCCTTGAAGAAAGGGAGACATTTATCGGTGGAGCGAGAGATAAACCTGTTGAGTGCCGCCACCCATCCAGTCAGAATCTGTACTTGCTTGAGCGAGGTCGGGGATTCCAGGTCCAAGATAGCTTTGATTTTTTCTGGGTTGGCTTCTATACCTCTCTCATGAACCCTGAAGCCCAGAAACTTCCTTGCCGTTACCCCAAAGGCACATTTGGAGGGGTTCAAACGCATCTGGTTTTCCCTCAGTATGAGGAGGTTTTGTGAAGGTCTTCCTGATGTCCCTTTGTGGTTGGGGATTTCGTGATCATGTCGTCGATATACACTTCCATCGTTCTTCCTATCTCGGGCTTGAACAGTTTGTTAACCAGCCGCTGGTATGTGGCCCCTGCATTCTTCAAACCAAACGGCATCACCTTGTAGCAGTATAAGCCCTGCCCAGTAATAAAACTGGTCTTATCTTGGCCAGCCGGGTGCATTTTAATTTGGTTGTATCCTGAGAATTCGTCCATAAAACTCAAAAGTTTATTTCCAAATGTGGAGTCAACCAGCTGGTCGATCTTTGGTAAAGGAAAACTGTTTTTCTGACAAGCCCGGTTGAGGTCGGTGTAATCGACACACATACGCCATTCCCCATTCGCCTTCGTAACCATGACCATGTTGGCGATCCATTCGGGGTAACGTACCTCTCTGACGAACCCTGCTTTGATCAATTTATCAACCTCTTCCTGCACCGCCGTGTTCCTATCGGCGTTGAAGTGACGCCTCTTCTGCTTGACGGGCATGACTGTTGGATCTAGTGCTAGTCGGTGGGTGGCCAACGATGCCGGGATTCCAGGCATTTCATCATGGTTCCTAGGCGAAGATGTCGCTGAATTCCCTGAGAAGGTCAATCAGTCCTCTTTTTACTTCTGGATCAAAGGTGGCTCCGACCTTGACGACCTTGGAGGGATCGTCATTCCTGACAAATATCTCTTCTAGTTTATCTACAGGCTGCCCGCTGGCCCATTCCGTACTCTGTTCTTCCTCGTAGGGCATGATAGGTTCGTCCTCCGGATGCCCAGGATGTTCCGTGGGCTCCTTCTCCTCCTGGATTATCCGGGATGTATCCATGTCTTCCTGGATTAATGTCACCTGTACACACTGCTTCCCTAGGGCTGTAGGACTGGCAGATACTGCGTAGCATTTTCTGGCTGCCTGCTGGTCTCCGCGTACCTCTCCTACTTTGGTTCCAATCGGGAATTTCAAGACATTGTGGTATATGGACAAGACTCCCTTCAAGGAGGACAGGAAAGGTCTCCCTAGGATGGCGTTGTAGGCCGATGGGGTGTCCACCACAACAAAGTCGGTCATAACATTCTGTTGGAGCGGGGTGATCCCGATGATTACTGGGAGGATCATTGACCCCACTGGTATGATCGAGTCCCCAGTGAAACCGTAAAGCGGAGTGGTACAGCTGTTGTAACAACGTTGCTTCAGGTTCAATTTTTCTAGGGTATCTTTGAAGAGGATATCTACACTGCTACCTGTATCCACGAGCACGCGATGGACCAGACAGTTGGCGATCTGTATCGTGATTACCATAGGATCATCATGAGGTTGCACAGTGTTGAAGACATCTGCTTCGGTGAATACGATCTGAGCTGATTAGAAGGGCTCTGTCGGGCTCTGGCTGACTTCGAAGATCCCTCGGCTCTCTCCGATGTGGGGAACCTTTCTTGCGTGGTTTTTCCGGGAGTTATTGGAAACGCCAGCCAATGTAGGACCTCCGCTGATAGTGTGTATCACCTGGATCTGTTGCATTAAGTCAGCCTTCTCCCCTTTCCTCTTTTCTGCGTCCTCACGGATTTCAGCTTGTACCTCCCTTCCAGTCCTGATATTATCTCTAACCTGTTGTAAGAACTCAATCAGGCATCCTCCCCTTATCAGGGCCTTAATCTGGTTGCGCAAATTATAGCACTCTGAGGTGTTGTGGCCCACGTCTTCGTGAAAGTCGCAGTATTTGTACCGGTTTCTCCTGTCAGTTGGGGCCTTCATAGGAGCGGGTTTTTGGAGCAACCCTTTATCTTGTATGGCAAGGTAGACTGTTTCCCTGGAAGCATTCAAAGGGGTGTAGTAGTCATACCCTTTTTCCCCTTGCATTACTAGAGCCACAGTCCTGGGAGGCGGCGAAGCCCGGGGAGGGGTTCGTTTTGCTGGATATCTTTCTGGCCTATGCAGAGCAGCAGGGATTCGATAGGTCGACCTGTTGGGAGGTTTGTTCTGAGTTTTCTGCACTAGCTCAAATTTAAGGGCTTCTTTCTTCAGACGCTTTGCCGTTCTCCTGTCGTCATGTTCCATCTTGACCTTGAGTTGTTCGTCAATCTCGACCTACTCAAGAGCCCGGTCGTAGGCCTTCTGGTAAGTCTCGGGAGGTCTCTTGGGGAAGGAACGAAAAAGCTTTCCTGCCCAGAGGTTTCGCCTAAAGTTGGCGAGGGTTTCTTTTTCAGTGAAAACTCCCATTTGTATGACCTCCTTGTGAAACCGCTCCACGTACGATCGAAGAGTTTCAGTCCGTTCCTGGATCACATATTGGAGGTGTATGGGATCTTTCGGGCAAGGTTTGACTCCTTGGAATTGTGAGCAAAAATCTGTTGATAATTTCGTGAAAGAATCCACGCTACCAACGGGCAATTTCCTGAACCAGGTTTTCGCGTAGTCGGTCAAGGTCGTTGGAAACATTCTGCACATAGCTGCTCTGGTAGTGTTCTGGACCTCCATCTGTTGAATGAAGCTCTCTAGGTGGCTTAGGGGATCTTCTGTTCCAGAGAACTTATCTGCTGGCATTTTGAATTTTGGGGGGAGCTCTGCTTCCCGGATCCTCCTAGTGAAGGGAGCTTTCATCTCGCTCAGGGGATTCTTTTTGTCCTCCTTACTCTTTCCCTTCCTTATCTGCTAGACCTCATTTTATAGCTTTGCCAGCTGATCCCTCAGTCGCTTGTTCCCAGGTCTCTTCGAGTTAACCTCAGATTCCTCACTGTCGAATCTTTCTGATGAACTGGCATTTTCGATCCGGTCCTTGACAGAGCGTTTTTTTCCCTTATGTCGTTTTAAAAGATCAGTCTGTCAATAATATTTTAAGAAACCTCACGAAGCCTAAATCAGTTTGCAAACATAAATATAGCGGCAAGTGGGTGGTGTCGTCCACAGGGAGCGGAGTTAGCCAAATTAGTTAATGCTAAAGCAATGGTATGTATATATATATATAATAGCAAAACATGAATTGGTGAAAATGTAGATTGTGAACCAACTCTAAATAACACTAAATTAAATAAGTAAATAAAATGAAGGGGGAATATGGAGTGAAGGATATATAGATGATGGAAACTAAAGAGTTAATGGATTCGAAAGCAAATACTGGGCAATGTAACAAACTTGCCAATAGCACGGCTCTTCAAGGTAACCGACCTAGGATGTATAGAGTCGGTTATTTATCCCTAGAAGGTGGCCAACCTAGGATGTATAGTGCGGACCACTTATTAGGGATTAATCCTTGCAAACTACCAACCTAGGATGTATAGAGTTGATTGTTTACCGGATTCTAGAAATGAAGCTCGTCTACCTAACATTGACTCAACCGATTACAAATAGTCACCCTAGGATGTATAGTGATGACTTCTAACTCTCTCACGGATTCCGACCTAGGATGTATAGTGCCGGAAATACGATCGAGGTTAGATTAAAACCGTGGTTCAAGAGTCGGAATTCATGACTTTCCGTCTATTCTTTAGAGCATTAAACAACTAAATAGGATGTATATCTAGATGCAATACTCATACATAATACAAAGACATCTTGCAAAGATCATGTATCTACACAAGAAATCAATGATAAACATTCACAACAAGAATAGATCAATGGAAGATAGACATGAATATCAATATAATATCAAGTTAATGTACAAGCCCAATATCAAACTAACTACTCCATCAACCCCTTAGAGGGGATTTAGCTACTCATTACAACTAGGAAATCAGTAGAGAGGAGAAAGAAATAACCCTTGGAGAACATCTCGTTCCTTGAAGTGGCTCCAATCTCCTAACTTCCTTGAAGTTGAGTAGAGAATGTAAGGATGAGAGGTAGAGAGAGAAACTAGATCTAAGAATTCTAAATCTGTCCTAAACGGAGTCAAAAGCTCCTTAAAACGTTTCTATACTTTTCTATTTATACTAGATACAAAAATAGGTCACTTAAGCTTTGAAAATCAGACTGGCGCGCTCGGAGTGCGGGTGGAGTGCGGGTGAATTACCCGCACTGTACCCAGCACTGTATGGGTTGTCTGCAACTTCAGTTCTCGGATCAGGGCATTAGTAAGGGTGAAGTACGGTTGAATTACCTGCACTTGACCCGCACTTCGCATCGCACTGTGATCGCACTTGAATCGCACTTCCCTGTCAGGTGCAAAATCTACATTCTGTCTTGAGCAACAGTGCGGGTAGAGTGCGGTTGGATGACCCGCACAGTACCCGCACTCTAATGTCAGGTGCGATTCTGCTCTTCTGTTCTTGGTGCAAGTGCGGGTGGAGTGCGGTTTGCTGACCCGCACAGTACCCGCACTCTGATGTCAGGTGTCTGAGCAGCTTCTCTGGTTTAGCATTAGTGCGGGTGGAGTGCGGTTAGCTGACCCGCACTGTACCCGCACTTTATCTCTATACTTGCATTCTGCCCCGGCTATGCACATGAGTGCGGCTGGAGTGCGGTTGGAGTGCGGTTGCGACCCGCACTGAACCCGCACTGGACCCGCACTGTATACCTGTTTGTGCTCCTTTGCCTTTGCTTTTGCCCCTTTTCTGCTGGAATCACCACAATATGCTTCCAAGCCTGTCTCTGCATCATTTCCTACAAATAAGCACAAAACAATCCATAAGAGACACAAAAACGCACGAAAATAGAACATAAGGTAAGGATCTGAGGGCCTAAATATAGTACATATTTGGCCCGATCAAACACCCCCAAACCAAACCTTTGCTCGTCCTCGAGCAAATCTATTCAAAACAGTAATACGCCAGCTGAAAGTAATTTCTATATACCTAAACAATACATCAACAATGTCGCAAGTCCCATGTGTGATATGATACAAATAGATGTGATAGAGAGGAGAAAAACATATGCACAAGATCAAGAGCAATTTGGAGACACCCAAGGGAGGCTCGTACGAACACGAATCCCACACCTAAAGGCATTCATGAATTTAGGACCACTTACTCCCATACCTTGAACATAATTCGCTTCAATTCTAAAGCTCACATGGATTCCCTCTTTTCTTTCCTCATGAGTCCTAAGTTCCACACAACAAGTATGCAAAGAAGATTCTGCATAAGATTTAAGCAATGAACTATCCTAGGAACGAGTCACCATGCCATGGATGCGAAAGATCGTGCTTCAACCTACATTCCTAAACTAGACTTACATGGATCAAATAGGGCTTTTCAACCGGTTATAGTGTGGCTGTGGGGTTGAATGAGTTTACACAAAAAAAATATGGAAATTTAGGAGTTCAAACTCACTAATCATGCTAGAATATATCCCTACTCCCACACCATGTTCTTTTCTTGCTTTAAATGCAACCCTCTAGGAAACCATTTAACCCACATTTTGGCCTCAACGTTTGCATTCCGTTTGGGCGTTTTTAGCATAAAACTCTCTCATTATGGCACTTCAAGTACAATCTTTCTTTAAATTTTTCTTTTAACAATTTCCAAATAACAATGTTGTAGTCCATTTGAGTTGTTACCATTTTCCCTTTCTTAGGCATTTAGAGTGCATAACTTACCCTTTTCTTTCATATTTTCAACATCTATCTCATTTTACCCACTGTGGGACCATTTTAACTCTTTTCTCACTACCATTTCCCATCCTAACATGATTAGTACAAGGGTAGGCATGTGTGTAGGCTATTGGGTATATGGTTGAATGTGGTACCAAATGAAAGGGTAAGTGTTTGGCCTCAAATCGGCTTTGGAACACACAATATGGTAAGTGGTGTTTAGGCTATAGAGGTAATTCAATACACATACATTCCCTAATATCACTTCCACAACCATCTAAAAAGGGAATGAAAACATCCATCTCGCATTCACAAAAGAATGCAAGTCCTATGGCACATGACATACATGACGAGAGGCGTGTTTAAGAATAATCAATAATGCACTCAGAAAACGCACTTTCATGCTTGTGTTTGTGATCTCACGGGTATCTCCACTATTAGAACAAGACATGGGAACAATGAGTCCCCAATACTTCATACCAACGGGTGGGACTAACCCATGATGGTGCAAGCTAAGCCTCAAGTGGCACCAAACTATATCACAAGGTCAGAGCACATATAAGAAACTCGTCCAAAAGCACACTCTAGATGCATCATACCCATACTGGATTACAGTTTGAAAAATGGACAAGCGACAAAATTGAAAAATTGGACACTAAACTGTACACGGCGGAGGCGTGATGCACCCCCAAACCAAAACTCAGCAATGCCCTCATTGTTGGAAAGAACAAGCAAAATCACAATAAATGGCGGAATGAGGGATTAACACCCCCAAACCGAATCTAGACATACATTCAAACATGCTCATTCATAATAACAAAAAAAAAACTAAATCGCATTCATTGAAAGTTTTAAGTACAGAACCGAAGGTAGAAAACTCCCTTTAGAAGGAAGATCGGTCGATGTCCATGCGTGTTGATGTGTGCTTCCCAAAAGATGCACAACCTAGCTTAAAACCACACAACAACTCTACCAACGAAAATTAAATGCGAAAAGAAAAGAAAAATAAGTCTAAGCCGTTTCAAAGAAAATACAAATACAAATACAAGCAATAAAAGTTCTGATCAATAATAAAGAACAAGAATGGATGGTCAATCATCATCGGAAAACTCCCTCTCCAGTTCACTAGCGATCCCTTTGCCCCTGGGTCGATCTCTGATCTGATCCACTCTTCGTGCTCCCTTCTGGATCTCTCCATAGCAGCTCTGAGCTCTTCCCTATATGGGTCAATGTCTCGACCCCCTTAAGGAGATGAGAAAGCAGCTGGCCTCTTCTTTTTCTGTGGATAACTCAGAAGACTGAGTGCCTCCCTCATGTCCGTGAGGTTGCCCCAAATGTCCGTGAAGTACTCATTTGCTTCCGCCCTACTCTCAGTGATCTGCCTCCTGTTTTCAGCGACCACGGTCCTGAGGTTCTCCAATCCGGTAAGCAAAGTCTGCCAAGGGACCTCTCCATATGTCTCCTGTGGGGGTGAGGAAGCAGCGGGCCTATAATCACCATAATCGATGTAAACCGGCTCCACATCTTGTGGTTCCGGGATGTCTTCCGGCTGCCTGCTCGTGCTGCCCCCTCGAGCAAGTTTTCTCCTCCCTGTTCGGACCCTGACACCAGAGGAGTCCCGCTCTCTGACCTGGTCGTTCCATGTGAATCGCCCAACTGGCCCCAAACCGCATTCGAAAGGATCAGATCCAAAATCTACTCCGGCAGTTCTGCAGAATGCGGTGATAAGGCTAGGGAAGATGAGTGGCTGCTTGTCCACCCTGACCCCTCCCATCTCAAGGATCTCTCTCTTGATCAGAAAGCCGATGTCGACCAACTGATTCTGCAGTATACAGTATAGGATCATGGCTGCATTGAAGTTCACTGAGGTCCTGTGCTTTTTGGGGATCAAGGAATAGGATATGAATACATGCCAGAAACCCAACTCACTCCTTAAGTTGGTGTGCTTCATACGGTGATCAGAGGCCACCCAAAAATCCATCGGATGGATCACTAACTGATTTGCAAAGTCCACATTTTGGGTCATAAAAAATTCACTCCAAGTCACCCCTTGCCTTAGACGTCCGACTGCTTCGAGATCAACTGGAAGCTCAGTCCTATAATACCTGTTAATGTCCGCTATAGTCATCCGGACTTCTACCCCATGGATCAGAACCGAAGAAGAGCGTTGAAAAGTTTCAGGTACCAACCCAGCAAAGAACTCTTCGACCACACGTCGACAATACATCGGGGGGGGGGGGTAACAAAGGTTTCCCATCCCCTTGCTTCAATCATTAGAGGAATTGGGGTGCCTTCCAGTTCTTCAACTGCTATCCCCCTCTCCACCACTATGTCTCGCTCCCTAAAATATTCTAAGCGTTCCTCGAAATCTGGGTGCCTGATGCACGGTGGTGGAACTTGGGGTCCTCTCCTCGGTCTTCGTTCAGAACCCTGACTGCTTTGCCTAGGCGTTCTCTTGGGTCTTCCTGACATCTGCACATTAAACACAGTTTTAAGGCAATATTCGGATCAAAGAAACAAGAGGTTATGATGCAGGACTTTGAAAGGACAAAAAAAATTTACCAAGAGGATAAAGTGCGGGTGAAGTGCGGGTGAGTGACCCGCATTGTACCCGCACTCTAACTCGTCACTAGACACCAGCAAATCCAGAGTTCAATTCATGTATACATCTCAAAATTCCAGTTCATCATCGAACGAATCAACAACAAAATGACTCTAACTCATGTAGAGGCTTCCATTCAACCATATAAACCCAATTCATAGTTTGAAAATCTAATTGCAATAGAAAATCAATTAACAATGAATACATCACATGCAAAATAGATAACACCATCATTCCACTCTCTTAGACATTAGCAATAGCAAAAACAAGGGGTCAAAACCCTAACTAATGAAGTTCATGCATAAGAGGCAAAAGAATTGTGATAAAGAGGGTTAGGGTTTTGGATTAGAGATATGTGAAATGAAATTAGAGTAAGAATCCATACCTTAGTTGCCGAAAAATCGAAAACGTGGCACACATGGAATACCTTTAGTTGGGAAGAGGGAAAAATTTGAAGTTTGCAGTTGGTTTTGTTCTTTTGTGGCAAGTGGAGCCCTAGAGAACGACATGCATATATATACTGCGTGACAAAAGTGCGGGTGGAGTACGGGTGACTGACCCGCACTTTACCAGCACTCTATTACCTGATGCCCTCAGAGTGCGGGTTACTGACCCGTACTCTAACCGCACTGTTCCCCTGGACAGACTCCTGAATTCTGCCCTGCAACTGTATCTGCACCAAAACAATCTCAAACAGTCTCAAAAGTTTACAACAACAAAACTAACCATCCTGAAAAGTAAAAATAAAAATAAAATCAATAAAATAAAATCAAAAACGAGTGCAATGCACTCAAAGTGGGACCCGGTCAACCAAAGGAGGTTTGACCGAAATGGGGAGCACATTCAACTTGGCCACCCAAACCGGTGCCAAATGCCTATGCACTGCATCTCTCCCCACTCTCCTCATTTGTCCCACTAGGTCCTTTCGAACCCATATTTGTTTAACCTTTGGTGGGTTTATTCTAGATCTAACTCTACTTGCTTTTAATCTTTGGAAACTAAAGTAATAAGCTTTACTATGCCCTTTTTTGACACAAAAGTAGCAAGTAATAGGACGGTTAGGGAAACTCCCTGTTCGATCGTTGGCGTGGACCACTTTTTGTTTTCTGAATCTGAGGGATTTGACATTGTTTTCAATTACGGCGAGTTGCTCAATCAAATCCCCCTCCTTGACCTTAGCCCGTTTCAACTCATCATCTTTTGTGCTCAACTGTTCATGCAATTCCCTTACCGATTTTACGGACTCCTCCACACCTAGTTGAAATTTCCTTGTCCTTCTCCCATAGTCTTCCTCAAACTCTTCTGAGAGCTTTGCCAATGCATCTAAGTTCTTGGAGACTAACTCATTTTTGGTGGCAAGCTCCACTACTTGCTCAGTTAACCCGTTGTTGACTGATGAGAGATCATGCAATTTAGTCTTCAACTATACATTCTCTGTCTTCAGCAAATAAACCTCCAGTTTGAGCTTTGTGTTGTCTTGTTCAAGCTCACCTATTTGATTGAAGAGTTCAGTATTTGCTTCCTCCTCTTCGAATTCTGATTCTTGCCTTTCCTTGATGCAGTCTTGGTTTCCCAATTCCATCTCCTTGACACCCTTAAAGGCTTGCACAAGGGTGAGCACCCAGCTCCTTTTCTTTCTGGAATTTGGTGCCTCCAAGACTAAACAATCTCTAACTTGGCTTGTTCCGAGGGATGTTACCTTGAAGTTCACACTCTTCCCTCCACAGCCGAAGGAAATGTCCCTAGAACAAATATCAATCACCATACTTGCTGTGGCTATGAATGGCCTCCCCAACAGTAGTTTCCAGTCTCTACCACTAGATTCTCCTCTTTTGTAATCCAACACAACAAATTCTACCGGCACCATCAAACCGTGCACATTTACATAAATTTCCTCCACAATACCAACTGGGGTGATGAGAGAATTGTCAGCCATGATGAGAGTCTGAGAGGTGGGCTTGATTGACTGAATCTTCAGCTGTTTGTAGACCTCTAATGGCATCATATTGATGCTAGCCCCCATATCAAGGATAGCTCCCATCTTTGGTGAATCCTCAATTTGTACATCTATGACGAAACTCCCGGGGTCTTCAAGTTTAATGGGGGAGTCTATGTCACTTCCCCTATCTTCCTTATCCGCAACCTCTACCATACTTGCTTCGGTTTCCTCACTTCCCAACTGGACAACCTCTAACACGTTAACATGTTCATCGGAGCTTGATGCCTTCTCCTTGTTCTTCATCAATGCATCAAAAATCTATGCCAACTGAGTTTCCATCTTCTTTAGTGACGCCCCATGACTGTTGGCTCTCTGATCATTGGACTGCATGTAAGCTGACATTCTTTGCTCAGAGGCATGCAAGGTGTTCTTGAGGGCTTCCGACACGATACCAACAATTTTGATAACTGTACTCACTATCTCCTCTAGAGACTTGTCCTTTGGTTGGCTAGCGGAAGCGTGGGAATTGAAGTTGGATGGTGGGTTACTACTTGAACCTCCCCATATATTGTTGTTGTTTCCCCCTTGATTGTATCTATTGTACCCCCGGTTTTGGTACCCTTGGTTGTTGTTTCCACCTTGGAAGTTGGTGTTGCCACCTTGGTAATTGTTGTTGCCACCTTGGTGAGTGGTTGCTCCTAGGTGGTTGTTGTTGGACCAAGACAAGTTTGGGTGATTTCTCAACCCTGGATTGTATGTATTCGAATATGGGTCATTCCTAGGCTGCCTTGGAAATTCTCCAAGGGCTTGGGCTTGCTCTTCCTGACTGAAATGCCCTTCTCCCCCTTCAATCTCCCCCATGACTTGACTAACTCCTTGGGAGGACCCTGGTTTTCCGGTTATCAGCTCCTTGATTGATTGAAGCTCCTTGTTCATTCTGGACATCTGGATTTGCATTTGGGTATCCTGACCCACTTCTATTCTTCCACCCCTCCTCACATGTGATGTCCTCTGTTGTGAGTTCTGGGCAATCTTCTCCAGAATGTCATAAGCTTCAACTGCCCTCTTGTCTGCAATGGTACCTCCGCATGCATTATCCACCATCATTTGGGTTATCATTTGGGTTAACCTTCAGTTCTGGATGGTATGTATGCGGTGGCATTTGAGCTAACAATAAGTTGAACCTCTCCCATGCCTCATGGAATGGTTCACCGTCCTCTTCGACAAAGGAAGCTATCTTCAACCTTAGGTCTTTAGCCTTCTGTGACGGAAAATACTTGTTGAAGAAAACCTTACAGACTTGGCTCCATGTCACCAGTGATCCCGGCCTCAAGTTCATGTACCAAGTCATAGCTGCATCTTTCAGACAATATTGGAAACACCTCAGATGAAGCTGCTCCCTTGTCAATACTGCTTGGCGAGCCATTACAGGGAAGGTTTCTAGGGTGGCTCCATATTGTTATATAAATTGGAGGCAATCCTCGGTACTTCACCCACTAAACGACGGTAGGAGGCTGATGTGCATAGTTTTCAACTCGTACTGCCTTGTTACATCATCCAGTACTATGGCAGTGGGCACATTCCCTACAAACGGGAGAGTGTACTCGCCCATAGTGAGGCCTAGCTTTTCATCCCCATGTACACTTCCCTCCTTCTCTCAAGCATGTTGCTCATTCTCTCTAGCATGCTGCTCATGCTGATTATTATCGTCCATATTTCCCTCTAACTGCTCTATTCTTCTACCCAACCGATTGATGTTATCGATAACTGGCAACACTGTTCCTCTCAACAATCTTCGTCCGTGCATATACCTAAAATCCTGAAATTTCACAACAAATAAAGCACAACGTAAATGAGAAACAGATAGGGCAGAGCAGGAATATTACTAGACTAGCCTTACTCATGCAAAACTAATTAAACTAACATGCCGCTCCCCGGCAGCGGCGCCATTTGACAGAGCGTTTTTTCCCTTATGTCGTTTTAAAAGATCAGTCCGTCAATAATATTTTAAGATACCTCAAGAAGCCTAAATCAGTTTGCAAACATAAATATAGCGGCAAGTGGGTGTCGTCCACAGGGAGCGGAGTTAGCCAAATTAGTTAATGCTAAAGCAATGGTATGTATATATATATAATAGCAAAACATGAATTGGTGAAAATGTAGATTGTGAACCAACTCTAAATAACACTAAATTAAATAAGTAAATAAAATGAAGGGGGAATATGGAGTGAAGGATATATAGATGATGGAAACTAAGGAGTTAATGGATTCGAAAGCAAATACTGGGCAATGTAACAAACTTGCCAATAGCACGGCTCTTCAAGGTAACCGACCTAGGATGTATAGAGTCGGTTATTTATCCCTAGAAGGTGGTCAACCTAGGATGTATAGTGCGGACCATCTATTAGGGATTAATCCTTGCAAACTACCAACCTAGGATGTATAGAGTTGATTGTTTACCGGATTCTAGAAATGAAGCTCGTTTACCTAACATTGACTCAACCGATTACAAATAGTCACCCTAGGATGTATAGTGATGACTTCTAACTCTCTCACGGATTCCGACCTAGGATGTATAGTGTCGGAAATACGATCGAGGTTAGATTAAAACCGCGGTTCAAGAGTCGGAATTCATGACTTTCCGTCTATTCTTTAGAGCATTAAACAACTAAATAGGATGTATATCTAGATGCAATACTCATACATAATACAAAGACATCTTGCAAAGATCATGTATCTACACAAGAAATCAATGATAAACATTCACAACAAGAATAGATCAATGGAAGATAGACATGAATATCAATATAATATCAAGTTAATGTACAAGCCCAATATCAAACTAACTACTCCATAAACCCCTTAGAGGGGATTTAGCTACTCATTACAACTAGGAAATCAGTAGAGAGGAGACAGAAATAACCCTTGGAGAACATCTCGTTCCTTGAAGTGGCTCCAATCTCCTAACTTCCTTGAAGTTGAGTAGAGAATGTAAGGATGAGAGGTAGAGAGAGAAACTAGATCTAAGAATGCTAAATCTGTCCTAAACGGAGTCAAAAGCTCCTTAAAACGTTTCTATACTTTTCTATTTATACTAGATACAAAAATAGGTCACTTAAGCTTTGAAAATCAGACTGGCGCGCTCGGAGTGCGGGTGGAGTGCGGGTGAATTACCCGCACTGTATGGGTTGTCTGCAACTTCAGTTCTCGGATCAGGGCATTAGTGCGGGTGAAGTGCGGTTGAATTACCCGCACTTGACCCGCACTTCGCATCGCACTGTGATCGCACTTGAATCGCACTTCCCTGTCAGGTGCAAAATCTACATTCTGTCTTGAGCAACAGTGCGGGTAGAGAGTGGTTTGATGACCCGCACAGTACCCACACTCTAATGCCAGGTGCGATTCTGCTCTTTTGTTCTTGGTGCAAGTGCGGGTGGAGTGCGGTTTGCTGACCCGTACAGTACCCGCACTCTGATGTCAGGTGTCTGAGCAGCTTCTCTGATTTGGCATTAGTGCGGGTGAAGTGCGGTTAGCTGACCCGCACTATACCCGCACTTTATCTCTGTACTTGCATTCTGCCTCGGCTATGCACATGAATGCGGCTGGAGTGCGGCTGGAGTGCGGTTGCGACCCGTACTGGACCCGCACTGTAGACCTGTTTGTGCTCCTTTGCCTTTGCTTTCGCCCCTTTTCTGCTGGAATCACAACAATATGCTACCAAGCCTGTCTCTGCATCATTTCCTACAAATAAGCACAAAACAACCCATAAGAGACACAAAAATGCACGAAAACAGAACATAAGGTAAGGATCTGAGGGCCTAAATATAGTACATATTTGGCCCGATCAGTCCTCCTCCTGGACATGATCCACTCAGGGAGTTTGTCTACTTTCCTCCTCTAGGGCCCGTGTAGTTCTCCTAGATGTAGCTGGATGAGATAGCCCTCATGTCTTCCGGGTAAAAGCATCCGCGACAGACTTAACTAGCCTGGGTTGATATTGTGAAAGTCTTTTCGGAACTGGGGGCATGGGTCCCAGCCTATCCCGGATCAAACGTTGGGGCCCCGATCTATCTCGAGCCGGCTCTGGAAGAGGAGGTCCTAGGCGATCGAAAGCAGGTGGCCTAGCTCTGAGTCTGCTCGGCTCTCCCTGATCATTCAGGTTGGTTGGCAAGATCGTGATGCCTTCAGCGAGGAGGCGGACGCGGATGGATTCTACGAAGGCCGCAGATTATTGGTCGAGCGCTGCCTGGCTCACTATAGGGTGGCCAGTAGCCCGCGTATTGGTTGTCTGGATTGGAGCTGGGCTACTATATCCAGAATTTCTCCCCTTTCTTAGGGCTTTTCGTGTTAGCCTCGCCGGAGGTTGCTCTGGGACTCTATGTTGACCTTGGGAGGAGCGGAGCCTCATAGTTCCTGTAAAACAACAAAAATGTAAATGCAAACGACTGATTAATTGGGTGTAGGATTTTTTCCCACAGACGTTGCCAAAAAGTGTTAACGGAAATTTTGCTCGGGATGAGAAATCTCAGTTAACGCCCTCGAGACCACTACCACGTAGGTGGTGGCCAAGATTTATTTTATATGTAACAGTAATTTATAAAATGACAAGAAAGAAAGAATGTTTTTATTGAACGTGCATGATGTACAAATACAGAGATTCTTTTCTCTTTGCTCTCAACTTCTCTCTAGGGAAATGGTTGATTGTTTGTCGTATGCCTGTCGAATAGTAGTCTCCTCTTTTTCATTTCCTTTCTTTTCTATTTATACATAGTTTGTAGGTCAACAGACTGATTCTCCCTTGATTTTCTCAGTCTCCTCCTTATCGGGCGGGATTTCTCTTGTTAATGCCATTTACTTTGAATTAACATCCGAATTGAGAGTATCATGGTGGAGATCAGTTTGTTTCCTTTTTGGATTTTGTTACTTGTTCTGCATATAGGTAACGTTTCCAGATATGATTCAGTGTATCCCTCATACCCTTTCAGCATGATCCTTTATAGAGGTTGTTGGATATGACATGGTGTGGTGCATCAACCAGGGAGGTTGATTAGTGTTTTGACCTTGATATCTGAGAAGTTTCATCCAGCTTGGAGCCAGATCTGGCTTCCCTTGACCTTTTCGAAGCTAGGTGTGGCCTCGACTGACCTTTTGAAGCTAGGTGTGGCTTCGACTGAACTCGCGGCCTTTTAGGGACATTCTTCTGTGTCAATCGAGGTACAGACGAGTCTCTGGAGCATTTGCGAGGTTACCTCGACTTCGGGCAGCTTCTAGTTTTGGTGACGCGGGCTAGATCTGATCGTTCCGGGCTCTACCCCGGATGTTTCCGGAGCCCGTCCTTGTTCCTGGGGTGGTATCGCAGTTCGGCTCTGGATAGAGAGGTCTCTTGGTGGAAGCTCTCGGGTCTGGGCTCTATCCCGGATGTTTCTGGAGCCCGCCCTTGTTTCTGGGGTGGTATCGCCATTCGGCTCTGGATTGAGAGGTCTCCTGGTGAAACTCTCAGGTATGGAACCAGATCTGGGAGGTGGAAAATTTTCCTTTGGTCCTTAGCCAATTTTGGCTATTAACAGATGGTAAATGAAAATATAATATAAACTAAACTATGAAAGCAAATAAAATGGGATGAAAATGGAGTGATGAATGTATGATGATGGAACTACGGAGTTGATGGACTCGTAAGTGAATATTGGGGCAATTGCAACAAACTCTCAGTTAAGCTCAAATATAACACAGAGTTTATTTACAAAGCTCAAATATCCATCAAACAAATAACATCAACCCCATAGTGGGGTATTTTAGCTACTCATGTTCTATTACAAACCAATAAACTAAGAGAGAGTGTAGAGAGAAAACCCTTAAAGATTGATCTCCTTCCTTGAAGCTTGAATCCAAGTCTCCTAGTTGCCTTTGATTGAGTAGAGATGGTTTGGATGATAGGGAGATGTGTTTCTAGCTTAGACTATGTAAAGAAAATAGAAAATACAAGTGATGGGAGATATATGAGTCCTTTGGTTCGTTCCCATGCTTTTCTATTTATAGGGGAAGGAAATATAGGTCACTTAAGCTTGAAAATAGAAGCTGTCTCGCGCATAGTGCGGGTGGAGTGCGGTTGGATTACCCGTACTATACCCGCACTATATGGGTTGTCTTCATCTTCAGTTCTCAGATCTGGAAAATAATGCGGGTGGAGTGCGGTTGGATTACCCACACTTTACCTGCACTGTACTCGTACTCTAATGTCAGGTGTAAATCCACTCCTATGTCTAGAGCAACAGTGCGGGTGGAGTGCGGTTGGATTACTGGTACTTGACACGCACTTTAATGTCAGGTGCAAGTCAGCTTCTCTGGTTGTGGCAACAGTGCGGTTGGATGACCAGCACTGTACGCGCACTCTACTCGCACTTTAACGTCAGGTGCAAAACAACTTCTCTGGTTTTGGCAACAGTGTGATGGAGTACGAGTGGATGACCCGCACTGTACCCGGACTTTAACTCTTCTTCAGCATCAAGTCCCGGCTATTGGAATGAGTGCGGTTGGAGTGCGGTTTCGACACGCACTGTAGAGCTGCTTCTGATCCTTTGTCTTTCCTTTTGCCCCTTTTCTGCCGAAACCACTGCAACATGCTTCCATACCCATCGTTGCACCATTTCCTACAATTACTCATATAACAACCCATTAGAGATACCAAAATGCATGAAAACAGAACACAAGATATGGATTTGAAGGCCTAAATATTCTACATATTTGGTACGATCACCCAACACCCCTCAAGTGCCTCGACATCAGTCAAGGAACCCGGTATCCTGATACCCGCCTTGGTACTGCCTCGACTTCCACCTGGTACCTAGTACCTCAATGTATATATTCAGAGCCCTTCCAAGGCAGGTATATTACCTGCCAAGCAATACGAAGATGATCACGAAGACACAAGCACCATTCCATCAAGAGATAGAACAAGCTCCATGCCGGTAGGATCCAACTGGTATACCAGTACCTCGCCTTACCAACAAAATTAAGAATCAGAGTTTCCCTCCAAGCTCCATAAAGAAGGAAAGTTGACTCCATCGCCAAAATAAAGCGCCATTAATGAAATCTAATTAGAATTCGAATTCGACAGTGATTTCATGGGATCAAATCCCACTGCCTTCAGCCCCACACAATGTTTTTCAATGCCTAAAAAACGACACTCAATAATCCTCATTAAGACAACCGGATTTCGTAGGGATTCTTTGGAGAACTATATATACGGCATTAAAGGGTAAATAGAGGAGGCTTTTTGGAAGATGAGGATCGCCAAAGACAGAGAGAGATTTTTTCCGGTTGAATTCCCCTGTGAAATTCTCCGAAGCCAGTGAGAGTCCACTGATGATCATTGGGAGAAAATATCCACTTATCGACATAAACGGAGGCTGAGTCCTCATCCTGTGTAGGAGAAAAGAGAGATTTTAGTGAAAGGATAGTCTGAATTGTAACGATAATATCAATACCCTTTTTTGTTAAATAAAACAATGTTATTTTCATATATCATTGATCCTTCTCATCTTGCTCCTTTTTTACATTCATCTACTTTACGAGGAAGGATCCCGGTACCAAAGGTACCTATCCCGCTACTGGTTACCAGTAGGGGGTTAGGGTGCTAACCGAGATTTCGCTCCTTGAGTGATTTTTCAGTTAACACTATTGATACCCTTTGTTTTGAATAAAACATTGTTATTTCATGTCTCATCGATCCTTCTTATCCTGCTCCTTATTTACATCCATTTACATTACGAGGAAGGATCGTGGTACCGAAGGTACCTATCCTGCTACTGGCTACCGGTAGTAGGTGAGGGTGCTAACCGAGATTTCGCTCCCTAAGTGATTTTTCCGTTAATAGGTAGTGTTTGGTATATTTTGTTTTTGGTTTCATTTGGTATCTTGAATTCTTGGTTTGTAATATTTAGATATTGATAATATTTTGTTGATAGATAGTATGCATGTATTTAGGGGGAGACATGTGTATCCCATTTGAACTTCAAGTGATATGTATCTAAATATTATCTTGCCATAAATATGTATGTTTCTCTTGTATATGCCCTGTGTTTCAAGAGGATGTTAGGTGGTGATAAGAGATGACTACATTGAAGAATTCAAGACTTTATGAAGATTAAACTATCTCATTGTAATGTGGGGTGTGACTAGTGACCAATCTTCATGTTGTATGTTTTAGTATTTGTATAAATGTTTTGACATAGTATTTTCCAAAGGGGGAGATTTTTAGTTCTTGAGTTTTGTATTGGCATAATTCTATATCGAAAAGACATTTGCTTTGTATTGATTAGTTGTCTAGGATTTGAGGATGATCAAGCTTCAAGGAAGATTGGACAACATTCAAGCAAAGTGGTGGCTACAAGAGGAATAAAGCTAAGTTGTTTCACAAAAGGTAATTGAGACCTCTTTCCACTTGCAAGGCCTAGGCACACACACACACACACACACATTGCATCCATATGTGTCCCTGCATCGTTGTACAAATTTTGGTTTAACACAATACACACACTTGTTGATGTATGCACATGCATTAGATTTAAAGTTGACAATTTTCACAATTTACATGTTCTAGGACTAGTTCTAAGAAATAGCATACTTGTGTGTTCTTGTATTTATTGGTTTGTGTTTATATGTTAATGAACTTGATTTTGAGCTTTTATAATTTCTCATTGAGTTC
This sequence comes from Dipteronia sinensis, assembly GCA_033220585.1. Classification (NCBI taxonomy): domain Eukaryota; kingdom Viridiplantae; phylum Streptophyta; class Magnoliopsida; order Sapindales; family Sapindaceae; genus Dipteronia; species Dipteronia sinensis. The sequence goes on along the minus strand of CM065637.1, from coordinate 58,619,550 downwards.
CAATTAATTTGGTTACTCATTCATTGAGTTTCAAGTTCAAATTAGGTGGTTAAGAAACTTTCCATGATTTTATCGTATACGGTTTTCGCCCTTGATTTCCAAGTTGAATTCCATATTTTTTGGAAAAGGTTTCTTGATTAATTTTTTAAGGTGAGGGAGTCCCGGTTAATAATCCGAAAATGGATTCAAAATCGGAGTTTGGAAGACAAAGATTTGGTCAAAATAAAAAAGGGTGCGCAAGAAGGGTTGTGGGGTGCCAAGCACCTACTCCCCGTGGAGGTGCGAGGCCTCCACGGGAATGGAGGGCTGCTGGTCCCATGGGACCCACGCACCTCCACGGGGATCCACCTGGAAACCCCCTATTGGATGGTAAAATTCCTTCTTTTTTTCCCTCTTTAAATTCCCTTGTTCCCTCTCATTTCATTGAAGAAGAAAATTTGAAAAACACAAGTGCAGAATTTTCTCTAGAAGTTTTCTCATCTTCCAAACACCATAACTTTCTCATTTGGAGTCCGTTTTGAGTGATTCGAGTTGGAGAATCTTTTTCTACAAGTTCTCTATCATTTGCATAAGAGTTTGGAGTCAATATATTGAGTTCTCTGGTAGGAATAATCACAAAAATGAAGCTGCATGTTTTTCATTCAAGGTATTGATTTCTAGTTTGTTCTTGATCTTCAAGTCTTCAATTGCCTTCGGTTTTCTTCTCATATATATGTATGTTTTCTGTGTAAACATTGATTTGAGAAATGATCTCTAATAGAGCTAGTTTGAGCTTCAATTGATTAACATGTTGAGTTAGGTTTTTACAAATATATGTTTTCACATGTTTGAGATGTTGTATTGTGCTAGCCTCAAATCTAGGACTATCTTGTGTGTTTATTGACTTTATTTTGTCGATTGATAGTCTTTTCATATGCTAGATCATCTTAATTGAAGATTTATTTAAATAGCATATTTTATTGATGATTTAGAACTTGATTTGATTTAATTGATTATCTCGAGAATCTAAATTCTATTATTTTGCTAGAGATTCAATTTTGATTTTATCAAATTGATTTTAGCATTTTTATGTGATTGAACATAATCTAGGTTTTGGTGTGTGTTAGATGGTTCACATGCTCTAGGTTGTTTGTTCATGTTACAAGAATCTAGATATTATTGACTTGTGCTTTTGACGACAAATATCTAGTTCTTCATGATTTGTGTCTAATCCTCACATTTCATATGTACATGCATCATTGTGTATGATTGCATTGTTTTTAGGATCATAAACTAGAATACATATGATATGAGCATATTGATTCAATTCTAGTTTCCATAGGATATATTTATCATATATACTATGTTGTGTGTGTTTGCATCATTTGCATTCACTTAGATCATTTACCTTGCAAAAGGCTGGAAGTCTCATTTCTTAGAGTGATTCTTTGATTTGAGCATGTAAGACTTAGCTAGGATCTGGGTGATCCAGATAGCTAAGCAGTGAAAGTCACATGTTTGGAGAAGGGTTCTTCAACTTGTGCAAGTGGAAGTCTTGACTAGAGTTGGAGTGACTCGGATAGTTGAGCATATAAGACTTGGCTAGGATTGGGGTGATCCGGATAGCTAAGTAGCGGAAGTCACATGTTTGGAGAGGGGTTCTTCAACTTGTGCATAGAAGTCTTGACTAGGATCGGGGGGATCCGGATAGTTGAGCAAAGGGGCATCACTTTCATTATGTAGGGTGGAAGGGTAGATTTCTAGGTGAAGTTGTCACTTGAGAGATTGTATCTTTTTATCTTACTAGTGGTTTTTTTTGCCGGTGGTTGAGGTATCAACATGTGGATGTTTCCTCTTAGGAGGTTTTACCACGTAAAAACCATGTGTTGATTTTCACTATCCCTATCTCCTATATTTGTATATGTGTTGATATATATCTTAGTTGATATCTTTGTAATTGATATTCATTGTATATCATTTTTATATATGATGGAGTTGAATTTGTTTGAACAAGCATATATATATATATATATATATATTTGATTTTATATTGCTTGTGATTGTATTTGGAGTGTGATACAAGCTACTTAAAGGGACAACCTTGTGTTTGTTTCAAGGGAGCGAAAAAGGTGTTGTAACCTATTCACCCCCCTCTAGGTTAGCTTAAGGCAAATTAACCGCACTTGTATTTTTCAGTGCATGAGGCCTTAGCAAATGTGGGAAGCCTCTGGGCGCTCCTCAAACGGATCTGGACATCGGTGGCTCTTCAGGGCATTGAATGGCCTGGTAAGAGACATAAGGAGCCACCGATATGATACTAGTCCAAATGCATGCTTGGGATCTAAGATTTCCTAGCAACTGAAATGTGGCTTTGAACCATTCTGGAATGAATAGGGAAACAGTGGCTCACCTGGGCGTTAACTAGCCCAGTACAAGAAGTGAGAAGCCACTTGGCCAAGCAGCGAGGCTGCTGCCTTAGAAGCTTGCTTAGGCATGTATGAGGCCTCAGCAAATGCGGGAAGCCTTTGAGCTCCCCCTGAACGGATCGGGACATCGGTGGCCGCTAGGGCGTTGAATGGCCAAGTAAGAGAGGTAAGGAGCCACCGGTATGATACTGGTCAGGATGCATGCTTAGGATCCTAGAGGTCCCTAGCAACTGAAATGTGGCTCTGGACCATCTTGGAATGAATCGAGATAAAGTGGCTCACTTAGGCGTTAACTAGACCGGTACAAGAAGTGATGAGCCACTGGGCCATGCAGCGAGGCTGCTGCTCCAGAGGCTTGCTTAAGGTTGTAGGAGGCCTCAGCAAATGTAAGAAGCCTCAGGACTCTCCCCGAACAGATTAGGACATCGGTGGCTCGCTAGGGCGTTGAATGGCCTGATACACGAGGTAGGGAGTCACCGGTGTGATACAGGTCCTGAGGCATGCTTGGGATCCTAGAAGTCCCCATTAACTGAAATGTGGTTTTGGACCTTCCTGGAATCAATCGGGACATAGTGGCTCACTTGGTTGTTAGACGACACGGTACAAGAAGCGAGGAGCCACTAGGCTATGCAGCTGGGCTACTGCTCCAGAAGCTTGCTAAGGCATGTAGGAGGCCTCGGCAATGTGGGAAGCCTCTGGGCTCTCTTTGAACGGATCTGGACTTTGGTGGCTCACAAGGGCAATGAGTAGATTGGTAAAGGAGGTAGGGAGCCACCGGTGAGATACTGGTCAAGAGGCATGCTTGGGATCCTAGAAGTCCCCAGCAACTGAAACGTGACTCTGGACCGTCCTAGAATGAATCGGGACACAGTGGCTCACTAGGGCGTTGAACGACCCTATACAAGAAGTGAGGATCCACTAGCCTTGCAGCGGGGCTGCTACCTAGAGGCTTGCTTAGGCAAGTAGGAGGCCTCAGCAATGTGGAAAGCCTCTAGGCTCTCCCCGAACAGTTAGGGACTTCGGTGGCTAAATAGAGCGTTGAGTGGCCCGGTACAGGAGGTAGAGAGCCACCCAATGTGATACGAGTCCAAAGGCATGCTTGGGATCCTAGAACTTCCCATTAACTGAAATGTGGCTCTGAAGCATCATGGAAAGATCCGGAACCACAGTGGCTCACTTAGGGGTTGACCGGCCAGGTAAAAAAAGTAAGGAGTCACTGGATCTTGCAGCGGTCGTCTTGCTCTAGAGGCTGGCTTAGGCATGTAGGAGGCCTCAGCAATGCGGGATGCCTCTGGATTCTCCACGAACAGTTAGGGACTTCAGTGGCTCACTAGGGCGTTGAGTGGCCCAGTACAGGAGGTAGGAAGCCACCAGTGTGATACTAGTCCAGAGACATGCTTGGGATCCTAGTAGTCCATAGCAACTTAAAGTGGCTCTGGACCGTCCTAGAATGAATCGGGACATAGTGGCTCACTTAGGTATTGAACGACCCGGTACAAAAAGTGAGGAGCCACTAGGCCATGCAAAAGAGCTGCTGCTCCTAGAGAGTTGCTAAGGCATGTAGGAGGCCTCAGCAAATGTGAGAAGCCTCTAGGCTCTCCCGGAATGGATGGGACATCGGTTGCTCACTAGGGCATTGAATGGGCTGGTAAGAGACGTAGGGAACCACCGGTATGATACTGGTCTAGATGCATGCTTAGGATTCTATAAGTCCCTAGCAAAGAAAATGTGGCTCTGAACAATTCTGGAATGAATAAGGACACAGTTGCTCACTTGGGCGTTGACTAGCCCGGTACGAAAAGTGAGGAGCCACTGGGCCATACAGCGAGGCTGCTGCTCCAGAGGCTTGCTTAGGAATGTAGGAGGCCTCAGTAAATATGGGAAACCTTTAGGCTCTCCCCGAACGGATCGGGACATCGATGGCTCACTAGGGCGTTGAATTGCCCAGTAAGAGAGGTAGGGAGCCACCAGTACAATACTGTTCGTGAAGCATGCTTCGGATCCTAGAAATTCGTAGAAACTGAAATGTGGCTCTGGACCATCCTAGAATAAATCGGGACATAGTGGCTTACTTGGGTGTTGGACTACCCAGTACAAGATGTGAGGAGCCACTAGGCCATACAGTGGGGCTGTAACTCCAGAGGTTAGCTAAGGCGTGTAGGAGGCCTCAGCAAATATGGGAATCCTCTGGGCTCTTCCCGAACGGATTGGGATATCTGTAGTTCTCTAGGGCCTTGAATGGCCCGGTAAGAGAGGTAGGGAGCCACGATATGATACAGGTCTAGATGAATGCTAAGGATCCTAGAAGTCCCTAGCAACTGAATTATGGCTCTGGACCATCGTGGAATGAATCGGGATAAAGTGGCTCAATTGGGCGTTGACTAGCCCGGTACAAGAAGTAGGGAGCCATTGGGCCGTGCAGCGAGGCTGCTGCTCCAGAAGCTTACTTAGGCTTGTACAAGGCCGGAGCATATATGGGAAGCCTCTGGTCTCTCCCCGAACGGATCTAGACATCGGTAGCTCGCTAGGGCGTTGAATGGCCCGGTAAGAGAGGTAGGGAGCCACGGTATGATACTGATCTAGATGCATGCTTAGGATCCTAGAAGTCCCTAGCAATTGAAATGTGGCTCTGGACCATCCTAGAATGAATCAGGACAAAGTGGCTCAGTTGGGCGCTGACTAGCCCGGTACAAGAAGTAAGGAGCCACTGGGCCGTGCAGCGTGGCTGCTGCTCCAGAGGCTTGTTTAGGCTTGTAGAAGGCCTCAACAAATGTGGGAAGCCTCTGGGCTCTTCCCGAATGGATCGACACATCAATGGCTCACTAGGGCGTTGAATGGCTTGGTAAGAGTGGTAGGGAGCCACCTGTATGATACTTGTCCAGATGCATGCTTAGGATCCAAGAAGTCCCTAGCAACTGAAATGTGGCTCTGAACCATCCAATAATGAATCGGGATACAATGGCTCACTTAGGCGTTAACTAGCCCGGTATAAGAAGTGAGGAGCCATTGGGTCTTGTAGTGGTGCTACTACTCTAGAGGCTTTCTTTGGCATGTATAAGGCATCAGCAAATGTAGGAAGCCTATTGGCTCCCCCAGAACAAATCGGTACATTGGTTGTTCACTAGGGCGTTAAAGGGCCTTGGTACATGTAGTAGGGATCCACCTATGTGATACTGGTCCAGAGGCATGCTTGGGATCCTAGAAGGCTCTAGCAACTGAAAAGAGGCTCTGGACCATCCTGGAAAGATCTGAAACCGCAGTGGCTCACTTGGGCATTGACCGGCCCGGTATAATAAGTGAGGAGCCGTTAGGTCTTGCAGCGGTGCTGCTACTCCAGAGGCTTGCTTAGGCATGTAGGGGGCCTCAGCAAATGTGGAAAGCCTCTGGGTTCTCCCCGCACGGATCGAGACATCACTGGCTCGCTAGGGCGTTGAATGGCCCGGTAAGAGACTTAGGAAGCCATCGGTATGATATTGCTCCACATTCATGCTTGGGATCCAAGAAGTCCCCATCAACTCAAATATGGCTCTGGACAATCATGTAATGAATCGGGACACAGTGGCTCACTTGGGTGTTGACTGACCCGATATAATAAGTGAGGAGCCACTGGGCCTATACTGGTCATGCTGCTCATACGATCATACAGTTGAGTTGGCTTCTCCTATACATAGGTTGACCTACCACCTTGGAGCTTTTGAAGAGTGGATCCGGTGACATGAGTTAATCCACATGAACAGGTGCAAATCAGGTAGGTCGTAGCGGATCTGCTGCAAAGGAGATTGTAGCGGATCTGCTACAAAGGAGATCGTAGTAGATCTCTTGCATAGGAGATCTACTAATAGCGGAGCAAATCTTCTGTAAGGAAGCAGCAAAGGTGGAGCTCTACTGCATAAGAGCTCTAGATGTACTGGAGCGGATCCGCTGCATAGGAGATTTGCTGATAACGGAGTAAATACTCTGAAAGGTAGCAGGAGATGTGCAACTTTGCTGCATAGGAGCTCTAGATTTACCAGAGTGGATCTGCTATAGAGAAGCTCTGCAAGTGTATGAGCAAGTTTGTTGCATAGTGGTAACATAGTAGATTGGTTCCGCTAGGAGTCCCGCGTACCATATTTGTCAAAAATCGAAAGTCGAGCGTTCATGTAGAGATAACGAAGCCACATTGGTAAGCTTCCCACAGACGATGCCAAAAAGTGTTAACCAAAAAATTCACTATGGGTGAAAATTCCGATCAACACCCTCAACCCATTACCCCGGAGGTCGCAGCACGGGTAGGTACTTTATACCGTGGTTCTGGTAAGGTGAAGGTAAGATAGGTGCCATGGTAGGAGAACAAGCATCCCGCCTATATGGTGTAGTAGGCTGGTACCTGGTCTTGGTATCTCATCCTGGTACCTGGTCACCTCTATAGGTGCCCTCTATAATTCCCCAACCTAGATAACATGCTAGGAGAGGTACATGAGAGCCAGGACCAGCGGGGTCGGTGCCTAGCTCACATATATGCATAATAAAGGAGATAGATAAGAGAATGACAATTCATTTGGTAGAGATGGACTGACCTAGGGGAAAAAGCATCACGAATGATCATATGCTGAAAAACCCCTAGGTAGTATCCATAGGAAAGAGATAGACCCTTCTTTATGTTTATATATCATAAGAGGTGCTCCGGAGAGCTTACATAAGAAGCACGCTCCAATGAGCTTATACAAATATAGACTGCAACATGGCAGGCCATAGTTTGGAGAGGTATCACCTGGTACCGATACATTTATGGAGAAAATCGAAATGTATAGTAGTCGAAACAATGGTATGAGATTGTGAACTGTATTTCTGGTGGAGAAGTGGATGAAATCTGTCTATCTCTGGTTGATTTCTGGATTCGATCTCAGACTGAAGATTCAAGAGGGCTTGGAAATCGAAGATTGGAGATGTTGGAGGATGTTCCAGGATATTCGAGAGTTATTGGAGAAAAATATCGGACTGTTGGAGAGATGTCGGAACCCCCTTCTTGGAGAGTGCTTTGTTATATTTATCTCTTCTCTTTCTTGTCACCCACTCCATTGATTCAGTTAATTCCTTTGGTAATCATAGGAACACTGATTTTGCATTGATGGAGTTGAATATTCTCTCAGTAATGGCGTTGTGATTGGCCATTAAAGAGTTGACTGATCTTCTCATTAATGGGGTTGATTACCTTCATTAAAGGGTTGACTATCTTCATTAATGACATTGTGGATAGCCATTAAAGAGTTGACTGATCATTAATGGCATTGTGGATGGCCATTGATCGTGCCTAAATTGTTGTATATTTCGGCCCTCATTCCTATTCCTTTGTCTCATTCCTGTGTGTATTTTCTATATATTTTATGTCTAATAGGCTCATTGGTGCTAATTGCAGGCAATATATGTAATTCTGGTGTTAGAAGCGTTTTGCGGTGGTTCGGGCAGAAAATGATCAAAAGGAAAGACAAAGGACCATAAGCAGCTCTACAATGCGGGTCAAGTGCGGGTCGCAACCGCACTCATGCTCATAGTCGGGACCTGATACAGGAGAAGAGTTACAGTGTGGGTCCAATACGGGTCCAGTGCGGGTCATCTAACCGCACTGTTGCCAAAGCCAGAGAAGCTGAGTTGCACCTGACGTTAAAGTGCGGGTACAGTGCGGGTCATCCAACCGCACTCCACCCGCACTGTTGCCAAACCAGAGAAGCGGATTTACACCTGACATTAGAGTGCGGGTATAGTGCGGGTCTTGCAACCACACTCCACCCGCACTATTGCTCAAGACAGATGAGTGGATTTTGCACCTGTCAGTAAAGTGCGAGTAAAGTGCGAATCAAGTGCGGGTAATCCAACCACACTCCACCCACACTATTTCCTAGATCAGAGAACTGAAGATGAAGATAACCCTTACAGTGCAGGTATAGTGCGGGTAATTCACCCGCACTCCACCCGCACTATGCGCGCGACAGCTTCTGTTTTCAAGCTTAACTGACCTATTTTTCCATGCTCTATTGTTAGAAAAGGATGGGAACGAACAAAGTAGCTCCCATATCTCCCAACACTTGTAGTCTAAGCTAGAAATACATCTCCCTATCATCCAAAACAATCTCTACTGAATCAAAGGCAACTAGGAGACTTGGATTCAAGCTTCAAGGAAGAAGATCAATCTTTAAGGGTTTTCTCTTTACACTCTCTCTTAGTTTATTGGTTTGTAATATAACATGAGTAGCTAAAATACCCCACTATGGGGTTGATGTTATTTGTTTGATGGATATTTGGGCTTTGTAAATAAACTCTATGTGTTATATTTATTCTATCTCTATGTTTTATTCCATTGCTTGAATTAATTGCCATTATTGATTTGCTTGGATACACCCTCTTTGCATGATTGATTTGGATTACTTGAGTAGGCAATTAGGTTGTCTAATGCTCCATTGAATAGGAGGATTTCTGGAAATCCGGCTATACAGCCTTGCCTTTAATCTAATCTTGAATTAGTGGCTTTCACTATAAACCCTAGGTTAGCCACTTGTGAGAGAATTAGAAGTCTCCACTATACACCCTAGGTTGACTACTTTAGTGATTTTACAAGAACTAACCTTCGAGCAGAATTCGGCTGACAACCTCAAGCCTCATCCAATCTCAAACGGGTGGCCTTCACTATACATCCTAGGTAGGCCACTTGTGAGGGAATTGGAAGCCATCACTATACACCCTAGGATGGCTACATTAGCAATAGGTTGAGCCATAGCTAGATAGATGAGCATTCATGGAAAAAGTCCCGATTGAGTAACTAGCCATTGTTGGTTGCTTATGAGGGATTAATCGCTAGTAGGAGGTCTTCGCTATACACCCTAGGTTGACCTCTTGCTTGAGATATATACCAACATTATACACCTTAGGTTGGTTACATTTGTCAATACGTGCTTAATTGAGAGTTTGTTGCAATTGCCCCAATATTCACTTACGAGTCCATCAACTCCGTAGTTCCATCATCATTCATTCATCACTCCATTGTCATCCTATTTTATTTGCTTTCATAGTTTAGTTTCTATTGTATTTTCATTCACCATCACTTTACTTTTATGCATACTAGTTATATTAATCCTAATCTTATCACCGTTACCCCGATCTCAGTGGACGACACCCGTGCTTACCGCTTTACTAGTATTTCTACTTGTGAATGCATCGCATAGGTTTTATAAATTGTTTTGACGGATGGTTTTCTAACAGCAAAAATCTTCCCATCAGCCATTAAAGAGTTGAATGATCATTAATGGCGTTGTGAATGGCCATTAAATACAGTTGACTTTCTCCTCATTAATGGCATTGCGAATGGCCGTAGAGTTCAACTATCTTTTCTGTCTTGCTAGAGTCTAAAGCTAACTCTGTATCTTAGTGGCGTGGTATACTGAGGTACCGGTCTGCTCTCGCTAGTGTGGCGCTTGTTCCAGTATATTGGTATCTTCATGGTACCATTCTTCTTGCTTAGCGGGCAGGGTGCATATTCCAATGTGATCCTGGACTGATATCGCGGTACTTAAGTACCAGGTAGATGTCGTGGTACCTAGGTACTGGGTATATGTTGCGATACCTAGGTACTAGGTAGGACGTACCGCTGTGCTAGCCCTGCGTGGTAACTGGTAGAATGTGAGATATGGTACTAACCTCTATCTGGTTCATGGTGTCGGGTATCCCCGGTATCTGTGTACCGGTCCCGATCTAGGTTCTACCAGGCTCTAGGCAGATGGAAAATTCTTCTTTGGACCCCTGCCAAAAAAGGCTGTTAGCATTTTTAATTTCTTTATTGGATTATAGTGTTAGTTTTTTTCCTTCATTTTTCTGATTCTGGTGTTAAGAAAAAAAATATATTGAAAAAGGGTAAAATTGGTAGAACAATACTGAAAATATATAATAAATAATCTATCAAACCATGGTTAACGTTTAGACACTTGTCCAAATATAGGGAGGGGGTAATGCTCACCCCCTTAACTGGGGGGGTAAGCAAAAATGAACTCATTATTTGATGGGGGGTAGGTTTGGTAGGGGTTTCTTGCACGTTATTTAATTGGTTGTATACCGGGCAAAAAGTGATGAGGTGGATATGTGTATAAGTAGGCTCATTGTTATATGTCTACCAGAGAAAACTCTGTGCAAGTGGGTATTATATATATATGGGTTTTGCTACGTTAACAACAAGATTCCAACGAAATTCATAAAAGTTGATTTTATTTGATCAAAGTCCTTACTGAAATTAAAGTAAGGTATACAATAGATAATTACTCGATATATATATAGTATGTATTCACGACTAGGTTCTTGTCTGGATCCAACTTCAAAACCTACTAATTCACCAATACATTATAGTCCTATCAATCACAATACATTTGAATTGGGAAAAAATACCACTTCATGGTGCAACAAGGGATTGTTCTGGGGCATATCATCTCCATCATGGGGATTAAGGTAGATCGGGCGAAGGTTAAAGTGATTAAGGGTCTGTCTCCTCCTCGGTATGTTAAGGACATCAAGTCATTCTTGGGTCATGCGGGCTTTTATAGGAGATTCATATAAGATTTCTCAAAAATCTCCAGACCACTTTGTGAGCTTCTTTAGTAAGATAAGGAATTTGAATTCGATGTTAAGTGTTTGGCAGCATTTGAATCATTGAAGTTGGCCCTGACCTCAATTCCAATGATGGCACCACCAAATTGGGAACTATCATATGAGCTAATGTGCGACGCATCATATTATGTAATAGGTGCTGTTCTGGGACAGAGAGTTTACAAGGTCCCTCATGTGATATACTATGCATCACGGACCTTGAATGATGCCCAGCTAAATTACTCTACAACAGAGAAAGAATCGTTTGCAATGGTGTTCGCACTTGAAAAGTTCCGACAATACTTGGTGGGCGCCAAAGTGGTAGTGTATTCAGATCACTCAGCCCTTAGGTATCTGTTACAGAAGAAGGATGCTAAGCCTAGGTTGACAAGATGGGTCTTATTGTTGCAGGAATTTGATTTACAGATCAAAGATAAGAAGGGTTGTGAGAATGTGGTAGCTGACCATCTCAGCAGACTGATTCATGAATGTCCTTTTACAGAGGGGGAGGTCCCATTGAGAGAGAATTTTCAAGATTAGCAGTTGTGGGTAGTACACGGTGAGGAGCCTTGGTACACTAATTTGGCTAACTACTTGACCCACTGAGTTCTCCCACCAGAGTTAGATTGGCAAGGGGGAATTAGTTCAAAACAAGGGCTAGGAAGTTTTTCTAGGACGAACCATATATGTTTAACCATGGCCCAGATCAAGTGAATTGAAGGTGTGTACCGCAATCAGAACATGGGGATATTCCCATATTCTACCATGAGTTACAGCGCGGAGGTCATTTCGGTGCAAGGAAAACCGCACTTAAGGTGCTTCAGTCAGGATTCTATTAGGAGTCTTTGTTCAGAAATAATGTGCAGCATGTGATAGGTGCCAATGCATTGGAAACATTGGGAAAGGAAATGAAATGCCACAAACAGGGATCTTAGTTGTAGAATTATTTGATACCTTGGGGATTGATTTCATGGGGTCATTTCCACCATCTCACAGGAATAATTACATTCTAGTAGCAATTGACTATGTTTCGAAATGGGTGGAAGCAATTACCACAAGGACAAATGATATCGGAGTGGTTGTGAAATTCTTGAAAAACAATATCTTGGCACGATTCGGCACACTGAGGGCAATTATTAGTGATGGAGGAAGTCATTTTTGCAACAGAATATTTGGCAACCTCTCGAAGAAATATGGAGTTTGCCACAATGAGGTCATACCTTATCATCCTCAAACATCTTGCCAAGTGAAAGTAAGTAACAGGCATGTTAAACAAATCCTAGAAAAGACAGTGAACCCGAGAAGGAAGGATTGGGCATTGAAGCTAGATGACGCACTGTGGGCCTACGTGAGTGCTTACAAAACACCAATTGGTATGAACCCGTATAGAATTGTCTTCGAGAAAGCATGTCCCCTCCCTGTTGAGCTTGAACCTCGTGCTTATTAGGCAATCAAGAAACTGAATTTTTATTTAGACTCAGCGGGGAAGGAGAGGAAGCTACAGTTGTGTGAGCTTGAAGAATTGCGTAATGAGGCTTATGAGAGTGATAGACTCTACAAGGACAGAACAAAGACACTCCATGACAAAGCATTGTGTAGAAATGAGTTTCACCCCGGAATGCAAGTACTTCTTCATGAGTCAAGGTTGAAGCTATTTTCGGGGAAGCTGAAGCCGAAATGGCGGGGACCCCTCAAGGTAATTCAAGTTCTGGAACATGGAGCCATAGAGGTTGAAGATAAGGAAGGTCGAAGGTTCAAGGTGAATGGACATTGTTTAAAGCCTTACTAGGGAAGCGAAATGCAATTGCCCCCGGTACAAACGGTAAATTTGGAAGATGCATAGAGTGCACACAACGTCTTGCCAAGATGATAAATAAGGCGCTTGTAGAAGGTAACCCATCAAGGTTTATTCATTCTACCTTTTGTTTGCTTTTCAATATTTAAACAATTTATGAATGATTTAGAATGTTGGCGTGGAGGATATTTGCTTGAGAGATATTTGGTTTGAGATATATTTGTGTGGTTGTTAACCTTTTTTTATTAGAATTTGTGATTTAAGGAAAGGTTCTTTATCTCTTGGATTGACACACCGACCACTTGCTCGTCTCGGAGGAACAAGCAAGCCAAGTGTGCTCATAAAACGGGCGAGGACCTACTTAATTTGTGACTACAAGAAAACAACCACCTCAGTTTCATCCCTTCATCTCAAACCCTTGCACTATATTTCTCTTTATCTATGTTTATAGACATTTGTGGATAATTGGTGAATGTGAATATACATATTGCATATAATTTTAGAATGAATGTGCGGATAGTTTTGAATGAGTGAAATTTCGACTTCCAAAATTTGCATTTATTGATTCATTCAATTTTGATTTGATGAGCCGAAGGCTTTTGTGGATAATGCACATGAATTTACAAAATTTTCATTTCATATAGCCCAACTAGGTTTGGGGGTTTTGAATTCATGCATATATTTGTATAGGAATGAGCATATAGTAGAAATCGGTTTGGGGGTCGTTATGTCTCCATTCCGACAATTTTGTGAATGAATGCTTGATGTGTTAAATTTTGATCTTAATTGCCATATTTACATAGATTGCCATATTTTAAGATGAGCCTATTTTGAGTCTTTTATTTTATTGGGCATTGATTGTGCATGATTGGTGCCTAGGTTGTTGTGTTTTGAGTCTAGTTTGGTGCGCGCCGCTAGGCCGGACTCTCTTGTCTTCAACATTGAGGACAGTGTTGGGTTTTGGTTTTGGGGTGTAGACTCCTTTGTTGAGTCGTCTTTTTATTTTTGAGTCATTTTTGTTGTCTTTTTTGTCTAAATTTTTCAAATTTGTTGCAATGGCCAAAGTTTTCGAGCTTTAATTAGCTTGGATGTGATGCCTTGAGTGACGAGTGATATTTTTGTGTCGTTGAAAACATCGTCAAGTATTTATAAAATCAACCTCGCTAATAAGCACGAGTCAAAAGACATATATAGAAATAAAACTAGTACAGCGTGCAAGCAAGGGTATCGTTCCGCAGGGATGTGTTGTTAACTGTTTCAAGTTTAAGGAAAGCATGTAAATAGAATGTGGATGAGGTGAGAATGGTGTGTGTGGAGGGTGTTGTGTGTGTCCGAATAAAATGAAAATGAAAATATAAAAATAAACAAGAGAATATGGAGGGGTGAGAATGGTGATTAAATGAGAAATAATAAAAGGGTGGATAGGAGAGATGCATGAAAGTGGTCACACAAGGGTTTATAAGTTCACCATACATAAGTGCATACAAGTGAGTTGTTAGACATTAAGTTCATCCAATTTAAGTTAAGGGTTCGTTCTTGCCTCAATCCGATTTATATCCATTCATAGAGCTAACGGTTGAAGAATGTGTTGAAAGCCTCTTAAACACGAAACCGCAGCCAACATATGTGAACCAATCCTACAAACCAATGCTAGATTGAGCCTCAATACTAACATGGTAATGTAAAATGGCAAAGTTAAGTCTAATGAATGTGGAAAGAATAATTGTTCCTCCAACCATAACTTGCCTAGAGCTCTTAGCACAAGAAATAGCCGAATTCCCAATTATTGTATCTGTAATCATAACTCACCTAGAGCCCCTAGTGTGAGGAATAACTAAAGACCAATGTATAACAAAAAAAATGAACCAAACCTCTTTAAATATGACAATTAACAAGTTTATTCATTCTTACTAGCTAAATTAGCCAAGACTATGCCCGGATGGCCCTCCTAAAGCACAATCCTAAGTCTAGTTCACTCAAACCCATCTATACACATGCAATTCGACCTTCCATCAACATACACACACAAATGGGACATTTGATTACAACTACTCCTACAATTACATTAATCTACTCCTAATCCCATTCATGAACACATTAATTTCCAATCTCCATACATAAGCATTTCAAGATAAGAGATATATTCAATAATCACGAGAATGAATCAAAACACAAATTAGATATAAAAACAACCACATATTCTATTGACCACAAATTAGGTTTACAAATATTCCCAAGTGGGGATTACACATTTAAGAAAACAAGATATACAAGAGATGAGATAAAAGAGATAACCCAAGTGGAGAACCCCTCCAAAATGTGCCAATCTCCTTTGATCCATGCTTGGCTCGAAATTGGTCCAAAGACCACTCCTTTCCCTTGCAATCTACTCTCAAGTGTGGGGATTGATGGGTAGAAATGGTGTGGGAAGCTTTCCATGGAGGAAAACCTCCATGGAAGCTTGAAAGCTTCTCTCTCTCTTGGCTGATGAAGAAGAAGATGAAGAAATGAAGTGTGGGCTGTGTATATCCTCAAGAGAAGAGAGGAAAAGGTATTTATATAGTGTTGGGAGGTTAGGGCTGGAGATGGTGGTGAAAAGACGAAACTGGCCCTGAAAATTTGCCAGAATTTGGCCTCTCGCTGGTAGATCAGCGGTTTCAAACGGTGGCCATGCCGCCTAATGTAACTGCCCAATTGAAAATGGACCTACTTGAATTGATCGGCGGTTGGAACGGCGGCCGAATTATGGCCGCCGAATTACACCTGACACTTCTGGGAGGAAAACTGCGGTTTCAATCTACGGCCAGGCAATCGAAGTGAACCGCCGAATGTCTTCTTTTCTGCACTCGTCCCGTAAGCTGCTGGAAGTTAGATAGGATTCTGCCACAGACTCGGTGTCGCGTTCTGGCTCGGCAACAGATCAACCGTGGATCACTGCAGGGCTTAGATCATGCCGCGGTCTGTGTCAACGGTGAGGCGAGGCATTCTGAATCTTCCAATTATTCTCTTTTACGGCTCGTTTTGCCTCCCAAACTGTTCTTTAAGCTCAAAACCAAAATGTAGGGAATATGTACCGACACATAGCTCAACAAACACATTATATACAAAATACGCTTGAAAACGAGAACAAACGATAGGAAAATGGGGACCTAAAATAGGTATAAAATAGTCCGATCATTGAGCGTGTGCTTTTGGCGAGTGTATAAATGCATTGTGAGCTTGTGTAGCAAATCGTTGTCACTCTTGGGTCTTACTTGCTTATCATGGGTTAGTCCTATCCTTTTTGTGTTTAGCTTAAGAGGACTCGGTGCTCTTGCACCTTGTTCTAATAGTGGAGACTACCCGTGAGTTCACAAACACAAGCCTATTTAAAAAGTGCATTGAGTGTTTTAATTGTTCTATTCTTTAAACACTTTTCTAGTCATATGTGTCACTTGCCATAGGACATTCATCATACATATACTGTGGATTGCTTGTCAGATGCATTTATTCCCTTAATAGACTAATTGTGGAAATGATTTTAGGCAATATGTGCATTTAACTACTAAATTAGCGTAAACACATGCCTAGTCCCTTATGTGTGCTCCATAGCCAATTTTGAGGCCAAACACTTACCCTTTCTTTTGGAACCACAATAAACCATATAATCATAAGCCAAACACAAACCAACCCTTTATATGCCAATCATGTGGGTTGTGTGTGTTTGTGTGTAAGAGGTTGAAAGGTGTAAGCTCTTTTATGAAATAGCATGTACGTAGGCAACAATGTAAATGTGAAAGAAATGACTCAAAATGTAAAAGTGCTAAAAATTGCACTTAGAGCCTAATTGTCAAATGTTAGTGTGCAAAAAGAAAAGAAAGAAAAAGGAAAAAGCAAAAAGAAAAGAAAATCAATGCAAAAAGTAAAGCAAAAAGAAAACAAAAGAGAAAAGACCCTTGTGAAATAATTGTGATATACTCACAATGTTGAGTACAAAAGTAAAGCACAAATGTGTATGTAAGTTAAAGCCTTGTTGCTAGAATGGGATTGATTGTTTAATAGAGCTTTGTATGGGGTGTGTGAGTCAGTTTAAACATGATTGGTGATCTTTGAACTCATATTTTTCTATTTCTTTGTTTCACCACATCTAACCTCATGGCCCCATTACAACCAAAGGGAAAGACCTATTTGATCTATGATATGTCTTGATTGGGAATGTTTGTTGAAGCTCGATCTTCCACGTTCATGGCATAGTGAATCTTTCTTAGGCTAGTTCACCGACAAAATAGAGGTCTTTTATTGACAAATGTATGCAATGCATTAGATTCCTATGCATAAATTCTATCTTTGCATACCTTGCATGAGTGTAAACTTAGGACAAAAAGCGGAAAAACAAGAGTGAATCCAGGTGAGAATTAGAGTTGAAGCGAATTATGCTCAAGGTATGAGAGTTAATAGTACCCGATATAATAGCACTCTTAGGTGTGGGATTCGTGATAGTGCGAGTTGAAAAATACAAACACGGTTAATTTCCCTTTGGATAACCTAAGGGGGGGGGGGGGGGGGGGGGGGATTGAATAGGTTACTACACCTTTTTCATTCCTTTGAACAAACAAAAGTTTGTCCCTCTAGGTAGCTTGTATCACACTTTAAAAGACAAGGACAAGCATTATCAATTACAAAGATATAAAACATATAATCTACACTAAGTAAGATATATATCAACACATACACAAATATCAAGAGATAAGGATAGAGAGAATCAACACATGATTTTAACTTGGTAAAACCTCCGAAGAGGAAACATCCACGGGTTGATTCAACAACCACCGGCAAACACCTTTCACTAGTAAGATAAAAAGATACAATCTCTTAAGTTACCACTTCAACTAGAAATCTACCCTTCAACCCTACACAATGAAAGAGATGCCTCCTTGCTTAACTATCCGGATCACCCCGATCCTAGTCAAGACTTCCATGCACAAATCGAAGAATCACTCTCCAATATGAGACTTCCACGCTTAGCTATCCAAGACCTCACGTCTCTAGCCAAGACTTCCAATGCTTAGTGTTAACGGAAAATTTACTCGAGGCGAGAAATCTCAATTAATACCCTCAAGACCACTACCACGAAGGTGGTGACCAGGGGTAGGTACCTTTGGTATCAGATTTGAAATGGATGTTAAACACTGATGATGACACAATGTGAAAGGGAATATCGTGACTATATTATTAATTGCATGTCGTATACATAAAAATCTCTCAAATACTCTCTATCTCTTTGGGATACAATAGGGTGGCAACCTTGTGCCTGTCGAAAAGTAGCTCGCCTCTTCCTTTTCTCTGGAGCTCCAATCCTCTATTTATATGTAGTCTTGATAGGTTAAGTTCATGATTTCCCACCTTGATTTTCTCAATCCTCCCCTCCTTATCAGGCGGGATCTTTTATTTAAAAGTCTTTGACTTTGTTTTAAAAACGAATTCGAGAATATCTTAGGTAGTGATATATTTGTTTCCTTTTTGGATTCAGTCACTTGTTCTACACGTAGCGCTTCCATGTTTGTTGTAGGTATGATCTCGTGTATCTTCATGGCGTGATTACTCATAGAGGTCGTCGAGTATGGCATCTACTGATTTCTCATAGAGGCGAAGTGTCCTGGCCTTGGTGCTAGAACCTTGGCTGACTTTCCCAGGTCCTTTGGAGCTTTAAATTGCCCTCTGTGGGTGCTCTTCGATGGCAGCGAGGCTTTGACAAGCTTCCCCTGCTTGTCCAAATCGATCTGAACCTTCCTTCAATTAGGTGGAGCGATATATTATAGTGCGAGCTTGGAGCCTAATAGGCTTTTCTCTGAGTTTGGAGAGGATGGCGGGCTTCTGGGGAGGCTGCGAGGTAATTTCGACTTTGGTGTTACGAGCTCAAACCGATTGTGTCGGGCTCTGTCTCGAGTGTTTCCCAAGCTCGACGACCTTTCCTCGCTTCTGCGGGGTGGCTCCGTAGCTCGACCCCAGGACCCGCGGTTCCATGGTGAATCATCTTGGGCCTGGATTTGGGCTAGGAGGGTGGAGAATTTCCCTTTGGTCCCCAGCCAAATTTGGCTATTAACACTTAGCTATCCAAGACCTCACGTCTCTAGCCAAGACTTCCAATGCTCAAATCAAAGAATCACTCTAAGAAATGAGACTTCCAACCGCTTCACAAGGCATGTGATCTAAATGAATACAAATGATGCAAACACACACAACATAGTATATATGATCAATATATCCAATGGAAACTAGAAATGAATAAATAAGCACATGTGACATGTATTCTAGTTTACAATCCTAAAATAATGCAATCACACAAATGATGCATGTATATATGAATGTGTAGATTAGGCACAAATCATGAAGAACTAGATTTTTGTCAACAAAAGCACAAAAACAAGTTTATCTAGAACTTATAACATGAATAATCAATCTATAGTATGTGAAACACCTAACACACACACAAAATCTAGATTATGTTCAATCACATAAAAATGCTAGAATCAACTTGATAAATTCAAAAATGAATTTCTAGCAAAATATTAGAGCTTAGAATCACAAGATAATCACTTAGTTTCAATCAAGCCCTAAATCATCAATCAAATATGCTATTTCAATAAATATTCAATTAAGGTGACCTAGCATATGAGAGGACTATTAATCATAGAGAAGATATCAATAAACACATAAAATAGCCATAGATTTGAAGCTAGCACAATACAACTCCACAAACATGTGAAAACATAGATTTGAAAAATCTAACTCAACATGTATGTCAATTGAAGCTCAATCTAGCTCTATTAGAGTTCATTACTCTAATCAATGTTTACACATCAAACATACATATACAGAATAAGAAAACCCAAGGTGATTGAAGACTTGAGGATCAATACCTCAAGTGAAAAACGTGCAGTCTCGTTTTTGTGAGTGAAGCTACCAGAAAACTCAATCAAATGACTATAAACTCTTGTTGAAATGATATAAGCCTGATAGACAAAGATTCTCCAATTCGAATCACTCAATTAGGGGCTCTGAATGAGAAAGTTATGGTGTTTGGAAGATAGGAAAATTGGAGAGAAAAAATCTGCACTTGTTTTTCAAGTTTTTCTTCTGAGAATGAAATGAGAGGGAAAGTGAAATATATAGAGGGAACTAAAAGACTAAGGAAGCAACCAATCGAGAGTGGCCAACTCAGCCATCCCATGGAGGTGTGTAGGCTCCATGGGGTAGAGAGCTGCTCTTCCCGTGGAGGCCACGCTCCTCCACCGGGAGAGGAGCTTGGCCCTCTTGCTTGGTTCCTCTCATCCCCTCGCGCACCTTCGCGTTCTTCGACCGTTCTCCGACCTCCGAACTCCGAATTTGAATCTGTCTTCCGATTACTAACTAGGACTCTCTCATACACAAGGATGTTAAGAAAAATTTCACAAAAAAATGGAATTCAACTTGAAAATCAAAAACGAAAACCAAGTACCATAAAATCACGGAAAGTTTCTTAACTTCCTAATTTGAACTTGAAACTTAATGAATGAGTAACCGAAACAAACATGGACTCGGTGAGGAATTATATAAGCACAAGTTCAAGTTCAACATCACGCAAACATAAAGATATAAACACAAGAATTCACAAGTATGTTATTTCCTAGAGATAATCATAGAACATGCAATTTACGAAAGTTGTCAACTTTAAATCTAATGCATGCGCATACATGAACAAGTGTGTGCATTGTGTTATACCAAATTTTGCACAACAGAGAAGGGACACATATGAATGCAATGTATGTGCATGCCTAGGCCTTGCAATAGGAAAGAGGTCTCGACATACCTTTCAATTTAGCTTTGTTCCTCTTGTAGCCATCACTTTGCTTGAATGTTGTCCAATATTCCTTGAATCTTGATCATCTACAAATCCTAGACAACTAATCAATACAAAGAAAATGTCATTTTGATATAGAATTATGCCAATACTAATCTCAAAAACCTAACAATCTCCCCTTTTGGCAAATTCTATGTCAAAACACCTATACAAATACTAAAACATACAAAATGAAGATTGGTCACAAATCACACCCTCACATTACAATGGGTTAGTTCCCTTAGACTAATCATCATCAAGTCTTGAATTCTTCCATGTAGTCTTCTCTTGTCATCACCTAAAATCATCTTGAAACATAAAGCATATATAAGAGAAACATACATATATGGCAAGATATTTAGATATATGTTAATTAAAGTTCAAATGAATACACATGTCTCCCCCTAAATACATGCATACTATCCATCAACAATTTTTTTTTATCATTATCCAAATATGACAATACAAACCAAGAATTCAAGATACCAAATGAAATTAAAAAATATATATACAAAAAACCAAACAATCCTTAAGATTAATAGAGCATAAGAAAGCATAGCATAGGTTTTAGTATCATTGTTTTTCTCCCCTTTATTGACATAATATGAAGCCAAAAGGTTAAGAAAACATAATACCTCAAGATCAAGCATTATCATAGGAAGTTCTTCTTGTTGTTAATCTCACGTAATCCTTTGTTGTGGATGAATTGCTAAAGGCAAACTTGTCTTCTAAATACTTGATTTTTTCATCTTGTTGTATCACCTTTGCATTTAGTTCCACCACTTTAGCATCAAGCTCTCCAATCTTAGTCATAAGCCCCTCTTGAAATTGCATGGGGTTGTAATGGGGCCATGGGGTTTAATGTGGTGAAATAAGGAAATAGGAAAATTTGAGTTCAAAAATCACCAATCTTGTTTAAACATACTCACACACACCTTATACCAAGCTCTACTAACACAATTATACATAAGCGTCTAGACATTTAATCAAACACACATTTGTGCTACACAATTGTACTCAATTTGTGAGTACTTAACCATTACATTTCAAGGCTCCTGCTTTGCCCTTTGCATTGATGTTTTCTTTTTATTTTTTCTTTCCTTTTCCTTCTTTTTTCTTTTTTTTTTCTTTCTTTTCTTTTTGCACAACAACATTTGACACTTTGGCTCTAAGTGCAATTTTTGGCACTTTTACATTTTTGGGCCCATGCTTGCATTTTACATCATTGCCTAATTACACGCTATTTCATATAAGAGCTTACACCTTTCAACCACCTTACACACACACACACACAACCCACATGATTGGTAATTAAAGGGTTGGTTTGTGTTTGGCTTATGGCTTTATGGTTTATTGTGGTTCCAAATGAAAAGGGTAAGTGTTTGGCCTCAAAATTGGCTATGGAGCACACATAAGGGATTTAGGAATGTGCTTAGGCATATTAAGTAGTTAGTGCACACACATTGTCTAAGATCATTTCCACGATAAGTTTATCAAGGGAATGAATGCATCCATCAAGCAATTCACTATATGTATGAAATGTATGTTCTATGGCATGTGAAACATATGATGAGAAACGTGTTTAAGAATAGAACAATTTTAACACTCAATGTGCTTTTTAATAGTCTTGTGTTTGTGAACTCTCGGGTAGTCTCCACTATTAGAACAAGGTGCAAACGCACTAAGTCCCCTCAACTTCAGCACAGAAAGGATGGGACTAGCCCATAAGGTGCACGTGAGACCCCTAAAGTGACAACTAGCTTCTACACAAGCTCAACATGCATACACACACTCTCCAAGAGCACACGCTCAAAGTATCCCAACCAAGCTATTTAAAGCTCAAAATTTTGGCCAATGCAACAAATTTGAAAAATTCAGACCAAAAAGATAACAAACATGACTCAAAAATAAAAAGACTACTCAACAAGGCGTCTACACCCCCAAACCAAAACCCAAAATTGTCCTCAATGTTGAAGCCAAGAGAACCCGGCCTAATAGCGCACACCTAACTAACTCAAAACAAAACAACCTAGGCATAAATCATGCACAATCAATGCCTAACAAAAAACAAAAAGACACAATAAGGCTCAGTATAAAATAAGGCAATCATGCAATATTTGACATTTAACTCAAACCATTCGTCAAGCAATTTTTACCAAAATTGACGGAATGGGGGCATGATAACCCCCAAACCGAATATCACTATATGTTCAAAATAACCTATACACTATGTGAGCAAAACAAAACACCCCCAACTCAAACGGGGCTATATACTTGAAAATTAACATGTACACTCACATATGTATTCAACAGAGCCTTCAACTCATCTCATCAAGAATGAATAAATCAATCAATGCAAAAATTCAAGTATATGATCAATATGTCCACAAAAATAAATCATCCAAATATCTCTCCACATAACTATCCACATTATTCAAAGAAAGAAATAAAAACTAAAAGACGGAAACATAATTCAGAAATTAAAAATAAGAAAGTAAAACTGAAATGGTTTGCCTCCTTGCAAGCTATTCCTAAGATAAGGCTCTCGCCCTTTTTATGAGCACTCTTGGCCTGCTTGTCCCTCCAAGAACTGCAAGCTGTCATTGTTTCATCCCAAGAGATAAAGAGCCTTGCTTTAACGCCCAAGTTATGAAAATTTGCTTCCTCCAGAAGCTGTAGATTATTTGCCACACTAGAACACATATCATAAAGTTTAGGCAAGCTAGCTTTTTCTCAATACATGCAGTTACCAAACCAAAACTTACAACACCACATTTTATTGAAAAGAAACAAACTAAACAACTAAACAAATCCCATAATAATTTTTGTTGGGGTTTTTGCCTTAAAGTTTGTAATTTGTAAATGTGAATTGAACATAAATAAAAGAAGTAGTTTATTCATTCAAATTGTTTCATACTTTTATATAACATGTGTATTTAACATCCAAGATTGCTGGATCTAATTTCGACAGAGTATATGAATGTCATACACAGATGGATTCAGTTTGAAATGAGCAATCTAAAGAGTCTGTAGATAGCAAATAAAGCTGGGTACTTTATTTGTGGTTAATCTATAGCTGCGGTTCACTCTGTAATGTATAGTGATCTTATCCTGGATCATTTATATGGTGATATAAGAATGGAGACACCTTGTATGATGTGATCATATAGGACTGGGCACCGATCTAAATGAATCTCTTAATAAGATCTGTTACATGATGAGATTCATATATATCGATAAATGATGGCTATATATGGGTGATCTTAATCCTGAGTGTCTTACCGATCCCTTCAAGTTAGATCATGGTTTTTGATATACCATGGATGAGATCGGAGTTACATTCCTGGTCAATATGCTTCTTATGCTGGAATCGTGGTTTGGCTTGTGGCTGGGAAGGTTCGTACACAATAGTGTAATCCACTCCTTCTTGCGAGAAGCAGACAGTAGTTCCCTTAAGGGTTGATTCGGGGCATGAACAATATGAGAGCTCTCCTAATTTTGTGAGGAATGTATGATTTATTGTTCATTAGAGAATCAGTGGTACTTAATGGAAAAGATGTAATTAGAAGGGTATAACGAGCATTATGACCTAGCTCTAATTATGAACTACTTGTGGATGATTATACCATATGTAATAGCTATATCGATGGACACCGAAAGTTATTGGTGTGTGTAAAAGCATAAACAGTCGAGAGAATACATCTTCGGGTTTTCAGTGGAATAACACCAAAGTTAATTATCATGAAATATTAATTAAATAGTTTAATTAATTATTTCTAGAGATTATTGGAGCTCAAAATACTGTGGGTCCATTGGGCCCCCCTTGCTAGCCCGATTGATTAAGGTAACAAGGGTCACAGTTAATTAATTGGATTGTCCAATTAATTGTGTTACAAAAGTGACACGTGTCTATTCGGGAATTAATTGAATAATGAGATTATTTAATTAATGAATATTAATGAATATGTTAATTAAAAAATTAGATTATTTAATTGTGTAATTAATCATTAGATGGAGGGTGTTGATTGATATTTAATTTTGAATGAAGATAAGATAATTTGATTATTTTATTTCCATTAAATTAAATATTTAAATTTTAATTTAAAAGAGTTTGAATTCAAATCAAATCAAATAAATTAATATTAATTAATATCTTTAAAGATATCAGATATCTTAAAAGATTTGATTAATTAGTTTAATCAAAATATATATATATATATATGTTTTTTTGAAAACAGTCAACACAATGTATGTTCAGAATTAAGAGTCAATTTTTGAGTGTATAGAATCAAAGAAGAAAAAAAAAACAAACCGTAGAAAGAGTTCTAGGTTTTTTCGGCCAAAAGAAAAAAAAATTTCTTCTCTTCATCCTCCTTGTTCCTGAGTACCATGACACACCCACGTGTAGTTACCAATCCCGGGAGATAGCTAGGAAGATCTTGTGGTTCAAAACAGAAAGCATATCGAAAAGGAGAAGGAGCGTACAAACTTTGGTATGAAATAGTTTCATCTCCTTCTTATTGTTTTTGTTTATACTGTACAAATGGGTTAGTTTATGATTGCATTAAAAATTTTAAAACCCCATTCCGTTGCGCAATCCAAAATCTAGATCCTACAAAATGGTATCAGAGCAATGTTTTGTACAGTATAATCGAATTTGATTGCTCCTGGTTGCATGTATGAATGTGTAGGCACTGTCTTTATGATTGTATGAATGTTTATAATTAAATTGTTTAATTTAAACATGGTTGATAGTAAATTTTTATGGTACATGGGTTTTAGGGTTTGTATTAATGGTTGTAATTTTTTTTTAATGTAATATTAATGCCGAGATGTATTTGTTTTTCTGCTGTATTTTTTTATTGTATTTTTTCTACTATGTATTTTATTGTATTATATGTATGGAGAATTCGGATGAAGAAGACGGAAGGTGGAATAGTGAAATCAGAAACGCGTTCGCGTGGTACGAACTGCCGTGCAACAGCCAGGCTGCGCGCCAAGGCACATTGCGCGCACAACAGTCATGCCTTACACCTGCACATGCTGCGCACACAGCGGCCAAGCTGCGTGCCTGGGCTACTGCCAACGCATGTCCACTATGCGCGGACTGGTTGCGCGCAAGGCAGCCATGTGTTGCCTTTGTGCGCAGCTGGCTACTTGCGCGTGCTTAATGCGGTATGATTGTTGCGTGTGTGGTTGCGGGCAGCCCATGCGCGAAAGCGCTAAGGCTTCGATTTTGCAACGCTAGGGTTTCCGAATTCAAAAATTGTAAGTTCCTCATATTTTGATTGGCTTATTTCATTGACAAACCAAATTGGGGATTAATTTTGTAAAGGTAAATTAGGCCTCATTGGGTGTGATCAAGCTTCAAGGAGATCTTCTCTCTTAAGAGCACTTCAAAGGTATATCACATGCTTAATTCTCTTTGAAGAGGTTTTAGTTGCACACACTCACATTCTATGCTTTTGTATTGACATGCATGTATGGTTGCACACACACACTTCTTGCATTTTGGAGTTCATGGGCTGCACAGTGGGTTAGGCGACATGCATGTCGCTTGACAAGTCACCTTAGACTTGAGTGTTTCCCACAGTGTGTTAGGCGACATGCAAGGCCACTTGTGCATGTCGCCTCCAATGTCGCCTTAGTCTTGTTATTTTTCTCCAGTGTGTAAGGCGACTTCATAGGTGACTTGAGTATGTCGCCTTACATGTCGCCTCTGACATCTTGTTTTTTCCACAGTGTGTAAGGCGACTTCATAGGAGACTTGGGGATGTCGCCTTACATGTCGCCTCAGGCAACGTGTTTTCTTATAGTGTGTTAGGCGACTTGCTCATGTCACCTTGCATGTCGCCTTTTTCACCCGAACTGGGCATTTCGGGTATTTCACACCAGCTCGTTTTTGGTCCCTATAAATACATCTCCTTCTCCATCATTTAGACCTAGAGAGCTCTAAAAATATATCCCTAAGTGAGAGAAAGTAAATCCAAGAGAGAGAGAGATCTCCAAGAAGTCTTTTTTACTCAACCAAACTCATACCCATGTGCATTTAAGCTTCATTCTTGCATCTATTCTTCATGGGTCTTCATGCTCTTCTTGACTAGGTAATCAAACAAGTCTTAGAACTTCCTTTTCATCTCTATGTTCTTGTTTACCTAGGGTAAGCAATTATTTGTAAATTAATTACATGTTTATTTGGTTTAGCATGATTTGAGTATGTTTGTGATTATGTTTGTTGGTTGAGGTTGTATGTTGGTTGATAGCTAGTATTTAGGACGATTTTACCCTTCTAGTTAAATCTTCATGCACTTGCATTTAGATATTGATATCTAGGATTTGCACTCATTGACATCTTTAAATCCTTAGATAAGCATTTAGTGTTGCCTAGCATTAATTGCATGTTAGAATATTCTTACATATTCACATAGGTTGTTTAACCTCTTCATTGATTGTTAAGCTTTGTGACTAAGTGGTTTAGTGCACAAGCTTGTGGTCTAGAATCACTATTAAATGCCCGTTGGGTAGAGTGAAAGGGTTAGTGACCAAGTAGGTGTGACTTGAGGTCAACCTAGGTTCTAAACTTTCATTCAAATAGTGGATTTGAGGACCGTATGTGGCTAGAAGGATAGCCTGTGAGTTTTGCCCAGTTGGAGGGTTTCTCACGTAAATCAATCCTTGTGTTTTTATTGTTTTCCGCATGTTTATGTATGATTGGTTGATTGCTAATATGGGGTAGGTCTATAAAAATTGATTAAGTCAAAAAGTTGGTAATAAATCAACTAAAACCTATTCACCCCCCCTCCCCCCCCTTTAGGTTAGTAGACACACGCTATATAGTATTTTCAATTGGTATCAGAGCGGGTTCCTAGATAGACTTATGTGGTCCTTGCTCTTTGTGTGTCTTGCATTTTATTTGTGTTTATTGCATCATTAACATTCATCTCATTCATACCCAAACACTATGAGTGGGAAAAGAATTGGCAATGAGGGAGCCTCTAGCACAAGATCCCCTTTGCTCACCGAAGTAAACTATGCCTCTTGGAATGGCAAGATGGAGTCTTACATTTGCCAAATAAATGACCGAGCATGGATGGCAGTTGAAGATGGCTACACTCCTCCGGAAAAGACTCTTGCAAACGAAAGTGTAGTTCCCAAGCCAAAGTCGGAATGGTCAGCTCAAGAGTTTGAAGCATTCAAGTGGAACAACAAGGCTATGCATGCCATTCTTTGTGCAATGGATGACAATCAGTACAAATTGGTCCAAACAACAAGAATTGCAAAAGAGGCATGAGAGATTCTAGAGATGGCCCATGAGGGAACCGAGGTGGTCAAGGACTCCAAGCTTCAAGTCCTCCAAACACAATTTGAGCAAATTAGAATGGAGGAGGATAAGTGTTTCAACGACTTTCAAGTGAAGTTGATAGACATAGTCAATCAAAGCCATCAACTTGGTGACCCCTATTCGGATAGGAGAATCAAGCAAAAAAATTATGAGGTCGCTTCTAGCAAGATTTGAGTCAAAAGTGACAGCTCTTGAGGAGAACAGTGATTACAAGAACATGATGCCAAGTGAAGTTATTGGAAGACTTCTAGCATTTGAGTCTAGGTGGACTCCTACACCTACACCTCCAAAGAAGCAAAAGAGTATTGCTCTGAAAACTTCTAAAGTAGATAAAGAGGAAGATGACTAAGATGAGGAGATGGCTTTCATGGTTAAAAGATTCAAGAAGTTCATCAATTTTAAGAAGAAGGGATTTGGATCCAAAGGAAAGGAAATGAAGAAGAAGACTCCATTCAAAAAGTTTGAGTCAAGTGAAGACAAGCCCACAAGAAGAGGGATTCAATGCTTCGAATGTGGAGGTTTCAGACACATCTCCACGGATTGTGGCAATTTAAAAAACAAGAAGAAAGGAAAGGCTATGGCCGCCACGTGGAGTGATGGTGATGACTTGGAAGAAGAAAGAGAATCCTTGGATGATGAGGATCATATGGCAAACTTTATTGCCTTCGCATCTTCTCTCAAGAGTGAGGAATCATTAAATGATGAAGAGGAAGAGAAACAAAGTGAAAATGACTCTAGTGATGGTGACTCTTCATCCCATTCAACAAATATGGATGTAGGAGGAATGGATCTCGAAGGGTTCATTGAGCATTTTCAAAGCTCAAGATTGAAGATGAAGAAAGAGATTCAAAGGCTAAAGGGTGAGAATCCCAAGCTATCTACCGAAGTCACTCACCTAAATAGAGAAGTAAAGACAACAAAAAGAAATGAGGAATTGATGGAAAAAGAGCTTGAAGAAGCAAGAGAGATCATTGCTAACATCACTTCAAGCACGAAGAAACTCGACCCCATGTTGGGAGTTCGCAAGAGATACATTTTTGTTTGTGTTGATGATTTCTATAGATTTACATGGACATATTTTCTTAGAGAAAAATCTGAAACATTTGAAAATTTTAAAATGCTTTGCACTAAAATTCAAAATGAAAAGAACTCACACATTAAAACCATTAAAAGGATTATGAGTGACCATGGGAGGGAATTTGAAAATGCTTGTTTTGAAAGCTATTGCAATAGCTTAGGCATTTCCCATGAGTATTCGGCTCCTAGAACTCCTGAACAAAATGGGGTTGTTGAGAGGAAGAATAGGGTCCTTCAAGAGATGGCCCGTGTGATGTTGCTTAGCAACAATGTGCCTAGGAACCTTTAGACCGAGGCCGTCAATACGGCTAACTACATAGGAAATAGAGTCTTCCTAAGGCCCGGTACAAGGCAAACCTCCTATGAATTATGGAAGGGTAGGAAGCCAAATGTTAGCTACTTCCACTCATTTGGGAGCAAATGCTACATTCTAAATGACCGAGATCAACTTGGCAAGTTTGATGCCAAGAGTGATGAGGGGATTTTCATTGGCTATGCCTTTAATAGTAAGGCCTATAGAGTTTTCAATTTAAAAACTCGGAGTGTCATGGAATCATCTAATGTTGTCATAGATGATTATAGGCCTAAGATTAGAGACCATGATGAGGAGGTCATTGTGCTTGATGATTCTTCCTTGGAGAAGAATGGTGAGACTTCAATTGATGTGAAGTCAAGTCTTGATGAAGAGGTCATTCAACCTCTTGATAGAGATCCATCCTTGGACTCTAAAGAACCCGCTCCATGGGTTAGACATCTCCACAAACAAGAATGACATTCTTGGAGATATGAATGAGGGTCTTAGGACTAGGCGTCAAATAGGTAATTAAATTAGCTATACTTGTTACACCTCTCAAATTAAACCCAAAAAGGTTGATGAAGCCTTGAATGATGAGTTTTGGGTTCTTGCCATGCAAGAAGAGCTAAACCAATTTGAAAGAAATAAGGTTTGGACTCTTGTTCCTAGACCCAAGGATACTAATGTCATAGGCACCAAATGGGTATATAGGAGCAAGTCGGATGAGAATGGAAACATTGTACGCAACAAGGCTAGACTTGTAGCACAAGGATACTCTCAAATTGAGGGTATTGACTTTGAGGAGACTTTTGCTCCGGTTGCCCGTCTTGAGTCCATAAGGCTTCTCTTGTCCATATCATGTGTGCACAAGTTCAAACTACATCAAATGGATGTTAAGAGTGCCTTCCTAAATGGTTTCTTGCATGAGGAAGTGTTTGTTGAGCAACCCAAGGGGTTTATGGATCCACACCACCCCAATCATGTCTATCGCCTCAAGAAGGCTTTATATGGGTTGAAACAAGCATCAAGGGCTTGGTATGAGCGCCTCACTCAATTTCTTGTTGACAATAACTACACTATGGGTAGTGTTGACAAAACCTTACCCATCAAGAGGAACAAAAATGAGCTTTTCATAGCTCAAATTTATGTTGATGATATAGTTTTTGGCTCCACCAACAAATCCAAAGTCCAACAATTTGTTGATGTCATGTCTCATGAGTTTGAGATGAGTCTTGTTGGGGAGCTCAATTACTTCCTAGGTTTGCAAATCAAGCAATTGCATGATAGGATTTTCATATCCCAAGCTAAGTATGCTAAGAACCTTGTGAAGAAGTTTGGCCTTGAGAATGCCAAACATTGTGACACACCAATGAGTACCACCTTGAAACTAAGCAAGGATGCTAGTGACAAAAGTGTGGAACAAAGTCTTTATCGTGGCATGATTGGTAGCTTGCTTTACTTGACCGCAAGTAGGCCCGATATAGCCTTTAGTGTGGGTGTATGTGCTAGGTACCAAGCGGATCCCAAGGAATCCCATCTCTCCTGCGTGAAGAGAATCATTTGATATGTGAATGGGACATCCAACTATGGGATATGGTACTCTTTTGACACTAATGCTAGCTTAGTTGGCTTTAGTGATACAGATTGGGCAGGAAAATTGTGATGATATGAAGAGTACATCGGGCGGTTGCTTCTTCCTAGGCAACAACTTGGTCTCATGGTTTTGCAAGAAGCAAAATTCCATTTCTCTATCCACAGCTGAAGCGGAATACATAGCCTCCGGGAGTGCTTTCACATAACTCCTTTGGATGAAGCAAATTCTTATGGATTATGGCTTTGATCAAGGTATTATAACCCTTTATTGTGATAACATGAGTGCGATTAACATTTCAAAGAATTCGGTTCAGCACTCTAGGACAAAGCAAATAGACATTAGGCATCATTTCATTAGAGAACAAGTTGAAAACAAATGCATTGCAGTTGAGCATGTGGGCACTAATGATCAACTAGAGGATTTATTTACAAAGCCCTTAGACTCAACTAGGTTCAAGTAACTTAGTAGGTCTATTGGGATTTGTCATATGCCTTGATGAGTTTTGGTGATTGACCCCTTATGGGGAGCTCAAGCAAAGAGAGCAACCTTGCATGTTGAAATAAGCAAAAACTTGATCAACTTTATGCTTCTTTATTAATTGCTTGAGTATTTTTGGTTGTGCTTATATATATTCTTATATGGCTTTTTATTCAATAAGTGTGCCTTGCTTGGTTTGTAATCCATGTCACCTCTATGTTCAAACATACATTTTTGGATTAGGAGAATTGATTGGGAAGTACATTTGAATGACCTAAAATTTATCTCCAAGACATGTGACTTGATTTTGACATGCTAAGATATTATGCATGAATTGTGCGTGCAAATGTGTGTGGAAGCACCTTGACAAAGCGACCTTGTGTCCATGCAATAAATAAGGATGTCTCATCCAATTTAGCTTTGGGTCTTTTCTTAATGGTTGAACAAGACAACAACCAATAAGGATTCTATATCCATTCAATTAATAAGGATTTTATATCCATGTCTTGATTGACCATTAAGGATTGACATGGTTGCTTGTGTGTGCTCAAACTTTTAAAAGCTATATCTTGTTTAATTATGGAAAAAGGGTGCAAATTGGTTTGAATTCCTTTGGAACCCTTTTGATGTTCTCTTTGCCAAATACCATTTGCTTGAACTATGATGTTACATGTCTTACATCCAAAGCAACTAAGTCACACATTTTCTTCTTGAAAATAAAATCTCAATGATTCTCTCTCAATTAATTAAGTTGCATAAAGTTGTTGTATATGATTATGCACTTATCTAGCAAATAACTCTCTTTGTTAAAGTGACCCGTTTGGGGAAAGCTCCCTTGCCTATCTCGTGACAAAAAGGGGGAGTAATGTGGTTTATTTAAGGAGGTTGCATATTTGGAGAGATTGTCCCGTTGAGGGGGAGTAACCTATTTAGGGGGAGCATTTGCATTGGTTGCTTGTTGCATGTTGAAGTTTTCTTTTATTATGCAAACTTTTAGTATGCAAATTGCTTTTATTTATTATCTCTCTTGATCTCCTCACATACACTTGTCTTGGAAAGTGTAGTCTCATTGTTTTGTAAGGATGGTGGCTATTCTACAAGAGCTTGAAGATTTGAAGACCTAGTATCTAGGTATCTATTTTTAATGTAGAATATCTTTTTATTGACCTCTAGTCTTTTTTTGTGAGGATGATCTGTGAGTGGTGGTTTTGTCACGAAATAGCCAAAGGGGGAGATTGTAAGTTCCTCATATTTTGATTGGCTTATTTCATTGACAAACCATATTGGGGATTAATTTTGTAAGGGTAAATTAGGCCTCACTGGGTGTGATCAAGCTTCAAGGACATCTTCTCTCTCAAGAGTACTTCAAAGGTATATCACATGCTTAATTCTCTTTGAAGAGGTTTTAGTTGCACACACTCACATTCTATGCTTTTGTATTGACATGCATGTATGGTTGCACACACACACTTCTTGCATTTTGGAGTTGATGGGTTGCACAGTGGGTTAGGCGACATGCAAGGCCACTTGTACATGTCGCCTGACAAGTTGCCTTAGACTTGAGTTTTTCCCACAGTGTGTTAGGCGACATGCAAGGCCACTTGTGCATGTCGCCTTAGTCTTGTTATTTTTCTCCAATGTGTAAGGCGACTTCATAGGTGACTTGAGTATGTCGCCTTACATGTCGCCTCTGACATCTTGTTTTTTCCACAGTGTGTAAGGCGACTTCATAGGCGACTTGTGGATGTCACCTTACATGTCGCCTCAGGCAACGTGTTTTCTCACAGTGTGTTAGGCGACTTGCTCATGTCGCCTTGCATGTCGCCTTTTTCACCCTAACTGGGCATTTCGGGTATTTCACACCAGCTCGTTTTTGGTCCCTATAAATACATCTTCTTCTCCATCATTTAGACCTAGAGAGCTCTAAAAATATATCCGTAAGTGAGAGAAAGTAAATCCAAGAGAGAGAGAGAGAGATCTCCAAGAAGTCTTTTTTACTCAACCAAACTCATACCCATGTGCATCTAAGCTTCATTCTTGCATCTATTCTTCATGGGTCTTCATGCTCTTCTTGACTAGGTAATCAAACAAGTCTTAGAACTTCCTTTTCATCTCTCTGTTCTTGTTTACCTAGGGTTAGCAATTATTTGTAAATTAATTGCATGTTTATTTGGTTTAGCATGATTTGAGTATGTTTGTGATTATGTTTGTTGGTTGAGGTTGTATGTTCATTGATAGCTAGCATTTAGGACGATTTTACCCTTCTAGCTAAATCTTCATGCACTTGCATTTAGATATTGATATCTAGGATTTGCACTCATTGACATCTTTAAATCCTTAGATAAGCATTTAGTGTTGCCTAACATTAATTGCATGTTAGAATATTCTTACATATTCACATAGGTTGTTTAACCTCTTCATTGATTGTTAAGCTTTGTGACTAAGTGGTTTAGTGCACAAGCTTGTGGTCTAGAATCACTATTAAATGCCCGTTGGGTAGAGTGAACGGGTTAGTGACCAAGTAGGTGTGACTTGAGGTAAACCTAGGTTCTAAATTTCATTCAAATAGTGGATTTGAGGACCGTATGTGGCTAGAAGGATAGCCCGTGAGTTTTGCCTAGTTGGAGGGTTTCTCACGTAAATCAATCCTTGTGTTTTTATTATTTTCTGCATGTTTATGTATGATTGGTTGATTGCTAATATGGGGTAGGTCTATTAAAATTGATTAAGTCGAAAAGTTGGTAATAAATCAACTAAAACCTATTCACCCCCTCTAGGTTAGTAGACACATGCTATATAGTATTTTCAAAACTGATTTTAGGGAATTTTTTTATATTTTTTTTATGCCTTGGGCCTCCAATAAGTGTTAGAGTAACACTTGGGCTTTAGGTTTGATTCATTAGATGGATCATAAAATATATATATATATATATATATATATAAATTTTATCAAGTTGGACTTGGTTAAAGGCCTAAAATAAGAACAACCCAAAGACTTGAAGAATATAGGAATTACTTGAAGACCAAGGAATGTCATGGAAAACTTTTGTAATTATATATTTTTTAAAGTTAAATAACTCATTTTACTCGGTCAACTCATGTATGCTTTTATTATGAAATGATTAAAGCATTGCCATGCATATACATATCATTTAGATTATGTGTACCTATGATAGTGCCCTGGTTTTACCTATCGCGTAGCGGAAGGGTTTTTTATTTGAAAGTTTTATAAAGCGATCAAAAACATAAACCTATTGTGTACAGTAAAATATGATTACAAGGAAAGAAGGAAGAAAACACTTTTCTTCATACTAGCGTTGGAGGCTCATTTTCTTTAATTCGATCTGCTCCTGATCTGAACCAATAAGATCTTCCTTGCTATCTCACGGGACTGGTAACGGTATGTGGGTGCGTCACGAAACTCAGGAACTGCCGAGGGTAGAAGAGAGAAGGGAGAAACTTTTTTTGCCTAATGAAAAAAAATAAGAACTCTTTTTTTTCTTTTCTGGTTCGTTTTACGCTTAAAACAATTTTTGATCCTATTCTTGTGTTGTACACTTATCAGTTACCTAAAATATATATCATATATATATAATTGATTTAAATTTTAATAAATCCTTTTAAAAGATATATGATATCTTTTAATAGATATTAATAAAGTTTGAATTTAAACTTTTTAATTTCAAATTCAATATTTAATTTAAAATAAAATAATCACATTATCTTATCTTTCAAAATTAAATATCAAAGAACACCCTCCAATAATGATTAATTACATAATTAAATAATCTAATTATTTAATTAACATAATTATTATTTTCCATTAATTAAATAATCTCATCATTCAACTAATTCCTGATTAAACACGTGTCACCTTCGTAACACAATTAATTGGACAATCCAATTAATTAACCGTGACCCTTGTTACGTAAATCGATCGGGCTAGCAAGGGGACCTAATGGACCCACGGTATTTTGAGCTCCAATAATCCTTAGATATAATTAATTAAACTCTTTAATTAATATTTCATGATTATTAACTTCGGTGTTATCCCACTAAAAACCCAAAGCTGCACTCTCTCAACTGTAGATATTTTTACACAAACCAATAACGCTCGGTGTCCATCGATATAGCTATTACATATGGTATGATCCTCCACAAGTAGTTCATAATTAGAGCTGGGTAATAATGTTCGTTATACCCCTCTAATTACATCTTTCCATTAAGTACCATTGATTCTCTAATGAACAATAAATCTTACATTCCGCACGGAATTAGGAGAGCGCTCATAATGTTCAAGCCTCGAATTAACCCTTAAAAGAACTACTATCTACTTCTCGCAAGAATGAGTGGATTCCACTATTGTGTACAAACCTTCTCAGCCGTAAGCCAACCCGGAATCCCAACATAGGAAGCATATAGATCGAGAATGCAACTCCAATCTCACTCACGGTACATCAAAGACTACGACCTAACCTGAAGGAGTCGATAAGACACTTAGGATTAAGATCACCCACATATAGCCATCATTTGTCGATATTTATGAATCTCACTGTAAATGGATCTTAGTGAGAGATTCATATAAATCGTGGCCTAGTCTTATATGATCACATCATACAAGGTGCCTCCATTCTCATATCACCATATGAATGATCCAAATAAGATCACCGTACCTTACGGAATGGACCATAGTTGTAGATTAACCACAAATAAAGTACCCAGCTTTATTTGCTATCTACGGACTATTTAGATTGCTTGTTTCAAACTGAATCCATTTGTATATGACACTCATATACTCAGTTCAAAATTACATCTGACAATCTTGGATGTTAAGTGTTTATGTTATATATAACGTATGACATAAAATGAATGAATATACTACTTTTATTTATGTTCAATCCACATTTAAAAATTACAAGCTTTAGGGCAAAAACCCCCAACAATCTCCCACTTGCACTAAAGCATGTGAGTCATGTCTCGTAACCCTAGACCTTCTAGGTGACCTTAAAACACTTTAGCCGGTAAGGTCTTCATAAATGGATCGCATGATTGTCCTGTGACGCTATCTTGGTGACGGTCACATCTCCTCTCTGCACTATCTCTCTGATGAGATGATACTTTCTCTCTATATGGTTACCTCTCTTATGGATTCTTGGTTCTTAGGAATTAGCTACATCACCACTGTTATCACAATAAAGTGTGATGGGCTTATCTAAATCTGGAACAACTTCCAGATCACTCAAGAACTTGCAAAGCCAAACAGCCTCTTTAGTAGCTTCATAAGCGGCTACATATTCGGCTTCCATGGCGGAGTAAGCAATATAGGATTGTTTCACACTCCTCTACAAAATGGCTCCACCACAAAGGGTGAATACTGATCCAGACGTGGATTTCTTAGACCCCTGTCTGACTGAAAATCAGAATCAGTATATCCTAACCGGATCAAATCCTGTCCAAAATACACTAGCATATAGTTTCTCGTTCTCCGAAGATACTTGAGAATAGTCTTGACAGCAACCTAATGATCCAATATTGGGTTGGACTGGTACCTACTGGCTACTCCCACTGCAAAGCAGATGTCAGATCTCGTGCATAACATATCATACATGAGACTGACTACCGCAGACGTATAGGGAACACGTCTCATATCCTCAACTTCTTGAGGTGTCTTAGAACACTATTCCTTAGACAATTGAACTCCATGCCTGGAAGGTAAATTACCTTTCTTGGTGTTCTGCATCGAAATCGCACAAGAATCTTGTCAAAATACGATGCCTAAGACAATGGTAGGAGTTTGTTCTTATGATCCCTTAAGAGTTGGATCCCTAGAACATAACTCACCTCTCCCAAATCTTTCATTTGGAATTGGTGATCAGACTATTTTATACCTATTTTAGGTCCCCATTTTCCTATCGTTTGTTCTCGTTTTCGAGCTTATTTATGTATATAATGTGTTTGTTGAGCCATGTGTAGATACATATTCCCTATTTCATGGTTTTAAGCTTAAAGTTTAGATTTGGAGGTAGAAAGAGCCAAAAACGAGAATAAATGGAAGTATTCAGAGTGTTGTGCCTCACCGTTGATACAGACAGCGACGTGATCTAAGCCCAATCATGGCCAAGAAAATCCAAATGTTTCCATGGTTGATCCGTAGTCAACCGTGTGCATGAACCCCTTTGCATTTTCCGACAGCTATAGGCTGTAATTGAATGGGCATGTGCAGAACGTCCGATTTGTGAGAGCCATAACTCCATCATCATATAGAACCACATTGAGATCTTTATATATTCGAAAAGGTACAGAAGTCTAGTTTTCAGAAATATTTACGGATTTCTGTTCCAACTTTTCTAGAGAAAGTTATGCCCATTTGAGTCACTGGTGCGCAGAGCTGAAATGCAATTCGACGGTGGGCAAGCCAACAGCCGTTCTGACAGCCGAATTAGGACAGTAAGTTTCATTATCATTTTGGCTATCAATTAGGCTGGCATTATGGCCACTGTTCTGACCACCGAATGGGACCTCCAGGTTGACTTTTTGCCTAAAATTGAGGGGTATTTTCGTCCCTTTACTACCATTTCATACTGATTGAGCCAAAATTGTCATATATTTTGGCCATCAGTTCCATAACCTTTAGCTTGTTTTTGAGCATATCTTGGTGTCTAATGGCTCATTTTGTAGTGATTGCAGGCATTCAATGGGATTCAGGTGCTAGAGGTGGGAACCGTGACTTTCCGAGGACAAACAAGCCAAATTGTGCAAAAAAGGATGCTTGAAAGCAATAGTGCACGGGTAACCTACCTGTGCACTTACCCGTGCACATGCCCAGACCAGAAAGCAAGAAGAGATAGCATAGGTGTAGCATAGGTATCCTACCCGTGCACTGACCCGTACACTACGTGTTACAGATTGGCAAAAGTCGCGTTTTCAGCCATTTTAAGGAGGGCAAAGTCGCCATTTCATGCCTATTTCGTGCCCTAGCTTCTCAAACTTATAAATACATCACTTTGCCACAAGACCAATTATTCATTTTTTGATCAATTCATTCAATTAATCCATCCATTTCACACTTCATCTTCTCCACCAAATCAAGAGAGAGAGGAGCTTCCAAAGGAATCCATGGAGGTTTTCCTCCATGGATTGCCTCCCCATCATCACTCTCTACTTGCAGCCACCCATCTTTGGAGGAGATTCATGAGGAAAGAGCATCCTACCTTGTCTATGAGGATGAGGAGCTTCAATGGAGCTTGGAGATCCGAGATGACAATTGGGCCACTCTCCGAGCTTAGAGATCCGGGATTGACAACCTTAGGTTTCTTCTATCTACTATTCTCTTGTATTTTCTTTATTTGATGTGTATCCCCATTTTGGGAAATATGTAAACCTTAATACTAGTTCCATTTTTTTTAATTGACTTGTATTTGATTTCTTCTTGTATTATCCCATTCAATTGCACTTAATTTGACACTTGACTTGTATTAAGTAGGATTGACAACCCAACTTTTGATACTGTTAATAGCCAAAATTGGCTAAGGACCAAAGGGAAATTTTCCACCCTCCAGACCTGGCTCCATGCCCGAGATTTTCCACCAGGAGACCATGTTACCCAAAGCCGAGCTACGATACCGCCCCGCAGGAATAAGGGTAGGCTCTAGAAACATCCGGAATAGAGCCCGGAATGGTCAGATCAAGCCCGCGTCACCGAACCTGAAAACAGGAAATCCCCCCGAAGTCGAGGTTACCTCGTAATTTCTCCAGAAGCTCGCCTATACCTCGCTGATACATGGGGGTGTCCATAGGGGGCCGTACCTAACTTCGAAAGGTCAAGGGAGGCCAGACCTAGCTCCTAGCAGGACGAAACCTTCTCAATATCGGGGCCAGAACACTGATCGACCTCACTAAATTGATGTACCACCCCGTGATACATTCAACGACCCCTATGGAATCATGCTAGACCCGAAGATGCACATGATCACATCTAAAGATGTTACATACGTACAGAACAAGTAATAGAGTCTAAGTAGGAAACAAATTGTTTTCCACCAAGATATCCTCAACTGAGCAATTAACTCAAAGTCAATGGTATTTAAAGGTAAAAATCCTGTCCGATAAGAAGAGAGGAGAAAATCAAGGGGGAATCAATGAGATTAATCCTATGAAGACATTGTATAAATGAGGGACTTCCTCCTTCTGAAAAGAGGAGACTACTATTCGACAGGCACACAACAAGTACCCAACTATCCCCTAGAGAAAAGTGAGAGCAATTTGAAAGAGAGAGAGATGTATACCATATGTTATCAATAAAGGAAGACTTTTATTTCTTTCGAGTAGCTAACAGTATCATTGTCTTCTTGTCATTTCATTAGGCACTGTTATATACATATACATTCTACCTTGGTCATCACCTACTTGGTAATGATCTTAAGGGTGCTAACTGAGATTTATTGCCCTGACAAAATTTCTGTTAACATTTTCTTGCGCTGTCTGTGGGAAACAAAGCCTACACCCAGTTAATCAGATCAACTATTTACATTTATATTTTCGTTGTTTTACAGGAACTATGAGGCTCCGCTCTTTCCAAGGCCAACATGGAATTTCGGAGCAATCACCGGCGAGGCCTACGTGAAAAGCCCTAAGAAAGGGGAGAAAGTCAGGATATGGCAGTCAAGCTCCAGGTCCAAACAACTAATGCGCGGGCTTCTGGGCACCCTATAGTGAGCCAGGTCACACTCGACAAACAAGCTGCAGCCTTCGTGGAAACCGTCCGCATTACTCTACTCACTGAAGGCATCACGATCCATCCAACTAACCTGAATGATCAGGGAGAGCCGAGCAGGTTCGGAGCTAGGCAGCTTGCCTTCGATCGCCTAGGACCTCCTCTTCCAGAGCCAGCTAGAGACAGGTCGGGGCCCCAAGTTTTGATCCGGGATAGGCTGGGACCCATGCCCCCAGTTCCGAAAGGACCTTCACAATATCAACCCAGGCGAGTTAAATCTGCCGCAGATGCTTTTACCCGAAAGCAACGAGAGCTATCCCATCCAACTGCATCAAGGAGGAACGCCCGGGCCCAAGAAGAGGAGAGTAGATAAACTTCCCAAATGGATCCTGTCCATGAGGGGGACCGGATAGAGGTTGCCAGTTCATCAGAGAGACTCGATAGTGAAGAATCCGAGGTCAATTCAAAGAAGCCTGGGAACAAGCGACTGAGGGATCAGCTGGCAAAGCTACAGAAGGAGGTACAACAGATAAGAAAAGGAAAGAATAAGAAGGATAAAAAGGATCCCCTGAGCGAGATGAACGCTCCCTTCACTAGGAGGATCCGGGAAGCGGAGCTCCTACCAAAATTCAAAATGCCAGTAGATAAGTTCTCCGGAGTGGAGGATCCTCTAAGCCACCTGGAGAGCTTCGTTCAACAGATGGAGGTCCAGAACACTGCCAGAGTATCTATGTGTAGGATGTTTCCAACGACCCTAACTGACTACGCGAAAACTTGGTTCAGGAAGCTGCCTGCTGGCAGCATGGATTCTTTTACGAAGTTATCAACAGATTTTTGCTAGCAATTCCAAGGGGTCAAACCTCATCCGAAAGATCCCATACACCTCCAATATGTGATTCAGGAACGGAGTGAGACACTTCGGTCATACGTGGAACGTTTTCACAAGGAGGTCATACAAATGAGAGTTTTCACCGAGAAAGAAACTCTCGCCAACTTCAGGTGGAACCTATGGGCGGGAAAGCTTTTCTGTTCCTTGGCCAAGAGACCTCCCGAGACTTACTAAGAGGCCTACGATCAGGGCTCTTGAGCAGGTCGAGATCGACGAGCAACTCAAAGTCAAGATGGAACACGACGACATGAGAACGGCGATGCGTTTGAAAAAAGAAGCCCCAAATTTTGAGCCAGTTCAGAAAACTCAGAATAAACCTCCCAATAGGTTGATCTATCCCATCCCCGCTCCTCAGTACATGTAAGAAAAATATCCAGCAAGACGAACCCCTCCCCGGGCTTCGCCACCTCTTAGGACCGTGGCCCCCGTAATGCAACGGGAGAAAGGGTATGACTACTACACTCCTTTGAATGCTTCCAGGGAAATGGCCTACCTTGCTATACGAGATAAAGGGCTGCTCCAAAAGCCTGCTCCCATGAAAGCCCCAGCTGACATGAGGAATCGGTACAAGTACTGCGACTTCCACGAAGACGTGGGCCACAACACTTCAGAGTGCTATAATTTGCGCAACCAGATTGAAGCCCTGATAAGAGGGGGATGCTTGATTGAATTCTTACAACAGATTAGAGATAACATTCGGACTGGAGGGAGGTACAAGCCGAGATCTGTGAGGATGCAAAGAAGAGGAAGGGGGAACAAATTGACTTAATGCAACAGATTCAGGTGATACACACCATCAGCGGAGGTCCCACATTGGCTGGCATTTCCAATAATTCCTGAAAAAACCACGTGAGGAAGATTCCCCACATCGAAGAAAGCCGGGGATCTTCAAGGTTAGCTAGAGCCCGATGGAGCCCTCCCAGTCAGCACAGATCGTTTTCACTGAAGCAGATGTCTTCAACACCGTGCAACCTCATTATGATCCCATGGTAATCACAATACAGATTGCCAACTGTCTGGTCCATCGCCTTCTCGTAGATACAGGTAGCAGTGTAGATATCCTCTTCAAGGATACTTTGGAAAAATTAAACCTGAAGCAGCATTGTTACAATAGCTGTACCACTCCACTTTATGGGTTCACTGGAGATTCGATCATACCAGTGGGGTCGATGATCCTCCCAGTAATCATTGGAATCACCCCTCTCCAACAGAATGTTACGACTGACTTTGTTGTGGTTGACACCTCATCGGCCTACAACGCCATCCTAGGGAGACCATTCCTGTCCTCCTTGAAGGGAGTCTTGTCCATATACCACAATGTCCTGAAATTCTCGGTTGGAACCAAGGTGGGAGAGGTACGCGGAGACCAGCAGGCAGCTAGGAAATGCTACGCAGTGTCTGCCAATCCTACAGCTTTAGCAAAACAATGTGTACAGGTGGCATTAGTCCAGGAAGACATGGAAACATCCCGGATAATCCAGGAAGAAATGGAGCCCACGGAGCATCCTCAGCATCCAGAAAGCGAACTTATTATGCCTTATAAGGAGTAACGGAGCAAGAAGTGGGCCAGCGGGCATCCCGTAGATAGACTTGAAGAGATACCCATCAGAAATGACGATCCCTCCAAGGTTGTCAAGGTCGGGGCCTGTTAGGATTATGCTTAATAGCAAGAGTGTAATATTGTAATTGGCAATCTTTTCATATAAATAAAGTGATTTCTGATTCTGCAAAATCTTATAGCATTTATAATTATAATTGTCAAGGTAAATAATCATAAGGTTAAAAGACTATGAGATATGAAGAATTGTTTGTACATCCGGATATGTATGAGGTAGACACAATTCTTTAGTTAGTCTTGAATAACGTTCACAACTTAAGTTAAAGGTTGGGCACCTCTATCTTGATAAAGTTGTAGAATTCTTTTACTAGCATTTGAGTGGGATCAAATGAGTTATGATGAGTCTAAAATCATCGAAAGGTTTTCGAGTAAAAGAATCTAGTGCACTGGGTGCATTGAACTGGATCACAATGAAATACTTTATCTAGAACCGTCACTAGATATAAGACTTTTCATTATTTGGACAATCAGAGAGTCTATCTAAATCCTGAGATAAATGATGGACTTATGGTTGCAAGTGTTATCTTTTGAGCTATCAATGAGTAGGATTATATAGCATAGTCTATCCTCGATAGTTTGGTGGTATTCATT
The DNA here is from genome assembly GCA_033220585.1 of Dipteronia sinensis. NCBI lineage: Eukaryota > Viridiplantae > Streptophyta > Magnoliopsida > Sapindales > Sapindaceae > Dipteronia > Dipteronia sinensis. Next base: position 58,576,289 of record CM065637.1, on the reverse strand, counting down.
TGTTAATCGATAGAGGACTTCATTTATAGATATGGACATCGTGGATCCATTTATTAAATGAGAGTATAGTATCATCATATGGATGTTTTGAGGTATTGGATATTAAATCTCAACATTGAGTTTTCAATAATGATTATTGAAGACATGGCTTCTGGACAAGTCAAAATATCCAAGTTCAAAACGTGGTCATATGAGGAAATATGGTAACTTGGAGAGCTATAGGCGGTCTATGAGCTCTTGGCGATTACTGATATTATTCACGAGGATACACCATCTCCTATAAGATTGTCTAGGGTATGAATGAGAAACATCTCCTTATTTTATCTTTATTTAAGAGTTCAATTTTAGCTCTTTAGTGGAGTGAGTTAAAATTAATAGATCGGACCTAAGTGAATCATTTGTTGATTGTGATTAGGTTATGTCTATTGAAGCTTAAATTTAGATAGCCCGCCAAGATCCACAATCCACACGTACTTGCATGGATCACTTGATATATTCTACCGGACCAATTTATGGGTCCATCTAGAATTGCATTTAATATATTAAGAATATAATATGTCTATTATTTATTTAATGGGATGCACTATTATATTAATATATTAAAAGGATTTCCACATACACTCCTTATTATACAAAGAATTCGGCCACCACTAGTCCTACAAGGGTTAGGATTCTTGAATTGATAGGAATTAGGGAAAAGGATAATTCCTTTTCAAGTAAGGAAATTAACCAACCCTAGATTTCCTATTCAATGAATTCGGTCAACCCTACTTGGTGAAGGAGAAAATTCGGCCAACCTATAAATATAAGGTTATGAATTTTCAGTCAAAAAAGAAGCAAAATAGAGAGAGATTTTTGTTTGTTTTGAAAATAAAAATCCTACTCTATACACATAGATTTTCGGCCAAGAGAGAAAAAGAAAATAACTTCTCATTCGATAGTGCACTTACAAGCCTTTAACATCAAAAGGTTTTGTGCACACTTTCGATTTAGGGTTACGCGAGTTTCAATCATATTGATTGTGAATTCAAAAGTGACCGGAACTATTTTTTTTAGGCTCTTGGTGTTTTACTATCGAAGATCAAGATCATAAATTCCATACATCCATTCTAAGGTAAGCAATTCAAAGAAAAAGGGAGACCACGCTCCTAAGTGATTCACGTATGTGCTAGGATTGAAGATCTTGCGGATTACCATCGACGTAAGTCAATTGGATCACGCGACAAGAGGTATTTAACTCTAACCGTATATTTGAGTTTAATTAATTAAAGGGTTAAGGTTCAAATCTTTAGAAAAATTTTAAACTATACGAAAATTATTTTTCGCCTTCCGCTGCGGTTTTAAGCAATTTTTCCCTACAATTGGTATCAGAGCCTTGGTTGTACCATTTATTAATTAACGTATATATACGTGAATCTATTTCTTTTTATTGTGATTATGCATGTTTTAGAAAGAGATGGCACTCTAGGTATTCGCATATGTAATTACATGTGGAATGTATGGATTTATATATGTTGTTATAAAGTGAATTGTTATTGCTCGATTTTGGTCCTAGAATTTCAATGTATTTTTTCTTTCGGAATTGTAACAAGAAGAGTGGTCTATTATCGCCGTAATTCCTTCTTGGTAGTTGCTAAGTTCTTATTAATTTTATTGTAAAAATACTGCAGTTTTTTATTGTATTAAAATTTAGTGCAGTTTTTTATTGTATTAAAATAAGTGCAGTTTTTTATTTGTAAAAAATACTGCAGTAGTTTAAACAAAAATATATATATATTTCGGCAGTATTTTATTGTATAAAATAAGTTGTAATATATTCAAGATTCGAAGAGTCGAAGATTTTTAGAAATTGGAGCATCCGGAACCGAGCTTGGCACCCGCGCGCACCGAGACAACAAGCTCGCACGCAACCAAGCGTGCAGCTGCGCTTGTTGCGGTGCAGCAGCGCGCGCAATCCATGCATGGGCTGGCCATGCGGCAGCTCATGCCCTTGCATGGGCTAGGCGTGCGCATGGGCTGCTTGGTGATCTTCGGGCGCGCGAGTTACATGCGCGAGATGGTCGCTTGAAGTCTTGTTCGCCAAGAAAGGAGTTTTTGTTATTCCGTACAATTGTAATTTACATGCTTTTCTAGGATGGACCAAAATTGTGGCTATTTATTTTTATCTATAAATATTACAATATTTGTTATTGTATGATAACATGTCATATAGAATAGGAGTGCCACTCATATATCTCTTTTGGTATGAACATGCATTGAATGATTTAGGTATCTAATTGGCATCTAGATAACTTGGTAAAATCATTCTTTGGAATTTAATCACACGCCTTAAATAATTGAGTGGGAGAAGGTGTGTTAGAACACCTATGGCCTCCAAGGTTAGTTGAGCTTTATTATTTATTGGTAATCCCCCCGAGGGGTGTCCATAAATGGAATTTAGCAAAATACTTCCTTACAAGGATAGACTAGACAATTGACTCAAACGAGATCTACTCCAAGAGGAGGGATTTTTGTGAAAGAAAATTGAGGGTCGATATCTTGGTAACACACTCAATGTAATTTTATTAATATCCTCCCGAGAGTTCTTGTTAATAAAATTGCAAGGCTAAAATTGAAAACGTTGGTTGTTATGTTAACAATTAGGTGGGACCTAGTCCAACTAGTAAATGGTGCGAACTCCCGAAGAAGGCGTAACATTTATGGGTGTTGGATCACCGTTGAATTTTTCACGATTGAGTTATTTAATTAATTCAAGATAAATATTCGAAAGTACTTTATCATGATTATTTACTTATATATACTTTTTGTTTTATTCAGAAATCATGACCCCATCACTTATGAACATCCTGAAAGATAACACTTTAACTGGAGATAATTATGTCACATGGAAAAGGAAAATTGGGTTGTTGCTGCAAAGTGAAAAACATAATTTTGTTCTAACTACTCCTAAACCACCTGCTCCTAATAATGAATCAAGTATTTTGTAAAGAGATGAGTGTGAGCGGTGGAAGACCTCAGATGATATGGCCAAATGTTACATTATGGCTACTATCTCCGACGTGTTGCAACAGCAGCATGAAGGAATGAGGTCTGCTGCTGATATTATGATGTCTCTGGAAGAGATGTTTGCTATGAGGTCTAGGACAACTAAGAGAGAGGCAGTGACTGCTTTTATGAATCTTAGGATGAAACCTGGACAGGCTGTGAAAGATCACATGATGAAAGTCATAGCACATCTAAATATTGCAGAATTAAATGGCGCTGAGATAGATGGTGAGACCAAAATTGACATGGTTGTCAACTCACTATCAGATTCCTTTGATCAGTTCAAGTTGGACTACACCTTGAAAAAAAAGGAATACACCTTGCAGGGCCTGATGCAAGATGTTCAAAACGTTGAAAAGATCCTTGTGAAAAGGAAAGGTCAAGAGATTCATATGGTTGGTAAAGTTGCTACTGTTAAGGCCCGTCAGAAGGTCAAGAAACAACAGAAGAAAAAGCAACTTGGGCCTACCAAGAAGGAGACCAAGAAAGTAACCAAGATCAAAGGGAAATGCTTCCTTTGTGGTGAAAAGGGACATTGGAAAAGAAATTGCCCAAAGTCCAAGAACAAGAAGGAAGAAGGTAATATTAATTATCTTGAAACATGTTTTCTGGCAGATTCTACAGATTCTTAGTTCATAGACTCTGGAGCCACTAATCATGTTTGTTATTCCTTACAGGGGTTCCAAGAAAGGAGAAGGCTGAATAAGAACGAAATCAATTTGAGCTTGGGCAATGGATCGTTAGTGTCTGCAAGTGCAGTGGGAGATATTAGAGTTATTATAGATTCTAGTAGGCATTTAGATTTAATAGACGTTTATTATGTACCTCAATTCAAGAGGAATTTAATTTCAGTTTCTTGTTTAAATAAATTTGGATATTCGGTTACTTTTAATAAAGCTTTTATTATTAGTAAGAATGACAAAATTGTTTTCAAAGGTACATTGGAAAATGGTCTATTCTTTTTGCATAGAAATATCTCTCACTCGTTAGACACAGAAATAACGGAACCTAATCATACTGACGTTTTAAAATTATCAAAAGATGAAACCTACCTTTGGCATTTACGCCTAGGTCACATTAACCTTAATAGGATTAAAAGATTGGTACGTGACGGGCCTTTAAGTGACTTAAAGGTTGATGATCTACCAACTTGTGAATCTTGTTTGGAAGGTAAAATGACCAAAAGGCCGTTCAATACCAAAGGTGCAAGAGCCACTGAATGTTTAGGACTAATACACACTGATGTATGTGGTCCAATGAGCATTCAAGCTAGAGGTGGATATGAGTACTTCATCACCTTCACAGATGATTACTTAAGATTTGGTTATGTGTATCTCATGAGACATAAGTCGGATGCTTTTGACATGTTCAAAGCATTCAAAGCAGAAGTAGAAAATCAGCTTGAGAAACACATAAAAATCCTGAGATCTTATCGTGGTGGAGAATATCTATCTGGTGAGTTTCAGCAATATCTTATTGATAATGGGATAGTTTCTCAGTTTTCTGCAGCAAGTACACCTCAACAAAATGGGGTAGCAGAAAGGAGAAATAGAACTCTTTTGAACATGGTTAGGTCTATGTTGAGTTATTCAACACTTCCTATTTCTTTTTGGGGATATGCTCTACAAACTGCAATATATATTCTAAACATGGTACCATCGAAGTCGGTTCCTGGAACACCATATGAGTTGTGGACTGGGCGAAAGCTTAGTTTACAACACATAAGGATATTTGGTTGTCCTGCACATGTGTTAAAAGGAAAGACAGAAAAGATGGAGTCCCGTTCGGAAACATGCATATTTGTGGGGTATCCAAAAGGAACTAAAGGATATTATTTCTATAGTCCTTTAGATCTAAAAGTATTTGTTTCAACAAATGCTACATTTCTGGAAAAGGACTATATGAATGATTTTGTTCCCAAAAGTAGAATTGTCCTGAATGATATGTCAGGAGATACAATTCCACAAGAGGTTTCACAACCTAACCTAATTGTAATTTCCACTCCAACACAAAATCAACAACCTACCATTCCTCGTCGTAGTGGGAGGGTTAAAACCCAACCTGAAAGATACATCGGTCTAGGAGAATCTGTTGAGAATCTCCTTGACGACGATGATCCCTACACGTAC